>JAQPPZ010017065.1:0-1200000 GCA_028583015.1 Wollemia nobilis
AAAAACATGATATCAGATGAACTTCATGGTTGAATGGATTAATTGAGTTGTTATTGGAGTATATTACATCATTTGATATGTATATGTATCCTGAGTAAATATCAAGAGTCACTTAGACAAGTGGCAAGATAAGAATCAAAAGGTCATTTTGTAAAACTATATTATGGAGACAAAGCTACATAGATGAGTGTATAATTTGAGATATAAAATAATTTAGATTGTGTTCTTTCTAATGTTGTAAGTTTCTTTCTAATTCTTATCAGTATTTTTGACCATATATTATGGCTATATTATATTCCTGCAATATTTGTGATAGTATTAAGGCCCAAAAAGCCATCAATGGTATCATAGCCACTACCAGACTTTATCTAGGTTGATAGGGTTATTTTAACTACCTACAAAAATTAATTTTATCTAATTTGATAAAGTTGATTAGAGTCTATCTACTTTGAAGAAATTAAAACTTAGACTCTATTATAAGGTCATAGTGAGTAGAAAGGCTAGGGTCTTTCCATGGTTGGAGAATAACTAGTGAATATTAAGACTCAACTATATTATTTGGTGTATCAACTTTGAGATAGTTGATCATTCAGAGCTATAGAAAACCCTTGATATTTAGAGGATTTAGGGTCATTTTCAACCCTTGATATTGATAGAGGAATAAAGGACATTCAAGTCACCTTAATATTGATAGAGGAATCAAGGAAATTCAATTCACCTTGATATTAATAGAGGAATTATGGACATTCAACACCACCTTAATATTAGAGATTTGAGTTTCATAATAGAGATACTTTGATATTGATTTTGAGTCCTTAGGTGCAACATTATTGATTTAAAAAAAAAGTAGCAGTAGAAGTGTGAGAAGCTTCATATAGAATATAGAGAAGAATTTTAGCTTCAAAGTGTAGAGAAATAAGATTCAAGTCATAGAGAAATTGATCTTGACATTGGTACAAGAAGCCAATAAAGTAAAATAGATGATAGTAGCATATTGAAAAGCATACAAAGCTTCCTAATAATAGATAGTAGCAAAGGAAAGGAAGAAGAAAGATATATCAGGTTTCGAGAAAGATATATAGTTTTAACTTCAAGCAATGAGTGAAAATTTATTGAAGCTACAGGATTCATAATGGAGACCCTTCAAAGAAAGAAGTTTGAGGCCCTTATATTGGAAAGCAAAGAGGCCATTAGACAAGAAGAATAGAATATTTTTATAGAGAAAAAAAAAGGTTTGAATATAAGAAGAATTAAAGTTTTTTTAGAATAAGAAAAAGAGGCTAGAAGTTATATAAAGAATCGAGGTTTACAATAGTCATATCAAGTGAAGAAGAGTCTAAGATAAAATAAAGAAGATCCTAAGATAGAAGAAAGTAGAGCCTAAAATATAAGAAAATATATTATAGAAAAGAAGAAGACATAGAAAAACATTCAGAGAAAAGATCTTATAGATGATTGCAAAGAGATTATAATAGCTCAAGGAACCAAGTGACTCAGTTTTAAAGGCAACAATAACTTAGTTTGAAAGGTAGCTTATATTAGAACTAGGCAACTCATATTAAGGTAACCTTGATATTAGAACCAGACAGAGGTTTACATGAAGATCATTGTTCAACACCATGACTTATAAAATCTAAATACACCTAAGAGCTATATGACTTTATAATTGTGGGTAACTCAAATTTAATTCCAGTTGGTGTTACATCATAGAGAATTAGTCTATTTAGCAAGTACAATAAGGATTCAAAGCAGTATAACACCTACAAAGAAAGTTATGCCAGATATCAAAGTGTTAGAATTTGAAATGCTTGTCCTTCCTATGCAAACATACAGGTGGAGGAAGGTGAACTACATATCAAAAACTTGAAAGGAGGGCTAGAAAAATTTGGAGAATAGTAAACACACATGGAGCAAGAGCAGGAAGTCTGAGACGTTTGCTTGTAGTAGAGGATAGTTAGGGTTTTTAAATTACTTTGAAGTCTAAAGTTTATAAGGTTACATTTTAGATTATTTGGAGAGATAAGTTTAATAAGGAGTTATAAGATTTATTTAAGTCTTTATTATTTGGAAAGATAAGTTTAAGGTTTATTTAAGTTTTATTTGAAGTATTTAGATTAGATGGAGTGATAAGGTTATTATGGTTTAATAATTTGTTTTTTAGCTATTTCTAGAAATACATTTTAAAAGGTTGGAGTAATAAGAATTTCAACCAACTAGTTAATTTGCTTAAAGAAGATTTTAAAATAATATTTAAAGTTTTTGAAAGGTTTATTTTTGAGTTTTATTTTTTGAAAAATAAAAAAGGGATAAATTTAAATTTATTGAGTTTTTATAAATTTATCTATTTGGGAGATAAAAGGTATTCAACACCAAACTTAGAAAAATATAAATTTGCAAAGATTTTGTTTTAGTTTCTTAAAACTAGGAAGACATCAGGTTTACTACTTCATAGGAATTTAAACTCAAAATCCATTATGGATTATTGGTACATTGACTCTGGAGCAAGTAGGTATATGACTGGAAACACACAATGGTTTAATACCTTTCATGAAAAGTATGAGAAATAAATTGTCATAGAAAATAGTGTGGTTTATGAAGTCAAAGCAGTAGGAGATGTTCTAGTTGATCTAAAAAATGGAAAAGGAATAATTAATAATATGTTATATGTTCTAGGATTAACTACTAATCTTCTATCAGTATCTCAGATTATGGATCAAAATTTAGCAGTTGAGTTTAAAGTTATCAAAGGAAGAAACCAATGTTTTATTATCATGTAATGAAAAGTGATAGCTTCAGGTTCTTATAGAGATATTTTGTTCAATCTAAGGTACCGTAACAAACATGGCTTTATCAGTAGGAATTTTTGAAATAAAAGAGCTTTGGCATAAAATACTAGGACATAGAAATGATTCATAATTGAACAAGATGACAAGAAATCAAATGGTTAAATATTTAGCTAAACTATCTTGGGAATCTATAGTTTTTCTAGAATGTCTAGCAAGAAAACAACCTAGAATATCTTTTGAACTTCGTCAACATAGAGCCCAAAAACCATTGGAATTAATATATACAGATTTACAAGGACCAATGAATGTTACTAGTATTGGAGCACACCAATATTTTCAGCTATTTTTTGATGACCATTCTAGAAAAATGTGGGTGTACTTTATAAAATACAAATATGAAGCATTTAGTTGTTTCAAACAATTCAAACATCTAGTAGAAAAAGAACTAAGAAAAACTATCAAAAATATTCATTTATATAGAGGGGGTGAATTTCTATCAAAGGAATTCAATTTATTTTTAGAAGAAAATGGAATAAAAAAACAACTTACTACAACATCTTCACCGTAGCAAAATGAAATTGTAGAAAGAAGAAATAGGTCTATCATAGAAATGGTTAGGCGTATGTTAAAGGAACCTCATATTGATCATCAGTATTGGGTAGAGGCAGTTAAAACAATAGTATATTTACAAAAACAAATTACCAACAAGAATACTAAAAAACATTATGTAAAAAATAAGTATGGTCAAGATAAAAACCAACTATAGAGTGATTGAGAATTTTTGGATGTAAGGCTTATATGCATATTTTAAAGCAAAAAATAACAAAATTAGATGAGAAGACTATGTGTGGAATATTTATTGGTTATGATGATGAGTTAGTAGGATACAAAATAATTGATCCTTTGACCAATAAAATCTACATAAGTAGAGATGTAATATTTTATGAAGGAATAAAAAATCCATTAAAGAACAAGAAGCTGATTCAAAAATCATTCTAGATTTTTTAGAAGAAGAAGCATCTAGTGAAGACACAAAATCAAAGTTACAAGATGAACATGATGAAAATACAAATATTACTATAATCTTGTAGAGAAAATAACCTAAATGGTTTAGAGATATATTAAAATATTTAAAATTAGAGCAAATGTCGGATCTTACAACTACACGACCTCAAACTCGTAGTTTAACTAGAATGAATAGAGGATAAATAATCTCTATAGAAGAAACTACAATGACACATCATGCAGTGAGTCATCCAAAATGGAAGGCAACTATGGAACCATAGTATGAAACATTGATGAAAAATAAAACATGAAATTTAGTTGATGTACCTCTAAGAAAGAAAATAGTTGGTTGTAAATGGATCTACAAGGTCAAATATAAAGTAGATGGATCACTTGATAAATATAAAGCTCGACTAGTTGCAAAATGATATACTCAAACAAAAGGAATTGATTATGAAGAAAAGTTTTTACTAATGACAAGAATGACTTCTATCGAAAAAATTTGTGCTTTGGTAGCACATCATGGATAGGAACTTCTTCAGATGGATGTAAAAAGTGTATTTCGTTATCTTCAAGAAGAATTTTATATGTCACAACCAGAAGGATTTATAATTAAGGAACAAGAACATAAATTTTACAAGTTGAACAAATTATTGTATGGTCTAAAGCAAGCACCAAGAGCATGGTATATAGAAATTTATAATATTTTATTACAATACAATTTTAGAAGAAGTCTATTAGATCCAAATCTCTATACAAAAAAGGATTGAAATTATATAAATACTTGTGATATATGTTCATGATATAGTGATTACAGGAATGTCAAATACGTTGATAAATAACGTGAAAAATGATTTAGAAAAGGATTTTGAGATGATATATTTGGGCTTTCTTCATGATTGTCTTGGTTTAGAAGTTCATCAAAATGAAAATAATATTACAATAACACAAACTAGGTATGCAAAATTCTACTTGAAAATATAGGATGAACACTTGCAAACCCAAGGATACTCCTATGGAACAAGGATTACAATTATCTTAATATTATGAGACATCTTTAGTTTTAGCTACAATCTATCATCAAAAAATTGGAAGTCTTCTATATTTGACAAATAGTCGACCAAATATAATTTTTGTTGTAAATTATCTTTCAAGATTCATGCAAGAGCCTAGAGAAAGCCACTAGAAAGCCACAAAGATAATATTATAGCATATCAACAAAAATAAAAAAATATGGACTTACCTACAAAAAGGATGATAAGAATTTTTATCTATAAGGATATTTAGATTATGATTATGTTGGATCTATAGATGTAGATGATAGAAAATCTATGTTAGGCTACATTTTTTATCTTGATTTAGGGCCAGTTTCTTAGTATAGTAAAAAATAATATGTAGTAGCACTTTCATCTATATAAGTAGAGTATCGTGCAACTAAGGATATAGTCTATAATACATTATGGTTATAATACATATTGTCAGACATGGGAATCAAAAGAACTCCAACAATAATAAATTGTGATAACCAAGGAGTACTAAATTTAATAAAAATCCAATTATTCATGAAAGAACAAAACATATTAAAGCTCAATATCATTTTATCAGGGATCATTTCTAAAGTCATTATATTCAGCTAAAAAACATTTCTACCAAAGATCATATTGTAGAAAAATTTTCAAAGGCACTAGGTCAAAGCAAGTTTCAGATGTTTATAAATAATTTATATAGATATAGAGAAACATACATCAAATAATGTAATATTGGAGGATATTAGAGTATATTACATCATTTGATATGTATATGTATCCTGAGTAAAGATCAAGAGTCACTTAGACAAGTGGCAAGACAAGAATCCAAAGGTCATTTGTAAAACTATATTATGGAGACAAAGCTCCATAGATGAGTGTACAAGTTGAGATATAAAATACTTTAGATTGTGTTATTTCTAATGTTGTAAGTTTCTTTCTAATTCTTATCAATATTTTTGATAATATATTGTGGCTATATTATATTCCTGTGATATTTGTGGTAGTATTAAAGCTTAAAAAACCATCAATTGGTTAATCATGGGATTATGGGATAGAGTATGGATTAGAACTTTCAACTTTTTGAGACTGCTAAACTATTTATTATAATTTGTGTGGTTGCACTTATGCTTTAGGAAGGAAACTAATAGTCTATATTTGGTAAAGCAAACTATGATAAAGCAAAGTTTTGGAAGTATTACTCTACTAATATGTAGTGCATAGACAATAAAGGTGGAGTTTGGTATTGTGAAGGATATTGTAAGAAAATATCAATAAGAAGGATGTTGAATGTTGGAATATTTGTATTTACAAAAAAAATGAAGAAGATCCAAAAAATAAAAATCATGAATTTGAACATTTTATGAAAAAAGATTGAGGTTTCTAGCTATAGCAACTTAATTGATATGAGAATTGAATATGTTTGTCAAATCTCAAGTTGTAAATAAGAGAGTTGTAATTTATTAAGAGTAGGAGAATCAAGTACAACGTCTTTTTCTCTAGCAACAAAAAAAACTTATAATATTTATTATTCTTTGAGTTTAAAAATATCTTTATATCATGCATGTTTTCATGTTAGTCTTCACTTGATTTCTATGCATAAATAATGTTGATTGCTTGAATCAGATAATGATTAAAATTTACTTAAATATTTTTCAGCGATAATATTTGTTGTATTTTATAACATTAATGTATTTTCATATATAATATTTGATGTGCAAGGTGCATCCAAAGTATTGTCATTGTTGTCAACACAGACAGATAGATCAGTTGATGCAGTGGACAAGAGTTCAGAGGTCAGTCAGAACATGTACAGTGAATTTTTAAGAAGACAGAAGTGGCCCAGATTCAGAAAATCAAAGAAAAAGACAAGTAAGAAAACTGTCGTGATATCGCGACATGTTTTCTATTGTGATTTCGCGACATCTCGGAGGAGAGAGAAAATGCTGTCAAAATTGTCGCGATTTCGCGACATCTCGGAGGAGAGAGAAAATGTTGTCAAAATTGTCACGATTTCACGACATCTTGGAGGAGAGAGAAAATGCTAGAAAAACTGTCGCGATTTCGTGACATGCTGGAGGCAAAGAAGCTAAGTGGAAAAACTGTCGCGATTTTGTGACATGTCAGAGAAGAAGGCAAGTAAGAAAACTGTCGCAATTTCGTGACATGTTTGGAAAGAAGACGCAAGCAAAGAAAATTGTCACGATTTCGTGACATGTTTGGAGAGAAGGCATAGGCAAAGAAAAGTGTCACAATTTCGCAACAAGTTCGAAGAGAAAGCGCCAAGGAGAGAAAGTGTCACGATTTCGCGACAAGTTCAAAGAGAAAGCGCTAAGGAGAGAAAGTGTCACGATTTCACGATAGGTTCGAAGAGAAAGCGCCAAGGAGATAAAGTGTCACGATTTCATGACAGGTTCGAAGAGAAAGCGCCAAGGAGAGAAAGTTTCATGATTTCATGACAGGTTTGAAGAGAAAGCGCTAAGGAGAGAAAGTGTCATGATTTTGTGATAGGTTCGAAGAGAAAGCTCCAAGGAGAAAAAGTGTCACGATTTCATGACAGGTTCGAAGAGAAAGCGCCAGGGAGAGAAAGTGTCATGATTTCACGACAGGTTCGAAGAAAAGCACCAAGGAGAAAAAGTGTCACGATTTCGCGACATGTCGAGTTTTCACGACCCGAAGAGGAGAGAGAGTGTACGGAGGCAAGTGTGTCATGATTTTGCAACATGTTGTGTTTTCGCTGGCCAAAGACAGAAAATGCATAAGGCAGTGAAAGTGTCACGATTTCGCGACATGTGTTTTCGTTGGCCAAAGACAGAAAAGGCACAAGGCAACGAAAGTGTCACGATTTCGCGACATGTTCCATTTTTGCGGGCGGAAGGCAGAGAAGTGCAAGGAAGCAAAAAGTGTCACGATTTCGTGACATGTGTTTTCGCTGGCCAAAGACAGAAAAGGCACAAGGCAGTGAAAGTGTCACGATTTAGCGACATGTTTCGTTTTTGCAGGCAGAAGGCAAAGAAGTGCAAGGAAGCAAAAAGTGTCACGATTTCACGACATGTCTGGTTTTCACGAGTGCAAGCGAAGAAGTGGACAAGGAGGCAAAAAATATCACGATATTACGACACGTCATGTTTTCGCAAGTAGAAGGCGAGAAGAGTACAAAGAGACATAAATGTCATGATTTCGTGACAAGTCACAACAGCACGATTACGAACAGTTAACTAGAGTCAGTGTAACAGTTATAGGTGTAGTTACAAATAGAAATCATGCAAGCTATTTTAAGAACTATCGAAGAAGGAGAAATCGAATAGTCACATAAATAGAATCAAAAAATGCATGCATGCATAGAAATGAATACGAACAATCATGATCAAGAAGACGTACAGTCATGGTAGAAATATACGTTGCATGTAACGTAATGCCCACACTATATATACAAAAGGAGTTACATATAGAAGGAGTTACAGTTGACAAGTGGCAGAAGAGAATATTAATAGAATAGTTACAACTAGCAAGTGGCGCATGAGAAATAAAAGATGGAGTTACAACTGGAGTTACTGTTAGACAATTTGATTATAAAAGGGCAGTTGCGTGGAGAAATAAAGTTTTCGCTCAGAGTGAAAAAGTGTTGCAGAAATAGTGTGAAAGTGTTGTTGAAAGAGAGTGCGTAGGAGGCGAGTGAGCAGGGTGTGTGTTGTGTAAAGAGTGGGCAATTTTGAGAAAGCAATAGACCAGTCAGGGTCTTGTAAAAGCGAAGGCATTTTTATGTCAAAAAGATTCAAAATAGAATTTTGAGTTGGTGCTTGGAATTAGGGGTTGGTTCTCCTTTCTATTGGTGCAGATAAATTAGGGGTTGGTGCTCCTTCCAGTCGATGCTGGTAAATTAGGGGTTGGTGCTCCTTTTTTTTGGTGCAGATAAATTAGGGGTTGGTGCTCCTTCTAGTGGGTGCTAGTAAATTGCTTGTAAAGTTGGTGCTCTGCAAAGGCTAGATTTGGATGGGTGTCCAAGCAGTCTATTTTTGAGGAGTAGCAAAAATTGGTGAACCTCATTACATTTTGTGTTATGTGATGCTTTCATGTGATATTTGCTTTATCTTTTTTTAAGTTTTCATTGCTTCAGATTTAAGAGTTAAGTTTTTAAGTTTGAAATAGCTACACTGATTCACCCCCCCTCTCAGTGCCATTGTAAGACTAACAATTGGTATCAGAGCCAACTTCCTAAACAAGCTCAATCGGCTAAGGTGATCTAGGAAGTGCCACAATGGCAGTTAGTGAAGGATTTTCATCAAACAAAGCTCCATTGTTTGACGAAACTAATTACACATTCTAGAAAATCAAGATGTAGACATATATGTGTGCGTTGGGATACGATATATGGGACTTAGTAGAAAGTGGATACACAATACCCACCACTCCTCCAACCGATGCTTGTCGGTAAGAAACTATTTGAGAATGACTCAAAGGCAAAGAATGTTATAATGTGCGGTGTAGCAAACAGTGAACTGGTAAAGATCATGAGCTGTAAAACTGTAAAAGAAATTTGGGACAAATTAAAGAGCATTCATGAAGGAGACGATAAGATCAAGGAGGCCAAGTTGCAAACTCATCAAACTCAGTACGAAGCGTTAAAGATGAATGACGATGAGAACATAGCGGCATATATGCTTGAGAGTAAATGAAGTCATTAATGCCATTAGAGGACTCGGCGAGAAAATCGAAGACCCTGCAATCATAAAAAAGGTATTAAGATCTCTTTCCAAAATATTTGATTCTAAAGTATCAGCTATAGAAGAAGCCAAAGATCTAAATACGTTTAGTATGGATGAGATGCATGGTTCGTTGACTGCATATGAGATGAGAATAGAAAATTTTGATCCCACAGATAGAGAAGCTGCGTTTAAAGCCCACAAACATACGAAAGCAAAACAAGAATCCGAAGATGAAGAGACATTTGATGAGATGGAAGCAAACTTTGTCCAAAAACTAAAAAGGGGACAAAGAAAATACAGAGGAAATCTACCATTTAAATGTTTTAGCTGTGGAGGCGTTGGGCATGTTGCAGCTAAATGTCCATGAAATAAGGAGAATGAAAGTGATGAAGAATCACACCGAGAAAGAAGTGACTAGAAGAAAAAGATGAAGTTCAGAAACAACCACTTCAAGAAGAAAAGTTTCATATCCAAGAATGTCGGCTCCTTCGAAGACAGATCCGATGAGGATTCTAAAGAAGAAACAGGTGAAATTCCGTTCATGGCATTCAAAGAAGAAAATACAAAAGAAGAACAGGAAAGTGATGGAAACCTTGAGGCTGAGGCTGAAGTAAATCTAAGAGGTGAGTTGATTGCTGCACTTGAAGAATTGAGGAAAGAAAATAAAAAGAACAAAATACTATCCAAGAAATTGGAAGAATATGGGGATGAGATTGAAGATCTCTTCTTACAGGTTCAAAAGGCCAAGAAATCAGAAGAAGCCTTGAAGACACACCTGGATGATGAGAATTATGTATGCGAGCACAAGTGAAGAGGAATCTAACAAAGTTATGGTTGATCTAAAGGCTGTAAGTAGAAGCAGTACAAAAGGATTGAAGATATTCTCGGGTCTCAAATCAATGAGAAAGAGACTGTTTGCTGCCAACAAGAAGAAGAGATTGTTTCATTGAAGAAACAACTAGTAGAGGCCAATGTAAATCTCAAATATGAGAAGAGCACAGAGTTGCTAGATAAAATGATAAAGCAACAAAGAAGCTCCACGACTAAGTCTGGTCTTGGATATGAAGTTGAACAACCATCATCTTCCAAAAGTACAAAAAAGAAGAAGCCCGCTGCTGAAGGATTGAAGCAAGAAAAGTCTAAAGCTGAATCTTCAAAAGAAAGAAAGCATCAAAGGAAATCTACAGCAAAGCAACCATAGCAAAAGAGGTTCTCTCACTCTCACTTTTTTCATAATAATGCTTTTAACGGCTATTGTTTTAGATGCAGCCATTATGGTCACCAAGCAATTTATTGTGGATTGAATAATAAATCAAGGAGTTATCTTTGGTAGAAATACATTTGCTCTTCTAAGTGAACACTGTGTGCAATGTTTTAAATGTAATGGTCATGGGCACATAGCAAGGTTCTGTCCAAGCACCTCTACAACTAATCTAAGGCAAGACCGCAGATTCCATCAGACATAAAGAGTGCAACACAGACAAGAAAATAATTATCCATCAAGAATGCACAAGATATAACCACCCAAGAGAAATGTTCAAGTTCACGAAAAGGTTCAAAATGTGGATGCAGGTGAAAATTTTCAGCCTAAGTTCAAGAAAAACTGGAGAAAGAAAGAAGAGAGGAAATCGTGTCTCCTTGGATAGAAGGAGATTACTCCTCTATTGCACTAAACAGCTCCAGGTACCACATCCTCAGGGGGAGCAATGTTAATATGCTCCTACGTATTTGCGTGGTTATCTAAGGATGAAAGGAAAGTAGTCGGGGAGTTGTTGTATAGCTGTCAAAGTGTGATGTATGTTCTTACAGTTGTTTGTGTTAGTGTCGTGAAGGGTGGTGATTGTATTGAGAGTTGTCATTATTGGTAGAATTGTTGTATGTCATTATTGAACTGGTGATGGTTCTTATTACCACTATCATAAGTTAAAGATTATAACAGTTCAGATGATTTGGTTGGTTTTATGGTACTGTGTTTGATGTTTGCACAAAGTTGGCAGTAAAACTGTAGTGTTGGTACAATGTTGGACAAAAGTTGGTACAAGTGTGAGTCACTTGTCAAGTTTTTTGACAGATGAGAAATCAACGTGTTGAATGGGAAGATTGAAGAAGAGGCTTATAATGAGCAGCCAGATGATTTCCAGCCTGGTGATGAATGGTTGAGTTGCTTTCATAGAGGTTGTTTTGATCAAGTTAATGCTTTACTTGATACATGATTTGAGCAAGTTATTCTTTGCATTGGTGATTTATGTTGGTGGCTGTTTTGTTCAAATACCTTTGGAAGGAAAAGGATGTCTACTAGTTTCCTTTTCATGTAGTGATCGGTTGAATGCTTCAAGGTTAATCTTGAGTTGAATGATGTTGGTTAAACCTTGTCTATAAGCATTGTTGTTAAAGCCTTAATTGGTTGAGAAAAGATATAGGTTGTGGAAATAACATGAGTATCATTGTTATATGAGTTATTGCATGGTTGGCAATTGTTGGGTTGTGTTGCATGTTCTTGAGAAAAGCATACTACATCTATCTTATTCTTTTTGAGACTGAGATTGAGTTGAGATTGAGATTGGGAGTGAAGTATAGAACATATTGAGTCTCTAACAATTCTCTTTATGCTTCTATGAGGGTGATGAATCACATTGGGTCTCTAAAAATTCTCTTTGTGGGTTCATGCTAAGCAAGTTTTTCTTGATGAACTTGTGAGCTGATTTGAAGTCAATGTTGGGACAGATTTGAGGACAGTGATGACAGATTTCCAAATGCAGATTTGGGCAGGATGTGTAGAGGACATAAAGAGTACCAGTGGAGGTGCATTCTATCATGGAGATAGATTGGTCGCGTGGAACAGTAAGAAACAAGAGTCAGTTCTCTTATCCACAGCAGAAGCAGAAAATATTACAGCAACAGTGTGTTGTATGTAGAGGAAGAATTTATATATTTAATTATCTTTGTGCTCATATTTGTAATTTTTGCTGTCATAACGTGTGCCTGAGAATGTTGTGCATGGACTCGGGGGAGTCTGTAGTAGCCCTTTGGTATTATTGTCAAAGGGGGAGAAGAATTACAGGAGATTGCATGAGTGTTGCCAACAATTCCAAAGGGGGAGATTGATGTGCAAGGTGCAGCCAAAGTATTGTCATTGTTGTCAACACAGACAGATAGATCAATTGATGTAGTGGATAGGAGTTCAGAGGTCAGTCAGAACATGTACAGTGAATTTCCAAGAAGACAGAAGTGGCCCAGATTTAGAAAATCAAAGAAAAAGACAAGTAAGAAAACTGTCGTGATATCGCGACATGTTTTCTGTCGTGATTTCGAGACATCTCGGAGGAGAGAGAAAATGTTGTCAAAATTGTCACGATTTTGCGACATCTCGGAGGAGAGAGAAAATGTTGTCAAAATTGTCGCGATTTCATGACATCTCGGAGGAGAGAGAAAATGCTAGAAAAACTATCGCGATTTCGTGACATGTTGGAGGCAAAGAAGCCAAGTGGAAAAACTGTCGTGATTTCATGACATGTTGTCAGAGAAGAAGGCAAGTAAGAAAAATGTTGCGATTTCGTGACATGTTTGGAAAGAAGGCGCAAGCAAAGAAAACTGTCGCGATTTCGTGACATGTTTGGAGAGAAGGCACAGGCAAAGAAAAGTGTCACGATTTTGCAACAGGTTCGAAGAGAAAGCACCAAGGAGAGAAAGTGTCACGATTTCATGACAGGTTCGAAGAGAAAGCGCTAAGGAGAGAAAGTGTCATGATTTCGTGACAGGTTCGAAGAGAAAGTGCCAAGGAGAGAAAGTGTCACGATTTCACGATAGGTTCAAAGAGAAAGCGCCAAGGAGAGAAAGTGTCACGATTTCGTGATAGGTTTGAATAGAAAGCGCTAAGGAGAGAAAGTGTCACGATTTCGTGATAGGTTCGAAGAGAAAGCTCTAAGGAGAAAAAGTGTCACGATTTCGTGACAGGTTCAAAGAGAAAGCGCCAGGGAGAGAAAGTCTCACGATTTTGCGACAGGTTCAAAGAAAAGCACCAAGGAGAAAAAGTGTCACGATTTCACGAAATGTCGGGTTTTCACGACCCGAAGAGGAGAGAGAGTGTACGGAGGCAAGTGTGTCGCAATTTCGTGACATGTTGTGTTTTCGCTAGCCAAAGACAGAAAAGGCACAAGGCAGCGAAAGTGTCACGATTTCGTGACATGTTGTGTTTTCGCTGGCCAAAGACAGAAAAGGCACAAGGCAGCGAAAGTGTCACGATTTCGCAACATGTTCCGTTTTCACGAGCGGAAGGCAGAGAAGTGCAAGGAAGCAAAAAGTGTCACGATTTCACGACATGTTGTGTTTTTGCTGGCAAAAGACAGAAAAGGCATAAGGCAGCAAAAGTGTCACGATTTCGCAACATGTTTCGTTTTCACAGGCGAAAGGCAGAGAAGTGCAAGGAAGCGAAAAGTGTCACGATTTCGTGACATGTCTGGTTTTCGCGGGTGCAAGCGAAGAAGTGGACAAGGAGGCAAAAAATGTTGCGATATCGCGACACGTCATGTTTTCGCAAGTAGAAGGCTAGAAGAGTACAAAGAGACAAAAATATCATGATTTCGTGACAAGTCACAACAGCACGATTACGAACAGTTAACTGGAGTCAGTGTAATAGTTACAGGTGCAGTTACAGATAGAAATCATGCAAGTTATTTTAAGAACTGTCGAAGAAGGAGAAATCGAACAGTCGCATAAATAGAATAAAAAAATGCATGCATGCACAGAAATCAATACGAACAATCATGATCAAGAAGAAGTACAGTCATGGTAGAAATATACGTTGCATGTAACGTAATGCCCACACTATATATACAAAAGGAGTTACATATAGAAGGAGTTACAGTTGACAAGTGGCAAAATAGAATATTAATAGAACAGTTACAACTAGCAAGTGGCGCATGAGAAATAAAATATGGAGTTACAACTGGAGTTACTGTTAGACAATTTGATTATAAAAGTGCAGTTGCATGGAGAAATAAAGTTGCCGCTCAGAGTGAAAAAGTGCTATAGAAAGAGTGTGAAAGTCTTCGCTGAAAGAGAGTGCGCAGGAGGCGAGTGAGCGGGGTGTGTGTTGTGTAAAGAGTGGGCAATGTTGAGAAAGCAATAGACCAGTCAGGGTCTTGTAAAAGCGAAGGCATTTTTATGTCAAAAATATTCAAAATAGAATTCTAATTTGGTGCTTGGAATCAGGGGTTGGTGCTCCTTTGTGTTGGTGCAAATAAATTAGGGGTTGGTGCTCCTTCCAGTGGGTGCTAGTAAATTGCTTGTAAAGTTGGTGCTTTGCAAAGGCTGGATTTGGATGGGTGTCCAAGTAGTCTATTTTTGAGGAGCAGCCAAAACTGGTGAACCTCGTTACATTTTGTGTTATGTGATGCTCTCATGTGATATTTTCTTTATCTGGTTTTAAGTTATCATTACTTCAGATTTAAGAGTTAAGTTTTTAAGTTTGAAATAGCTACACTGATTCACCCCCCCTCTCAATGCCATTGTAAGACTAACAATATTTTTTATAGTTCTTGTGGTTGCATTGATGCTTCAAGAAGGAAACTAAAAATCCAAATATGGTGAAGCAAACTATGATAATGTAAATTTTTGGAAATATTACTCTACTAAGATGTAGTGCATAGATAATAGAGGTGGATTATTGGTATTGTGAAGGTTTCTATAGGAAAATTTCAAGAAGAGGGATGTTGAATTTTGAAATATTTGTATTTACAAATAAATTGATAAAGATCTAGAAAATGAAAATCAATAATATAGATGTTTATGAAAAAATGTAGGCATCTAGCTATAGCAACTCAATGAAATGAAAATTGAATTTATTTGTAAATTGGTAAGCTTTAAAGGAGAAAGTTGTACTTTGTCAAGGGTGGGGGACCTAATAACAACCCTATTGGACATTTTGAGTCCCTAAGCTAAAAAGTTATCATTGATGTCAAAAGGACCTATGCAAGTAAGCACTATGATTTTCTCCACAAAGAGCTTCATGAGAAGCAAAGGTTTTGATCAAAAGGATGCAAGCATTTGGTTTCAAAAAGGAGCTTCAAGGTAAGCTTAGCAAAGAGTTTTTATTTAAAACAATGGATGGCAGATTTGAAATGGGTTTTTCTTAAAACGCAAGTTGGTTTTTTGTTTCATCAAAAATGGTGCCCCGATGATGAAGATATTTAATTTTAAAGGTTTTATTTAAAACCATGGATAGCATATTTGAAATGGGTTTTTCTTAAAACCCAATTTGGTTTTTTGTTTCATCGAAAAATGTGCCCCGGTGATGGAGATATTTAATTTTAAATATTTAGTTTAAATTTTAAATTATTTAAAATTTTAATTTTAATTTTAAAATTAAAAGTAAAAGTTTATCCGCTGATGTCATGAGGAAGCATCGACGTTTTCAACTAGAGGGAAGGCATATATATGCCATTAAATTCTTTAATTTAAATTATCCTTGCTCTTGTTGTTAATGTGATTGTCGGAAAGCGAATAGAGCTCGTGCGAAAAAGGTTTAAGTGGTATAAGCAATGAATAAATCGGACGGTGTGTGAAACCCAAGTCACCTTGGGCAGTGTAACCTATTGGTAACTTAGGCAGCGCAAAGACATCTAGTAGCACAAGGTTGTGCGTTCAATTTTTGGCAAGGTTCGTTTGCTGTGCTTTGTGGTGGAAGCACCAATGGCGCACGGTTTATTTAAGTCATGTGGGCCTATAGCATATAAAGGGAAGTTGTGTCCCGTTTGCATTGTGAACGAGCGGGTAGCTTGTTTGGCTACCTTAGTCGTGGCTAAGGTGACCGCGGTGAGGCAGGTCAAGGGGTCAAAACACCTTGAGGGAGGTATGCGATTTTTTAATTAAAATTTGTTTGAATGCTCTAAATTTTGGAGTGATAAGGGTTAGAAAATATTTTATTTTTGTAAAACCTTTGTTGTGTTTAAAAGGTTAAATAATTATTATGTTGGTGAAAACCATAGATGATTATTTGAGCCTTATGGTATTGATTTGAATTTTTGAGAGCATTATTTTAGGAGAAATAAGGGTTTTGAATAAAATGGAAATTGAATAGTAGCTTATTGATTATTATTTTTAGAGGGTTTTTCTATAAAGGTACGTTTTTCTATAAAGGTACTTTGGTAGATGTGACTATTGAGTTGGAGTAAAAAGGTGTAAATTGAGTTATAATTTATCTTGTGATTATTATTTGAAGTCCACTAACCCTTGTTGAGATTGGAAAAAGAAAGTGTGTTGAGTGTGGCAGATTTTATGGACAACTTCTTGGCATCAATAAGGTATGGGCAATATTCTCTATTGATTTATTTGGGTGGTTGATTTCTGAAAATATCATTGGAGTGAAAATGATTGATTGTGGTTTCCTTTTGAGAGTTGTTGGTTGAATGCTTCATGGATTTCTGGTTTGAGAGTTATGGTTAAAACCTTGTTCTATAAGCATTGTTTTTGAAGCCATTAGTTGTGTGAAAAACTTGAGTTAGGGTTTGAGAAGAACATGAGTATCATTGTTATGTGAAGAAGATTTTATAAGCATTGTTGTTGAAGCCCATTGGTTGTGCAAAGAACTTGAACTTGAGTTAGAGAAGAACATGAGTATCATTATTATGTGATATTTTTTGTTGAACATTGTTAGAAACATTTTGAGTTGGTTGATACATGCTTGGACTAGGTTTTGTGAAAAAGGGTTGTTCATTAAGGTGATTGGTATATTAGAGTTGTTTGAGCCTAATAAAGTTATTGTGTGAAGTGGTTGTTCAAGTTCCATAAAACAAACTATTCTATATTATGGATTTGAGTTGAGATTGAGATTTGAGAATAGAATATATTGAGTCTCTAACAATTATCTTTATGCTTATATGAGATTGATTTGAGTTGAGATTGATATTTGAGAATAGAACATATTGAGTCTCTAACAATTCTCTTTATGCTTCTATGATATTGATTTGAGTTGAGATTGGGATTTGAGTATAGAACATATTGAGTCTCTAACAATTCTCTTTATGCTTCTATGAGATTGAATTGAGATATTTATTAAGCATTGAGTATAGAACATATTGAGTCTCTAACAATTCTCTTTATGATTCTATGAGATTGGACAAGTTCTATGTGAGGTTGTTAAGCAGATTTGAGATAAGTCTTTGAGAAGGCTTGTGGACTGATTTTGAGTAAGCTTTTGTGGAAGCTTGCTATGAATATTTTAGCAAGTCCTAGAGAGGACTTATTGAGCAGATTTGGACAATTCCTAGAGAGGACTTATTGAGCAGATTTGAGCAGGTTCTGTGTGGACCTGTTGAGCATATTTGGACAAGTTTTGAGTGAGCTTGTTGAGCATATTTGAGCAGGTTCTGTGTGGACCTATTGAGCAGATTTGAGTAGGTTCTATGTGGACCTGTTGAGTAGATTTGGACAAGTTCTGAGTGAACTTGTTGAGCAGATTTGAGAAGGTTCTGAGTGAACCTATTGACAGAGCTTTGGAGGTGATAGAGTATAGAGGACAAAGTCTCAGTAGATAGAGATCCAGCAGCTAGGACAATTTTTTTTTTTTTTATTTGTGGAAAACATCCCAAAAGGGATGCCACTTTCGGGTAAGACCCAAGGAGGCAGGGGTATCCATTCCGCCAAAAATGCCCAGGACTCGGACCTGGCCTACCACCTTTGACATACTCAAGGAGCAAACAAACACACAAAACCAATTTAAAAATAAGTAAATAACAACAAAAATAATAAAATAAAATAAAAAACATGCTCCTTGAGTGTGTCAAAAACAAAAGCACAACCAAACACGCACAATAAGATAAAAGAAACCACAACACAAACCACATAGAAAAACACAAGAACCACATAACAAAACACAAACAAGACAAAAACAACAAAACACTACAAAGACATAACCCAAAAAAAACATGAAAAATAAACACAACCAAAACCTAAAAAATAAAATAAAAATAAAAATAAAAAACAACCAACAACAGACAATAAACAAAAACAAAAAACATAGAAAACACTCACACATAAAAACACGAAATAACACAAACAAAGAGAAACCCAAGAACAAGAACGAAAAAAACACAAGAACAATAACAAAAAACATAAAAAAAAAACAAAACAACAAAAACACAAGAACAACAAAAAACAACACAAAGAACACAAAAACAAAACAAAATAAAAAACCCACCCACCTTAAAAAACTAAACAAAAAAAACAAAAAAGAAAAAAGAAATAAAAAATGAACAAAACAATGACCTATCTAGACCAGAAGACTATTAAGGCAAGAATCAACAGAGGAAACAAAATAAAGAATAGAATGAGCTAGGGAACTAAAAAAAACTGAATGAACCAAAGAGAAGCAAAAAAAAAAACAAGAAGAAACTAGGTACCTTCAGAACTGGAGCCATCCAAAGAAATGATAGAAAGAAGAGCTTCCCTAATTTGAGAAGCCCACCATATAGGAGGGTGGCCATAACAAGTAAGATCACCTTTGTCCAAAGCCCAATTAGCTAAAGCATCAGCACTCTTGTTTTGATCCCTGACCACATGATTGTAATCAACTTTCAAAAATCCCATCCGGATTAACCTGAATCTTCTCAATAATTCTTTTTATTCTCCAATGCACCTTATGATTCTTAGAAGGATTCTTCAAGAGATTAATCATAAGTTGAGAGTCGGACTCAACTAACACCTTTTCCCATCCAACCTTAGTAGCCTCCTGAAGGCCTCTGAGGATACCATACCCCTCAGCAAGGTTATTGGAAAGAATACCCAAATTCTCAAGCAAAAGTAAAAACCAGGGAGCCATCCGAAAGTCTACCAATTCCTCCCACACTGGCTTTTCCAGGGTTCCCTCTAGAGGCTCCATCAGTATTGACTTTTCCAAAATCCTTAGGAGGAGGTTGCCAATTTCTATTCCTATCCATCTTACTAATACTCACATTCCCTTTAAGTTGGTTGCCCTTAGAAGGTTTAATCTTCAATATTTGCATCACTTGATCCCATATTTGGTGGGAGTTTTGGGGGTGATTAAGGAGATGATGGACTGATTCAACTAAGTTGGCTATGGTCTTTTGCCAAATATAGTGAATATCCTTCCTATCTTGATTAAAAATTTGGTTGTTCCTTTCATTCCAAATATTCCAAAGAAGAATGGTAGAACCCATCCAAACTAATTGCCTAATAAAATGATCAACACCCTCTTGATTAGGCCAATCCCTCCAAAGCTGTTCAAAAGTAAAAAAATTGGACCACTGTAAGCCAAGTAAAGTGGCCATTCTCCTCCACAGCTCAGAGGCTAAAGTACACTCAATAAAAATATGGTTGATATTTTCTACATTCTCTTCACACATTTCACATCTAAAAGGGCCATGAAAACCACGCTTCATAAGTTGCTCACCAGTAAGCACCCTACGATGCAATAAAATCCAATTAAAGAACCTCACCTTAGGCCAGAGCTTTTGAGCCCACAATCGAGAAAATATGTCAGAAGAATGGTTGGGATTATTATGGCATAAGGTCAAATAACCTTGAGCAACCGAATACTCACCCTTAGTAGTGTTGTTCCATCCAAAACAATCTTTTTCATGGGACCAAGAGAGGGATCTCATATGAAGGATGCCTTGGATATCTTGTCTTTGCCTTTCTGGGATTTGAATAGGCCAGTCCTCAATAGGGATCCAATATCTACCAACCTTTGAATTACCAAGATGGTACCGACAGTAATTAGCCACCTTTATCCAATTAGCTCGGTGAAGCTCCTCCATCCAAGGCCTCCAATCGGGAAACCGAGTTATCAAAGGCTTGTGACCATCCCAAGAATCTGTCCAAAAATTTGCATGTTGACCATTATGAATGATCCAAAATAATTTTTTCTTTATCAAATCCTCACCAGTCTTAAGAACTGCTAAAATGGGAGAACCTTTGGTAGGAAGTTGATAGCGAACAAGGTCTTCAGGACTTTTGTTCTCAGCATATTTAGCACGAAGATTATTGGCCCAAAGAGCATTGGGGTTATGCAACATCCTCCAATATAATTTAGCAGCTAAAGCTTTGTTGTTATTAATTGAAGACCGTAATCCTAACCCCCTTCACTCTTAGGAAGACATAAAGTATCCCATTTCACCAAGGCCCATTTTCTTTTCTCCTTAGTACCACTCCAAAGGAAACGATGACCGATTTGATCCAATTCTCGAAGAACAACCTTTGGGATATTCAAAATGGAAGAAACATAAATAGGAATAGCTTGAAGGACTGATTTTACCAAGGTGATTCTACCCCCAGAAGAAAGCCACTTGTTGGTCCACTTTCCAATTTTCTTCTTGACTTTGTCCAACAACCAATTCCAATATTTATTTTTCTGCCTTTGAATATTTATGGGAATACCTAAATAAGTGATTGGAAGAGAGGTCTTCTTATATCTTAGTTTATCCAAGACCATGGATTCCTGTCTAGCAGAGCGAGTGAAAGAAAATAACTTTAGATTTGTCTTCATTGATCAATTGCCTAGTAGCCTTAGAAAAATAGCTAATGATTTGCTTAATATTAGAAGCTTCCTTAACCGTAGCTTTACCTAAAAGAGTAGAGTCATCCACAAATTGAAGATGAGAGATAGGTCTAGCTCCATGAGCAATGGTAACTCCCTCAAGGGTTTTGTTTTCCCTCTTTTTGGTTATAGTCCTACCCAAGCATTCAACAAGAATGATGAATAAATAAGGGGATAGCGGGTCACCTTGCCTAATACCTCTGGAAGCTGGGAAAGACCGAGAAGGCCTGCCATTGATAAGAACTAAGTAGGAAACTGAAGAGATACATCCCATAATCCAATCCATCCAATCCTTAGAGAAACCAAATTGCCTCAAAACTTTGATAAGGAAGTGCCAATCCACTCTGTCATAAGCTTTGGATAAGTCTAACCGAATGAACATGGAAGGAGAATTTTGCATATCCATGGAATGGATGGCTTCCTGAGCAAGAACTATCTCATCTACTATTTGACGTCCTTCCACATAACCCCCTTGCTCGGGGAAATAATCTTATGCAAAAGAGGCTTCAACCTTTCTCGCCATGATTTTAGTAATGATTTTGAGAAGAACATTACATAAAGCAATAGGTCTAAAAGCTGAGATATGATCAACCTCTTGAGCTTTTGGAACAAGAGTAATATAAGTTTTATTGATAACCTTCAAAATTTCTTTGGCTTTCCTGGCTTCTTCCACCACCTCTAATAAATCAACATGAAGGATATCCCATAACTCTTGGTAGAACTCAATAGGAAAACCATCAGGACCTGGGGTTTTCCCTTTTTGCATTTTAAAAACTACTTGTTGAAGCTCATTGATAGTAACAGGAGCAGTCAAAATAGAGTTCTCCTCAGAAGTGATAAGAGAAGGGATTGCTTGAAGAACATTATATTGTGAAGCTGAGTCAAGGGGAGTAGCAGCAAAAATATTGGAAAAGTAATCAACAACAATAGAGTTCATGCCATCCCAAGTATAAACAACATCTCCAAAATCTGATTTTAAGGAAGAAATAAAGTTGTGAGATCTTCGAGCTAGAAGATATTTGTGGAAGAAATTTGTGTTTCGATCTCCTTCTTTGAGCCATTGAATTCTAGATTTTTGCTTCCATAAGATTTCTTCTCTTTTTTCCCATTCCTCTAACCGAGTTGTGAGTTTAATTTCATCTCGCACTTCTCTTCTCTGTGAGGCCATCTAAACGGATTTTCTTATTCAAATTTTCAAGATGAGCAATAACTTCATGTTTTTTTTTATGAACATCCCCAAACTCTTTCCAGTTCCAAGTCTTGATTTTGGATTTAATGTATTGCAGTCTTTTGGAAAAACAGAACATCTTAGTCCCATGCCTAGGTTTACCTTCCTTCCACCATTGTTGCACATGAGGTCTGAAGGAAATGTCTCTAAGCCACATTAATTGAAAATGAAAAGGAGAGAAACTCACATTGGTTTTCCACATTTCCACCATGATCGGCCAATGATCCGAACCAACATTATTAAGAGTCTTCACTTTAGGAATGTGACCATGGATTAAGAAATTTTTAGAGAGCAAAAACCTATCCAATCTCTCCATTATACAAGCTAAGCCTTGCCTTCTGTTAGACCAAGTCATAAGGCCATTATCCGGTTGGATATCCACAAGATGGAGGTTTGCAATATATTCGCTCATGAGGTCGGTGCTTTTGTCCAAATTTCTATTTCCCCCATTTTCTCATCCAGAGAGAGGATGGTATTGAAATCTCCTCCGATCAAGATCCAAGATTTAGGAAAATGAGAGATAATATGAGTAATATCCTTCCACTGTCTTCTTTTTTCCTCCAAAGAAGTCGGAGCATAAACAATGAATGCAGAGCATAATCTGGTTGGAATGTCTACTTTGAATAGCTATAGCCAACAAACCCCAACTGCCAACCATATGGTGAATAACTACCTCTTTTGGATCCCAAAGACAAGCAATGCCACCCGAAGTCCCTTGGGAACTGAGGGAAACCACTTTTCTAGCTGGCCAAATTTTACTGGCAATTAAGTCCATATCCTCCATTGACATCTTTGTTTCTTGAAGGAAAACAAGATGTGGATGATTTATCCGAATCATTCTTCTAATTTCATTTTGTTTTGAAAGACTCCCTTTGAGTCCTCTAATATTCCAAGTGATGATCTTCATTAATACCAGGGCTAAAAAATTTGGGAAGGGCATTAATCTTACCTTCCTCTACAAGCTTTTCACCTTCTTTTACCATATGATATTGATTGGTCTTGCGACCTACTTTTTTATTAGAATCCATCTTCAATTTTTTTTCCCTGTTTCTTGACTTATTCCAATTGAATCTGAGATGGCTTCTAACCTTGAAGAATGCTCGTACATAGCCAAAATTTTACTAGATGGTTCAACGGAGTCTATATTGGGACCTGCATTATTTGAAGTTTTGACATTTGAAATATTGTTTTTCTTGTGTAA
The DNA here is from genome assembly GCA_028583015.1 of Wollemia nobilis. Taxonomy (NCBI): domain Eukaryota; kingdom Viridiplantae; phylum Streptophyta; class Pinopsida; order Araucariales; family Araucariaceae; genus Wollemia; species Wollemia nobilis. The sequence continues at coordinate 23,506 of JAQPPZ010017065.1, forward strand.
ATTTTCTCCTTTTTTTCTCGTTGAAAACCTTTGATTTGTTGGTTTGTCTCCGAGTTCTTCCCTTCATATTTAAATTGTGTTTCTAAGATTTCAGTTTCCATTATTTCCTCTTCCTCACTTGGGACATCATTTGTGGAAAGGATTTCAAACATATTAGCAGATGACTTTGATTGATCCTTCATAACTGGTTTTTTCTGAGTGTTCTTCTTCTTAGGTATTTGGAAACCTGCTGAGTTTATATCTTCTTTCTTTTGATCAGGAATTTTATTTGGGCAAGCACCGGCCAAATGACCATATTCATGGCAAATTCTACAACGAAAAGGAATGTTCTCATAGTCCACTACTTGCTCCCAAGTGTCTTCCCCAAATTGTAATGTGATATTTTTAGGTAGGGGTTTGTCAAAATCCATTAAAACACAAATCCGAGCATAAATAATATGTTCAAAATTTTGAGTACAATCAGCGAGTCATCATAAAAGTTCCTAAAGAGTTTCCAATTGAAGAAAAAATAGTAGGATTCCAAAATTCAATAGGGAGGCCAAAGAGTCTAACCCACACGGGAGCTATAGAAGGCATCTCTTCTTCGGCTTTAAATTTAGTATGCCAGGGCTTCATGAAAAGCCCCGCCCTTCCAAAAAACCAAGGACCCCCTTGAAAAGTTTTCTCTCTATCTTCATTATTAGCAAATAAAACAAGAAAATAACCATTTGGATAAATAGAGATTTGTAACTCACCTTTAGTTTTCTAGCTTTTTGCAGCCCAGACTTTGAAAGCGAGATAGACTCGGACGAAAACCCACGAACCGACAAATTAGTCCTCTTTTTTCCAAATCTTCAATGCCAGTCTGAATGTTACCCATATCAAGCTTAACAATAGGAGTTCCATCAACTGCTTTAAGACATCCTGACTCCTTTTTCCTGGGATCAATCTTAGGCATTCTTAGAGGTTTATGGGAAGCCCTAATATTGATATTAGCATTGGGCTGAGGCTGTCCACCACGAAGGGCATCCCTAAAATTCATTTTTGGGACCGAGTCTTCAAAATTCTTACCCTTGATAGGGGTTTTCATAGTAGAATTATTTTGTGGGTGCACCTTAGCACCAGATTCACTTGAGATATGAGCCATTTTTTGATCAACTGCTTGAAACTTGTTTCGTGATCTCTTTAATCCTTGCCCTAGACATCGTGGAAAGGTATGGTTTTCACTTTTCTTTTGTGCAACAAATTGGAAGCCGTTGTCACTCAAGTTCATAGTATGATCTGTTGAAAGACAAATTTCTAACCCATATTGTATCCCCTGCAACATTTCTTGCTAAAATATTGAGCATAAACCACAAAAATATTGGCCGCTAGGGCCCGAAGGCCCTTAAAACCAACCTCTAGAGCTGGTTGCACTCAACCCGAATGAAACCCTCGCATAGCCGCTTGCCAAATATGTCGTTCACACATAGGGATGCGCTAGGATCTGTGTTGCTCCAAATGATATGAAAATTGGTGGAGACGTTCTAGGGTTTTTCAGGCATCTACCCTCAAAATTTTAGCTCAATCCGAGTCCGGATGAGTGAGATATGGCCAAAACGAGTTCGGCAGTTTGGGCAGTCCTACAAAAAATGTCTCATATCGTGACCAACAGCTAAGACAATTTAAGATAAATCTGAGTGAGGAGTCTTCAAGTGGAGAGAGATCCACCATTCAGTACAACAAAGAGACAAGGTCTTCTAGAAGATCACTAGACAAAGTAGAAGGGGAAAGAGTTCTCTTGTGGAAGAGATCCACAAACTTGATATTAGGGGATCAACATCTCCTTTGGACAGAGGTCCATAAATATTGTAATTGGGAAGGATTCCCAAGAGATTTATTGAGAAAGTTTTAGCAAAATATTTTCTCCGTGGAGTAGCCCGCATTGGATGAACCACGTAAATTGTGGTGTCTCTATTATGTGTGATGATTGGTGCATTGCTTTGTTTATTGCTATTGATATTACCATTGATTATATTGATTAATACTATTTAGGAAAGAAAAGTAAAAAGTGGTCTTATACTGTTCACCCCCCTCTTAGTATAAGCTTGTGTTCTTCAAACCCCTTTTTTCCAGCAAAAAAATAATAATAAGTATATGTTTTCATGATCCTACAAAACAACACATAGCTTGAAATACAATCTCATAGTAGTGTAGCTTAAAATCTTAGTTGTGGGAAAATCACATTGAAATCTCACATTGTATCTTACTTGGTGATCTTGGAGTTTTTAATTAATCTATATGATATTTTTTTTGCAGCATAATATAAATCATTTGTGTTTCTTGATGAAAGATAAATCGAAGCTAAGATAAAAGGAATCATGAGCTTATAAAAATGTGATAGTAGAGTTTAATATTTAAGGACTTTGATTTTACTACTTTTTCACATATAGACATTGGATACACATAGAGACTGGTGGTATGAAATGGCCTCGATGCTCACTCATGCAAATATGCAAGGTGAAAAGTCATATCTGTAAAAAGGCACATGGAAGTCCCATTGTGGCACCTATCACACTCCATTCCACTTGGATGAGGCACTATCTTTGGCCCTAAACCTAAGTACTGGAATATCCACCACCAAACTATGTAAATTACTATCCCAAAAATATTTGGTGCCTAATTGTATACTTTGACTATAGTGGTGATCATGTCCATCCTTTATTGGAACATGTTAGTGTATGCCTAATCTATTTTGGTGCATAGATTATATAATCCCATATTACAGTATTTGATCTATTTGTTAGGTGCATTGACCTCAAACGTACATATTATTATGTTTCTTATATTCCACGCGCATGATTTTATTTCTATGTGTTGTTTGATCATTGGATCTTTCTTAGTGAGGGAGTGAACCTTCAAAAGTTTTCTTTGATAAAAGTGATATGACAATAATTTTGGCTAATGTTTCTTGCACACAAGAAGCATACACAAAATAATCTCATTTTTATAACAAACCATGCACAAACAAGTAGAGAATAATAGAAATATCTAGGAACACATTTTATTGTCCTAAGAGGCTATAACAAGTTACTCAACTAGGCACAACAAACTAAACAACTTGCTCGAGCAAGCACAACAAATTAAACAATGTTGCACATTATTCCTCATCTATCTAATGTTAAATTATATATTTAAGTATTGTGAGTTCCCAAGTCATGTGAAGAGTAATGTGTATATATTTTCATGTACTACTAGCTAAATAGGAAAAACATTTATGGTTTTTAATGTTTCATGATAATTCACTATAGTTTTGAAAAGTTACAATCACACATAATAAATATAGTGGTTTAATATAGTGATATTTACTAGAAACAAATAGCAAGAACCACTTGGTTATTGGAAGGTGATAGAAATACCAAAATTTTCAAGTGGGTTGCTTGTTCCAGGAGACAGACAAACAATATGCAAGCTCTTTAGGATGAGAACGGGCACTCATTTGATATGATACCTGGTATGCATTTCCATTCAATGGATTATTTTGCTCTTGTTTAAGGAAGGTATGGTGCAAGACAAAGAGGTTCAACAATTTTTTTCTACTACCTTATATTATCTCTTAAGAACAAAAGTATGCCATGCTTAAACCCATTGATAGAGAGGAGTTGAAGAAGGTGGTATTTGGAATGAGTATGGGAAAAATGTCGTCTAGATGGCTTCCCAATCTAGTTTCTTTAGACCTTTTGGGACAAACTGGAGGAGGATGTAATGGTTGTTATAGAGGAGTCTAAAGGTAGTAAAAGAATGCTTAAAGCATTAAATCTTACATCCATTGCCTTAATTTTAAAATAGGAGGAGGGAGTTCATATTTCAAAATACAGACGTATTGTCTTATGCAATGTCTTATACAAAATAATTACGAAGGTAATGGGTGAGCGGCTAAAACCTATCCCAAAAACAATACAACCCCTTATTTAGAGCTAGATTTTCAATGCAATAAAAACATAATTTAATTCTCCAAACAACAAATGAATTTGGTATCAAGTAAAAGTTTTAAATGCTTTTCAAACTTCCAAAAATTTAATTAGAATATTAAATTTATTATTTATAAATGGTTTTGAATTATAATTGTTTTTAATTGGTTATATGGACTGAAGCAAGAATCACTTGTATTACATCATAGCCATAGAGTTTTATTATAATAACTTAATAATTATACATATATTGCTTGTTAATATCAAATTTGGATCTCTTCCTTAAAAGTTGAAAATTTTAATTGATTAAACTTATACCATTAAAAAAATAATCCAAATAAACTTTGTATAATTTAATAATTTTAAACTAGTGCAACGGTTTGGGGTTTGACTCTTCTTTGGGAGGTCCAAGGTTCAAAGCGTAATTGTTGACTTTGTGTTAATTCCCTATTGATAAGTGTAGCTCTCGACTTTATGAGAGATCATGGTTGGGAGGAGACTACTTAGCCCTATGTGTGGGTCATAGGGGTTTATGATATTACTCATTTAATTTTGAAAAGTTGCATGTTTACTATATATAGTGGTAAGAGCTTTAGCCTCTCTTTGAGAGGTCCTAAGTTCAAACCCCACTCAATATGAGGGGACTAGGACCCCTCATAAAAACTTGTGTAAACTCATTGAAAAAAATTAAGTTGTAAGCTTATTGTAGTGGTAAGGGCTTTGGCCTCTCTTTGGGAGGTCTAAGGTTCAAACCCCACTCAGTATGAGGGGACCAGGATCCCTCATAAAAACCTATGTAAACTCATTGAAAAAATATTTATCTGCAAGATTATTATAGTGATAAGTTCTTTGGCCTCTCTTTAAGAGGTCCAAGGTTCAAACCCCACTCAGTACGAGGGGACCAAGACCCCTCATAAAAATATTTGTAAACTCCTTGAAATTCTATTTAGAGTTTTTAAAGTTGTAAGCTTATTGTAGTGGTAAGGGATTTGACCTCTCTTTGAGAGATCCAAGGTTCAAACCTCACAAAGTATGAGGGGACCAGGATCCCTCATAAAAACATGTGTAAACTCATTGAAAAATAAAACTTTGTCCACAAGAATGGTGTAGTGGTTGGGAGCTTTGGCTTTTCTTTGGGGAGGTCCAAGGTTTAAACCACTGCATACTCAAAAGAGGATAGTCTGGATGGTAGCGATCAAGTGTCTATCAGTTGACTACCCCAGTTTGATTCCCTAAAGGGTTGGAGGTCCCGTTGACTGTGGTTTACCTAGTAGGCTTAGGGTTTATAGAGGTAACCCATTCATGGTGTTATCAATTTCCCTAAGAATCTAATATATATATATATATAAGAGGAGAGGTTTAAATTATATGATTTGAATTATATGAGGAGAGGTTTACCTTCATTATAAGAAAAGACAACTTCAATAACTTTTCACAAATTTCCTTTCTAAGCATCATCAAAATTAAATTTAATGAACCTAAATTAAATTTTACTATAAAATATATCATTTGTATTAAAGCTATTGTTATATATCACCATATATGCATATTCAAATGTTATAACCAAAAGGTTAGAACCTCTTTTTCTATATTTAAGACTTCCCAGGATAAGATTTCAAAGTTTAACATGATTATAAGATTTATTTTTAAAATCATATTATTCATTTCAATGCATAAATTCCAATAATAATGGAAGCATCAATCCTCCATAGAATAAATAATACTTTAGTTTTTAAATAATTAATCCAATATTTCTAGAGCAACCCAATACTCTCTCTCTCTCTCTAAGTGACCTTAAATGGTGTAAGGAAACAATGGATAAGTAAATGTTTCAATGTTTCTAAATCCTTCTTACAAAAGCCACATGTTAAAGGTCCATGTTATACTCTTCTTCGTAGATTTTTAATGCAAGAATTTTGCTTTAGACTATTAACCAAAGGAATGTTGAGGTGTTAGGAAGGACCTCAAGTGAGCAAGAATTCTTCCGAGGTAAATATTTAGAAGTAGGAATTCTTCTCTAAAGCCTTAAATACCAACTTAACCAATTATCCATCATTCTTTGATAGCTTCTAAACCAACTTATCCTTTCACATAAAATTGGGTAAATAGAATTTTTGGAGGATAATTTAAAGTTTGTCCACTATTTCTTTAAGACCCTCTCCTTTAACTAGGTTACTAGTAGATCCATAATTTGTAATTATTGCTTATATTAACATAGTTTCTTACCTCCAAACCACTACAAGCTAGACATGCCTTAGCCAACAATTGCAATTTTGGATTGAAGATAAGATGATAAGGCTTCAAGCAAGCACCCGATCAAAATTTTATAAAATCCCTCTAATTGGCTGACCACCTAATGTTTCTTGATCAATTGTAAGCTTTTGATATAAACTTCTATATTGTTGAACCCTTGGATAGGGCTCTTTACCTAAATAATTTTATTGTATAAATAAAACTTTAAAATTTTGAAGTATCATTTTTTACGAATAATCTCTAACTAACTTTTGCCTCTAATACTAAACTCATAAGTAGATATAATTTTGCAAGCTTGCACCAATATTCTTTTTTCTACAAAACCTATCCCACTTGCAAAGAGTGACCTAACCTAAATGAACGCCTCTATTACATCTTCCTAGTTTGATTGTAGATGGTGGAATAACTTCTCCATATTAGAAATTACCTGGTAGAACCCGCGGACATTGACGTACATATTAGAAATTGCCTGACGTAACGCTCGCTATGGTGATGGGTTTTTTCCTCTTAACAGTCCTTTTCTAAATAACCCTAATAACACCCCCTCCTTTCAATGGTCACTGTAACAGTTATCTTCTGCACGCTAATGTAACTCATGCTTGACTTAGTCGGCATCGGACGTGCGCGTTACAGTCTGCTTTCTTGTAATCTTTGACTTCAACGGTGCTATTTTTCTCCTTCACTTTAACTGTTCCTTAATCCTTCAGGACAAGTATGAGCGCTCCTTTGCATGCAATATTTCCCTTTAACTGTTCTTATCTCATGTATATATTTTGCCAACTGTATATATTCTTATCTCATGTATATATTTTGCCAACTTTAACTGTTCTTATCTCATGTATATATTTTGCCAACTGATGCCCTTTGTATTCTTGTTCCTCAACGCTTTCTCCAACGTGTTTCCAACTCTTTCTAGCCGCCCTTTCAACTAGGCGGCGCTTCCTCTACAACGGTGGCTCCTCCTTCTTGGCGGTGGTGGCTCTTGTGATGATAGTTTGAAGCCTTCTTCAGCGTAGATGGTTCAACCAAGGCCGCTTATCTTATGTAAACCTTGTGTTCTTTTCCTTCTCACTTGCACTCCTTGTCAGTTTCGATTTTGGGGGAGTTTTGTCAGTTTTGATTTGGCGCTCTCGCCGGTGCGATGGTGCTGGTCTCTTTCTTTCTCTCCGTTATTTTTGTGATATGTATGGGATTTAATTTTGGTTCTGCAATAAGTGTTTGGTTTTATTGGAAGCTGAAGTTTTGTTCATCTGTTATGCACTGAAGTGTAGTATAGTTGAAGAAAAACGAATCTTTAGGAAGTGTTATCCTTCAATATGGAAATTTGAAGATTCAACATTCTTTCTTTTTTCGTGTAGCCACTAAGTTCGAACCATTTTGTCACTGTTTTGCGAGAATTTGCGAGTGTTTATGGATTGGATGACATGTGGAAGGCATAACCACCATACTCAAGCATCGAAGATAGTAACTTGATATTGACTGTTTGAGTTTTTAACTATGATTGTGTACTGACCACTTTAGTAATTTAATTGATTAATTTCATGTCTATACAACTGTGAAGAGCGTAATTTATTGATTCGAGGGAATTCTTCTGCTTGCAGCTTTAAAGGCTTTTTTTCCTTCAAAATATTTTTGGTGGTAGTTGATAGGTTTATGAACTTATGCTACTAGACTTTCTAGTATTTAGTTATTCATTGATGGGATTTTTAAATTTGTATGTCTGATTTCAAGTTTCACTCATCGGAGTCTTTTCAAATGTGGGAAAAAATGGTCTAATTTCAGACTATTTAATTTATCAATGGCACATTTGCAATCGATGGAGGAAAGGCCCTTCTGCGCTTGGTCTAGAACAGTGGAGGAATCCTTGAAAGAATATGATGTGAGTTTAGAAAAAGGATTAAGCTCTCATGAAGCGGACAAACGACAACAAAAATATGGATGGAATGAGCTTAAGAAGGAAAATGGTACACCCATGTGGAAGTTGATTCTAGAACAGTTTGATGGTTAAAATACTGCTTGCAGCAGCTTGCATTTCATTTATTCTTGCCTACTTGCATGAAAATGAGACCGGTGAGGAGGGCATAATGGCATATGTAGAGCCTCTTGTGATTCTCTTGATTCTTATACTCAATGCCATTGTAGGAGTATGGCGAGAGAGTAATGCTGAGAAGGCTTTAGATGCTCTCAAAGAAATGTTATCTGAACAAGCAAAAGTCTTGAGAGATGGATGTTATATGCCAAATCTACCTGCCCGAGAACTTGTTCCAGGGGATATAGTTGAACTAAGGGTGGGAGACAAGGTTCCTGCAGACATGCGTATTGCATCCCTAAAGACATCGACTTTTAGGATGGAGCAGAGCTCCCTTACTGGAGAGAGCATGCCTGTTATTAAAAGCACAAATGCAATTCTTATGGATGACTGTGAATTGCAGTTAAAAGAATGTATGGTTTTGCAGGAACCACTGTTGTCAATGGTTGTTGTACCTGTATTGTAGTGAACATTGGCATGTCTATAGAAATTGGGCAAATTCAAGCGCAAATCCAGGAGGCTTCCTTAGAAGATGATGATACGCCTTTGAAAAAAAAACTAGATGAATTTGGGGAACGTCTAACAATAGCTATTGGGTTTGTTTGTCTTCTAGTGTGGATTATCAACTACAAATATTTTCTCTCATGGGATGTTGTTGATGGTTGGCCAAAAAATATTAGATTCCCATTTACGAAGTGCACTTACTATTTCAAGATTGGTGTGACTTTGGCAGTTGCCGCTATACCAGAAGGATTGCCTGCAGTCATTACCACTTGTATGGCCCTTGGGACACGGAGGATTGCACAAAAGAATGCAATCGTCCGTAAACTTCCTAGTGTGGAGACATTGGGTTGCACAACAGTCATTTGCTCTGATAAGACAGGAACACTTACCACCAACCGTTTTGTTAGAAATATTAATCCAGATTTTACGCCTCCGCCCAACTGCGCTCTGAACTTGGGCGAAGCCGGACTGCGCTCGCGCAGTCGGGGATCCCGACAAATTTTTTTGACTTGACGTCGCACGTGCCTTCTGATAGATGTGACGTCTGACAGATCCGATCGTCGCATAAGTTAATGCGAGTTCGGCGATTGGTCAGAAACCCTAGTTCAAGGTCTGTCAGAACCTGTCAGAGGATAACCTCTATCTTCCTCTCCCCGCGGCTATATAAGGCAGTTCGGGTCTTCAGACAAAGTGTGGAGAGTGGGGGAAACTTGGAGAAACAGGCAAGAGAAAAACAGTCATTCGCAGAGTAGCAGACGAGATCGTTTCAGTGAGCAGAGTAGCTCATCTGTTTAATGTTCGAGCAACAGACTCGACATTTGTTTTCCCTCTTAGTTTATCCTGCAGCTTTAGTCTCGTAGATGTTAGTTTTTCCTCAGTTGAGGACTTTTTGTAACCCTCGTCTTATAAGAATAAAATTTGTTGTTGTTTAAGGCATCTGTAGGGTTTGCGGTTATCTTTGTCCGCATAAAATCTGTTGTTGTTTGTACAATCGCCTCAGAGCGTTTTCATTTCGTGTTCTATAAGTTTGAACTTAGATCCCAAACATTGCATTCAGATTCGGTGTTTCTCTCTCCATACAGTTCTTGCCAAGCCAAGGAAACCATCGCGGTAGCCGTGCAAGCCTCCGGACAGCAAAAGTTCGCAAGGCAAAAATTTGCCTAAGTCTGGAGTTGTCCACCCGACTACGCAGCGAAGTCGGACTTCGCTGCCTTTGACCAGCGCAGTCGGGCGTTGACCAGCCGCTCCTCGACTTAGCAATTTGTTTCGTGCATAGCCCGATTGCGCACATTTTTCGTGCACAACCCGACTGCGCACATAATCTCATGCGCAGCCCGACTGCGCAAGTTTTACTTGCTCAGCCCGACTGCACAATAGTCGGGAGCGCAACCGGACTTCGGGAGCGCAGCCCGACTTCGGGCCCCCCCTTCGCCCTGTGCTCCCGATGACGGCGATTACAAAATAAATCTTCAAATTGGTATCAGAGCTACGATCCCTTGATGCGAAGACCGAAGCAGAATGGCTTCCAGTAGCAACAACTTGTAGTTGTAGATCCCACGCTTCAACGGGAAGAATTACGATTACTGGAGCATCCAGATGAAGATCATATTCGGATCTCAGGAGCTATGGGAGTTAGTCGAGAATGGCTACCCAGAATCGACAGATGCAGTAGCACTGGCCGCCCTCTCTCAAGCAGACAAGGACCAAGTTGAAATAGAACACGAAGAAGGACCAGAAGGCCCTCTTCTACATCATGCAAGCGATCGAGGAGTCCATCTTCTCGCGGATCGCATCAGCCACCAAGGCGAAGTAGGCCTAGGAGATTCTGGCCAGCTCGTACCAGGGCACCAATAAGGTAAAGTTGGTGAAGCTGTAGATGCTCAGGAGGGAGTTTGAAAATCTGTAGATGAGTGAGTCCGAGTCCATGAGTGATTTCTTCACCCGGACAACGGACATTATCAACCAGATGCGGTTGAACGGAGAAATTTTTTAGAGCCAGAGAATCATGGAGAAAATTCTTAGAAGTATGTCTGCCAAGTTTGACTCGGTTGTGATAGCAATCAAAGAGTCGAGGGATCTGACAACCCTCTCGATAGATGAGCTCATGGGTTCGTTGCAGACACATGAACAGAGGTTGATCCGTTCGTCTCAGACCTCTCTGGAGAAAGCATTCAAGGCTCAGGTCTCATTTCGAGACAACGGCAGACAAGATTCCCACCATGGCGCCTCTAGTTCTCACGGAGCAAGAGGTAGAGGCAGGCGTGGGAAAGGCAACAAGCAAGGAGGACAGTCAAACCCTAGCGAAGGAGAGACCAATTGTAATTTCCATCAGCAAGGTGGAAGAGGCAGTTCAAAAAATCAGCAAGCTGGATCTAGTCAGAAGAAGGACATGTCAAAGGTCCAGTGTTATTTTTGCAAGAAGTTCGGCCATTACATCTCACAGTGCAGAAAACGGATGGCCAAGGAGAACCAGTAGCAAGCCCATTACACGGATGAAACCAAAAATGCGGCAGGAGGAAACGTGTTGTTGACTTGCAACATTGAGGAGGAGTGCCAGAAGAATGTCTGGTATTTAGACAACGGGTGCAACAACCACATGACCGGGAACAAGGAGATGTTCTCCCAACTGGATGAAATAGTCCAGTATGAGGTGAATATGGGGAACAACAACAAGGTTCCCGTAATGGGGAAAGGAAAGATCCTCATCCGCACCAGGCACGACAAACGAAAGCAGATCTATGACATCTACTATGTTCCTGGCCTGAAGCACAACCTGTTGAGCGTTGGACAACTCGTGCAGAAGGGACATACGATCCAGTTCAAAGATGGAGCTTGCACCATCAGAGACAAGTCGCATGGGTAGATTGCTACAGTGTCCATGACGAAGAATAAAATGTTTCCACTGTAGATTCAAAATGAATCATTGATGTCTCTGAGTGCAGTTGTGAAAGATGCTACCTAGTTGTGGCATCTCAGATTTGGTCACCTGAACTTCAGTGGCCTGAATCAACTACACAAGAAGCAGATGGTGAAGGGTTTACCCCTGATAGAGCAGCAAAATCAAGTTTGTGAGGGTTGCTTAGTCGGCAAACAACATAGGGATTCGTTCCCTTTCGGTCAGTCTTGGAGAGCATCACAACCACTGGAGCTGGTGCACTCAGACATTTGCGGTCCGATGCAGACCAACACGTTTGTCGGCAACAAATACTTCTTAACGTTCATAGATGACTTCAGTCGGAAGACTTGGATCTATGCCATCAAGCTGAAGTCAGAAGCATTTGCCAGATTCAAGGAGTTCAAGGCTCTAGTGGAGAAACAAAGTGGATATCAGATCAAGACTCTCAGGACAGATGGCGGAGGTGAATACATCTCCAATGAATTCCATAACTACTACAAGCAACACAAAATTCAAAGGCAGTTCATTGCCAGATACACGCCACAGTAGAACGGCGTAGTTGAGAGGAAGAACCGGACCATCATGGAGATGGCACGAAGCATGATGAAGGCGAAGGGATTGCCGCACGAATTTTGGGTAGAGGCTGTAACATGTGCAGTCTACCTGCTGAACAGATGTCCCACCAAAAGCGTGAAGGAAAAAATCCCTCAAGAGGCCTAGAGCGGTGTGAAGCCAAGTGTGGCTCACTTGCGTGTGTTCGAGTGCATTGCATATGCACATGTTCCAGAAGAGAAGCGGCAAAAGTTGGATGATAGAGCTGAGAAGTGCATTTTCATAGGGTATAGTGAGCAGGCGAAGGCATATAGGTTGTACAACCCTATGACGAAGAAGCTCATCATCAGCCGTGATGTGAAGTTTCTTGAAGATGAAGCCTAGAACTGGAAGTCGAAGACTGGCCGATCAGAACCAGCAGTAGTAGAGTCTGTTGACTTGGAAGAAGGAAGTGTGCAACCACCTGCAACCTCCAGATGACGACGACGGTGCCATCGATAGCACAACCACTCCATCTCGGTCACCTCCATGTGCAAGTAGAATCCAGAACCTGGTGATGCCAGCGAAGACAAGGAGCTTGCAAGAAATCTACGAGGCAACCCAAACCCATGTAGATGAAGAGTACTCTGACTTTGCATTCTTTACTAAAGTTGATCCAGTAGAGTTTGAAGACGCAAGTCAGAATTAGAAGTGGGTGTAGGCGATGGACGAGGAGATTGAAGCCATTGAAAAGAATGATACATGGCAACTGACAGATCTTCCAGTAGGGAAGAAGACCATTGGGGTCAAGTGGGTGTATAAGACAAAGTTCAACGCCCAAGGAGACGTTGACAAGCATAAAGCCAGACTAGTGGCGAAGGGCTACAAGAAGAAGTCAGGCATCGATTACCATGAGGTTTATGCACCTGTAGCCCGACTTGACACAGTCAAGATGATCCTGGCATTGGTAGCCCAACAGGGTTGGAAGATGTACCAGATGGATGTCAAGTCAGCCTTCCTCAACGGAGTGTTGGAGGAGGAGGTCTACATAGACGAGCCACTAGGTTACAAAATTGAAGGCCAGGAGGGCAAAGTCCTGAAGCTGAAGAAGGCCCTGTACGGTTTGAAGCAGGCGCCCTGGGCTTGGTACAACCGGATTGACAGTTATTTTCAGGAAAATGGGTTTGTAAAATGCCCATATGAGCACACCCTATACATGAAGACAAATGATGTAGGTGAGCTCATAATCGTCTGCCTGTATGTGGATGATTTAATTTACACTGGCAACAGCACAACATTGTTTGCCTAGTTCAGAACAACCATGAAGAAGGAGTTCGAGATGACGGACTTAGGGCTGATGAAGTATTTTCTCGGCATTGAAGTTGACCAATCGGCAGATGGCATCTTCATTTCTCAGGGCAAGTATGCGAAGGATGTCCTGAAGCGGTTCAAGATGGAGGACAACAAACCTTCCATCACACCTGTAGCCACAGGTTTGAAGCTGAGCAAGCTGGATTCAGGGAGGAATGTAGATCCAACGTTGTTCAAGAGGCTAGTTGGCAGTCTGATGTATTTGATTGCAACTCGGCCAGATCTGATGTTCGGAGTCAATCTGATCAGCCATTTTATGGAGACTTCGAAGGACACGCACTGGCAAGCAAGCAAGAGGATCTTGCGCTATGTCAACGGGACGCGAAAAAATGGCCTATTTTATGCCAGACAGGACCAGTTGGAACTGATGGGCTTCATAGACAATGACTAGGCTGGCAGCACCGACGATCGAAAGAGCACCTCCGGGTATGCTTTCCATCTCGAATCAGGGGCAGTCTCATGGGCATCCAAGAAGCAACCCATCGTTGCATTGTCCATAGCCTAAGCAGAATATGTGGCCGCCATGTCATCCGCATGCCAAGCAGTTTGGCTGTGAAGAGTTATGAGTGAACTAAACTATCCTTCGAAAGGCGCGACAACATTTTTTTGTGATAACAATTCGGCCATCGCACTGTCAAAGGATCTCGTGTTCCATGGTCGGACGAAGCACATCGATATTCATTATCACTTCATCAGAGAGTTGGTGAAGTTCGAAGAAATTCAACTATAGTTTTGCAGATCCAAGGAGTAGTTGGCAGATATTTTCACGAAGCCTTTGAAGGAGGAAGACTTCAGCAGATTGCGTGAGCAACTTGGAGTCAAAGCGCTCGTGAAATCAGGTTTAAAGGAGGGTGTTAGAAATATTAATCCAGATTTCACGCCTCCGCCCAACTGCGCTCCGAACTTGGGCGAAGCCGGACTGCGCTCGCGAAGTCGGGCATCCCGACAAAATTTTTTGACTTGACGTCGCACGTGCCTTCTGATAGATGTGACGTCTGACAGATCCGATCGTCGCATAAGTTAATGCGAGTTCGGCGATTGGTCAGAAACCCTAGTTCAGGGTCTGTCAGAACCTGTCAGAGGATAACCTCTATCTTCCTCTCCTCATGGCTATATAAGGTAGTTCGGGTCTTCAGACAAAGTGTGGAGAATGGGAGAAACTTGGAGAAACAGGCAAGAGAAAAACAGTCATTCGCAGAGTAGCAGACGAGATCGTTTCAATGAGCAGAGTAGCTCATTTGTTTAATGTTCGAGCAACAGACTCGACATTTGTTTTCCCTCTTAGTTTATCCTGTAGCTTTAGTCTACAGATGTTAGTTTTTCCTCAATTGAGGACTTTTGTAACCCTCGTCTTATAAGAATAAAATTCGTTGTTGTTTAAGGCATCTGTAGGGTTTGCGGTTATCTTTGTCTGCATAAAATCTGTTGTTGTTTGTACAATCGCCTCAGAGCATTTTTATTTCGTGTTCTATAAGTTTGAACTCAGATCCCAAACATTGCATTCAGATTCGGTGTTTCTCTCTCCATACAGTTCTTGCCAAGCCAAGGAAACCATCGCGATAGCCGCGCAAGCCTCCGAACAGCAAAAGTTCGCAAGGCAAAAAATTTTCCTAAGTCTAGAGCTGTCCAGCTGACTGCGCAATGAAGTCGGACTTCGCTGCCTTTGACCAACGCAGTCAAGTGTTGACCAGCCACTCCCGACTTAGCAATTTGTTCCGTGCGTAGCCCGATTGCGCATATTTTTCATGTGCAACCCGACTGCGCACATAATCTTGTGCGCAGCCTGACTGTGCAAGTTTTACTTGCACAGCCCGACTGCGCAATAGTCGGGAACGCAATTGGACTTTGGGAGCGCAGCCTGACTTTGGGCCTCCCCTTCGCCCTGCGCTCCCGATGACGATGATTACAAAATAAATCTTCAAGTTTCTCAGTTTATAGCCTCAGGTCCTAATGTTGGTTCATTACGAGAATTTCATGTTGAAGGAATAACATATAATCCCATTAATGGGAGCATCTTAGATTGGCCTACACATAATATGGATGCAAATTTGGAAACTCTAGCAGAAATAGCTGCTATTTGCAATGATTTAGGGATTTCTTATCAAAATCACCAGTTCCATGCTATTGGAATGCCCACTGAGGCAGCTTTAAAGGTTAGCCCTTGACAAAATGTTTGTTTTCTTTACTATTATGTATGTTTCATGGTTGAAGGTGTACAAATGACGGGCAAGTCAACAAAAGTTGAAATATATTATTTCTGGTTTCTTGACATTATTTACATGTTTATACCCCATGTGTTTTATGAAGGTTTTAGTTGAAAATATGGCAATCTTTGCTCCAATTGCCAAGAGCAATAGCAATGGTGAACATGTTACTGCCAACTATAATATTGAGAATGGCACAGTAAAATTAGGTTAGTAATGATGCCCAAACCTTTTTTAGTCCAACGGTTTAGTTATTGATAGTCGTATTTTAAGCCGCATATGACACAATCTATATTTATGTGTTTTACCTCCTTTTCTGATTAATTGTCTTTGCTTTTCTGTAGCTTTTTATTGTGATCAGTGGATACAAAGATCAAAGAGGTTGGCTTTATTGGAATTTGACCGTGTACGAAAGTCTATGGGTGTTATTGTTAGGGAACCTTCTAGACAGAATCACCTCTTAGTGAAGGTTTTTGTTTGCTTAAAATGCATTTACTTTGTTTTTAGGCTATAAATTATAGATTAGACACCTCTTATCCAGTTTGTGACATGCTTTAGATACCACTTAACTCATATACAACATCGGTTGTCTTAGTTATTATAGCACTTCATTTCTTCCATTGTTTATTCACTTATTTGCCCTTCACGAGGGCCTATAATTATCACGAGGTATTGGATAACTCCTTGACTCCTTCATAATAGTTCTATAGTTACTGTGCTGCGACTTTGGAGATTTGCATAGTAGTTCTGCTAGATCTCTTGTTGCAATAATTAAAGAAATTTTAATTTTTGTTTTACCGTCAAGAGCGATGCCAAAGTCTGGAAGTGACTTGTCAACGCCTGACTGCGCTGGTCAACGCCCAACTGCACTGGTCAAAGGCAGCGAAGTCCAAATTCACTGCGAAGTTGGGAAGACAGCTCCAGACTTAGCCAAATTTTGGCCTTTGCAAGATCTTTCTGCCTTGCGGACTTTTGCTGTCTTAAGGCTTGTGCGGCTTCGACGTTGGTTTGCCTAGCTTGGCAAGGACTGTACGGAAGAGAGAAACACCGGATCTGAGTGCAATGTTTCAGATCTGAGCTCTAACTTATAGAACCCGAATGAAATCGCTCTGAGGCGATTTGTATAGAGAACAACAGACTTTAGCACATAGAAATAACTGCAAACCCTATAGATGCCTTAAACAACAACAAACTTTATTCATATAAAATGAGGGTTACAGAAGTCCTCAACTGAGGAAATAATAACATCTACAGACTAAGTTGTAGGATAAACTAAAAGGAAAAACAAATGTCGAGTCAGTTGCTCGGACATTAAACAGATGAGCCACACTGCTCACTGAAACGCTCTCCTCTCTTTCTCTGCTCTCTTCTCCACACTTCCACGTCTGAAAAACCCGAACTGCCTTATATAGCCGTAGGGAGAGGAAGATAGGGTTTGTCCTCTGACAAGTTCTGACAGACCCTCAACTAGGGTTTCTGACCAATCGCCAAACTAGCATTAAATTGCCAAACTAGCATTAACTTCTGCGACGATCGGATCTGTCAGACGTCACATCTGTCAGAGGGTAGGTGCGACGTCATGTCAAACTTTTGTCGGGATCCCTGACTGTGCGAGCGTAGTCCGACTGAGGCGTGAAATTTGGGTTAATATTTCTAACACCCTCCTTTAAACCTGATTTCATGAGCGCTTTGACTCCAAGCTGCTCTCACAATCTACTGAAGTCTTCCTCCTTCAAAGGCTTCATGAAAATATCTGCCAACTGCTCCTTGGATCTGCAAAACTATAGTTGAATTTCTCCAGACTTCACCAACTCTCTGATGAAGTGATAACGAATATCGATGTGCTTCGTCCGACCATGGAACACGGGATCCTTTGATAGTGCAATGGCCAAATTGTTATCACAAAAAATTATTGTCGTGCCTTTCGAAGGATAGTTCAGTTCACTCAGAACTCTTCGCAGCCAAACTGCCTAGCATGCGGCTGACGTGGCGATGACATATTCTACTTTAGCTGTGGACAACGCAACGATGGGTTGCTTCTTGGATGCCCATGAGACTGCCCCTGATCCGAGATGGAAAGCATACCCGGAGGTGCTCTTTCGATCGTCGGTGCTTGCCGTCCAATCACTGTCTGTGAAGCCCACCAGTTCCAACTGGTCTTATCTGGCGTAAAATAGGCCATTGTTTCGCATCCCGTTGACATAGCGCAAGATCCTCTTGCCTACTTGCCAGTGCGTGTCCTTTGGAGTCTCCATGAAATGGCTGATCAGACTGACTCCGAACATCAGATCTGGCCGAGTTGTAGTCAAATACATCAGACTGCCAACTAGCCTCTTGAACAGGGTTGGATCTACATTCCTCCCTGAATCCAGCTTGCTCAGCTTCAAACCTGTGGCTACAGGTGTGATGGCAGGTTTGTTGTCCTCCATCTTGAACCGCTTTAGGACATCCTTCGCATACTTGCCCTGAGAAATGAAGATGCCATCTATCGATTGGTCAACTTCAATGTCGAGAAAATACTTCATCAGCCCTAAGTCCGTCATCTCGAACTCCTTCTTCATGGCTATTTTGAACTGGTCGAACAGGACATTGTTGTTGCCAGTATAAATCAAATCATCCACATACAGACAGACGATTATGAGCTCACCTACATCATTTGTCTTCATGTACAGGGTGTGCTCATATGGGCATTTTACAAACCCATTTTGCTAAAAATAACTGTCAATCCGGTTGTACCAAGCCCGGGCGCCTGCTTCAAACCGTACAGGGCCTTCTTCAACTTCAGGACTTTGCCCTCCTGGCCTTCAATTTCGTAACCTAGTGGCTGGTCTATGTAGACCTCTTCCTCCAACACTCCATTGAGGAAGGCTGACTTGACATCCATCTGGTACATCTTCCAACCCTGTTGGGCTGCCAATGCCAGGATCATCCTGACTGTGTCAAGTCGGGCTACAGGTGCATATACCTCATGGTAATCGATGCCTGACTTTTGCTTGTAACCCTTCGCCACCAGTCTGGCCTTATGCTTGTCAACGTCTCCTTGGGCATTGAACTTTGTCTTATACACCCACTTGACCCCAATGGTCTTCTTCCCTACTGGAAGATCTGTCAGTTGCCATGTATCATTCTTTTCAATGGCTTCAATCTCCTCGTCCATCGCCTGCACCCACTTCTGATTTTGACTTGCGTCTTCGAACTCTCTTGGATCAACTTCGGTAAAGAATGCAAAGTCAGAGTACTCTTCATCTACGTGGGTTTGGGTTGCCTCGTAGATTTCTTGCAAGCTCCTTGTCTTCGCTGGCGTCACCAGGTTCTGGATTCTACTTGCACATGGAGGCGACCGAGATGGAGTGGTTGTGCTACTGCTAGCACCGCTGCTACTTCTGGAGGTTGCAGGTGGCTGCACACTTCCTTCTTCCAAGTCAACAGACTCTACTACTAGCTCACTGGCCGATCTCGACTTCCGATTCCAGGCTTCATCTTCAAGAAACTTCACATCACGGTGGCTGATGATGAGCTTCTTCGTCACAGGGTTGTACAGCCTATATGCCTTCGCTTGCTCATTGTACCCTATGAAAATGCACTTCTCAGCTCTATCATCCAACTTCTTCCGCTTCTCTTCTAGAACATGTGCATATGCAATGCACCCAAACACACGCAAGTGAGCCACACTTGGCTTCACACCGCTCTAGGCCTCCTGAGGGATTTTGTCCTTCACGCTTTTGGTGGGACATATGTTCAGCAGGTAGACTGCACATGTTATAGCCTCTGCCCAAAATTCGTGTGGCAATCCCTTCGCCTTCATCATGCTTCATGCCATCTCCATGATGGTCCGGTTCTTCCTCTCAGCTACGTCGTTCTGCTGTGGCGTGTATCTGGCAGTGAACTGCCTTCAAATTCCATGCTACTTGCAGTAGTTATGGAATTCATTGGAGATGTATTCACCTCCACCATCTATCCTAAGAGTCTTGATCTGATATCCGCTCTGTTTCTCCACCAGAGCCTTGAACTCCTTGAATCTAGAAAATGCTTCTGACTTCAACTTGATGGCATAGATCCAAGTCTTTCGAGCTGAAGTCATCTATGAATGTTAAGAAGTATTTATTATCGACAAACGTGCTGGTCTACATCGGACCGCAAATGTCTGAGTGCACCAGCTCCAATGGTTGTGATGCTCTCCAAGACTGATCGGAAGGGAACGAATCCCTATGTTGTTTGTCGACTAAGAAGCCCTCACAAACTTGATTTTTTTGCTCTATCAGGGGTAAACCCTTCACCATCTGCTTCTTGTGTAGTTGATTTAGGCCACTGAAGTTCAGGTGACCAAATCTGAGATGCCACAGCCAGGTAGCATCTTTCACAACTACACTCAGAGACATCAATGATTCATTCTGAATCTACAGTAGAAACATTTTATTCTTCGTCATGGACACTATAGCAATCTGCCCATGCGACTTGTCTTTGATGGTGCAAGCTCCATCTTTGAAACTGGATCGTATGTCCCTTCTGCACGAGTTGTCCAATGCTCGGCAGGTTGTGCTTCAGGCCAGGCACATAGTAGACATCATAGATCTACTTTCGTTCACCATGCCTGGTGCAGATGAGGATATTTCCTTTCCCCATTATGGGAACCTTGTTGTTGTTCCCCATCTTCACCTCAGACTGGACTGTTTCATCCAGTTGGGAGAACATCTCCTTGTTCCCCGTCATGTGGTTGTTGCACCCACTATCTAAATACCAGACATTCTTCTGGCACTCCTCAATGTTGCAAGTCAACAACACATTTCCTCCTACCGCATTTTTGGTTTCATCCATGTAATGGGCCTCTTGTTGGTTCTCCTTGGCCATCCATTTTCTACACTGTGAGATGTAATGGCCGAACTTCTTGCAGAAATAGCACTGGACCTTTGACATGTCCTTCTGACCAGATCCAACTTGCTGATTTTTCGAACTGCCTCTTCCACCTTGCTGATGGAAATTATAGTTGGTCTCTCCTTCGCTAGGGTTTGACCGTCCTCCTTGCTTGTTGCCTTTCCCATGCCTACCTTTGCCTCTTCCTCCATGAGAACTAGAGGCGCCATGGTGGGAATCTTGTCTGTCGTTGTCTCAGAATGAGACCTGAGCCTTGAATGCTTGCTCCAGAGAGGTCTGAGATGAACGGCTCAGCCTCTGTTCATGTGTCTGCAATGAACCCATGAGCTCATCTATCGAGAGGGTTGTCAGATCTCTCGACTCTTCGATTGCTATCACAACCGAGTCAAACTTGGCAGGCAGACTTCTGAGAATTTTCTCCATGATTCTCTGGCTCTGCACATTTTCTCCGTTCAACCGCATCTGGTTGATAATGTCCATCGTTCGGGTGAAGAAATCACTCATGGACTCGGACTCACTCATCTGCAGATTTTCAAACTCCCTCCTGAGCATCTGCAGCTTCACCAACTTTACTTTATTGGTGCCCTGGTACGAGCTGGCCAGAATCTCCCAGGCCTGCTTCGCCTTGGTGGCTGATGCGATCCGCGGGAAGATGGACTCCTCGATCGCTTGCATGATGTAGAAGAGGGCCTTCTGGTCCTTCTTCGTGTTCTCTTTCAATAGGTCCTTGTCTACTTGAGAGAGGGCGGCCAGTGTTGTTGCATCTGCCGGTTCTGGGTAGCCATTCTCGACTAACTCCCACAGCTCCTGAGATCCGAATAGGATCTTCATCTGGATGCTCCAGTAATCGTAATTCTTCTCGTTGAAGCGCGGGATCTGCAACTACAAGTTGTTGCTACTGGAAGCCATTTTGCTTCGGTCTTCGCGTCAAGGGATCAGTGGCTCTGATACCAATTTGAAGAAATTTTAATTTCTTGTTTTTTCGTCAAGAGAGATTTCGAATTCTGGAAGTGACTGGTCAATGCCCGACTGCACTGGTCAAAGGCAGTGAAGTTCGACTTCACTGCAAAGTCGGGAGGATAGCTCTAGACTTAGCCAAATTTCTAGGGAGCGACTAGTCAACGCCCGACTATGTTGGTCAAAGGTGCGAAGTCGGGTTGCGTTGGTCAAAGGCAACGAAGTCCGACTTCACTGCAAAGTTGGGAAGACAGCTCCAGACTTAGCCAAATTTTGGCCTTTGCAAGATCTTTCTGCCTTGCGGACTTTTGCTGTCCGGAGGCTTGTGCGGCTTCGGCGTTGGTTTGCCTAGCTTGGCAAGGACTGTACGAAAGAGAGAAACACCGGATCTGAGTGCAATGTTTTAGATCTGAGCTCTAACTTATAGAACCCAAACGAAATCGCTCTGAGGTGATTTGTATAGAGAACAACAGACTTTAGCACATAGAAATAACTACAAACCCTATAGATGCCTTAAACAACAACAAACTTTATTCATATAAAATAAGGGTTACAGAAGTCCTCAACTGAGGAAATAATAACATCTACAGACTAAGCTGCAGGATAAACTAAAAGGAAAAACAAATGTCGAGTCGGCTGCTCGGACAAATGATCCACACTGCTCACTGAAACGCTCTCCTCTCTTTCTCTGCTCTCTTCTCTACGTTGTCTAAAAAACTTGAACTGCCTTATATAGCCGTGGGGAGAGGAAGATAGGGTTTGTCCTCTGACAAGTTCTAACAGACCCTCAACTAGGGTTTTTGACCAATCGTCGAATTGGCATTAAATCGTCGAACTGGCATTAACTTCTACGATGATCGGATCTGTCAAATGTCACATCTGTCAGAGGGTAGGTGCGACGTCATGTCAAACTTTTGTCGAGATCCCTGACTGCGTGAGTGCAGTCTGGCTTAGGCATGAAATCTGGGTTAATATTTCTAATAATAATTTCTTAAGTTTGTACATGTATCAAGATAAATTCATATTGATAAGGAAGCTGTAATTCTTCATAAACTGTTTGGACACCATTCTTATGGGAATGAAGTTATAAGTAATCCCTCGTGGACATGAGAGGCAATATTGAGGCTTATGTATCTCACACTCATAGCTTATGAAGGCCATCAAGACCATGGATTTCAATATGGTGCCCCATTTGCCTTAATTTTCACGAGATTTTACTGGCATCATAATGTGAAGTTCTTATGCAGGGTGTTGTGGAAAATGTTTTGGAAAGAAGCACTTTTCAACAACTGGCAAATGGATCTGTTGTTGAAATGGATGAAGCATCCAGAGAATTACTCTTGAAGAAGCTTTGCCAAATGAGTTCAAAGGCCCTGCGTTGTTTAGGCCTTACATACAAAGAAGACTTGGGAGAGTTTAGTGATTATCATGGAGAGAATCATCCTAACTCACATAAAATTGTTGGACCCAGCCAATTATTATAATATTGAAAGCAATCTAATATTTGTCGGTCTTTTTGGATTGAGAGTAAGTTCTACCTTTATAAGGCTCTGCATGTCTATATTCTCATGTACTCTTTTTTAAAACTTATTTGAAGTTTTGTGTTGTTTGAGCACTTTTCTTTACAAACATTTTATGTTTTTCTTTTTCCATGTATTTATTTCCTGGGGTTTTAGGAATCTTTGGTTTTTGTTATCAAAGTTATTCTTATCAATTTAAAGTAGTAATTTGATTATTTCAAACTGATAGGATGCTCCTCATGAAGAAGTTCATGAAGCAATAAAAGATTGTAGGGAGGCTGGGATACAAATAATGGTGATTACTAGTGATAACAAGTTCACAGCAAAAGTTATTTGTTGAGAAATTGGTGTGTTTTATGAAGGAGAGGATCTTAGTGGAAAAAGTTTTACTAGAAAAGAATTCATGGCACTTCCATTGAATAAGCGTTTTGAAGTTCTGGCAAAGCCTGGTGGTCGTTTTTTTTCACGAGCGGAACCAAGGCAACAGAAAAAGTAAAATAGTAAAGTAGTTTTATTATATCTAAAGTTATAGCTCATATAAGACTAATATTGTTTATTAATATATGTTTATGTTTAATCATGTAAGATCATAGGAGACAAATATTGGTTGCTTAATATATGGTTATCCTCAATCATACTTTGCTCACCAAAGCATGGTATACAACTCTACCTCCTCAAGATTTGAACCTTGTACCTTTATTCAGAGTTTCAAAGTCTCCACCATCAGACTACTCAAACTATATTATAAAGGGTAAAGTAGTTTTTAATGTCTACAAGGTCATAGGCCATATGAGATGACCTTTGTTTTACCAATATATGGTTATCTTATAAAGGATCTTGACTTTTCAATAGAGCTTATGCTTGGAATCAAACCAATATCTAGGTGTTTTAAAGGGTTCATTCACCTGAGTGTATCAATGGGGGAATCATGTTATCTTTGTTAATAAGAAAGGTGGATCAATAATATTTTGGGTTAATTATAGCTAGTTGAATGACACCATCTAGAACAAGTACTTTTTGCTCCATCTAGAACAAGTACTTTTTGCTCCTTAATATGAAATACTTGATCAAATGTATGGAGCAATGGTCCTTTCTAATATTAATTTGAGATCTAGGTATCATCGATTATGCATAAAGCATATTGATATTCACAAAATAAAATTCAGAACATGATATGGGCACTATGGGTTCATAGTTATACCTTTTGAATTAACCAATGTACTAGCCATATTTATGAATTTGATGAATAGTATATTCAAGAAGTATCTAGATAAATTTGTTGTTTTCTAAATGATGTTTTGATTTACTTCAAGAATAGATAAGAACATGAGGAGCATTTAATTTTTAAAGTGTATATGAATTATGGCCAAGGTCGACAATATACTAGTGTGCCTTTTTCTCTAATATCTTACTATTCCTCCTTTGCATTGGATGGGATGTCCCTCTCTAAGGAGAGAACATGTGCTTTAATGAGACCATGGAGCACATGCAAAAGGCTAGTTGGATATTTTCTAGGGTGTTTTCCTTTTACATTATAGGTTTAGCTATATACTAAGATTTTTTATTTTAGAGAAAAGTAAGACGGGAAATAAATGTGAGCATGATCTCTATTTTGGTTGTAGACTATACGGATGATAGATTGGTTAGAGTTGATGCTTGGGTATTGATGAGAAGATGGTCCACTTTCAAACCATATGGTCTCTTCTTTTGTCAAGTCACTCTCATCATGGAAGGCTCAAATGACATCATCTATAGAGGCATAAAAAGTAGGATACTATTGTTGTCTATGCCTAGATGTTTATTCCAAAGTTGCAAGGACATTCATAGATGGGTTGACTTATATTTGAATCTCTCTATTGATAATTTTTTTCTTTGTGTTCCATCTTGGAGCTATGGCACATTGTCATGTCATCTGTTTAGAAATGCCTTGAGCACCTCAACGATATTGGCATTGTTATGGTTAATACAAGGTACTTTAGTCAAATCTCATTGCTATCAATGTGTTATGGTTAACAAGTTGTAATTATTAGTGGCAATAATTGACGAATTAGTGGATGTCAAGTAGTGAATAGTGGTTAGATACAACAATCCTATGTTTTGTGAGGTTGCTTTTTTATTTTTTTAAACTATTAGGGTAACTCTCCTAAGGGTCATAATTTTTGCATACAGAAGCATTTTGAGCCACTTTTTCAAATCACATAATTTTTTAGTTGTTTATATTGGTGACATGAGTTAAATGCCTTATTATAGTGTTAAGGGATGATTGTTATTAATATTCATCAAAGCCTATTGCTCTATTTCAAAATGGCCAATTTATAGCATATTACACAATTAGAATATTTGGCTCATTTTCATTAGAAATATAGTTAGACTTGTGATATTAGAAGCAACAATTGGGTCTTTTGGAGGCACATAGGAAAAGGAATAAAAATACTCTTTAGTCAATTCTTTCTCTTCCTATCAGATGCTTGGGATATTGGTTCATTTTATACATGAAAATATAATAATTCATGATCTCTTCTCTCTTTTATATTATGTTTAGGTACTGTTTGAATTTTGTGATGCCTCTTCTCATAAATAGGTTCATGCAAAGCCACTTCTAATGATGGAAAGCCAAAGGGTATACCAAATTTTTCAAATAAGGTGAAGTATGCTATAAAAGGAAAAATTGTACTTTCAAGTCATGCCTTATGCAACTATAGAAGATTGGAGTAGTTTTTAAGAGGGGGTATGCCTAGCTTGTATTCCCTTATTCTAGGGCTCTATGTTGCTAGAACCATCAATGTTAGAATTATCACTATCTTTGAAGACTTTCAACTAATCATTAACCAATTTAATAGTGTACATCGAACTAAAGATAACAAATTAACACCATACAAATATATTATCAACAAATTGATGGCTCCCTTCAACAAAGTCATCATTGATGTTATTTGTAGGTCTAATAATTGTCATGTTGATGTTATTTCTTTGGTTTCCTCTTTGATCCCTCTAGAAATAGAATATGAAGAAGCCACCACCATCATTAGGCAAGTTAGGGATCACACAACTATAAAATCTAACCAAATCCCCTTAGAAGTCTTTTATCTTGGAAAAGCTTCATCCCCTAGCCCTTGGTATAAGGGCATCTATGATTACCTCAAATAAGGAACTTTTCCTAATGGTCTATACTATAATGAGCATAAGAACCTTAAGTAAAGAGCCTATAAATATGTCTTTATCAATGATATATTGTACTAGCATACTATTGATGGCACTTCATTTAAGATTTTACACCAAACTAAAGCCCAAAAAGTGGTCCAAATTTCACAATGGATCATGGTTATGCATAGTGGTGAATATTCGCAAATTGGGTGAATATTAGGATTTCCAAAATTGGAAATTTGTGAATATGAGGACCCTCGACGTCGGCCCATTCACCTAAAATTTTTAGGATCAATGTTTTCTTAGGGTCAATTCACCACAATATATATCTAAACATAGGCATATTTGTACTCATTGGAAAGCTCTTTTCAAGCCTGATCTAATGGTGGTTTTTTTTATGAAGTTATACAATGATTTAATAGGTCAAAAGTAGCCCCAAATTTGATCTTACATTTTAG
Source organism: Wollemia nobilis (assembly GCA_028583015.1). Taxonomy (NCBI): domain Eukaryota; kingdom Viridiplantae; phylum Streptophyta; class Pinopsida; order Araucariales; family Araucariaceae; genus Wollemia; species Wollemia nobilis. The sequence goes on from JAQPPZ010017065.1 coordinate 50,174, forward strand.
GGCTTCAAATACCCCAAATTTTTGTATGAAGATGCTCGATTTTATTTTCTCAGAATTCTCCATGATTCACCCTGATTTTAAGTAGGACTCACCATTTTTTTACAAGTACATTTGGAGTCCAACCCCTTATTATAACCCTACAATGGATCCTATGGTGGGAATTTTCATGGTGTCACCATCACCAAGAAGCTCCTTATAATGGGTTACTATTGACCATCCATGAGGAACTATTCTTGTGACTATGCTAGAATTTGTGACAAGTTTAAAAAACATGATAATCTTATTTAGGCCCCTTCTTAATCTCTACAATATATTACCTCACCTTGATCTTATTTTTTTTAGGGTTTGTAAATCATCAAGAAGATAAATCCTATATCTTCTCAAGGACACAAACTTATCATCATTACCACTAACTAGTTTACCAAATGGATGGAAGTTATACCCCTAGCTTTAACACTAGAGTACAAGTCTATAAATTCATCCTCAATCACATTATTTGTCATTATGGTATCCCTTTTATAATCATTTTAGACAATGGCACACTTTTAAAAATAAGGATATCCAAATGATTTATATAAAATATTGGATATAGCACAAATGGTCTAGTAATTATTTTCAAGGCAATGACCAAGTTTAAACCCCTAACAAAATATTTGTTAGAATTCTTAAGAAGATAGTTAATAAAATTAGAAGATATTGGTATCTCCAATTATACCCAACCCTTTGAGCATATGGCACAAGTACTAGAACCCTTACTAATGTGATACCTTATGCTTTGGTCTATGGTATCAAATCAATCTTTCCCTTTGAGTTTGATGCCCCTTCCCTACAAATTCTATCGCAATATGCCTCTATAGAAAACAAATATTATCTCACTTGCCTCAACCAACTAGAATCGATTAATTAAAAAGTACATCCATGCGCTAGATCATTTGTGGGTCTACCAACATTAAATTAAGCAAACCTATAGTAGAAAGATGTAACCTTGATCCTTTGAAGTTGGTTATCTAATTCTCAAGAAGAACCAAAATAACACCAACAATAAAAGTCAAAATCAAAGGAAAGTTTGAGCTTAATTAGCTAGGTCCATACATCATAATCACCAATTATGGTTCATACATATTTTGCCTTGCCATACTATACAGTAAAGAAATCAAATAACCTATGAACATCATACATATTAATAAATATTATGCTTAAAGCTTTAAATTTGAATGTTTGTTTTGTGATTTCTTACTTTCATGACTTGTTTGCATATCTCTTGTTGTGTCTGCTTATAGAATAAAGATTCAGGTACCCATAATGACTTGCAAATTATAATCCTATGTAGGTTAGTTATTTTTGATTAGATATTTGATGTAAGTAGATCTCCCTTGTCTTGATATATAAACTATCTACTTGGACATTCATATCTCACGATATAAGAGCATAAACTTAAGTTTGTTTACAATTTGTGTATTTTTCCCATGAGGATATATACCTTTGAGGCATGAGTGAGTATCATCAACATCATCTATCCTTCTCCATCAAAATATTATTTTTATAGTAATTAGTCAATATTTCTTCCATCCAAATCAATCTACTCTTCAACCTCAACTACAAATATTTACCTATCCTCAAACTTCCAAGACTATCAATCTTGTATATTTATACTTAAGATAGAAATTGATATAGATCATTATTATACTTTTAGGACCAAATATCCATGATTCATCCGCATCATTCTAGTTCTTTTCAATATTTCCTCGTATAATCCTTGTTTCCTTGTACCCAAGTTGCATAGGGATGACATTTCCTCATTCACTTAGGTACAAAGCAGCAAGGCTAAAATGTAGATGAACCTTACAATTGACTCTATCCAAAAACTTTCATCAACCATCTTCTCCCATTATAAATAGATGATTCTAGTCATGTTAAATTTTTTTTCCTATTATGATACCAATGAGTCCATATTGTTATATCATCATATCTCTTGTGACATATTAACCTTATAGATTTGTATTTAAAAAAAAGGAACCAACTATATCTCTTCTATTAGATATAAATACATGAGGTTGATAGGTCATGAAGGATTTAATCTTCGCTATCATACACCCATCCTCAACTTATCCCTCACTAGATAACTATGCCTCTCATGACCTTTTATCCTTGTGGATTTACACTTAAATGGAGGGATCAACTATGTGACTCCTATTAAGTTCAAATCTCTAAGGCTGATAGGTAATGAAGACTTTTGATTCTCTTTAAATTATTGTTTGTAAATATTTCTTTCATGAGTATTGTGGGTATGTTTATAGAATTACCCATATGCACTTTGGTAAAATGTGCAAAGGATGGCATTACAAGCTCTAACAATTGAATCAGGAGGAATATCAACACTTTTGGCCTAGGCATACTAGGGACAGATCAAATATAAATAAGGTAAACAATTAGCTAAGTCTTAGACCCACCAAAATTTTTATATCTAGACTGGGTGAGTAGAGGTATCGAATGTCCATCACCCATCTGAAGAGTAAAGAAGGTAAAAATTGGCTAAGTCTCAGACCCATTGGAACTTTTGTACCCAGACTAGGTGAGTAGAGGTATTGCATGTCTATCACCTATTCGGAGAGCAAAGAAGGCAAAAATTGGCTAAGTCTTAGACATGCCAAAACTTTTGTACCTAGCCTGGATGAGTAGAGGTATCGAATGTTCATCGCCCATCTGAAGAGCAAAGAAGGTAAAATTTGGCTAAGTCTCAAACCCGTAGTAACTTTTGTACCCAGACTAGGTGAATAGAGGTATCAAATGTCCATCACTAGTCAACATCATTGTTTGCACTCGACAACCATGAATCAACAAAGATAGAGCAAATTTGATAACCAACACCAATTTTTTTGATATGGAGGTGGTCATCATCCCATTTTTCTTATAGGGCAAGATCTCTTATTAGACAATATTAACAACGAAATATCTACTAGTGTGATCATAAAAATTTTCATTGTGGCTCAACAAAAATATTAGTAAAATATTAATGAACAAGATGCAAATAGTGAGGACAACATGACTCGAGATTTAGAAAGTTCTAGCCAAGTCAGTAAGCCACAACCAAGTGGTTAGAACAAGCATACTACTAAGTAGCTTAACAAACTGGTGAATCTTTTGACATAATGGCAATCCACTTCTAAGGCAATGATGCCCTGATAAATGAATGTATTATAAAAGGCTATAAATACTAGAATATAGAATGCAAAATGGTTGAATCTTAAGCTTTTATAACTTACATGTATGAAAGCACATTGCAAGTAAAAAAAATAAGATGAATTGTTGTTTGGTCTCTAGTTGATTTCCTTGTAGAAAATGTATGTATGAATGGTTATTTATTTCTAAAATAGACTAATTGAATGAATATGGTAATAATTCTTCTCTGGATTTTTGCTTGTGTTCATTTTCTAGTTTTAGAATTCACAATCCATTGGACTATAAAACGTATAAGATATTATTCTATGGTTGATAAAACTAGTTGGTCTATTAGGAAATTTGGCTAAATTCTTGATTGCATAGCTATTATATCTCATGTATTTTTATGTGGCTTAACCTACACCATTATAAGTTCTAGCTTCAATTTATTTTATCTCTTTCAGCACCCTTTTCCCCCATATTTTAGGAACAACTAGTTAGAGCTTCATAGGAATTGGCCTCCTTAGGATATTGACCATTGAAGCCTTCACAACTTTTAGGTCATTCAATGTTGGTCAAGATATTTGGGTGCACAATGTTACCATAGGTAGATTTTCAGACAAAAAAGTACTATTAATCAATTTATCCAATCTTTCCAAATCTCCATCCATTGCTACATGATGAATGTTATAAGATTTATAGGTGTTGATGGTAACATAATCCTTCCATGACCTACCAACCTTATCAATTTGTATTTAATAGAGGAATATAATCAGATGTTTCTTTCATTAAATTCAAACTGCCAAGGTTGATAGGTCATGAAGAATATTTTTCTCTTCCAACTCAAAAATTGTATTGTGTGATGAATAATGCAATATTTTCAAGTCATGATGTCAAAAATATCCTCTCATGACTCATAAACCTTGCTAATTTGTAACCAACTATATGTTTTCTCCATTAAACCTAAATCATCAAGGTTGACAAATCATAAAGACCTTGATATTTGTCAATAGTATTACTATTATATCCCTCATATGTCATAATCCTACCACATGATGAATATTATCAGATTCATAGGTGTTGATGGAAACTTAATCTCTTTCTTCAAATTACATGTTCAAAAACTAATCATATCGAAACATCTTCATTCTTGATTTTTTCCTAACAAAATTGCATCGCCTATAATTAACCAAAGTTATTTTGCTTTTGTACCTATGTAAATGTTGGATGGACTCAATAGAATGTTTCAATCATCAATTTAGGATCATCAAAAGCTCCCAAGATAGATATAGATATGTGGACAATATTAATCACATCATAACAAATTCCCTCACTACTTATTAATTGGGGATAATTCATTATTAAATTATCCAAATCAACAAAATTACCATCATTTTACATAGCATCTTCTCTCACATCACAACAAAAATCCTACAAGACATTTTTCTTGAGGTAAATGTATTATCATTTGGAACATCTAAAAGCCCTCTAATACATTTATCTAGAGGTAAATCTATTTCCATTTGGCACATGCAAAATTTCTCTACAATATTTTTCTATAGGTAAATTTATCATCGTTTGGCATAGTAGAAGTCCTCTACAACATTTATTTAGAGGAAAAAATTTCACCATCTGACATATCCAAAAGTCCTAATGAAAATTTGTTTTGAGGTAAATCTATAAAGAAATTAAGCAAAACAAAAGGGCCTCTTTGGAATTTGCCTAGGGGCACAAAAAAGTATTTATCCTATATATGTATCATAATTTTGTCTTATAGCCATGTCATTTAGCATATCTAAGTCCCCTTGCACATGACTCCTCTATTTAGTATCTTGTATCCTAGCCATGCCTTATGGCCTATCTAAAGTCCCCCTGGGAATATCTCTTTTGTATCCTCTTGTATTATTATATATATATATATATATATATATATATATATATATATATATATATATATATATATATATATATATATATATATTTGTGCATGTGTGTGTATTTGTGTATGTATCATAGTTGTCATTGTGACCCATACAAAGTCTATATAAATACATCTTTGTTCATTTAAAAAAGTCATTACCATTATCAATATTTAAAATCATAAAATAATCATGACATCGCATCATCAATTAATAATATATCAAACTAAACACGCATAACACATACTAATATGATCATCCATACACTAAATTAAGACATGAGTCATGAAGCAAATACAATCAATATAAACATCATCATACAATCATCATCATAATATAATATATAAATATAGTACAATAAAATTGACCCTTAGAGATGGGCTAGGGTTAGTTCTAGAACACAATGTATAAGGATGATCCTCCTCTTTGTGGCATTGGCATCCTCAATGAATGTAATGACTAGAAGGTAATGTACCACAACTATATTTTTTGTCTTGGTTCATGTTTATTTGGGTGAAGGTATGCACCAATCAATAGGTATAAGAGCATGGCATGTTATTCGATATTGGGTCAATTATTTAAACTTTACTATCAAATCCTTCTAAAATTGTGCTCCATTTTCCTATACCTAGGTCAACTCTATTGTATGTCTCCATTGTATAGAAAACATCTAATCTAGGATGGTTTATACCAACAAGTTATTGCTCCTATTGGCTATTACTATGGCCTTTGCCATGATTGCATCCGTCTCTACAGTCAAGATTATGATATCTAATTATGTACTAAAATTTTGTTACACCAAGTGATTCAGCTCTTAGGTTTGTATTGTTGTCTTTGATTATGTTGCATATTTCTCATCTACGAGGGAAGCCATCATTGCCTAGAAGCTAACCACTTGACTATCCAGTGCATTCCCCTCTACTTCCATAGATAACTAAGGAGACCTATTTAATCCTACCTCACCCATCATGATCATAAAAACTCCTACAAGTACTATTATTGATACCCTATGTTGTTGTTGTTGTTGGTATGACAACCATTACTAGACTACATGCAAGACTGCTAGTTCTTCTCTCTAATACCTATTCCCTAGCTACATCCACTAGTGATTCTTACCCTTTATGGTCGAATGGTCTAATACCAACCCTAATAGTAATTGCTCACTCCAGGGGCAACCATCCTAGGATCTAAGGTTACTAGATCATTTACATTTTTCTTAGGATATGAATCTGAATGATATGGAAAGAACACTCGAGAGCAAGAACACAATAATAAGCACGATGAAAACTGATTTTGCATTCACACCAAAAATATTTTTATAGGCATGTCTACCTTTACAAAAGTGATATTTAATGCACCAATCTATGGGAGCATTAAATGTGATCCATGTGAATAGGGATAATATTAGGAATTAAATATTAATCCCTATCATTCCTCCCCACCCTAGAAGCATTGGGCTCCAATGCATCCAAAAGAGAGGGAAAATCATGAGCCAGCTGTGCTGAAGTGATCCACTTGGCCTGGTGAGGAAGCTCTTCATGGCATGCAACCAGATACGAAGTGGATGAACCCTGGTGAGTGTGATGAGTCCTGATGTCAAATAGATGGTCCTCCTCCAATGGAAGCTAGAAATCTGGAACAGCATTGAAAGGATGACTTATGGCTGGTGGGCTCTCTAGTGTGGACTCATGATACGAATGGAGGAGATCAACATTGACAACATCATGAATACCCAAGTGTTTTGGAAGGTCCAATCTGAATGCATTCTTGGACAACTATTGAATGATGGTGTAAGACCCATAGCGAAGAGGTTTGATCTTGCTATGTGCCTTCTCTAGAAATATCTTACGATCAAGGTACAACCAAACTCGATCACCAATCTGAAAGGAATGTGGAACATGGTGGTGATCCATTGCCTATTTTTGTTACTTCTGTGTCTACTGTAGGATGTGTACAACCTTGGACTAGAGTTGTTGTAGGTGTTGGATGAATGATTGTGCTTTATCCTATTCTTTCTTCATGTGGACTGTAACTAGAGATGGAAGAGCCAAGGGTAACTCATATGGAGCAACAGGTTGAAACCCTAGATAGACTTCAAAAGGACTATGACCTATGGACGTATGGATGACTCTATTATATGCATGCTCAATATGAGTTAGACTAAGATCCCACTTGGATGGTGATGCATGGTGGTAGACTCAAAGACTTTGGACAAGTGTACGATTGACAACTTCTGTTTGACCATCAAACTAAGGATGAAATGCTATGGAAAAATTAAGGGACACACCTAATAGTTTCCACAAAGACCTCCAAAAATGACCGACAAAATGGGAATCACGATCGGACACAATACTTGTGGGAAGACCAAAGGAGCGCCATATGACATCAAAGAATAGTTTGGCTAAGTCTGTAGCAAAACTTATTTTTTGACATGGAATGAACTTAGCCATCTTACTAAAACGGTCGACTATGACAAAGACACAATCATGTTGATGGACAATCATGGGAAAACCACTTACAAGATCCATAGATATACTTTCCCAAGGACGTGATGCAATGGGTAAAGGTATACTAAGACCAAGCCTACGGTTGGACGATTTAGACCGACTACATGGGACACATTGTTTTAAGTACTTGAGAACATCTCGTTGCATGTGTGGCCAATAGAAGAATCTTTGCAAATGGTGAAGGGTCTTATATTTTTTGAAGTGGTCACCATAGAGGGTGGAATGATCCTCTCTTAGAAGGGATGGTCTGCTCTCAGTAGGAACACAAAGTTTATCTAGATGGTAAAGCAACCCCTCCTTGAGATGGAAATCCTGAAAGGGACTTAAATTGGAGGAGGATGGATGTTGTAATTTTTGATAAACTATGGCAAAGTCAGGATCATTAGGATACTCTGCAGGCCAATATTGGAAAGCTAAATGAGAGGTAGTGACAATGGTTAAGGCTTTTACGGATGGAGGATGACTCAGACAATCGAAAACATAATTTTGACTACCCTTATTGTATTTGATGACTAAATGAAATTGTTGTAGATAGGAGGCCCATTTCATGTGGCGTGCTTCTTGGATTTTTTTTGGGATTGAAGAAACTGCAAGGGAAAATGATCTGTGTGGACAATAGTTTCTTTACCAAGAAGGTAGTGATGCCAATATTTTATAGCTTGGACTAAGGCATAGAGTTCCTTATCATAAGTGGAGTAATTATATTTTGTTATGGAAAATGACTCAGAATGATAAGCAATTGGATGGCCATTTTGTTTGAGAACAGCACCAAGAGCAAATTGAGAGGCATCAGTTTCTATTTCAAATGGTTGTCGAAGATCAGGAATGGCCAAGATAGGAGTGGAGCAAAGCTTATCTTTGAGATTGGCAAAAGCTTGGTTGTGGGTATTTGTCCAATGAAACACAAATTTGACTTTAGTCAATGAATGCAATGGAGCAGCAATGGTTGAGTACCCTGGAATGAATTTATGGTAGAAGTTAGCAAGGCCAAGAAAACTTTTGAGTTCAGTGATGTTCGTGGGAGAAGGCCAATTGAGTAGAACTTCTACTTTGATAGGATCAACCTAGATACCGTCAGTATTGATGATGAAGCCGAGGTATGAAATGGATGTTTGGGCAAATGAGCACTTGTTCAAGCTGGAAAACAACTGGTTCTTTTGAAGGATGGCAAGGACATTCTCAAGATGTTGTAAATGTTCGGGCCAAGTCTTGGAAAATATCAAGATATCATCAAGATAAATGATTACATATTGATCAAGACACTCACAAAATACTTCATTCATGAGCCTCATAAATGTAGTTGGAGCATTGGTGAGGCCAAATGGCATAACTAACCATTCAAACAATCCCATCTTTGTCTTGAAAGTTATTTTCCACGTATCCTCTACTTGTATTCGAACTTGATGGTAGCCACTCTTAAGATCAAGTTTGCTAAAGAATTTAGCCCCTTGTAGTTGATCTAACAAGTCATCAATTCAAGGAAGTGGATACCTATTTTTTATTGTTATTTTATTTAGTGCCCTGAAATCAATGCAGAATCTCCAAGTACCATATTTTTTTAGAACAAGCAAAATTGGTGAAGCACAAGGAGAAGTTCTTGGTTTGATGAAACCCTTCTCTAATAATTCTTGCAACTGTTTCTTTATCTCATCATACTATAAAATGGATTACCTGTACATTGGAACATTTGGAAGAGGTGCTGCTGGAATTATCTCAATTGTATGATTAATTGCTCTTTCTGGTGGTAATGAAGTTGGCTCTTGAAATACATTTTCATATTTATGTAAGATTTTGTTCACCTGGGAATGTTGTATTTGAGATTTAGGGCTATTTTTATGCTTCTGTTCTTGTACTTGTGTTTGTTCCCATATGAATATTAGTGCAAGGGCTTGAGCATTATTAGTAGCTTTTCGAGCTTATCTGCAAGTGAGCAAAAAAAATAGATGTTTTATTTGTTTGCTTTGTGGCTTCAATGAGATAATTATTTTGATCCTTTTGTAATGTATATGTGTTGTTAAATGCATCATAAGTAGCCCGTCTATCATATTGGTATGGTTTCCCTAGGAGCAATCCACAACAATCCATTTGGGTGACATCACAAGTCACCTTATCTGTAAACTTGGGCCCAAATGCAAATCCAATTGTGCAAGTGTGTGTGATCCGTGAGGTGTTGTTGTTATCCTTCCACCCCAGAGAGTATAGGTGAGGATGTTTGGCTGTTGGAAGCTTTAGCTTATCGACAATGGACTTCACGATGAGATTCTTTTGCGAGCCATTGTCGATTATACAATCGACAACAAAGTTGTGAAGGAGGTGAGCTCTAGTGACAAACAAATGGTCACGGTCACCTCCTTGAGAATTTTGATTCATGAGTGTTACATTGTTCAATTGACCTCTCAACTCCTCATACACTTCTTCATTACCAGTAGCCTTGATGGGGTTATCACTTGAACCCTCATCAGACTGTACAAACAAATTCTTCTTCCTGTGTAAGTTAGGACATTGAGTTTTGTCATGCCCTTTCTTTTTACAATAGTTACAAAACTTCTCATATTGAGAGAAAGAAGAAGAAGAATAAGAAGAAGAAGAAGAATTTGAAGAAGAAGAAAAGGGAATTTTAGAATATTGATGAGAAGTGGGGTTAATGGAAGAAGTATTAGAATATCTTCTTCGGTCCTGTTGCTCCATGGACACTTCTGTGGTTGAGCTCCCTGAAGAAAAATGATGCTCCTTGTTTTGTGCAACGAACTTCTCCTCCGCAAGTTGTGCAAAATTGAATGCTTCATCCAATGTATGGCAAGAAGAATATTTGAGCTCCCTGTAAATATGTGCCAGTAGGCCACTCTTGAATTTTACAATCAATACTACATCAGGATCAACAATGGCAAGTAACACTCGAAGGCGGTTAAAACTGTGAATAAAATCTTGCATTGATTGTCTTTTCCCTTGACGAAGTCACAACCATTGATTGAGTAAATCGTCCTCATAGTTGGATGGATAAAATGCAGCCTTTAAGGCTTTGACTAGCTCCTCCCATGTTGTTATTGGGTTTTGGCCTTGTTGGCGATTGGAGATTAGCAACTTGGCAATATTGGAAAGTTTGAGTTTGGCAAAGGGTACTTTTTGAATATCCGGTATATTAATAAACTCAAACCAAGTCTCCATGTCAAGGATCCAACTACTTAAGACATCGGGATCATGAGAACCTTCATATATTATGGCTTCACATTGAACATTAGGACGTTGGGAGGAGGAGGAAGAAGAAGTTTGGAGCACTTGCATCATGGCGGCTAATTCGGTCAATTTTCAGTATGGGCGGTATTGATTTCAGCCTGGTTGGTCATGATCTCAGCCAATTTCTCTGTGATTGCCATGCTGGCTACCATGGGTCTACTAGGAGTGGGAGCCAAGAGGGAAAACTAGAAATGTAACCCTTTGAAACAGTAAAAACTTGATGATAGAAATAAGAGGACCAAATGGTAGAATATTGAAATGAAAACTAATCCTTGCATTCACACTAAAAACATTTTTATAGGCATGTATGCCTTTACAAAAGCGGCATTTAATGCACTAATCTATGGCAACATTAAATGTGATCCATGTGAATAGGGATAATATTAGGAATTAAATATTAATCCCTATCACTAAATTAGGTGCAACCTTGAAACCCTACTCCTATGTTAATTGTTGGTACCACACTAGGCTAGGTAGGATGTCATATTATATGCAAATTGGCTAACCATATCATCATAGTGCAAAATATCTGACTCTTCATATGGCCCCATCAACCATCATTGCCATATAACCCTAGTCAAATAATAATAATCCTCTTCCCTACCTAGGTTCCCCCTATAGAATTTCCACATGACCTACTCCTAACACAAAAATGATCCATCAAGCATTGTACCCTACCCGAAATACCATGATGTGGATAGCTTCGTCCTCTTTAAAAATTATATAGCCACTAATAAGCTCATGGTGCCTCATCATCATCCACTTTCCCTAACAACCCTAACAACCAATCAAAAGTTATACACTCCTAGACCCATACCTAGATAAGTGTGCTATAGGAAAACCCATGTGTTCCCTATACACTACTCGATGCAATAGTGGTATATGAGGGCAAAAACATTAGGGCCCTACGTAAATATAGTTTAATGCGCAAGCATCTCTTACACCACCTCCCTGAAACCCCAATGCATCAACCTCTTGCTAGTTTCACCCACCAAGACCCATGACACTATTGTGGTCAACAATATCACCTTTTAATTCAGTTTTCATAAAACATAATCAACATTGATGTCAATGCCCAACCTTATTAGATGTAATATTGGGTTTCCTATCATCCTCTTTAAGCTCCTCCATTGTGATTGTCTAAATTAGATAGGGGAACCCCTAATGGGCACCTACAATATCCTCCATATGTCATCAAGATTGATGGTAACCTCTTTGTATGATAAATAAAATGTACTTGTCTTCAAATACCATTGCTCTACTAATGTTTTCAATAATGCCCTATTGAACTCCACCTTCAACATAAGGGCAACATGATACAACCATACTACTATTTGAAATTCATAATCCTCAAGGTCCAAGAGTGTAAGGATAATATTCAATGGATGGGGATGATGCTCACAATAATACAAAGTTTGAAACCTTACTTGCATAAATAAATAATAATCATTTATGTCACCCTCAAATTCATCATCTCACATCTCATCTTATTAAAAGTATCATCGCTTGGTAAAAGGGCCATCAAATGGAAAAAGTGTTATAAGTGTAAAAGCACCACATCTACAAAAAAATGATACATAATATCACCATCACGAAGTAAAAGCGCTATGTAATAGTGTTTCCACTATGAAAAACATTGCCTTGGATTAGTAAAACATTTTTCAAGACAAAATGATCAAATCTTGAAAATTCTAGGTTATATACTTGAGGTTGATCTGCCCTCTCACTACCAGTAGTCTCGTCTAGTCGCTATAGTGCATAGGTGTTTCCTACTATGCCATCAAAATATGTAATTTTTGTGTATGTCCAAAGCACTTTTTTGTAATAATGAACAACAAATATTATTTTGTTTTTACTTCCTTATCCATTTTACTCCCCACCCCTCCAAGCTAGTTTTTTCCTTCATCATTATTTCTCATCCACTCAACTATGTGCATCATAGTCAAGCATCTTCTTCCAAACCTAAGTTTTTCTTCGAAACTTGAGGGGGCATACAAGGTCATGGCAACGTTTTATGTTGTCATAATTGAAAAAAATAACATCATCAATAATCAACATATACAAAGTATCAATCATTTTGAATCTTAAATTTGATTCATCATAAAATCTATTTGTCTCAAAGTTAGGGAACACAAGTTAGTATTTATCATGCTCATCATTTGATAAATGCATTAGAAAGCGGAAAATATACACTCAATTTTGAGTATGTCACCAATCACACGAACATGACAAAATCCACCTCATCAAACATAATAAACTTTTTGATCAAACAAACCAACTAAATTCTTATCCAAAGAGCATTCAATGACCAAAATAAAAAATGATATACCCAAGATAGTAGTACTAATGATGTTTTTTACCAAGGGTTAATGCTTTTGTCAAAATATAAAATATGATCTTCTACTACCCAATATGATATTCTACTACCCAATCAAATCGCCATTAGGAATTTTCACATTAATGTCAGGAACATAATCATTATCAATGCTTTTGCCTCCAATGCTATTACCTATCATGAATTAAAAAAATAAAATAGGTAGCTAACTCATGTTAGTTATTCATCAAATTATAATCTAGCCTTGTCAATCTTACTTGATCTCCATCCAATTCCAAGCATCTAACATGGTTAGAAATTGTAACAACCCAAGTTTTGCCCACTTGGTTGTCCAAACACCCTAAGTCAACCCACTTGGTTGTCCAACATCACAGGTTATAATAAGAGAATTTTTTTCTTTTATTTCGATTTATTTTTGTTTTATTTTCTAGTATGAGCATGTTAGATCCATCTTCATGAGTGTCATTCCATTGCAGTCAGAATACTCATGATATCGAGATTGACCAAATCTCGTGTAGTTGCTCATTTTGACCTTCACTTTCCACCCGAGATCCTAAGTTCAGGCAGGGGGTTCCTTTTCCTCTAGGGCCCATATCACCTAGAGGTGTGGCGCATACTTTCCCCATGTCTTGACATGATCCCAAGTACTTATGTCATGTAAGACGTAGCACATACATGCTCGAGCTAGATGATCAACCATTTTCCTTTGAGCACCGTCTAGGGTCTTACCAATACCCTGGTAACCACCCGACGTTTTGTGTTGATTAACCAACATGATATCACATACCATCGTGTTGTTGGTATTACCTAGTCAAACACAATTCACCACTCATCACTAGCAGGGATAACCTAGAAGAGATACCCATACAACCCTTCGTTACCTCCCGTTTTGACCTTTTTCTATCAAAAGTACAATTAGAGCCCCGATTTATGATGATTACTTGCAAACATCATTAGTATTTATCTTACAATATTGTCCTCCCCACAATATTGAAACAAAATCAAGGTTGTCCTATCCACAACCCTGGGTTGCAAGATAAGATTACCCCTTCCACAATCTTAGAATTTCTTAACCTAAGGTTTGTCTAAGCCTGGTTTATTTGGAAGGTTTTATCTATGCAAAGATTTAAAACAGAGTACGGTTTCATAGTTTCTCAAAAGTTTTACTAAGTTTTAAAAGATTGCCATTTTCCATTTGGCTACTTAGATGTTTTACATCGAGGAAGATTAAAGATAGAAATATTATTAGAACATTTCAATCCAAACTAAAGAATCTCATAATTTGCTAGAATAAATTTATTTAGGATTCCTTATAGTTAATTTTTCATTTGGAGTAAGTGCTACACTAAGAATTATATCCACTATTCACTTTCTTTTATTACTCCATAGAATTTATTAAAAAAAATCAAAAACTAGAATTGTCTACTCCACAAAATAAAGTAATAATGCAACTTCACATTAATTATGATTTTATTATATAATTCAACAGAATTTCAGTCTTTTACTGCTTAATCTAAAGTAAACTACACAAGTTGTTCAATAAAGTAACCTCACTCCGCCTTACCCATACTAGCACACATATTTGTTTAAGTAAACTCATATTCACATTATAATTTTAAATTAGCTACATTATGAACATCATACCTTTATAACAATATCGATTCTTTCACAGAGTTATAGTATTAATAGAGCTTCTAAGTACCTAATTTAGATTTGGATTTTACACTGCCTCTATATTTTTTTTTTAGTCAAATACCAATACAACATTGTTTACCTAACAATAAATTCCTATAAGTATTTCCACAATTTTCAATGCATTATTTTCAAACATCAATTCGGTTTGAAGCCCTACACAAATGACACTCTTTCCTTTTTACTATTTTTCATGTTTTTAAAATCGTTATATCACCAAGAAGGTGATAGTCTCCCCAACCATCATGAATACTTCCCACTACACAACTTATCTTACCAACATGCTACAAACCCTATCAAACTACTTTAGAAAGGTAAGTCCTTCAAATTATAGTCTTTTCCAATTCTCTATAACATAGTCAAATCAGCAAACCTTATTACGTGCAATTACAGGTTTAAGTTTATTGCAGGAAAAGAGATTACGAACTTTCATTTATATTTCTACGCATCAACCGAAACCAAACACAACATACAATTGTTTAAAGCATAAAAGAAAACATTCTATAAATTATTGTTTCCCTTAGCCGCTTGCCTAGTCTATGTATTCAAATAGTTGTTCATCAATTTACACATAGTTTAAGAGCATGCAAATATATAAACCATGTATAATGAGAAATATTTAAAATAATAGATTTTTAACTCAAAATAAATCTTCATATCGACATAATACATCATTCAAACGACTTATAAAGAAGAAATGTAAGACTCCTCCTTGAGTGCATGCCTATTTAACAATATTTCAGAAGATAACGACTGATATACTTTTCCATTACATCAAAGGATGTACAAGCTATCATATAAATTCCCAGATTTTACATTTTTCTTAAACATTATATTAAGTACAATTTCAACATTGGATTTGACATCATCCACATTTCAGGTTCAACATTTTATTGAGAAATCTCTATCAACATCTACATTTGGCTTGTATCGTTTTAGTATAACATTTAACCCTTTACGCCTGACGCAAGCTATCTTCCAACAACAAGTTTAAGTCTATGGATTTATCTCCACCATGCTCCAATTTTTAGATGAAGGTTTTCGATGACATTTCAAGGGATCAAAGCGGTCAAGCTAATATGAAATGCAGTTATTCCTAGCATGCAAACAAGTTTTTTTTTCCTTTTTCCATACAACATACAAGA
This sequence comes from Wollemia nobilis, assembly GCA_028583015.1. Classification (NCBI taxonomy): domain Eukaryota; kingdom Viridiplantae; phylum Streptophyta; class Pinopsida; order Araucariales; family Araucariaceae; genus Wollemia; species Wollemia nobilis. Next base: position 66,165 of record JAQPPZ010017065.1, read on the forward strand.
TTTCAAAAATCTCCCATCATACTATGGGCTTTCAACACAACATGCAAGCCACATCAGCATTTACCACACAACATGCAGAAGAAATAACAAGCTCTATCATGGACTAATAACTCAGACCCATAACACAACCATATTGTTTTTTTATTTTTCCACACCTATTCAATACATGCGTCTCCTTTTCGATCTAATCCACGCATGCATAAAAAAATACAATTTCTCTTCAGTATTTATAAAGAAGAGAATATAAATTAATCACATACAAACATCGTATATCAAATCTTCTCACACATGCACAGGATCAATTCTTTTTCTCTTCCATTACAAGTAAACATTAACCCAATTCGTATGCAAAAGAGAACAAATAGAGAATTTAAGCAATATATTTCCTTTTGTTCCTTTTATCTTCTTCTATGCATTTTGTCAATTCAAACTTACTGATTTACGCATTCCATTGTCCTTGCTTCCTAGAACCTTTCGCTCTTCGTCATCTCTCCTTACCGAAAAACACACCAGACCATCTTACCTTCCATTCTTTCTTCATCTTCAATTTTAAGAAACATCCCCCTCTTCCCTGCTAGCCAACTCTCATTCGTTGGATATTCTTTCCATGTAAAACTTACGAAGTGTAAAATCATACCATCCATGTTCAACAACTTAGGCTAAGTAATAATTCCTTGAATTATCGCCAATTTTCAAATGGTCTTCTTTTTGTTTTATAACGTCGAGCAATAACTTCTTTTGCAAACATTTTAATATTTATTTCATTAAAATAATAATGGTTATGGTATTTGGAATTCCGTATTTAAAATAACAAATATTATTTATTGTCAATATTATATTTTATACTTATAGCTTTATATGTTATATATTATATTTTATTAGTTTATATATATTTTATATAAATAAATTCCTCAAAAAAACACCGCATAAGTATAGGATTATTAATTGTATTACTTTGTTTTTTTTATATTCTCTTTTAGATTCCTAGAACAAAAATAGTCATACCATAACTCCATTTTTATCTTTGGCTCACATGCATTTAAGCATATTCACTGCCAACCAAACATCACAATTTCACAATTTGACAAGCATCAAACATTCCTACAAATGCAGCTACATGATATGCATGGACCGCTGGCAAATGCATTGCCTATAGGGTTCTTTGCCCCTATCAACCGACGAATACACCACCGCTCATCATTTCCCTTGACTTACCTTGCATCGAAAAATCATACGGTCCATTGAGAAGACATCCTTCTTTTGCATTGTGTTTGCCAGTACAATACCTATCCTCTGCATCCACATATACATTAGCAATATCTCATCCTTGCAAATAAATTAGGCATATAACAAAGTAGATTTTTGGAGGGTTATTACAGAAATCATGCATGCATTTATACTTATACATTCTAAATTCACTAACTAAAAAGCCTTCAAGTCACATGCATGTCTTCTAAATATCTAATCATATCCAATCATCCCAATCTTTCCTCCATGCAACACTAAATCTAAAGACAACTCTCCTCTCCTTTCAAATTTACCTAACAAATCCTTTATGGGTGCCACAACTTCTACAAAACTAGCCATTGGGGCATCATAAACACATATCTAAGAAGGTTAACATAACACTATAAAAATTTATATCAAGTTAAGGTTAAAAATGATAAAGAATTATTATTAAAGTATCTATTTTTATTCAAATACCATCTCAACAAAGTCCTCCCAAGATTTCTATTAAAATATCATTAGTAAACAACTAAAGTTCATATGGGAAATATTGACAATATCTCTTTTAATTTGAGCCTTCTTCAAAGGTCTCCCATGATTGCATCCATAAAAGCATCATAGTGCTTGGTATTCCATCACCAACTTTTAGTATTTGTCTCTAATTTTTTTTGTCATGTTTTTCATTTTTGTTTATATTGTTTCATTTTGTCTTGATCGTTCATTTAAAACCCCTTTGTTCTTTACCATGTTTTCCTTTTTATTATTTTATTATATTTTTATTTGTTTTTTCATCAAGTTATTTTTACATTATACCACTATTGGTCAAGATTCTATATTTTGATAATTTTTGTAGACCCATAAATTAGAAAAACTTATCTTGTTGCACTTATAGGTAAATGTCATCATTCTATAGTCTCAATAGTGTTATCACAATCTGATCACTATGTAGACCTATAAAATCAAGAAATATATCTTAGATAAAATTGTTGTCACCTGACAACTTTATTAATAGAAATATCCTATACTTTTGCAAGTGCTAATATTTTGTAGTGTTTCACAATATGGTCCAGATCCCAAAATTATTTTTTATTATTTTCTTTTCTATTTTTTGAAATAGGGGTTGGATGGAGGAAGACAACTTAAAACTTAATCCACTATTGAGTTTTTTTTGCATAGGTATTTTGTGATATGAAAGGAGTAGTCCAAAAAGTAGAAATATATAGATTGGAGCAACATGAGATCCAACAACAAGAAACAAGTATTGTCTCTTTGGAACCTTCTTTCTTTTATTTTTAGAATAATTATCTTGTTTACATTATTACATTAGTCGATTTGTTTTCTTTATTTGTAAGAGTTTTCAAGAAAATAAAATAAAAAAGTGCATACATTCTAAAAAAATTATTTTAGTAGTCTTATTATTGAAGTGGTGAATGGTCTTGATGTAATACATGGATAAAGGAGGTAGTGTGTCTCTCCTCATCCACCATGGGACTTTCCATCCCCACAATGTGATCAATCAATGCATTAGAAATCAAGTAACAGTAATACATCCTACTTGTATGAAATGGAATTAACAAGGAATTATAAGAGGACAAAAGGGCAATACCACAAGCATCACACACTCCAAAATCCAAAGGGTGGTGCCATTAATGATAAATAAAATGTCTCATCAATTTCTTATTATTTCAAAAGAAAAAAAGAAATTAAAATATGGTAACCCCAAAGTGTATATCTAATTATATCAAGGAGAAGAGATGTTTTTTGGAGTCTATAGCAGGGTTATGCATAAGGGGTCAGCCCCAAAATCTATTTATAAAATGAAGGCAAATTGTCTTAGATTCCTGATGAATTATGTAGAAGTGTACATGGCGAATTGAATTTATTTGTCTTCAAAAATTTTTAAACCATGGCAAATTGCATTAATTTGTCTCCAAAAAATTTCAAACTGTGGCAAAATTTTCTGTGTTGGGGGTTATGAATATCGGTTTGCAAAATCTAAAAATGTATGGTAAAACTAAAAGCTTTAGATCGACATGAAAGACTTTAGGCTGACATGACGACCGATGACATGCATGATGATCAGTTTTAGGCATGACTCGGTTGCAGGTATACCGATCGGTTGCAGCAATGCCAATCAATTGTAGGCATTGACGATCGACTACACAAATTTTGATCTATTACAGGTATATCGATCTGCTACAAGTATGATGATTTGTTGTAGGTATGATGATCGGTTGTAGGCATGACGATTGGTTGCAGGTATGAGGATCGATTACAGGAATGTCGATCAATTGTAGGTATGTCGATCGGTTGCAAGCATGACAACCAACTGCAGGAATGTTGATCAGTTGTAGGCATACCGATCGGTTGCAGGTATGTCGATTGATTGCATGTATGACGATCAGTTATAGGTATAACGATCAACTGTAGAAATGTTGATAGGTTACAAATATAATGATTGGCTATAGGTATGACGATCGACTACAAAAATATTGATAGGTTGTAGATACGGCTCTACAACCGATCGATTTATGTTTACAAACATGACTTTGTAATCGATCAACTTATACCGACAAACATGGCTCTACAATCGACCAACTTATGCCAATAGACATAGCTCTACAACCGATCGACTTATACCGACAGACATGACTTTGCAACCGATCGGCTTATGCTGATAGACACAGCTCTACAACCGATTAGCTTATCTCGACATACATGGCTCTACAATCGATCAGCTTATCCTGACAAACACGGCTCTGCAACCAATCGACTTATGTCGATCATCTTGTGTAAATTGACACTCCTCTGCAACCGATCAGCTTATGTTAATAAACACTCCTCTGCAACCGATCAGCTTATGTCAATCATCTTGCACCGATCGACACTCCTCTACAACCGATCAGCTTATGTCGACAGACACTCCTCTGCAACCTTATCAATTTTTTCGTTGATTCAAAGCTATTTTTGAGTTAGAGTATTTTAGATGTATGTTTATCGATACCCACTACTGTATATATATGGGTAGTATATGAGGCGATTTGGATGGGAAAAAGAAAATCATTTATAATTTTAAGACGAATTGGGTGGGAAAATCAAAATCATTTATAATTTGAGGTCAACGAATTAAAATAAAAATATTTTAATTATTATCAATGACGGGAGAATTTACCCCAAAAAAACTTCCACCCCGTAAATTTTGGGCGAATGGAACCTAGTGAAAGGATCTAAAATTAGCCAATTTAAAATCTTGAAAATCCTAAATATAGCCAATTTATGATATTTCATGCTTATGCATAACCCTAGTCTATAGCTCCTATTTATAGCCAAATTTCACCACTGAGTTGCCTTGGATGAGAAAATCTTACCCCTAGTAAAAGTAAATATTTGGGAGCATATTTAGAAAAATGATGTACCTCCAAATGTTATATTCCTCTAAATATAACTATAAATGGATTGAAAGCCTTCTAAAATGATTAGTGGTGCCACTACATGCCAAAACATTGTTTTCTAAAAACATTCCTTAGGATCCATGCATTCTTTATCTAACTTTACCTAATAGCAAGAGATTCCATATAAGAGGGGGAGAAAAGTGCTCCTACTTAGGAGCACTATTCTTCACATGCACCAATCACACCACTTGAGTGAGTTATATCTCTAGCCAAAATTTTGTAAGACTAAGTTTCTAGAGGCTCCAATTAATTAATTCAAAGATTTTACAAGTCTTCAAAATGTGGGTGACCCTAAGGTAGTAACAAGGTTTCTATAATAATATTCTTAAAGTGTTAGTACCATTTGTGTGATATGAGTACTATCCCTTTTGAATCTATTTTTGCTTTTGAATATTCTTATTTTCTACATTGAGGTGCATGCATAATTAATTAGATAAATTATTATTTAAGTTGGTGGTTCCCTTAGGATCTTAAAGGTTAAGTAATAATCAATCAAAGGATTTTAGTTCAAAGTCATTTTCTTTTATGTTATTTCATCTTATTTTTTCTAAATCCCATAATTATAATAAGAGATTTTATTTATTGAGAAGGAGCTATACTTCTATAAAATCATAGGGAACTTCAATCATTATTCTATATATTTTCATGAAGTTCAATATGTAGTCTAATGACCATACTTTAGACAAACATGTACATATAAAGCCCCTCAAAATTTAAGTGTTTCATCATCATCCAAATAATGTCCAACATACTTCCCCTTGATTAGTTAGAAATTTTAGCTTATTTAACTTCATAGTATCATGTATTCCTTGAAATTGGTGCATGAGCTAATTTTTTAGGTATAAAATTACCACCATTGAGGCACAAATATGTCTCCTTTTGCTCCAAATGTTTATACCTTATTCTCCTTACCCATACTATAGAAGATGTCAAAACCACATAGAGGAATTCCACCCATCTATATTGTCCAACATTTAGACCTAACTAAGTAAAAATTGACCTTAGACTTTGGTGATCCAATTTTAGTATAAATTGTTTCCCCGATAGGTAATATATCCACTATGTCAAATAATGAACTATTGTAGCCAACTCTAGGTCATGTGTAGGGTAATTTATTTCACAATATTTGAGTTTTCATGACTCATACATAATTACACACCCATCCTATTTTAAAATGTGTCTAATCCTCTCTTGGAAGAATCCATGCACATTAAAAAATATTTGTTTGGATCTAGTACAACCCAAATATATGCATTGGTTAACAATATTTTTGGCTCTTGAACTATTACCTCATATCTCTTTGTCCCCAATAATTTCTTCCCTTTTTCCATAGAAATATGATAGGATTATTTATTTGGAAAAATATGTAAATAAAGCTTTGATAGTATCCTATTAGTCCCATAAAAATCTTAATTTTTAAAAAAATTGTAGGGGTTGGGCAATCTATAAAGGCCTCAATTTTTAATGAATCAATTAATATCTCTTTTTTGTAGATGATATACCCCAAGTATTGTATATCTTATTGAAAGAAGCAATAATTTGAAATATTAGCATATATCTTTTATTCTCTAAGGCATTTGTAGAACTAAACTCAAATGTTGGATTTTAAACCTATTTCTAGTAACCAACAAAATCAATTTATTTACTCAAATCCTATACAAAAAGCATAAGAAAAGAAAAAAATAGACATATAGATTATGGATATCCTTAATCACCAAATAATCACTATAATATCCATATAAAATAATATCAATACTTTGATACAATGGATGGAGTCTTTGGGGGTATTTGTACCAATACCAAAAACCCCAATTGCATAACCAAGTTAATCTAAGATGATATAGCAAGTGGAATTTAGGTTAATTACAAATTATAAGGTGGGTTTAACCATAACAAGGTTAATCATGGTCCATAAGGCTTACATAAAAGAATAATGAAATATATTTATACAATGTTTGCTTGTAGGTCTATGCAAGACTATATCATACAATGTTGGTCTTGACCATAAGTTAGATTACACTTTTAGCACCCCCTCATAATCTAAACTAAGGGGCCAAGGAGAGAAGATATTAGTGGCAATAATATATTCTTCCCATAATAAATTCTCTAATGATCCTTCGTAGTTAGGAAGACTTAATTGAACCCCCCAATCATCTAGAAGGTTGGTACTATAAAGAACCCCTTGTACTTAGTAATCTCCTCAATTTAGATCATATTAACCACAACCAATATTAGATACTTCCATGCATATACAAAGAAAACTTTCCCCATAATTCCATATGAGGAATACAAGCTAAGCATACCCCTCTTAAAAACTACTCCAATCTTTTATATTTGTATAATGCATGACTTGGAAGTATAATTTTTCTTTTTATAGCATAATTCATCTTATTTAAAAATTTGGTACCCTTCAGCTTTCCATCACTAAAAGTGGCTTTGCATGAACCTATTTATGAGAAGAGTCATCACCAAATTCAAACAATACCTAAACATAAAATAGAAGAGAGAAGAGATCATGAATGATTAGATTTTCATATATAAATTGAACCAATAGTCCAAGAATTTGATATGAAGAGAAAGGATTGACTATATTATATTTTTAATCCTTTTCCTATGTGCCTCCAGAAGACCCAATAGTTGCTTCTAATGTCACAAGTCTAACTATCTTTCTAATGAAAATGGACCAAACATTCTAATTGTGTAATATGCTATAAATTTATCATTTCGAAATAGAGCAATAGGCTTTGATGACTATTAAGCACAATCATTCCCTAACACTATCGTAGATCCTTGAACTGATGTCACCAATATAAACAACTCAAAAATTATGTGATTTGAAAAAGTGACTCAAAATGCTTCTATATTCAAAAATTATGGCCTTTAGAAGAGTTACCCTAATAGCCCTAAAATAATGAAAAAGCAACCTCACAAAAGTTAGGATTGTTGTATCCAACCACCATTCACTACTTGGCATCCACTAATTCTTCAATGATTGCCACTGATAGTTATAACTTGTTAACCATAGGACATTGATAGCAATGAGATTTTAGTACATGTTGAGTTATGATTGGTTGACTTGACGCATATAGAAAAATTATTTAGTGGCTCATAAATGTATCATGTCGATCATCATGTTGCTTGAAACCTAACATCATTCATCAATATGTGTTAAAGGGGTTTGAACCTAGGTCTTCGTTGTCCAAATTACCTTGTATTAACCATAACAATACCACAATCATTGAGGTGCTTAAGGCATTCCTAAATAGATGATATGACAATATTCCACAACTCCAAGATGGAACACAAAGCAAAAAAAATTGATCAATGGAGAGATTCAAACATAAGTCGGTCCATATATGAATGTCCTTGCAACTTTGGAATAAACATCTAGGCATAGACAACAATAGTATCATATTTTTTTTATGCCTCTATATATGATGTATTTGAGCCTTCCACGATGAGAGTGACTTGACAAAAGAAGAGACCATATGGTTTGAATGTGGACCATCTTCTCATCAATACCCAAGCATCGACTCTAACTAGTCTATCATCCCTCTTGTCTACAACCAAAATAGATATCATGTTCACATTTATCTACTACATTACTTTTCTCTAAAATAAAAAAGCTTAGCATATATTTGAACCTAATTATAAAAGGAAAACACTCCAAACAATACCCAACTAGCCCTTTGCATGTGCTCCATTATCTCATTAAAGCACATGTTCTCTCCTTAGAGAGGGACATCTCATCCAATGCAAAGGAGGAACATTAATATATTAGAGCAAAATGCACAGTAGTATATTGTCGACCTTGGCCATAATTCATATACACTTTCAAAATTAAATGCTCCTCATGTTCTTATTTATTCTTGAAGTAAACCAAAACATCATTTAGAAAACAATAAATTTGTTTAGATACTTCTTGAATATACTATTCATCAATTTCATAAATATGACTAGTACATTGGTTAATTCAAAAAGCTTAACTATGAACTCATAGTGCCCATATGATTTTCAAAATTTTGTATTGTGAATATCAATATGCTTTACGCACAATCGATGATACCTAAATCTCAAACTAATATTAGAAAGGACCATTGTCTCATACATTTGTTCAAGCATTTCATAGTAAGGAGCTAAGAGTACTTGTTCTAGATGGTGTCATTCAACTAGCTATAATTAACCCAAAACCTCATTGATCCATTTTTCTAATTAAAAGAGATAATAGGAGTCTCCCATTGATACACTTAGGTGAATCAATCCTTTAAAACACCTAGACATTGGTTTGATTCCAAGCATAAGCTATATTGAAAAGTCAATCTCCCTCATAGGATAACCATATATTGGGTAAAACAAGGGTTATCTCATATGGTCTATGACCTTGTAGACATTAAAAACTACTTTATATTTTATAATATAGCTTGAGTAGCCTAATGGTGGAGACTTTTGAACTCTAAATAAAAGTACAAGGTTCAAATTTTGAAGGGGTAGGGTTGTATAACATGCTTGGGTGACCAAAGTATAATTGAAGATAACCATATATTAAGCAAACATTATTTGTCTCATATAACCTTATATGATTAAACATAAACATATATTATAAACAATGTTGATCTCATATGATCTATAACTCTATATGATAAAACTATTTTACTCTTTTACTTTTTATAAAAAAAATTATTCTAAATTTAACTTTAGTATAAAGCTTAATAAATCAGACTCTCGCCGAATAGTTTTAACTTAAAAAACTATAACAAAACTGTCCTTCACAAAGGTTTGTAATATAATTATAATTTTTAATTGTTTAAGTTTAAAAGTAGGGAGTACGAGGTCTTGGTAAAAGAGTAAATATAGATGTTTATTGTGAGAAGGTAAATAATTCGAATCTAATAAAAAATATGGCTATTTATGTAAAAGGTTAAGTCTAATATTATTTGTGATAGTTTTAAGTTCCTCTATATTTATGAGAGGAATGATAATAATAAAAATAAAAATTTAAACGAAGATAATAAAGTTGTAGCAGAATAACAAGGATGGTAAGAAAGGACGCTTACGATAGCCAGGTCTCCGTCCTCATATAACATCTACATTAAAAATTAAGCGGCAAATCTTAATTTGGTTACGTTATTGCGCATGACGGTGCAAGTGGTCTTCGTGCCCGTGCAAAGCGCGTGTAAATCCTTTACTGGGTCAAAGGCCGGGTGTAAAATGTGGTTTTGTGCGGTTTCATTTATACTATATTATAATTATTGTTTAAATTTAATTTTATAATAAAATAACAATAAATAACAACAGACTGTATCATCATAAGTCTGAAAATTTAATCCTAATAATGTTTATGAATCAGTCATTTTTATTAATCAAACTTTTAATTTATGATATATAAAAGTTATTTATAGTTTTTGGAAGCTATTTTCATAAAAATAATAAATATTATATTTGTTATTAGTTTATTAGATTATATTTAGTTTTTTTTTTTTTTTTTGTTAAAAATATTTTTTTCTAATCAACTTTTTAATGGCATTTTTTTAAGTCAATTTATTATATCATTGTAAAATATTCCTTGATAAGTTATTTTTTAAAATTTGAATTTCATGGAGATGGAGATCAACATCACAATTAATTAAATTATTTAATAAATTATCTTTTTTATAAATATGTTGATGTTTACATGATATCGACTACAACAACAATTGATGGACATCAATAATAATGTTATTTTTATCCAATCCTCTCATCCATTTTCTTTGCTAGCATTAATAATATTTGTTAATTTTTCTTAATTGAAATATATTTCCATCCTTCTTTTTGAGTGACAAACTTGATCCTTGCAAGATGTGCTCTAGCTTCTATATATTTATTAGTTGAATTTTTATATGATTTTATAGGAGAGGTTTACCTTTATTATAAAAAAAAGTTACCTTCAATAGATTTTCACAAATTTCCTTTCTAAGCATCATCAAAATTAAATTTAACGAAACTTACTTTTAGACATGTTTATTTTACTATATGTTAATGTATATCCTTTGTGTTAACACTATTGTCATACATCACGATATATGCATATTCAAATGTTATAACCAAAAGGCTGCCCTTTTTCTATATTTAAGACTTCCTATGATAAGATTTCAAAGTTCAACATGATTATAAGATTTAAATATAATTATAAGATTTATTTTTAAAATTTTATTATTTATTTCAATGCATAAATTCCAACAATAATGGAAGGATCATTCCTTCCTAGAATGCATAATACTTTAGCTTTTAAATAATTAATCTAATATTTATAGAGGAATCCAATACTCTCTCTCTCTCCCTCTCCCTCTAACCTTGGTGTAAGGAAACAATGGAGAAGTAAACGATTCGATGTTTCTAAATCCTTCTCACAAAATCCATATGGTAAAGGTCCATGTTATCCTCTTCTTTGTAAACTTTCGTTTTAAGGAATTTTGAAGCATTAGGGAGGACCTCAAGTGAGCAAGAATTCTTCCAAGGTAAATATTTAGAAGTAGGAATTTCTTATTGCTCTAAAGCCTTAAATCCCAACTTAACCAATTATCCATCATTTTTTGATAGCTTCTAAACCAACTCATCCTTTCACATAAAATTGGGAAAAATATTATTCTTGAAGGATAGTTTAAAGCTCGTCCATTATTTCTTTAAGACCCTCCCCTTTAACTAAAATGTAACTATTGCTTATATTAATATTACCACTACAATCAAGACATGCCTTAGCCAACAATTACCATTTTGGGTTGAAGAAAAGATGATAAGGCCTCAACCAAGCACCAAACCAAAGATTTATAAAAAAATTCTCATTGGTTGACCACCTAATGTTTCTTGATCAATTTCAAGCTTTTGATATAAACTTCTATATTGTTGAACCCCTAGATAGGGATCTTTACCTAAATAAATTTATTGCATCAATAAAAATTATAAAATTTTGAAGTATCATTTATGACCAACTCTTCGTTTGATCTTTGAATAATCTATAACTAAATTTTGCCTCTATGCTAAACTCATAAGTAGATATAGTTTTGCAAGCCTTCTCCAATATTTGTTTCTCTACAAACCCTATCCCACTTGCAAATAGTAACCTAACCTAAATTTTTCCTCATAATGTTTCCAAAGAAATTATTTTTGAATTTTATCAAATTCATATGTTATACTTGCTAGCAATTTTGAAACAAACGACATATATATAGAGATAAATTGCAATGTACTCTTTATGACTTATGCACTTACCTTACTATTGTGTCAAATAAAATTTAATTTTATCCAAAACTAAGTCTCATAACTCCTTTTCTTTATCAAACAAAGGAATACCTAAATATGTTAGTGGAAAAATTTCAACTTGAATCTATGAAATCTCCACAATAATCATTTGTAAATCTAAGGCAATGTTCATAAAAAAGATTCTAAATTTTATAGTATTAACAATATCCCTTTCATAACATGATTATCTTAATTTAAACTCCATATCCTTTTATTAAGAGATAATCTTCAAAATATCATCAACAAAATGAGATTGAAAAAATTTGTTATAACCTAAATTTTTCATTAATTAGAAAAGTTGTGAGTGGCTATAGAAATCCTAGCTTGCAAGGAGCCAACCTTTCATTGAATTAAGGATTTGAAGGCTTGCCAAGCTATCCAATTCCTATGAAGAGGCAACAAACCACACGAGTCTTGAAGCAAGTGGTTGTCTTAGCAGCAAGCAAGGTTTCAGTATCTCTTGCTTCCCTACTATCAAGTGGCATTTGAGGAGGTTATCAATTTTATTCTTAGTCTGGTTATTATCAAAATGAATTGCTCTATTATATCCTCTTGGTTTGATTGTAGATGGTGGAATAATTTCCCCTTACAAACCATCCATTCTAAATAGTTGTATTCTCACCTAATCCCTTCTTTTGACTTCTATCCTCAACTTAACGAGAAGCGGGACCTTCATGTTTCCAAACAACAATGGATTTTTCTCATTGATAGACTATGGAAAGTGCCACTTGCTACCTAGGATCTATTGTTTGTCTAAAGAGTCCTTAAGTGCAAAATCCCTTCTCTTCAGCACTTAACAAAGCTCAACCTAACCCAGTCCTTTTATGCTACTTATAGACAAGTGGAGTTTACCAAACACTTATTTTTATCTGTCCTTCTATCAAAGGAGATTAGGAAGTGTTTGTTGATCTTCTCTCACCCTTCTTCACTTGTGTTAACTAGAAAACCTACCTCCTTGGTCTCTTAACTAATTATGATCCTTATAATATGAGCTAAGGACATTTTGAGAGTTTCTATCCATTTTATTTAGAAAGTAAGGTGTAGATTTTTGTTTATTGGGGGGCACTATCCCATTAGTCTAGGCACAACTCCCTCATGCATGACAACCTGTTGTAGGTGAATAGGATTCAAAATTAGAACTAGGTTATTAGACACCTCATCAAAGGCTTGGAATTTTGGAGTTGTGCTAGAGTTTCATTCCTGGTTGCAAGATACATACTCTAGAGGAGTGACCTCACAATGTTTCATCCATTGAGATAGTGTCTTGGAATCTAAATCCACCATTATTTTTATCTAAGAATTGTATGAAAAGTTGCTAGTAATATATTGGCTATTGTTTAGTGTGGTAGTCATTCCTAGTATTATATATGTTTATGTATTAGTAATTATAATGTATGAAGAACCATTACCTTGATGGATCTAACTAGGTTGTACCCTATAATAATCTATTTTATGTATAAACTTAAATACTTTATGTTTTTATTTTCTTTTCTCAAGATTGACAAATATTTGGTTTGTAAAGCCTAAAATCTTATAATTATATATGTTGCATATTTTATTATTAATATAAAATTTCTTTAAAATTTTATAAATTACTATTTTATAAAGGACACAAAGTTGTATTAAATATCATAAATTTAAATTCAAAATATTTTGCATAGGCATGAAAATATTAAAATTCTCACAAAATATATTGGAGGTTTGAAGCCTAGGGCTTTTCACTATACTTCCCACCTACTCCATTTTTACCTCTTTTGAGATAGACAAGCCAAATCGTGGAACATTATAAAATCTCAATTTATATAAATCTGACAACACAACCTTTAAAAATTAAAAAAATGGTGCTTGATTACATTGATTGGCCCCTTAGCCAAGCTTTAACTTAAAAAAGGGTAAATAAATTTGTCCTATGTCAAAGGGTTTCAGCATATCAATCCATGGGTAAATTTAAAGATGATACCTCACAAAGTGTCCATTTCCTCACATTTACATTTCCTGAAAATCCAGTGGTTGAAAAGCAAAGTACCATTAAGAGTTATAGACAACGAGGTGCCATGCTACAAGAATCCTAACTTTTTATTTTTTTTAGACTATTAAATTAATTAATTTAAAAATCACTTTTCATATTGAAGGCTTTTAAGCCAAGATTTAGTAGAGGATGTGGGATTATTATCCCTCACATCTAATCTACTACAATTATATATGCAAAAAAAAGTAACCATGTAAAGTAAGGATATATATTCTAGATACAATAGGAAGTACTATCATTAATGGTAAGAATAAAAAAGAACTTCCCTAATCTGCTAAGTCCATCATCTGGAAGGATATCCATAGCAAATGAGGTCTTTTCGGTAAAGAACCCAATTAGCCATCGCATTTGCCACCCTATTTTTATCTCTAAAGATGTGTATGAATTCCTTTGTCTCAAAGCATTGTTGGATCATCTATATTTGCTCAATTATTCTCCATATTCTCTAGTTTGTATTTTTTTGCTTGTCTGGTCCTTTTAAGCAGTTAATCATAATTTGCGAGTTTTATTCCACCTAAATTTTCCTCCACCCCACATTTAAATCCTCTTGTAATCTCCTTAAGATGACATATCCCTCTATCGGGTTGTTGAATAAGCTACCTAAGTTTTTGTGAAGATAAAAGCAAGAGCACAATTCGAGAGGTGGTCTATTCCTCCATACTCGCTCTTTCTAAATTTCCTCTTGAGGCTCCATTGTGTTAATATTACCTCGTCCCTCTAAAGGAGGTTTTTAATTCCCAATTTGGATTAATTATGAACGATTTGGGGTTACCCTTTAAGACGTGACCACTGTTGGAGGCACTTGTAATCTGGATATTATCTAAATCCACTTTTGGTTAGGATTTTGAGGCTCTTTTAACAAGTATTGGATTGACTCCCTCATATTAGCTATGATCCTTTCTAAGACTATCTCATTCAAGATGTGCCTTCCTTCCATAAAACCACCCTATTTTGGAGAAATATTTTTGTGAAGAAGAGGTTTGACCCTTTCTACCATGATCTTAGTGATAATTTTACATAGAACATTATAAATGGCTATTGGTCAAAAACCAAATATGTGTTCAAACTCCTAGGTTTTTGAAACCAAATTTATATATGTCTTGCTCACCTCTTTGAGCACCACTTTGGCTATCCTAGCCTCTTCTACCACTTCGAACAATTCTTCCTTAAAGATATCCCAAAATTCTTTGTAGAATTCTATGGAAAATCCATCTAGGCCTGGATTTTTGTATTTTTATATCTTGAAAATTACCTATCGTAGTGCTTTGGTAGTAATTAGGGTAGTCAAAATTACTCTTCCTCTATGATGAGAGAAGGAATTTCTTGGAGTACTTCTTATTGTACCTCTTGGTTCAATGGTTTTGCCTTAAAGAGTTGGTAAAAATATTCTCTTACTATATCTTTCAGCCCATCTCATGTGTGTATTGAATCACTTGTTATTTTTAGGGATGAGATGAAATTGTGCAACTGCCTTACTAGGAGAGATTTATGGAAGAAGCTAGTATTCCTATCTCCCCATTAGAGCCATTGGATCCTAGATTTCTATTTCCATACGATCTCTTCTCTTTTGCCCTATTCTTCTAGCTGAGCAGCAAGCCTAGCCTCCTTACTTCAAATCTTAGTAGTGTCATTTGTTTGTATTTGCTCATTTAGTTCCTTAATTTTGGTTAAGATATGACATTTCTTTTCCTTTATGTCATCAAACTCCTCTCAGCTCCATGTTCTCAATTTGGACTTAAGGTATCGAAGCCTCCTAACAAATTTTTGCATCTTGATACCATGCTTGGATTTACCCTCCTGCCACCATTATTGAACCTTATCTCAGAAACCACTATGTTGAAATCACATTAGCTAGAATATAAAAGAAGCATGACTAGGTCTAGTCTTCCACACTTCTACCAAAACTGGCCAATGATCTGATCTACTTTGTTCAATATTTTTTCTCTTAGAATGTATCCATTGCTCAAAAACTCCTCTAATAACATAAACCTATCTAGTCTTTCTAGAATTCATGTTGGATCATACCTTTTGTTAGACCAAGTCATCATACTATTATCTGGTTTGATATCTACCAAATGAAGAGATCTAATATTCTCCAATGAGGTCAATACTATCATCTAGATTGTGATTTCCTCCTATATTCTCTTCCAATGAGAGGATGATGTTGAAATCTCCACCTACAAGTGGCCAAGCTTCAATAAAATGATAGATAATATAAGCTACATTCAAGGTTATGCATAAGGGGTCGACCCCAAAATATATTTATAAAAATTTGGCGAATTAGTTTTGAAATCCAAACGAATAGTGTCCAAACACATGTAGAAGGTTCACTATTATTAGAGGCAATGTTGGAAATTTAAACTTAAAACAGTAAAATTATTATAAAATTGGGACGAATCGACCCAAAAAAAATTCCACCTAAATTTTTTTGACTAATAAACCTTGGTCAAAGGTCCCAAATATTAACCAATTCCAAATTTCAAAAATCCTAATTTTAACCAATTTAACAATAAATAACTAGGTCCGAGGTATAGACCAATTGGTTCATCCAAACCCCATAAGGGGGTGGAGGTCCAAGGTTCAAATCTCGGGCCTATTCGGACTGAACGCTTGTCCCTTTCTTAGTGCTTTCAGCGACGTAAAAGGTTTAAAATGATTGTGGCATGGTGGTTATAGGGGCGGACTGCGCGAAAATCTGTGTGGCGGCTTCTGGGGCGGACAACGCAAAATATCGTGGCGGCCATAAAAGCTGGACAGCCTGCCCAGATTTGTGATGGCTACCGATTCCACCATGTAAATTAAAAAATAAAAAATAACCACTATACATAATCCTGGCCACATTCCTCCATTGTTATTATTTTTTCTTTATAGACATTAAAACATAACTAGGAAGAATATCTATTCTCGACAAATAAAACCATAATCGCTAACTTCCCATTGTTTAGTTTATCATTACCTTCTTTAAATCCACTTTAAACATGAAAATGTTATATAAAATATTAAAAACTTTAGTTACGTAGAGAAAAAGTAGTCTTAACCATGGAGGGTTATGAAGTTAATTAAGTGGTGACCCTGTAACATATGTACAAATAAAATTTAAATTTGTATTCGGTGAGAAGCACCCAACATCATTCCGTAGAAACGTCCAACGAAACGACAAGGTACTCGTTTAAAAATAAGAGGATGGTATACATTTAATATGAAATGGATACGAAGTGCTTGCATTTAAAACAACCACTCGATTTTATTTAAAATGAAATGGATGCCCATACCTTATTCTTATGACTTTTTGAAACTCGACTAACTAAGCCACACGTTTGCACTATATCCAACACTTCTCTTGTAGATATCATCAATTTAACAATCATTTTTCCCTTCAATTATTATTATATTTTACATTTGGATTGTGCGTGTGCCTACCTAATTCTTTGAGAACTTATTTTTTTCAACTTTGATATTGAGGATTTATGCGAACTAAGAGTTTTAATATATATATGTTTGGTTGATAGAGTTGAGTACAATCACACTATTTTATTTAGTTGGTAAATACAGGGTAAAAATTATAGGGGTTGCACCTGTCAAACCTATTTCATTTCGTTGTTTTATAGCCGGGTGTAAAATGGACCTCTGAGTGTTCGAGATTTATACTATTGTCATCAATCTAGTGCGCACTTAGAGGATTCTGATCAGATTACTACCTTTGCAACATGCTTCCCCCAAGGTTTAAACTTGGGACTCTTTTTGGTAAGTGCCCAACTAAACTAGCACTTATTAATCCACCTAACCCTTAGGAGTTCAAAGACTTTTAATATAAATATATTTTGCTTCACTTATGACTTGATTTATTATTCATTTTTTAAATTAAAATTGAAATATTTTGTCATATAAACATTTCATTATAATGATAATAAACCTTAATATGTTTAGTTCTTATAAAAAATATTGTTTCTAGAAAGCTTGAGTAATACTTTGATCACCACTATATACTAAAGATGCAAGCCTTCTTTAATAATGTTGTAACTATGAAAGAATATAACTTGTTTCTTAGCTTCTAGATATTCTATTTTATTGTTGATTAATAAGGAAATGATGAGGATTCAAGTGGATTTATCTTAATGAAAACTAGGGAGCATTAGTTGAATATAATTTGGCATCATGGTTGTTATGAACCTTTAATGAATCATCTTAGGAATGGATGATCATTAGCTATAAAGTAAGTTATATGAAACTCATCGATGAAGGTGTTAGAGAATTAGTATAGGGGCATTGGCTTGACAACAATGGGGCAAAAGACTTGTTACATCTAATTGAGGGATCCATAAAGTTATTGAAGGCAATGAGAAGGATGATGTTATGATGAAAGAAGCTACCATGGAAGAGCACACAATGAGAAACAAAGAGAAGGAAATGGGGCAAAAGACTTTTTACATCTAATTGAGGGATCCATAAAGTTATTGAAGGCAATGAGAAGGATGATGTTATGATGAAAGAAGCTACCATGGAAGAGCACACAATGAGTCACAAGTGTCTAAAGGGAAGTCTTAATGGTAACAAGAGTTGGGTTAATAAGGCGTGTGAAGTTAGAAGGTGAGGCTACGAGAGACAAGAGGAGGTACTTGATGAAGATGGTTGGGTTAATAAGGCATGTGAAGTTAGAAGGTGAGGCTACGAGAGACAAGAGGAGGTACTTGATGAAGATGGTGAGTTGTTACAAGTAGCACCAATTTCTAACTTTGTTAATGGAGGGGACCTTCATGGGGTTGGCATGTATTGCATCTACATGACTCCTTGAGCATTGCAATTCCTTTTAAATATGGTGTTATAGGAGTTATTGACTTGAAAATGCAATTTTGTGCATTAGAGGAGTAATAATTAATATATGTACAAAATAAATTAATGTTTAAATTATGAAACATATTAAAAAAGCCTTAAAGGTGATGGTCTTGCATATGGTATCTCATAGAATGTTAGAAAGAGAGACATAAAATGCATCACTAATAATGCACATAAGACTGGAAATATTGTTTGGCTGGATACCTTGATATGATAAGGGCTTCATCAATGTCCATATTTATATTAATAAGAAAGATTGAAATAAGTTGTTTATAATAATAAAATGATTTTTTTTCAAATAAGATCATTTATATGAGTAAAAGTTATCTGAAAGTTAAATATTAGATTTAACATTATACATTTTTTATTAATAAAAAAAGTTTACTTAAAAACATAATTTGTTAAAATATCCATACCTAAATTATAATGAAGGAAATTTCACCACAAATCAACCACCACCCTAAAATGAAGGAATCCAAAAATAAAATAAACGAAAAAGGTGTAGTCCAACCAAGCAAACACCATTGAAGATGCCCCACAGTCAGGTCCGATACCCGTCCCAGGAAAAAACCTAGCGGAAAAATTAAACCACCAAAATAAACGAAAAAGGTGTAGTCCAACCAAGCAAACACCATTGAAGATGCCCCACAGTCAGGTCCGGTACCCGTCCCAGGAAAAAACCTAGCGGAAAAAACAAACCACCAAAGCAAATCCCACCGTCGCCTACCTAATCGCTTCCCCGTCCCTTTCAAAGGTCCACCTTGACATGGTCACCCTAAATAAACTGGAAAACTGAAATGGAGAAACCACTTACGTTGCCCATGTCACCAAAACCCCGCTCAAACCCCTTTGCACGACCGCGACAGCCACCACTCCACAAATTCCCACAATTAAAATATTCGTAACCTCCCCACAACAAGTGGGAGATTATTACAGGCCCAGCACACATTAAGGCCCTGAGGTTTTATGGCAGACCCCTTCCAACCCTTGCGGACGTTGACTTCAATATTGTTGGTTTTTAAATTTAACTATATTAAGGTCTCAATATAAATAAGTCACCATATTATAAAAAGCTTTAATATCAGTCTATAGAACGTGATGATCCTTACATTGCATTATATAAGCTTTGTCTACATAATGATGTGACAACTCTTTACATCTTAATTATTTTATTTATTTTATTTTTATGATGTGCATAACTTATATATAAAATATATAAATTATAAATCAAATAATATAATATTTTCTAACAAATATTAAAAATTACCGACCCACTCCAACATTTGCGGACATTGACTTCCTTATTAGAAATTCCCTGACAATAACGCTAGCTGTGGCGTGATGGGTTCTTTTCCTTGCAACTGTCCTCTTCCATTTCTTGCCGCTTGGCCTTTTGTTAAGGCATAACACTTTTTAAGATTACATAATTCAAAGTAGGAAGAGGAGGAAACTTCGACTGAGCTTCAAAAAAGAATATTCGAAAAAGAATCTCAGCATCGTGGTGTAGATATTTCGAATACAGTATTAAGAATATAAAGTTCAATGGTTAATGCCACTTTTCAAGATTAAAGAATTCAAAGTATGAAAGAATCTCAGCATAGTGGTGTAGATATTTCGAATTTAGTATTAATAAGAATATAACGTTCAATGCTTAATGCCACTTTTCAAGATTAAAGAATTCAAAGTAACAAACGGACGAAACCTGGACGCAGCTTCGTAAAAAAATGTCAGCGTCCTGGGGTAGATATTCGAATTCATTATTAATAAGAATTGAATGCGTAATGAGTAGCGGGCTGTAGCGCTCCGGCCGAAGGTGACACGAAGGAAGGTGGCGGGTGCGAGGTACTTTGATTTTGTTCTCTTATTGTCATGGTGTTTTGATGTGAAGAAACCTGGAATTGGCGGCCGATTTTGAAGAAAATTGCTCTGGTTTCAGTCGGGGCGGCCCATGTTAAAGAGGATTGGAAGAGGTAGGCTTTCGAAATATATGAAAATAGATTAGGGATGTTTGTGGCCATTTTGAAGCTCGGGAATTGTAGATCGCTAAGAGTTTGCGCTAGGGCCCGGAGGTCGCTGGGTCGAAACTTGGCATTGGGCGGAAATTTGCAACGTGTTCTGTTCTGTGACTTGTTGAATGTCTACGCGGGTTGATTTTGGGGGAGTTTTGCTGGTCTATTTCTTTCTCCATTATTTTTGTGATATGTATGGGATTTAATTTTTGGTTGTGAAAATAAGTGTCTGCTTTTATTGGAAGTTGAAGTTTTGTTCCATTGTCTTTAGGAAGTGTTCTGTTATAATATCCTTCAATATGGAAATACGAAGATTCAACATTCTTTCTTTTTTTCGTGTAGCGAATAACTCTGTTATGATAATAAGTTCTAAACATTTTGTCATTGTTTTCCGAGATTTTGTGACTGGTTATGGGTTGGATACTCAAGCATCGAAGATAGTAACTTGATATTAACTGTTTAACTATGATTTTGTGCTGACCACGCTCAGGGTTAAAGGCGTAACAAATTAACCGTCATGTAAACATGCACTGAAGATAATATGGGTATAAGAGATCAACCGGCACTATGAAGAAGGGGGGTCGTCTCTTATGAAGTCTTTGTTGATAATATGCGTATTCTTTTTCTAGCACAACACAAGTTTCAAACCAGGGAATTGTGTCGTATGTTTGGAGTGCATGTGATTGCTGATGCAAATCAGACTATGATTTATATAGGTCTATGCTGGCTTGTTTAAGTACAGCAGGTTGAGGTGTTAGAAAGGTAGGTAATATCCAAGAACTAGTTCAAAAGACTGTCTACCTAAATATCTTGAGGTGTTAACCATTGTTTTAAAAATCACAACTAGCTAAAAGCTAGGCAGTTCAATTTTGGAGAATTACTGGGAAAACTTTGGCAAAAAGAATAACCAGACAAAAAAACAGAATTTATTTTTTTAATATAAAAATAAAAATTAAACAGCCATTCATTACAATGAAAACAATTAAAAATAACTGCCTCTACTCGGCCGAGTCGGCAAGTTACTTGGCCCGAGCTTTTGATAAAAAAAACTCGCAGGCCACGCTGACCTGCGAGTTTCGCCGATACTCGCGGGTAACCTGCGAGTTTTTTTTAGCAGTAACTGTTTGACAAATATGGTACAGTGGTGCAATTGAAACTTTTTTAAAAGTTTTCTTTTTCCCCGGAGGTTTCAAATTTCCTGACCTTTCTGGGGTATTTGCCAGTTTTTTAACTTGCACTTTGTTATCTACAATAGCTTTGTGATTTATTTATTGATTTTTATTTTATGGTTCTTTCCACAAGTATTTCATTGACGATGAAATGGGTTTGGTGGTATGAGTTTGATGTTCCGTCGTGCAAGAAAACTTGGATTGGAATATGATTATAGTAAATCAATGTTGTAGATGTAGTTGTTTGTTGTCTGGAATATGATTATATTATAGAATTTAAATCTTTTCTTTGAAAAGTAATAATTTAATAGTTAAGTTTATGCCATTTAAACTCTGAAGAAATGTATTTAATGTTTGGTGGCTAAGAGTATAATTTATTAATTCCAGGGAATTTCGTGGTAAGATTAGAAGTTAAATCTTTTCGAACTCTGTAGAACTGTATTTAATGTTTGGCTAAGAGTATAATTTATTGATTCGAGGGAATTCTTCTGCTTGCAACTTTAAAGGCTTTTTTTCCTTAAAAATATTTTTGGTGGTAGTCGATAGGTTTATGAACTTATGCTAGACTTTCTAATATTTATTTATTCATTGATGGGGATTCTTAAATTTCTATGTCTGATTTCGGAATCTTTTCTAATGTGGGAAAAAATGGTCTAATTTCAGACTATTTAATTTATCGATGGCTCATTTGCAATCCATGGAGGAAAGGCCCTTCTGTGCTTGGTCTAGAACAGTGGAAGAATGCTTGAAAGAGTATGATGTGAGTTTAGAAAAAGGATTAAGCTCTCATGAAGTGGAGAAACGACAACAAAAATATGGATGGAATGAGCTTAAGAAGGAAAATGGTACACCTTTGTGGAAGTTGATTCTAGAACAGTTTGATGATACGTTGGTTAAAATACTGCTTGCAGCAGCTTGCATTTCATTTATTCTTGCCTACTTGCATGAAAATGAGACCGGTGAGGAGGGCATAATGGCATATGTAGAGCCTCTTGTGATTCTCTTGATTCTTATACTCAATGCCATTGTAGGAGTATGGCAAGAGAGTAATGCTGAGAAGGCTTTAGATGCTCTCAAAGAAATGTTATCTGAACAAGCAAAAGTCTTGAGAGATGGATGTTATATGCCAAATCTACCTGCCCGAGAACTTGTTCCAGGGGATATAGTTGAACTAAGGGTGGGAGACAAGGTTCCTGCAGACATGCGTATTGCATCCCTAAAGACATCGACTTTTAGGATGGAGCAGAGCTCCCTTACTGGAGAGAGCATGCCTGTTATTAAAAGCACAAATGCAATTCTTATGGATGACTGTGAATTGCAGTTAAAAGAATGTATGGTTTTTGCAGGAACCACTGTTGTCAATGGTTGTTGTACCTGTATTGTAGTGAACATTGGCATGTCTACAGAAATTGGGCAAATTCAAGCGCAAATCCAGGAGGCTTCCTTAGAAGATGGTGATACGCCTTTGAAAAAAAAACTAGATGAATTTGGGGAACGTCTAACAATAGCTATTGGGTTTATTTGTGTTCTAGTGTGGATTATCAACTACAAATATTTTCTCTCATGGGATGTTGTTGATGGCTGGCCAAAAAATATTACATTCTCATTTACGAAGTGCACTTACTATTTCAAGATTGCTGTGGCTTTGGCAGTTGCTGCTATACCAGAAGGATTGCCTGCAGTCATTACTACTTGTATGGCCCTTGGGACACGGAGGATGGCACAAAAGAATGCAATCGTGCGTAAACTTCCTAGTGTGGAGACATTGGGTTGCACAACAGTCATTTGCTCTGATAAGACAGGGACACTTACCACCAACCAGATGTCAGTTTCTCAGTTTATAGCCTCAGGTCCTAATGTTGGTTCATTACGAGAATTTCATGTTGAAGGAACAACATATAATCCCATGGATGGGAGCATCTTAGATTGGACTGCACATAATATGGGTGCAAATTTGGAAACTCTAGCAGAAATAGCTGCTATTTGCAATGATTCAGGGATTTCTTATCAAAATCACCAGTTCCGTGCTATTGGAATGCCCACTGAGGCAGCTTTGAAGGTTAGCCCTTGACAAAATGTTTGTGTTGTTTACTAGTCTGTATGTTTCATGGTTGAATTGTGTACAAATGACGGGCAAGACAACAAAAGTTGAAATATATTTTAAATATATCGTGAATCAATTGAGATAGAATATTAGACAGATGAACAGTAAACAGATCAAACTTTTGAAGTTAATATATTCGCTTGCCATGATTCTTGAGACAAAATGATTGCCTGACGTTAAGCTGCATTTCTGGTTTCTTTGACATTATTTACATGTTTATACCCCATGGGTTTTATGCAGGTTTTAGTTGAAAAAATGGCAATCTCTGCTCCAATTGCCAAGAACAATAGCAATGGTGAACATGTTACTGCCAACTATAATATTGAGAATGGCACAGTAAAATTAGGTGAGTATTGATGCCCAAACCTGTTTTAGTCCAGCGGTTTATTTATTGATAGTCGTATTTTAAGCTGCATATGACACAATCTATATTGTAAGTGTTTTACCTCCTTTTCTGAGTATTTGTCTTTGCTTTTCTGTAGCTTATTGTGATCAGTGGATACAAAGATCAAAGAGGTTGGCTTTGTTGGAGTTTGATCGTGTACGGAAGTCTATGGGTGTTATTGTTAGGGAACCTTCTGGACAGAATCGCCTCTTAGTGAAGGTTGTTGTTTGCTTAAAATGCATTTACTTTGTTTTTAGGCTGTAAATTATATATTAGACACCTCTTATCCAGTTTGTGACATGCTTTAGATATCACTTAACTGATATAGAACAGATATATATATATTTTTCTTTGTCCAGCATCGGTTGTCTCATTGGATAACTCCTTGGCTCCTTTAAGTTAATGTGCTGTGACTTTGGAGAGTTGCATAGTAGTTCTGCTAGATCTCTTGTTGCAATAATTTCTTAAGTTTGTACATGTATCAAGATAAATTCATATTGATAGGGGAGCTGTAATTCTTCGTAAACTGTTTGGACACCATTCTTATGGGAATGAAGTTATAAGTGATCCCTTGTGGACATGAGAGGAAATACTGAGGCATATGTATCTCACACTCTAGCTTATGAAGGCCATCAAAACCATGGATTTCAATATGGTGCCCGATTTGCCTTCATCTTCACGAGATTTTACTGGCATCATAATGTGAAGTTCTTGTGCAGGGTGCTGTGGAAAATGTTTTGGAAAGGAGCACTTTTCAACAACTGGCAGATGGATCTGTTGTTGAAATGGATGAAGCATCCAGAGAATTACTCTTGAAGAAGCTTCACCAAATGAGTTCAAAAGCCCTGCGTTGTTTAGGCCTTGCATACAAAGAAGACTTGGGAGAGTTTAGTGATTATGATGGAGAGAATCATCCTGCTCACATAAAATTGTTGGACCCAGCCAATTATTCTAATATAGAAAGCAATCTAATCTTTGTCGGTCTTGTTGGATTGAGAGTAAGTTCCACCTTTAGAAGGCTCTGCAAGTCTATATTTTCATGTACCCTTTTTTAAAACTTATTTGAAGTTCTGTGCTATTTGAGCACTTTTCTTTACAGACATTTTATGTTTTTCTTTTTCCATGTATTTCTTTCTTGGGTTTTTAGGAATCTTTTGCTTTTCTTTTCAAAGTTATTCTTATCAATTTAAAGCTGTAATTTTATTATTTCAAACTGATAGGATGCTCCTCGTGAAGAAGTTCATGAAGCAATAAAAGATTGTAGGGAAGCTGGGATACAAATAATGGTGATTACTGGTGATAACAAGTTCACAGCAGAAGCTGTTTGTCGGGAAATTGGTGTGTTTTATGAAGGAGAGGATCTTCGTGGAAAAAGTTTTACTGGAAAAGAATTCATGGCACTTCCATTGATTAAGCGTTTTGAAGTTTTGGCAAAGCCTGGTGGTCGTGTTTTTTCACGAGCAGAACCGAGGCATAAGCAGGATATAGTTCGCATGCTCAAACATGCCGGCCACGTTGTAGCAATGACTGGTGATGGTGTTAATGATGCCCCTGCGTTAAAGCTTGCAGACATTGGAATTGCTATGGGAATTGCTGGAACAGAGGTATGCTTGTCTTCATTATTTAATATTTTGAGATTTGTTTTCTTTGGACCCCACTATATTTCCTCAGGTGTCTGCACTATTGCAGTAGACGTGTTTTAATGTGAAAGGCATGCAAATAGTTGTTACTGTCCTAATAGGTGTTACTTTGACATTTATGAATCGAAATGTGTGGTGATATATAACTAGTGGCCAACTAATAGTTGCTTTTAGGGTTTTATATCAAAATATGCATATTACTTCACTTTTCTGCATTGTATCCTTTCAATTATAATTATTATTATTATTTTTTAAAAGTGGAGAGGGTTTATTTTTCCATTTCATAAGTTACATGTATCTCAAATTCCAACTTGAACTTTAGTATAAGGTGTATCTCAAATTTCAACTTAATAATCATATATTTCAACCATTGAACCATAACTATGTTAATAATTTTTATAAAAATGTTATTTGTTTATATTTACTTATTTCATTATAATATTTAATAATTTCATAAAAATGTTATTTGTTTGTATTTACTTATTTCATTATAATATTTAATAATTTCTTTTAGATTCCATTTGTGTTCCCATTGACCTCGGTATTTTCTCATGCTTTGCGATTCCTGCAGAACAGATATTCATCTTAAATATCAAATTAAAATTATATCGAGCTGTATAACTTAAAATGGGAATTTTTTCTAGTGTTCTCCAAACTCACTAAAGTTTGTTTGATGATTTGATCAAACATCTATTCATTGCCAAAGAAATGGTGGTTTCTTTAAGGCAGCTTTCCTCGTTCTCCAAACTTACTAAAGTTAGTTTGATGACTTGTTCACCCATTATGATAATGGTGGTTTCTTTAAGGCAGCTTTTTCCTCGTTCTCCAACAAACTTGAAATTAGTATTGATGTATTTATTATTTTGGTGAGTGTGATAACAAAATATCTATTCACTGTTAAAGGATGATTTTTGTTATAGTTTGGCTTTCCTCAAATTCCACACCTTGAGTAGGTTTCTTGACTTGTGGAGGGGATGGCGAATATGTAAGCAATTAACACTGCTCATAGAAGTCATATTTTCGTTTTCCTTAATAATGATCATCCACGGAGATAATTTGTTTCAAGAATGAATTCCCCATATTCTGCTAGGAATTATAAAATTACAGGCCATATTAATGAATGCTGGTTGGACAATTGCAATGTTTACATGAGTATTTCCATCATTCTTTGCCTTTCAAAGATTGTTTTCTTATGGGCTTGGTTAGAGGGCATGCATCAAAAAAATGTATCATTCAGATGGATCCATTCTAAATTCCTTTGATTTAAAGTCCATTTTTTATTCCATACATTTGAAATCTTGAGAAGTCTTGTTATTGGCATAAGCTGTTCTTAGAACTCCCGTCACATATTCAGGCATTTTGTTGAGACCTTTTTTCTAATTGGCAATAGTACATATATTATATTACCTTAAAACATAGAAAATATAATATAAACGTGCTCCCTTTATAGAGGCATGTCAATAATCACATGTTCAAAATTTATACAGACCCCCAAGTACACACATGTATGGTTTCCTTTTGGTAAACAGGATTTGAATATACTATATATAGTGCGCTGGGCCCCATTTAGAAAGATGCTAGAAGAGTCAGAGTCACTGTCAACGAGAGCATGAATATCAGCTGAAGGTGTCTAACTATTACTATTATCCCTAACTCTGTCCCCATCTTGATCACCAAGGTTCATAACCAATCTCCTAAGTTCCTAACCATGTGGTAATTTACATCAGGGTGATTTTGATGTAGGTCTCTTTATCCTCTTTGATTTATCTCGTTGTTTTAATTCTTCCAAAGTTCGTAACCAATTTCCTGACCATTTGCCAGTCTACTTCAGGGTGGTTTTGTTGTAGACCTCTTTATCCTCTTTGATCTTATCTCATTGCTTCAGTTGTTGCAAGTCTTTCTTATAACACTAACTCATAATTTTCAATCATCATTGTCTTCAATGGCAATGGCCAGGTTTTGCTGCAATAAATTTTCAAAAAGTGCATAGGAAAATTAAACAAGGCAAGGAACTTTGATGGAGACACAATAATGATCAGCAAAGCACAGAAGCGAAATGTTGCAATGGGCATTGGGAACCACTGCCTAGAATAGCTGTCTCTGAAAAAGTGACTGGTGGAAGTGACACAGCAGGTTTTACTGCAGAAACTCTCATGCGACCTGGGGATGCTAAGTTCCAAAGTGGACATTTTATATCTTTGGTTACTTTGCAGAACACACATGCAGGGTACTGAATACCCTCATGGGCAAGCTAGGAGGCTGCAGGTTGCTCTATGCACGCTAGGCTACGATCTTAGAACTTTCCCCCTCTTTTTTGTGGATTCGTATGGCTGTTTGTCAGCTCTTTGAGATGAAAATGGCCATAGGTTTCCATAATTGTTGTAGGAATTTTATAGCTGTTTCTATTTCTATAGGTAAGACTACCATCTTTTAAAGGACTTAAGTTCCATTTGTTCTTTTTGTTTCCGGGACGTTGTTATTTGTCATTTGGGTAGAGAAGGATAAAATTAGTTCAAAGTCTTTAATACTTAAGAACTATATGAGGACACATGTTGTGAGTATTTTTGCTGAAATCAACCATTGCATATAGGTGGTCACATCAAAGTTAAAGGGATCCCTATCGAAAAGTATTTGTGCAACAGTATACCGTACTGGACCTTCGTCTAAAAATCATTAGTCTACCTCTTTTCTAGAGTAATAATGCATGATAGGTATCTATATATGGTATGGTAGTAGAAAGGTCCTTTTTCCGAGTACCTGAGCATTATTTTGGGCAAAATTGTTCAGCCATGGTCTTTTAACTTTTAGGACGTATGCCCAAGATAGATGAGTAAATATTTGGATACCTGATAGTCTCTATTCTACTGTATAATTTTTATTTTTAATATTTGCAGATCTCAAGAGGTCTATGAAATATTCTAAAGGCTGTATCTTTTAGCACTAATAAACAGTGTCAATCTAAGGCACTTTGGTGACCATGTTTGGTGATCTTGCACTGTTATACACAAATAAGACTTTGTGCCTTGAAACACAAACAGATAGTCACAGGGTATTTGGTCAAACATTAGTATGATTTGGACTACAAATGGTTGAGTTTTTGGCTCTGTCAACTTCTTTTTTTCTATGATATTCTTATTCCCTCTTAAATTACAAGCCATTTGGGCACTGACTAAAAAAGTGATTGCACTTCAAGGTACCGGTCATTCTTAACTGTGTTATAAATTTTCAACCGTATTTCAGGTTGCTAAGGAGGCATCAGATATGGTTTTGGCTGATGATAATTTCAGCACTATTGTTTCTGCTGTTTCTGAAGGTCGGTCAATTTACAACAACATGAAAGCTTTCATAAGGTATGCATCTTTTCTTCAGATGTGACAGTTAAAATATGATCCCAATTTGAAAAAGGAACTATACTAGGTTCGGTAGTTCATGGGAGAGTTTTTGGTCCAGTAGGAAAAACAGGAGATGTATATACATGGTTATTTTATATATTTTCTGCAGGTACATGATATCATCAAACATGGGTGAGGTGGCCTGTATATTTATAACTGCTGCATTAGGAATGCCTGAGAGCTTGATACCAGTGCAGCTTCTATGGGTAAATTTGGTTACAGATGGTCCTCCTGCAACAGCTCTTGGTTTCAATCCTTCTGACATAGATATTATGCGGAAACCACCTCGTAAAAGTGATGATGCACTCATTAATGCATGGGTGTTTTTCCGCTACACGGTATTTCAGTTAATCCTTACAATTGTTTTGAAGATATATTTCTAGCTGGAAATGTTCACTTTATCTGTCAAATGCATATTTATGATAAGGGTCATATAATCTCTAATCCTCCTTCAACTCATCACTCAATGCAGGTCATCGGTTTATATGTTGGGCTTGCAACGGTTGGCATATTTGCTCTGTGGTTCACACATGATTCATTCTTAGGGATAGACTTATCTGCAGATGGCCACTCATTGGTAACTTTTTCGCAGCTAAGATCGTGGGGTGAATGTCCATCCTGGGAAGGATTTAAAGTTTCACCATTTTTGGCTGGTGACAGAGTATTGTCATTTGATTTGAATCCTTGTGATTATTTTTCAAGTGGAAAAGTAAAAGCAACAACTCTTTCTCTCACTGTGCTGGTGGCTATTGAGATGTTCAACTCACTGAACGCTCTGTCCGAAGATAATAGTCTGCTCACTATGCCACCATGGATAAATCCTTGGCTCTTGTTGGCAATGTCAGTTTCTTTTGGGCTCCACTGTCTGATACTATATGTCCCATTTCTTGCCAACACCTTTGGCCTTGTACCGTTGACTTTGAGTGAGTGGTGTTTAGTTATAGTAGCTTCGTTTCCAGTGATACTGATAGATGAAGTTCTGAAATTTATCGGCAGGAGAATGTCTAGAAGACAACCGAAGTATAAAACTCTTTAACAAACTACACCATGCTTATTTGGACTGCTTCTTCTTGCCCGTATTTTGTTATTTGGACCTGCTTTTCTTGCCCATATTTTGGACTTGGAGAATATTACATTATTTGGCCCCCATGGTACCTTTATGGTACAAATGTAAATAGGTAATAAATTAGGGTTTGTGTCAATAGTTTAGATGAATGATTTATATTTCTCTTTTATGTAAGTGTCTGTGCAGGATATGCACAAGTGTCATGTAAGAGTGTGATGTGGAGGATATGCACAAGTGTCATGTAAGTAAGAGTGCAAGTGTGTATTGAGAGAATGTGCACAAGTGTTATGTATGTAAGTATGCAAATATGTAATGTGAGGATGTGCACAAGTGTCTTGTATTAGGAGTGCATGTAGGAGAGTAAGAGTCATGTATACGTGAAGTGACAGAGTTAAAAGAGTTAACGTATGCATGTAAGAAGAGAGTGAAGAGTCTAGTATACAAGTGGCAAGATGAGAAGCCAAAGGTCAAGAATAGGAAATGTTGCATCTCTTGGATATGTGAGGACTGCAATAGACCAGTATTTAGGAGTCACATTACTATGTTTATATTATGGAGACAAAGCTCCATATAATGTTAAGGGAAAACGGTCTATAGTGATCACCACATAGCAAACATTGATAATAAAGCTTGTACACAAATTTTGAGCAATTTTATTGTAAGTATTCTTGATACGTGTACATGAATGATTTTCATCATCTACATTCATATTTAATATTATAAGTGAATGTTATTTCACTATTATATTGGCCTGGATATATTGCTCATATATATAATTTTACTCTTGATTATTGATATTTTGACCTATAATATTGTGGCCTATTTATATTGAGAATTGTGATATTTTGAGAGAGGGGCTTAAAAGCCAACAAAACTGCCTATTTTTCAATGTATATGCTATCTGGCATTTTTGTTACGGGAAATTTT
The DNA here is from genome assembly GCA_028583015.1 of Wollemia nobilis. Taxonomy (NCBI): domain Eukaryota; kingdom Viridiplantae; phylum Streptophyta; class Pinopsida; order Araucariales; family Araucariaceae; genus Wollemia; species Wollemia nobilis. Next base: position 97,673 of record JAQPPZ010017065.1, read on the forward strand.
TTAATTGCTTCTATAATCCATAAGAAGGGAGCTCTTTGGAGGCAATGCATTGCTTTCCAGTACTGATGGGCTGACCTCCAGAAAGTAAAATGCACAATGTATTTGATGTCCTCACTGGCCTACAGAAAAACTTACTGGAGGAAAAACTTTGTAATGCATCTGAAAATAATTCATTGTACAAAGATTCTTTACATTGGTGGTTTTTGATTTTGATAATGTGAAGGTGAAACATTTGTGCTGAACAAATAAATGACAATCCTTAATGAAGGATCTCTTTTTTGATTATTCCAAGAATGAAAATGTTATCTAGATGATGAATAAAACTATGACCAAGTGTTTGCATGGAAATACCTTGAAGCGATTATGCTAAGAATGAAAATGTTATCTAGATGATGAATAAAACTATGACCAAGTGTTTGCATGGAAATACCTTGAATCGATTATGCTAAGAATGAAAATGTTATCTAGATGATGAATAAAACTATGACCAAGTGTTTGCATGGAAAAGCCAAGAACATGAAGATGTGAAGAGTTGGGTTAAGGAAAAGCCAAGAACATGAAGATGTGAAGAGTTGGGTTAATTTTATATTTGACCCAGATTACTTGCAAGTTTGAACTATTTTAACTTTTACTGCATAGGTTATGATCACATTCAAATTACTTGCAGCTTGATGAGCCAGGCTGAAGTTAGGACCCCGACAATTATTTGTTTGAAAAAAAATAACAAATAAAAAATCTTGGGAATAATGCAGGCAAAGGACCTGATTAAATTTGAATTTGGGAAGTATTTTACCTGTAAATATAGTAGTAATTTATTATTTTAATTTTTTTAATGATCATGTTCACATTACTTGCCTTTAGATGAGCAAGGCTTGACTTAAAATTTGTCAATTGGCAACAACTGGGGCAAAGTTTTGACTAAACCCTGACTTAATGGAAATTCATAAAGAGTTTGACCTAAATTTTATATAAAAGAGGTGTTGTGGGGAGTAGAATCAAACACTTGCATGAACCTCCCACTGAACCAAGAAACTTGAATCCTTAAGTGAAAGGTTCAGACGTTGGAACCTCTGCCAGCTTCAAGTTGGCTTTGGGATTGATATACAGTCATTTCATTTGATTCAAACAAATAAAATAGAAAGGAGATATAAGTTCACAGGTGTCGCAAGGCTAGCCCCGAGCTAGCCTGCACGGCACCCCGATCCCACGACCAAGCCGGCCGCACGGGGACTACGCCTAACCTTCACGCAACAAACACGTCGTGGGGTTCCGTGAGCATCATGTGAGTTTTACAACACAATGCGGTTCGATTATACGCTAAGGAACAACGAGGCTAAATCAAGCTCAACAGCATAAACGCACAAAGCAAATAGCAAGTTTGAGCATACACAACCATGGCGGAAAACATCAGCTTAACATTAAACATAAAAACGGTTACAATTAACATTAAACATAAAAACGGTTACAATGCTAAGGCAACATTCGTCAACCACTCGTCAACCACTCGTCAACCTTTACAATAGCCAGCCCGCGGGATATATAAAACACGTGGCCCAACAAGCCACTTACAAAGTCCACGCAAGGCAAAGCCCAATCAGATTAACATCCAGCATGGCAGCATGACAACATTCAAAATTACGACACAAAGGCCCGCGTCGTAGCACATACAATGCATCCAACGGTTCTAAGGTAGGTGGCTCCATTAATGTCAAGTACAATGGTCCGTGGCCCAAGTCAGACTTAGGCACCCACGACCAAATTCAAGCTAATGCATAAAAGACAACGAGCTACCACGGCCCGTGCCTTCCTTTCCAACGGAGCGCATCTCACGTAGCAGTCTAGTCATACCGACAATGAGCATTAACGCCACTGTGCACCTACATCACTTGCCAGCCAGCCTTCCTAACAGATTACTCACTAACAACTTGCCAGCGTGTGTTCCCTAGCTAGATAGCCCCACAACTTGGCAACTTCCCGCGTCAACACTTAGCATCATTAGCCAACATCTTTAGCCAACACAACATCTTTAGCTAGCCACACCACGACACCCTCCTTGGCAACATGACGCCCCACTTGGCAGGCCCCCGAACCGATGGAACCGCTTTTGACTAAGTCCTGCGGCATTGCCCATGGCACGCACCACCCTTGGCTGAGGGACTAAACTTTCTAATCAATACCCAACCCACTTGGCAGCTTGACGGCATGGGAGAACTTCAACCAATGCCTGACCCCCTTGGCAGCCCTGGCGGCATGGTAGAAGACAAAACGACACATGGGACCTCCGAAGAACCAACCTGTCCCATATCCTCCTCGACTAAGTTCGACGACGCCCTCGACGCCGTGGCACCCCACCTGGCACCACATCCTCCCCGACTAAGTTCAACGACGCCCTCGACGCCGTGGCACCCCACCTGGCACCACACTCAGTCCGAGAACCCTGAATTCGATCATGGCAGAAAAGATTCCCCATGAGCCTTCCGTTTCCAGAAGGACTCAAGATTCTTTCGACTGTGCCATTGCGCTTCCTCTCTCCCAGCTATTTGGCCCGCTGCCTTTCTATCTAACCAAGTACTCCTTATGCATTTGATTCCCCCACCCCATCGTTTTTGCCTCCCAAACTCAGTCTACCACTCGCCCGAATGAATCTCAGATGTTTTTTGATGGTCAATTTGGATGCATACGATCAAGTTCGGTCTCATCTACACAAAGGTGTTTCAACTGGTTGACATGGAACACGGGGTGCACTCGAAGGTGCGGCGGCAGCTTCAGGCGATAAGCGACAACACTGATTTTTCCAATCACTGTGAAAGGTCCATCAAACCGGCGAACCAAGGACTTGGATTTCCCCTTTGGTGGCTTAAACACTTCAGGGTCCATCTGCAACAAAACTTGATCTTCGACATTGAACTCTTCCAGTATTCGTTTTGGGTTAGCCCCTGCCTTCATCTGCTCGATAGCCTTCAACAGGTGCATTCTTCCCAAGTCAACACAAGTTTACCATTGCTTCAGGTACTTGGCTGCAGGTGGACAAGCGCTCAAGTATTAAGCTAGAACGGTATGAGGGGTCAAAGGTTGTTGGCCTGTTGCCAACTCAAACGGTGAAAGCCACTCGAGCGAGACTTCAAGTTGTTGTAACAAAATTGTGCCATATTCAGCAGGGCCGACCAGTTAGACTGGTCGCCATTCACAAAGTGACGCAGGTAAGTTTCTAGTATGGCGTTCACTCGCTCGGTTTGGCCGTTCGTCTGAGGGTGGAAGCTAGAACTCATCATGAGCCGAGTGCCCATCAAACAAAACAGTTCCTTCCAAAATTTGCTAGTGAATTGCGTGTTCCTGTCCGACACAATACTCAGTGACATTCCCCATAATTTGACAACGTTATTGAATAATAAGTCAGTAGCAACCTCTGTCGAGCACGGTTGCGAACAAGCAATGAACACACCATACTTTGAAAAACTATTGACTACGACAAGAATTGATCGGCCATCAACCTTTGGCAAATCGGTGATAAAGTCGAGGCTTACACTCGCCCATGGACACACCGGCACTGGCATGGGCTGCAACAGACTGTCTAGCTTCTGGTTTTCGGGCTTATCCTGTTGGCACACGAGGCAAGTCCGCACATACTCGTCAATGTCCTTCTCCATGTAAGGCCAAAACAACCCCCTTTCCAGCAAAGCCAAAGTTCTTTGATGCCCCGGGTGACTCGCCCACATGCTATCGTGGCACTTTTTGATGAAGTTGCGACGAAGATCACCCCAATGTGGGACAACTAAACATGTCTGCTTGTACCACAACAAATTATCTTTCCATTGGTAACGACAAAGCCTGCCCATGTCCATCTGGTTATGTGTCATGGCAGCCAATGCAACAGTGGAAGGGTCTTTTTCCAGGCCTTCACGAATCTTAGCCAACACTTCCTCGCCCAACTCGATGCGACTCTCACTGTGCACTGCGACAACACTCTCTGCCGCCTCCTCCACAACAGCCAATTGTAGTTTTCATGCCGCATCCATCTCCTCTGGGCTTTGGCCCTATCCATCCGGGGAAGCTATCCATCTGATCTAAAATAAAACGGACATCTCTCCCTTTTGTCTGGTCGAGGGCGTCCATGACATTTGACTTGCCCGCGGTGTGCATAATTTCCATGTCAAACTCGGCGAGATAATCCTGCCTACCAACGTGCTTGCTTACTTGTCAGCTTCGCTTGGGACAAAAAGTATGTATTGGCCACATTATCTGTTTTCGCCTTGAAGTGAGCCCTCAACAGATAGTGTCGCCAAGTTCGAAGACAGTGAACGAGGGCGGTCATTTCCTTTTCATGGATGAGATACTTCCGCTCCATGTCATTCAACTTTTGGGACTCAAAGGCAACCATGTGTCCTTCTTGAACCAACATGCCTCCTATAGCATAATCGGAAGCATCAACCTGCACTTCGAATGACTTCGAAAAGTTTGCCAAGGCAAGAACAAGGGCACTTGTCAATTTTTCCTTTAGCAGATCAAAGGCATCTTGGCACTTAGCCATCCAGGCCCACGACCTCCCTTTCCACAACAGTTCAGTTAAAGGGGCGACCAGATTTGAGTACCGACTCACAAAATGGCGACAGAAATTTGCCAACCCAAGAAACTGCCCAACACCTCGCACATTTGTCGGCACCTCCCAGTCACGAACAACTTCCAACTTGGTAGGATCCGACCGAATAGTGCCTTAGCCAAGCACGTGGCCAAGGAATTTTACCTCAGACTGTGCAAAGGTACATTTTTCCTTTTTGACATACAAGTCATGCTCCCGCAGCAATTTGAAAACCTCTGCCAAGTGCCTTTTGTGGTCCTCCATGTCCCGCGAGTAAACCAGGATGTCATCAAGATAGACAACCACACACTTGTCAAGCAGAGGACGAAAGACATCATTCATGAGGGTGCAAAAAGTAGTCGAGGCACTGCAAAGACCAAATGACATAACCATGAATTCAAAGGAGCCATACCTCGAAACACAAGCTATTTTCTCATCCCAAGCGCCACCCGCACCTGATAGTAGCTTGAACGCAGATCTAGCTTGGTAAAGACCCACACGCCTCCCAACAGATCAAAGCAGTCATCTATCCAGGGGAGCGGGTACTTGTTCTTTATAGTCTGCTTGTTCAAGGCATAGTAGTCGACACACAACCGCAGCGATTCGTTCGCCTTGTGCACGAATAGGACCGGGGCTCTGTAAGGCGACTGCAAGGGACGAAGATAGCCAACATCAAGTAGTTCTTCAACTGCTTCTTTAACTCTATCATCTTCGGCCCACTCAGTTTGTAAGGCACCCTAGCCGACGGGACAACACCCGACACCAACTCAATTCGGTGGTCAATGGCCCTCCACGACAACAAATAGGGTAGCAACTGTTTAGGCATGCGGTCCTCGAACTCACATAGCACCTTTTCAATCTCAAGTGGGACAGGGACCTTAGGCTCTTCATCCTTCTATCCCCCTAACAATGCGGCCAGAAACATTGGCTGCTTAGCCTTCTTACGAGTGACCTTCCTCTTGAAGCTTAGGCCACTTCGTCGAAATACTCGTCGTTTGTCGTGGCCTGATAGAACAAACGATGCTCGAACACATAGGGTCGAAAATAAACAGGCAGTCAAGATGCGAGATTACTGCCACCTTCGCCACTTTGATAAACTCCTGGCTCAGCACCAGGTCAAAGTCATCAATGGGAGCAACCGAGCACCTCAAACCACCATGCCATTCACCAACTTGCACAGGAACATCTTTAGCAATCTCGAAGTTCTTTTTCATCAGTGCGTTGACAAATTTCAAATCAAAGCCTCCGCCCGATACATGATCCTGAGTCGGTCAATGAAACACATGTTCATGAAGTTGTGCGGTGCGCCGCAATTGACAAGGGCGACCACGGGAGTGCCAACCACCATGGCATCCACATAGAACGAGTTTATATCCTCCATTTGTAGGTTTCTTCCAAAACGGGTCTCCGAAGCGGCCAAGGCATAGAACTGCCTTAAGTTAGTCATTTGTCCATCACCTTTGTCCACGTTCGCATTGGGAACAAGCTGTTGTGCATTGACCGAATTCATTCGTGACAGCTAGGGACACTCACGCTGCTGATGCGAACCTTGGCAAGTCCAACACCACAACCTGCCACCACCTTTCGAAGAATCAACATACGACTTTTTCCTCTTGTTGCCCGCATAAGTCTTGGGCCCTTTGCTTTGCCTGCCTTGACCTTGGAACTTAGGCTTATGCGGCTTAGCTGGAGAAGACCCCTTCCCCTTGCCAGGTGGACTGCCAGACTTCTTGCCAGCCTGTGGCATCTTGCCTTTGCTAGATTGGTTATCGCCCTTCTTAGGAACGCCTTAAACATGGAAGTCCAAAATTTTTTTGACTATGACAATAGCTTCGGCCAAGTTCTGCGGTTTATGCCTTCGAAGCTCAACCTCAGCCCAAGGTTGCAGCCCAGTCTCGAAATCAAACATGCGGTCACCTTCGTTCATGTCGGGCAAGTCCACCATCAGCTCTTGAAATGCTTTCACGTAGTCCCAGATGCGATTAGTGTGGCAAAGAGCACGAAGCTTGTGCCTTGCCAACCAGTCAACATTCTTGGGATGATACTAACCACGCAAGTCCTATTTCATTGCATCCTAGCTTTCAACTTTCTTCTCAGACTTCGTGACGAGGGTCCGCCACCAGGTTTTAGCAGTGCCTTTCAGGTACCTTGCTGCAATCTTCACCTTCAACTCCTCAGACAGCTTGCCTAGCGCACCAAAATACTCCTCCATGTCCTAGAAGAACTTATCCAGCAGCCGATCATCACGAGCCCCGTCGTAAGTCTTAGGTTCAGTCAGCTTCGGCACCTTCGGGAGCGGGGTCCACCATTTCCATTACCAATCCCAGCATTCGAATTTCCGCCAGCGTGCTGGTCCACTACAACAACGATGACCACACGATGCACAAGTTCATCCGCCAACTCACGTAGTGCCTCATCGAAATGAGCTTGCGTCTCAGAAGACTTCCTTTTTTAGTCGGCTTGCCAGGCCACCACATCCTTCCGTCAGTCCTCGAGTTCGCTCAACGAGCCATTCGCGTCAGACTTCCAATTAGCAACATTCCAAGGACAAAATATTTTCGTGTAACTCATCACACCTCAGAACGTGTGCCTCAAGCTCTTCAACAACACGTGTTTGCGATGATTTCTTTTGCTTTTCTCCCACAAGACCCTTGGATGAACCACCAACAAGATTCCCACCAGGAACATCCGCCATAACAGGCGAACAATGTCGAACCCAGACACTTCTTAACTCACGGATCCGCCATGTAGAAAGTGCCTCGAACGAGGCTCTGATACCATCTATCGTAGGGCTAGCCCCGAGGAAGCCTGCGTGGCACCCCGATCCCATGACCAAGCCAGCCGCACGGGAACTACGCCTAACCTTCACACAACAAAAACGTCACGGGGTTCCTTGACCTTAAGGATCATGTGAGTTTTAAAACACAACGCGATTTGATTATACACTAAAGAACAACGAGGCTAAATCAAGCTCAACAGCATAAACGCACAAAGCAAATAGCAAGTTTGAGCATACACAGCCATGGTGGAAAACATCAGCTTAACATTAAACGTAAAAACGGTTACAATGCTAAGGCAACATTCGACAACCACTCGTCAACCTTTACAATAGCCAGCCCGCGGAATATATAAAGCACGTGGCCCAACAAGCCACTTACAAAGTCCACGGAAGGCAAAACCCAGTCAGATAACATCCAGCATGGCAGCATGACAACATTCAAAATTACGACGACACAAAGGCCCGCGTCGTAGCACTTACAATGCATCCAACGGTTCTAAGGTAGGTGGCTCCATTAATGTCAAGTACAATGGTTCGTGGCCCAAGTCATACTTAGGCACCCACAACCAAATTCAAGCTAATGCATAAAAGACAACGAGCTACCACGGCCCGTGCCTTCCTTTCCAACGGAGCGCATCTCACATAGCAGTCTAGTCATACCGACAAGGAGCATTAACGCCACTGTGCACCTACATCACTTGCCAGCCAGCCTTCCTAACAGAGTACTCACTAACAACTTGCCAGCATGTGTTCCCTAGCTAGATAGCCCCACAACTTGGCAACTTCCCGCGTCAACACTTAGCATCATTAGCCAACATCTTTAGCCAACACAACATCTTTAGCTAGCCACACCACAACACCCTCCTTGGCAACATGACGCCCCACTTGGCAAGCCCCCGAACCGATGGAACCGCTTTTGACTAAGTCCCGCGGCATTGCCCATGGCACGCACCACCCTTGGCTGAGGGACTAAACTTTCTAATCAATACCCGACCCACTTGGCAGCTTGATGGCATGGGAGAACTTCAACCAATGCCCGACCCCCTTGGCAGCCCCGGCGGCATGGTAGAAGACAAAACGGCACATGGGACCTCCGAAGAACCAACTTGTCCCATATCCTCCCCGGCTAAGTTCGGTGACGCCCTCGACGCCGTGGCACCCCACCTGGCACCACACTCAATCTGAGAACCCCGAATTCGATCATGGCAGAAAAGATTCCCCATGAGCCTTCTGTTTCCATAAGGACTCGAGATTCTTTCGACTGTGCCATAGCGCTTCCTCTCTCTCCCAACTGTTTGGCCCGCTGCCTTTCTAGCTAACCAAGTACTCCTTATGCATTCGATTCCCCCACCCCACCGTTTTTGCCTCCCAAACTCAGTCTACCACTCGCCCGAATGAATCTCAGATGTTTTTCGATGGTCAATTTGGATGCATATGATCAAGTCCGGTCTCGTCTACAGGAAGGTGTTTCAACTGGTTGACATGGAACACGGGGTGCACTCGAAGGTGCGACGGCAGCTTCAGGCAATAAGCGACAACACTGATTTTTCCAATCACTGTGAAAGGTCCATCAAACCGACGAACCAAGGACTTGGATTTCCCCTTTGGTGGCTTACACACTTCGAGGTCCATCCGCAACATAACTTGATCTTCGACATTGAACTCTTCAGGTATTCGTTTTGGGTCAGTCCCTGCCTTCATTTGCTCGGTAGCCTTCAACAGGTGCATTCTTGCCAAGTCAACACAAGTCTGCCATTGCTTCAGGTACTTGGCTGCAGGTGGACAAGCGCTCAAGTATTAAGCTAGAATAGTATGAGGGATCAAAGGTTGTTGGCCCGTTGCCAACTCAAACGGTGAAAGCCACTCGAGCGGGACTTCAAGCTATTGTAACAAAATTGTGCCATATCCAGCAGGGCCGACCAGTTAGACTAGTCGCCATTCACAAAGTGACGCAGGTAAGTTTCTAGTATGGCGTTCACCCGCTCGGTCTGGCCGTTCGTCTGAGGGTGGAACCTAGAACTCATCATGAGCCGAGTGCCCATTAAACAAAACAGTTCCTTCCAAAATTTGCTAATGAACTGCATGTCCCTGTCCGACACAATACTCAGCGACATTCCCCAGAATTTGACAACGTTCTTGAATAATAAGTCAGTAGCGACCTCCATCAAGCACGGTTGCGGACAAGCAATGAAGACACCGTACTTTGAAAAACGATCGCTATGACAAGAATTGATCGGCAGCCATCAACCTTTGGCAAATCGGTGATAAAGTCGAGGCTTACACTCGTCCATGGACACACCGGCATTGGTAGGGGCTGCAACAGACTGTCTAGCTTCTGGTTTTCGGGCTTATCCTGTTGGCACACGAGGCAAGTCCGCACATACTCGTCAACGTCCTTCTCCATGTAAGGCCAAAACAACCCCCTTTCCAGTAAAGCCAAAGTTCTTTGCTGCTCCGGGTGACCCGCCCACATGCCATCGCGACACTCTTTGATGAAGTTGCGACGAAGATCACCCCGATGTGGGACAACTAAACATGTCTGCTTGTACCACAACAGATTATCTTTCCATTGGTAACAACAAAGCCTGCCCATGTCCATCTGGTTCTGCGTCGTGGCAGCCAATGCAACAGTGATAGGGTCTTTTTCCAGGCCTTCCCGAACCTTAGCCAAAACTTCCTCGCCCAACTCGATGTGACTCTCACTGTGCATTGCGACAACACTCTCTGCCGCCTCCTCCACAACAACCACTTGCAGTTTTCGACTCAACATCGTCCACGACATTTGACTTGCCCGCGGTGTGCATAATTTCCATGTCAAACTCGACGAGATAATCCTGCCTACCAACGTGCTTGCTTACTTGTCAGCTTCGCTTGGGACAAAAAGTATGTATTGGCCACATTATCTGTTTTCGCCTTGAAGTGAGCCCTCAACAGATAGTGCCGCCAAGTTCAAAGACAGTGAACGAGGGCGGTCATTTCCTTTTCATGGATGAGATACTTCCGCTCCACGTCATTCAACTTTCGGGACTCAAAGGCAACCATGTGTCCTTCCTGAACCAACATGCCTCCTATAGCATAATCGGAAGCATCAACCTGCACTTCGAATGACTTCGAAAAGTCTGCCAAGGCAAGAACAAGGGCACTTGTCAAATTTTCCTTTTGCAGATCAAAGGCACCTTGGCACTTAGTCGTCCAGGCCCACGACCTCTCTTTCCGCAGCAGGTCAATTAAAGGGGCGACCAGCTTTGAGTACCGACTCACAAAATGGCGATAGAAATTTGCCAACCCAAGAAACTGCCTAACACCTCGCACATCTATCGACACCTCCCAGTCACGAACAACTTCCAACTTGGTAGGATCCGACCGAATAGTGCCTTAGCCAAGCACGTGGCCAAGGAACTTTACCTCACACTGTGCAAAGGAACATTTTTCCTTTTTGACATACAAGTCATGCTCCCGCAGCAGTTTGAAAACCTTTGCCAAGTGCCTTTTGTGGTCCTCCATGTCTCGCGAGTAAACCGGGATGTCATCAAGATAGACAACCACACACTTGTCAAGCAGAGGACGAAAGACATCATTCATGAGGGTGCAGAAAGTAGTCGAGGCATTGCAAAGACCGAACGACATCACCATGAATTCAAAGGAACCATACCTCGAAACACAAGCCATTTTCTCATCCCCAAGCACCACCCGCACCAAATAGTAGCTTGAACGCAGATCTAGCTTGGTAAAGACCTGCACGCCTCCCAACAGATCAAAGCAGTCGTCTATCCAGGGGAGCAGGTACTTGTTATTTATAGTCTGCTTGTTCAAGGCATAGTAGTCGACACACAACCGCAGCGATCCGTTCGCCTTGTGCATGAATAGGACCGGGGCTCTGTAAGGTGACTGCGAGGGACGAAGATAGCCAACATCAAGCAGTTCTTCCAATTGCTTATTTAACTCTATCATCTCTGGCCCACTCAGTTTGTAAGGCGCCCTAGCCAACGGGACAACACCCGACACCAACTCAATTCGGTGGTCAATGGCCCTTCGCAACAACAAATAGGGTAGCAACTGTTTAGGCATGCGGTCCTCGAACTCACATAGCACCTTTTCAATCTCAAGTAGGGCAGGGACCTTAGGCTCTTCATCCTCCCATCCCCCTAGCAATGCGGCCAGAAACATTGGCCGCTTAGCCTTCTTACGAGTGGCCTTCCTTAGAGACATCGCCGAACACTCTTTAAGCTTAGGCCACTTCGCCGAAACACTCGTCGTTTGCTGTGGCCTGATAGAACGAACGATGCTCGAACACATAGGGTCAAAAATAAACAGGCAGTCAAGATGCGAGATTACTGCCACCTTTGCCACTTTGATAAACTCCTGGCCCAGCACCAGGTCAAAGTCATCAATGGGAGCAACCGAGCACCTCAAACCACCATGCCATTCACCAACTTGCACAAGAACATCTTTAGCAATCCCGAAGTTCTTTTTCATCGGCACGTTGACAGATTTCAAATCAAAGCCTCCGCCCGATACTTGAACCTGAGTCGGTCGGTGAAACACACGTTCATGAAGTTGTGCGTCGCGCCGCAATTGACAAGGGCGACCACGGGAGTGCCAACCACCATGGCATCCACATAGAACGAGTTTATATCCTCCATTTGTAGGTTTCTTCCAAAATGGGTCTCCGAAGCGGCCAAGGCATAGAACTGCCTTAAGTTAGTCATTTTTCCATCACCTTTGTCCACGTTCGCATTGAGAACAAGCTGCTGTGCATTGACCAAATTCATTCGTGACAGCTGGGGACACTCACACTGCGGGTGCGAACCTTGGCAAGTCCAGCACCACAACCTGCCACCACCTTTCAAAGAATCAGCGTACGACTTTTTCCTCTTGTTGCCCGCATAAGTCTTGGGCCCTTTGCTTTGCCTGCCTTGAACTTGGAACTTAGGCTTATGCGGCTTAGCTGGAGAAGACCCCTTCCCCTTGCCAGGTGGACTGCCAGACTTCTTGCTAGCCTGTGGCATCGTGCCTTTGCCAGATTGGTTATCGCCCTTCTGAGGAACGCCTTCAACATGGAAGTCCAACAAAATTTTGACTATGACAATAGCTTCAGCCAAGTTCTGCGGTTTATGCCTTCGAAGCTCAACCTGAGCCCAAGGTTGCATCCTAGTCTCAAAATCAAACATGCGGTCACCTTCGTTCATGTCGGGCAACTCCACCATCAGCTCTTGAAATGCTTTCACGTAGTCTCGGATGCGACTAGTGTGGCGAAGAGCACGAAGCTTATGCCTTACTAGCCAGTCAGCATTCTTGGGATGATACTGACCACGCAGGTCCTATTTCATTGCATCCTAGCTTTCAACTTTCTTCTCAGACTTCGTGACGAGGGTCCGCCATTAGGTTTTAGCAGTGCCTTTCAGGTACCTTGCTGCAGTCTTCACCTTCAACTCCTCAGACAGCTTGCCTAGCTCACCGAAATACTCCATGTCCTAGAAGAACTTATCCAGCAGCCGGTCATCACGAGCCTCGTCGTAAGTCTTGGGTTCAGTCAGCTTCGGCACCTTCGGGAGCGGGGTCCACCATTTCCATTACCAATCCCAGCATTCGAACTTCCGCCAGCGTGCTGGTCCACTACAACAACGATGACCACACGATGCACAACAAGTTCATCCGCCAACTCATGTAGTACCTCGTCGAAACGAGCCTGTGTCTCATAAGACTTCCTTTCTTAGTCGGCTTTCCAGGCCACCACATCCTTCCATTAGTCCTCGAGTTCGCTCAGCGAGCCATCCGCGTCAGACTTCCAATTAGCAATGACAGATTCCAAGGAAAAAATATTTTCGTGTAACTCATCACACCTCAGAACGTCGTGTGCCTCAAGCTCTTCGACAACACGTGTTTGCGATGATTTCTTTTGCTTTTCTCCCACAAGACCCTTGGATGAACCACCAGCAGGATTCTTAGCAGGAACATCCGCCATAACAGGCGAACAACATCGAACCCAGACACTTCTTAACTCACGGATTTGCCACGTAGAAAGCGCCTCGAACGAGGCTCTGATACCATCTATCGTAGGGTAGCCCCGAGGTAGCCTGCGTGGCACCCCGATCCCATGACCAAGCCGGCCGCGCGAGAACTACGCCTAAAGGATAATGTGAGTTTTAAAACACAGCGCGATTTGATTATACGCTAAAGAACAACGAGGCTAAATCAAGTTCAACAACATAAACGCACAAAGCAAATAGAAAGTTCGAGCACACACAACCATGGCGGAAAATAACAGCTTAACATTAAACATAACAACGGTTACAATGCTAAGGCAAATTCGTCAACCACTCGTCAACCTTTACAATAGCCAGCCCACGGAATATATAAAGCACGTGGCCCAACAAGCCACTTACAAAGTCCATGCAAGGCGAAGCCCAGTCAGATCAACAACCAGCATGACAGCATTCAAAATTACAACGGCAGGCCCGCGCCGCAGCTCTTACAATGCATCCAACGAGTCTAAGGTAGGTGGCTCCATTAATGCCAAGTACAATGGTCCGTGGCCCAAGTCAGACATAGGCGCCCACGACCAAATTCAAACAAACGCATTTAAGACAACGAGCTAGCACGACCTGCGCCTTCCTTTCCAAAGAAGCGCATCCTACGAAACAGTTTAGTCATACCGACAAGGAGCCACTGTCAGCCTACATCACCCAGCCTGCCTCGCAGCCAACGTGTGTTCCCTAGCTGGACAGCCTACAACTTAGCAACTTCCCACGTTAACACTTAGCATCATTAGTCAACACTTAATATCTTTAGTTAACCAAACCACGACACCTCTTTGGCAACACGACGCCCCCCTTGACAGGCGCCCAAACCGATAGAACAGCTTTTGACTAAGTCCCGTGGCACTGCCCATGGCACGCACCGCCCTAGGCTGAGGGACTAAACTTTTTAACCAACGCCCGGCCAACTTGGCAGCCTGACGGCATGGCAGAACTTCAAACCAATGCTCGGTCCCCTTGGCAGCCCCGGTGGCATGGCAGAAGACAAAACGGCACATGGGACCTCCGAAGAACCAACCTGTCCCATAACATGTATGACGTCCCAGAGAAAAATAAGTTGTAGATTTGGATAGGATCTATTTGCATGGAAGATTATCACATGCAAAGAGGAATAACAACCTCATTTTTATTTATATTTCTTATTTATAATTTAGTATTTAAGATGGGTAATACCTGAAATTGTACACTTGTAGATGCAACTCGTACTTAAAACCCTTAATTGCAATTTTAACCATACCAGTACCCAGGTGCAGTATCACTACCCATATTTTTAATAAAAGCTTCTTAAATTTGCATATTGACCTAGCACACAAAACCCTCTCAACAAAACAAAACTAATGTCCAGTATGATTACTCAGATCGCTAGACTTTCTGACATATACCTACATCTGTACCAATGTGCAGTATTACTACCCATTATTTTAATCAAAATCCATAAATTTGCTTATGGGCTTAGTACCTATTACCCTTTCAACAAAATCCATATGCAGTACCACTACCCGTGTCCCTATGAAGCTATAGGAATGGAACAAATTAAGACTTTTTATATGATATTGCCACTTGCTTAACAGGTGTTTTAAACTACGAATCAGAAATATTATCTTTGGTTTGTTGGTGTAATATTGGTATTAATCTGAAAGACTAGGGCACTTAAGGATGAGGTGTGAATATTTGCCAAAAGGAAGGAAAGTTTATATATAACGGAACATGTCTCTAAACATTTTCAGACTTTCTTGCTGCAAAAGAAATGTGAGGTGAAGGCCATGTAGATCGTGGGATTTTTTTGAATGATATTAATCCCTTCTTAATACATGGACGGAGAACCATACAAGGTCTATTTAGATATCTAAAAAAAATTAATTTAAATTAAATAATGTGAAATATTTTGAAAGGTTTGTGGGTTATTTAAAATGTAACTGGTTTATGATGCAATGCTTTTCCTGGACCTCCAACTCTCGTGGAAATTGATGATTGTATGAATCAATTTGTTCAATGAACTACATCTATAGGTGTGGTCGACCTAAACAATTTGAAAATGAGGTCAAATCTTTAATTACGTTGATAGGCATTGTAAGTTTCTTAGCAATGTCGGCTTTGTTGCCTGTCGTCATCACTCGTCTCCTCTACCGTTTTGTAAAGAGTAATCCTCGTCTGGTGTCTTAAATGGAAAATGGAAACCACATCATTGTCCTTTGTCTTCACCCTGGGATCTTGTTGTCGTTGGTGATTGCAAAGTCGCTGTCAGATGCGTTGCAGTAAATTTGATTTGCCTTTAGCAGTTGATGGCATTTTGTAATGGAGGAGTGATGGGTGGGTTGCAATTTCATCACGGAGGAGCAGATTGACACGCAGTGGAGGAAGGAGGAGCGGATTGACATGCAGTGGAGGAAAGATAGCGGTAACTGTTGCATAGTTTCCTGTGTATTCAAGCCTTGTAGTTTTATTTATATGCAAATGCCACATTGTCTCAGACAATTTATCATTTGCAGTATTGAAATTGCAGGTATGTAGGTCATTGCTTTTTGCTTCTTTTTGTTTTCTATTGTATCTTTTTAGGGACTAACTTTTGGCTCCATCTGCAGAGTTGTGCAAGCTTCTGGAGATACTGGTTCGAGAGAGAACCTTGTGAAGAAGTTTACATTTTACCGGCTTCCGTAACAACGGATTTTAAGAGCTTATTTCGTAATGCTCATCTGGAATATATAGCATCTAGCAATCTAACAACCTACTTCATGGTTCCAGCGTGTAATTTAAGTTGCTTTTTAGGCAGCAAGTGAATAACTCATGCATCGTTTCTTGTTTGCAATGGTATGTTGAGCCTCACTGGTCAATTAGGCCTCACACTTGCCTAATATTGTTGTGATTATATATGCTAATCTACTTATGAGATGTAGGTCATATAATTATACTAAAGGTGAATTCACTTCTTTATAATCAATGCTACGGATGTGTAGTCCACATTTTCCCATTACCATTGTTCTTCATTGCAATCAACTTTCCTTAGACAATACAAAGAGCCATGTCTTCCCATTGCCAATGATCTTCATGATACGTAGTGTCAATTGCAATCAACTCTCCCTAGAAAACAGAAAGAGCCATATCTTCCCATTGCCAATGTTCTTCGTGAATTAATTGCAATCAACTCTCCCGAGACAATACACAAGCCATGTCTGATCCTGGAGTTCCTTTAAGAGTTTAATCAGGGTGTACCTGCTTTGTACAATATACATTTTCATAAGGTATTTTCATTTTAGGAAATCTGCTTAGACTAGTTAATGTTTATTAGGGCCAATAACTAGGTATAATCCATACATGTTGAGGACTATATAGTCAAAGATAATTTTAATTATACATTGAGGAATGACAGTAACTTACACATTAAAACAAGCATGACGTAAGCTTTTTAGGAAGATTTTCTCATAGAAGCTTTATTTAAAATCAAGAGTAAATCACATCAATGTCACTCATAAATAACAATAAATCACATGAACAGAAATATCTCACAAAGATAACTCAAATATACACAATATCAAAAGATTACAAGAATGATTCAGATTGATTATTTTATATGGAGAGATGTCTCCAATATATAATTTTACATACTTTTGAGTATTCTGACTGTTGCTCTCCTCTAATAGTTGGAAGATGCATGTTTTCATATTCCTCATATTGAAACAAAACTCTCATCTTGACACATATCAATGTGACTCTTCATTCTCTCTCTTGATACCTTGCAATTTCTTTCATATTGTAACGTACATTATATAAAATATAAATCAACTACGAAACTAATATTTACAAACGGGCCAAGTAATGTAATACTTCCAACACCTCCCTATTACATTATTTGGTAGGAAGGCTTTTTGCCTTCATTCTCTGATTTTTCGTTCTCTTCATTCTTCAACTTTGACTTTGGTATGGCTAGATATATACAACCTTCATTAGATTTTCCTTTATAAATTATTTGTGTCTACCTCTAGATCAATGTATCTCAGTCACCTTTGGGTCTCTACCTTTGGGTCATTGCCTCTGGATCACTGCCACTAGGTATCTATCTCTAGGTCACTGCCTTTGGGTCACTTCCACTAGGTCATTGCCTTTGGGTCACTACCTTTGGGTCACCTTTGGATTATCATTTTCTTTGGGTCATCTACTAGAACATTCATAAGACTATCATATCTGTAGGATCATCACTATAGGTGTTTTCACTATAAGTCATCTTCCAAGTTATGTTTGGGTCATAATCATTTATTTCTTTATGATAAGACTGACAATATTCTCAACCTTTGATCATAGCTGATTTCCTTCTATAGAAAACATACAACATTCATTGTATCTTATCACATTCATTCATGTTTATCCATCCATAATCTATTTTCTGTAGTCTTTCTTTTCTTTTTGTAGATAAAATATTTGTGAATGATTATGTCCTCCACAAATTTCACAACTATGGAGATTCCAATATTTCTCTATCTTATGTCTATATCTACCACAATTATTACATCTATTCTCTATTACAAAATTTCTTTTGTCATTTAGTCCTTCATTTTTACTGATTCCATCAGTCTCTATCACTAATTTGATGTCACTATTTTCTGTCACAAACTTAGTTCTTGATTCATTACTGCTAGTATGTCCTATATATCTAAGACCTTCATATTTTGGTCTTATTTTTGGTACAATTGGATCTTTCATTCCTTGTTAATGTTTTCCCAAACTTGTGTCTCTATATCCCATTATATTTAACAATTTTTAACCAATTCCTTTAGTATACCTTTCAAAATAACCAAAAATATCATCAGATTGATCCCTATCAACATCAACACAACTTCGAGCATCACTATCTTTGTCATCATTTTAATCAATGTCATCTTCAATTTTGATAACATAGGTTTTTTTTGAACAATCATGAATTGTATTCAAATCCTTTGTGTCACATAAAACATCTATTTTTGGAACAAGTTCTTTTATCTTTGTCATGAATTCTAAGTCACAAGTATCATTGCTTGCATCATAATTTTTCTTTTCATTTTGATGATGATCACATGTATATTTTCTTTTTTGATGAAGATCATTAGTATCATAACATGCATTTATCATCATGGGATTTAATCTATGATATCACAACATTTATTCGTTGTCATAGGCCTTAAATCATTTGTATCATAGTAAACATCTTTTATCATTGTGTTGTTCCCTAATTCTTAAACCTTTCTTTGTTTTCTTATCTTGGAAACATTTAGAGTGATTATTCCTTAGGATATTGTCTTCTATAGACTAATAGGTACAAGAATTTTCATAACAATCATTAGCATCATTAAGAATACTTTGCATGCATTGTTGAAGTATTAAAAATTCTTCCTTTTCTACTTCATTGATAATATCAATAAGCTTATTCTTCAAATTTGTAATCATTTCCTCTTGTTTTATATTCTTGTATTTTATAACTTCATTAGAAAGTAATGCCATATGCATTATCTTTCTTATATCATTAGGTAATGTGAAAACATCTTTAGAGTCTGAATGCTTCATCAAGCTTTGAACTTAGATAATTTTCAAGCATTGAAAATTGTTCATCTTTGGCTTCTCTCGTGATTGATTATAAGATTCTCTTTTCCTTCATTGATGTATCCTTTTGTTCTTTATTTTTTATCATTTATTGAGTACAACATTTTAAATATTGCAACATTTCCTTAGTCTCTTCTAGGGAGTCATGTTGAATGTATATATATATATATATTTTTTTTTGATGATTGGGTGGGTGGGATTAACACACCCCAGAGTTACATATCCGCATGCATGTGAGGGGGAGGGATTTGAACCTGGGACCTCCTTTTTCCTAGGATTTTTACACAATCCACTTCCTCCAACTCCCCCACATCACCAAATATATTTGTTCTTTTTGAAAACATAAGTTTTCTTCTTCATTTGTTTTTAACAACTCATGTTTTTGTATTTATGTTTTTTGATCATTTATTTTTCTTTTCACTTGTTTTTTCTTTGCCATGTTCCTTTGAAGTTGACAACCTTATAGCTCCAATAATTTAAAAAAACTAAATTTTGTAAATTTTTAAATTTAATTTTCTAAACTTGAGAAGTAGTAATCCTTATGACTCCCTAATTTTAGAAACTAGGAAAAATAAGTTTTACAAATTCAAGTTTTACTAAATTTAATGTTGAAACCTTTTTAACTCCCAAATAACTAAATTTGCAAATATTTGTTTTTCAATCTTTTATGAAATAAAAACCAAACTTTTGAAAATATTTAAAAATAAACTAATTCTCATACCGTATCACTCCACTTTTAATTAAATATAAACTTAATTAATCAATGCTTTTTACTCCAAAAAGAAATTAATTAAAAACTTATTGCTTCTATAAAATTAAACCTTAGAGTAAATGAAACCCTAAAAATTATTTACATCTCCAATTCTTCCAACTTCGGTGCTTATCTCCCACGATCTTGCACTGTGAATGCTACTCTTTGACGAACTCATGTGAAGTCTTTTTATGTGCAAGAATCATTGACACATTTCTCCACTTAATGTAGTTAGAACGTGTCAACTTGATGCCTGCCAATATGGTGTTACTTTGGTAAGGTGGCGATAAGAATCTTGCGTCATTTTTCCATGCAATGAATGTTACAAACTGATGTTGACATGCTTTGCTACCGTTGCACCAACGTTTGACCTCTTCCTTGATGCTTCTCCTTTCCACTGTATGTTTCCAACCTTAGCATTTCATTCTCATAGTCCGCCTAAACTCTTCAACTCCCTTATTGCTTGGTTTGCTGTTGTTTCACCTACGCATAGCTTGACATTTTACTTACTTGAAGCCTGGCTGCTTGTGGTTTCAGTTTTCCTACCATGCGTAGCTTGACGTTTCACTTACCCAAAGCCTAGCTTGTTGCATTTTCACTTTTCCTACCGTGCGTAGCTTGGAATTTTATCTGCACAAAGCTTGGCTTGTTGTCTGTTTCACTTTCCTTAGATTGATGTCCTACCTTCCTTATTGTGTAGCTTCTGGGTCACTGTCTACTTGACATGCTTCAAATCATGCAACTTTGGACTATTTGACTTTGCTGTAACCTAAGATGCCTTGAGTGTAACCCTATTTTACATCTACGTAGTGTTGTTTAAACCTAGTGTTGTTTAGTTGCTATCCGATGTTAAGTGCTTGTGATATACTCCAGTCCTTGAATCTTCGAACCTGAGCACTTCTTAGAACGTTGTCCTCCTCAAACCTAAGCACTTTTTAGAACACTGTCCTCCTTGAACCTGAGCGCATGAGCGCTTCTTAGAACACTTTCCTTCTCGAACCCGAGTGCTTCTTAGAACGCTTTCCTTCTCAAATCCGAGCGCTTCTTAGAACACTTTTCTTCTTGAACCTAAGATCTTCATAGCTTTTATCAAGTGCTAAATTTTTGTACCTTGTTGTTTGTTCTTCAATCCGAACATTATTCCTTTAACTTGAGCACTTGAATGATGTTCTTTTAACCCAATTACTTCATTGCTATTCAAACTATGGAGTGATTTTTTTTTTTTTTAAAAGCGAAAAATCCCTTGCGGAGCCGCCTTGGTCTGAGAGACCACGAACAAGGGGTTCTACACTGTCAAAGTCACTCGGGAGTCACACTCGACCCTGCCCGCACCAACATTATCAATTGAATTTTGGATACCCAATTCAACTTTTTTGGTAGGGTGGAGATTTGAACCTGGAACCTCTCTTGGAGGATTGCCCTCTCCTCTCCAACTCACCTACAACACCTGGGTGACTATGGAGTGATTTTTGATCTTGAATGCTAACATCCTATCGTTTTGCTTATTGCTTGTATTCATGTTGTTTCTTTTTGTGATGAACATATATGCCGCTTTGATATGGACAAAGGAAGCTGCCCTCAAGTAATAAAAAAACTTTTGTTTTCAACGTTTTATTTTAGATTTGGATGATATCACTTTTGACCAACTTTGTCTGCACTTTAAGACTGCTCACTTTCTCACTTTGCTGCCTTTCAATCTTGAGTTTGTCCTTTGCTTTGTCAAGGTCTATTTTTAAGACTTGAATCTTCTATGTCAAGGTCAATTTTTCTATGACCTGAAACTTTAATAACCTGCAACTTAATCAATCTCTGCTCGATGAAAGCTTTCTACCTTCTCTTGCAGTTGAAGATTAAAGTCTTCTCTATATGTTGTAGGAAGCTTATCATACTTCTATCAACCAATTTTTGCTGCAACAATGTCTTAGGTCGCACCTAAGAAGTCAATCCTTCAATATCAAGGTGACATAATTTTCCATGATGCTCCAATAAATATAGTTTGATTGTACCGAGTCCTTCAATTTTCTTCTCAGTGTGAATTTAAATCAGTTCATGTCAAGAATCTATTTGTCCTTGAAAATCTCTTATCAAAGTTAGGGTTGGCTATTTCCTTGAATAATCATCTGTCTTCAAGTTGATTCATCCAAACATGAGTCCTTGTCTTCATTGGTTATCCTTCTATCTAGTCGAAAGATCCTAGCTAAGTCATACCCTTCACTAGTTGTTTTGCAATTGTGGAAAGACCTTAGCTTTTCTCTTCGTTCTTCTTTGCTTCAATATTCTTCTTCAATTTATTCTGTAATTTCTAGTTATCTTTTCAGCTGGTTATTTTCAAATTTGAGTGATTTCTTTAATCCTGAATTTTTGCTAATCCTCGAGTGCACTTATCAACCTGGTTTCTCTCAATCTCAAGTGGTTAGATTGTGGCTCTATACCATTGTAATCTTTCCAAGAATATTTTGTCATAGAAGCTTTATTCAAGATCAAGAGTAAATCACATCAATGTCACTCATAAAATAACAATGAATCACATAAATGAAATAACATAAATATCTCACAAAAATAACTCAAATATATACAATATCAAAAGATTACAAGGATGATTTAGATTGAAAACTCTACATAGATATGTCTCCAATATATAATTTTACATGACTTTTTAGTATTCTGATTGTTGCTCTCCTCTAATAGTTAAGAGATGCATCCTTTCATATTCCTCAAATTGAGACAAAACTCTCATCTTACCACATATCAATGTAACTCTTCATTCTTTCTCTTAACACTTTGCATTTTCTCTCATATTGACACTTAAATTATATAAAATATAAATCAACTACCAAACTAATATTTACAAGGGCCAACCACCTCTATTTGCACGAGCTACGCAAACCTCTATTTGCCACCCACGTTATGGGACTTTATCGTGCTTAGCAAGTCCGCCAATCCGAGGTTTCATGCCCAAATTGTCAATGTTCGATTTCCAACACATGGTGTCCCACCTCAGATCATGATTTCTTCGTTACCTAGAATAACTATGTCAATGGCTCCTTTCAAAGCATCATCTTCCAAAATCATTTCCAAGAGTGTGAAGAGGCCAATCTCATCATCTCTTCGAGTACCTATGTAGTAAGTACAATATCAAATTTTTATTCATACTGTGATATCATTGGACATGACGATCCTGACATGGATCTAACACACACAACGATGCTCTCTGGGCACAAGATGATCCATCCACGACTTTGGAGCAAAGAGGCCTCCAAATTCGACGACATGCGTATCTACAAAGCCTCAACTGGTTCAACAATCCGAAGGGTTTTAAATACGCGTGTTGTTGGGATATCCATCCGAATTCATTCGTTGTCCAATCTCAGAGGTGGGTCGTTTGAAATTTGTTTGCTTTTGATTTTCAGAGGTGGGTTGCCTAGAATCTGGGTACCAAGATGGCGTTACTTGAGCTAGAATATTTTCAAGTGGATGCTATAGTGGAGGAAATTCTAAAGAATCATGAATTTCTACCTTTTCTTTGCAAGTTCGGCGAAAGCGATTGAGTTATTGCAAGAATTCACAAAGTCCTTGGATAATGGCTGGGTGACTCACCGTGGGCTTACTTTCAAGGTGAACATCCACATGTTGGCCGAGGTGACGAAGTTACCCAACGATGGTGATCTCAATCGTCGAGATAAGCACTCCTTGGCGATGAAACTTGGCCACTTCAGAGACAAAGGGAATCACCTGATGAAAGAGAAAGGAGGCATCATTAGGGAAGCCCTTCCAACGCCTTGGAATAGGGTATTGGTCCCTATTATGTAGTTTTTTACCATCGATGAGCTCAACTCTCCTCTCAGAAGTTTCTACTTAACGTTTCTGAATCACCTCTGCGACATCAAGAGCATCAATGTCCTTGAATACCTTTTTGGGTCAATAGAGCTATTGATTGGGAGCGTCAAGGAGGGTACCTCTATGCACCTGAAACATCAAGGTCTCTACTTAATTTTGTATAAGCACACTTTACAAAAGGAAGCACAAAGAGCCACCCTTTTTGTTGCTGGCAGCCTTGTAGATCATCCATCTGCTTCAGCACCTTGTAAAGGGACTCCAAGTAATGACAAGGTGGAGAAAGGCGCTACCGGTTCAACCAAAGCCGAGAAAAAGTTAATCTTTGGCTCTTTTGTCGACACTTGGTCTTCATCCTACCGCCACTTGACTAGAAGCAAGGTTTCTGGGAAGAAGCAAAAAAAATATCGTTATTATTGATCCAAACAAGGAGACTCTTGGAGAGTCTCCTACAAAACATAAAAAGCTGAAAGTTCAGGATGATCCTGCCCGATTGCTCTCTCCCATGAACGGTGAATCCCTTTACGGGCCTTCAACCCGTGTTAAGCAGAGAGCTAATCCTGAGGATCCCTTGGCCAATCTCGATACATTAAGTTTACATAGTAATGTCAGAATTAATGCACGGGACACTTGGTAGCTATTAGGTCATTGTAACAGTACCAAAGGACTCGTTTAGAAGGT
Organism: Wollemia nobilis; assembly: GCA_028583015.1. NCBI lineage: Eukaryota > Viridiplantae > Streptophyta > Pinopsida > Araucariales > Araucariaceae > Wollemia > Wollemia nobilis. Next base: position 121,900 of record JAQPPZ010017065.1, read on the forward strand.
TGGTCATAGTCCTAAATGTAATCGTACATATATCTGCTTCTGGAATGAAATAATTAAGCAATATTGTGTTTGAATATGGTATCGAAGCTTCGAAATGTTTGAGTGTGGGTATTCAAGGGAAGAGCCCTTTGTGCATGGGCATGTGTAAAGCCTGCAAAACGCTTTTTTTCTTTTGTCTGGTATGGTGCCTATTTAGTGTGTAGTGTATATTGCCAAGATTGGAGGAGGCAGAGTACAAACTATTGTAGAGAAAGTTCAATGAAAAATATACCGCAGTGTTTGTGAGGCAACGAGATTTGGCTGACTGGGTGGAGTGAGATTCGAACCTGTTTCCACCCAATGGAAGCCAGGAAAAGGTATTGAAAATATTTTCTACACAATGGACAACAACGAAGCAGCAGTGGTGGCAAGGGGCCAGACTGGAATAGAGTGGTGGCAATGGGCAAGACCAGAACCAGATCAAGGGACTGAAGAATTTAAATTTAATTTTTTTTTTTAAACTGACGCCGAAGTCTGCACGGCGCTGTTCGGACAGCGCAGTGCGCAAGTCGGGGGCCCGACGGACTTCGCCCAAACTAGGGCGAAGTGCGAACGTCGGCCACGCCGACGGACTTCGCCCGAACTAGGGCGAAGTTCGAACTTCGGCCGCGCCGACGGACTTCGCCCGAAATTGGGCGAAGTGCGCACTTCGGCCGCGCAGACGGACTTCGCCCAAACTTGGGCGAAGTTCGCACTTCGGGGCCGCAGCCGGACTTCGCCCGAAACTGGGCGAAGTTCGCACTTCGCGGCTGCGACGGACTTCGCCCGAAATTTGGGCGAAGTTCGAACTTCGCGGCTGCGACGGACTTCGCCCGAAATTTGGGCGAAGTTCGAACTTCGGGCAGCCAACGAACTGTGCAGGGTGAAGAGGGGACTGAGGCCAACTTCGGACTTCTCGTGCACTCGAGCTGCTCCAGCCTTAGCCGCGAACTTTGGAAGCAAACTTGGAAAGCCGCTTTAGACTTGTTCTTCTTCCGCGGCTGCCGCTGGGTTTGCCTGGCTTGGCAACACCCGTATGAGAAGAGAGAGACGCCGGAACAGAGAGCAACAAACTGCAAACCCTAAAAGATGCCGAAAACAAACAACAAACTTTATTTATATTAAACGGGGTTACGTAGTTCCTCAACCGAGGAAATTACAATCATCTGCAGCCGCACCGCAGATAAGTTAAATGCAGACAAAATGTCGAGTCGGCCGCTCGGACATTAATCACCGAGTCAAACCGCTCACCGAGATACTTTTCTTTGCCTCTGCTCCTCTTGCACTGCTCTTCCTCATCTCTTCTTCTTCTCTAATCTGAAATACCCGAGACGCCTTATATAGCCGCGGGAAGAGGAGGATTGGGGTTTGTCCTCTGACAGGTTCTGACAAGCCCTCAACTAGGGTTTTTGACCAATCGCCGCACAAGCGTCACATCTGTCGAGGGTAGGTGCGGCGTCATGTCAGCCCTTTGTCGGGATCCCGGATCGCGGCAGCGCAGTCCGACTTCGCCCATGTCTGGAGCGCAATCCGGTTTCGCCCAAGGTTCGGAGCGCAGTTGGGCACATGCGTGAAATCTGGGTTAATTTTTCTAACACCCTCCTTTAAGCCTGATTTCACGAGCGCTTGACTCCAAGTCGCTCTCGCAACCGCTGAAGTCTTCCTCCTTCAAAGGCTTCGTGAAGATGTCACCACCGCTCCTTGGACCTCGCAAAACCGTAGCTTGTACTTCGCCAAATTTCACCAGCTCTCTGATGAAATGATACCGGATGTCTATGTGCTTCGTCCGGCCATGGAACACAGGATCCTTTGAGAGTGCAATGGCCGAATTGTTATCACAGAAAATTGTTGTCGCACCATCCGGAGGAAAGTTCAGTTCACTCAAAACTCTTCGCAGCCAAACTGCCTGGCATGCGGCTGACGTGGCGGCGACATATTCTGCTTCGGCTGTGGACAACGCAACGATGGGTTGTTTCTTGGACGCCCATGATACTGCCCCTGATCCGAGATGGAAAGCATACCCGGAGGTGCTCTTCCGATCGTCGGTACTGCCAGCCCAGTCACTGTCCGTGAAGCCCACTAGCTCCAACTGGTCTTGTCTGGCATAAAATAGGCCATGGTTTCGTGTCCCGTTGACATAGCGCAAGATCCTCTTGCCTGCTTGCTGCTGCGTGTCCTTCGGAGTCTCCATGAAACGGCTGATCAGACTGACTCCGAACATCGATCCGGCCGAGTTGCGACCAAATACATCGATCGCCAACTAGCCTCTTGAACAAGGTTGGGTCGACATTCCTTCCTCGTATCCAACTTGCTCGCCTTCAAACCCGTGGTCTGCAGTGTGATGGCAGGTTTATCGTCCTCCATCTTGAAGCGCTTCAGACATCCTTCGCATACTTGCCCCGAGAAATGAAGATGCCATCTCGCCGATTGGTCAACTTCAATGCCGAGAAAATACTTCATCAGCCCTAAGTCCGTCATCTCGAACTCCTTCTTCATGGCTGTTCCGAACCGGTCGAACAGACATTGTCTGTTGCCAATATAAATCGGATCGTCCACATACAGTGCAGACGATAATGAGCTCACCTGCTGCATTTGTCTTCATGTACAGGGTGTGCTCATATGGGCATTTCTGAAACCCATTCTCCTGAAAATAGCTGTCAATCCGGCTGTACCAAGCTCGGGGCGCCTGCTTCAAACCGTACAGGGCCTTCTTCAGCTTCGAGACTTTGCCCTCCTGGCCTTCAATTTCGTAACCCGGTGGCTGGTCTATGTAGACCTCTTCCTCCAACACTCCGCTGAGGAAGGCCGACTTGACATCCATCTCGGTACATCTTCCAACCTTGTTGGGCTGCCAATGCCAGGATCATCCCGACTGTGTCAAGTCATGCTACAGGCGCATATACCTCATGGTAATCGATGCCTGACTTCGCTTGTAACCCTTCGCCACCAATCTGGCTTTATGCTTGTCAACGTCTCCTTGGGCGTTGAACTTTGTCTTATACACCCACTTGACCCCAATGGTCTTCTTCCCCGCTCGGAAGATCCGTCACCGCCATGTTTCATTTTTTTCAATGGTCGCTATCTCCTCATCCATCGCCTGCACCCACTTCTGATTCTGACTTGCATCTTCGAACTCTACTGGATCAACTTCAGTAAAGAATGCAAAGTCAGAGTGCTCTTCATCTATGTGGGTTCGGGTTGCCTCGTAAATGTCTTGCAAGCTCCGAGTCTTCGCAGTGTCCTCGTGTTTTGAATTCTCGCTTACAAGTGGAGGCGACCGTGATGGAGTGGTCGTGCTACCGCCGGCACCGTCGTTGCCGCTGGAAGTTGCCGGTGGTTGCACACTTCCTTCTTCCAAGTCAACAGACTGAACTTCGCTGGCTTTAACTGGCCGCTCTCGACTTCCCGTTCCAGGCTTGATCTTCAAGAAATTTCACATCACGGCTGATGATGAGCTTCTTCGTCATAGGGTTGTACAACCTATATGCCTTCGCCTGCTCACTGTACCCTGTGAAAATGCATTTCTTAGCTCTATCATCCAACTTCTCGCCGCTTCTCTTCGGAACATGTGCATATGCAATGCACCCGAACACACGCAAGTGAGCCACACTTGGCTTCACTCCGCTCCAGGCCTCCCCGAGGGATTTTGTCCTTCACGCTTTTGGTGGGACATCTCGCTCAGCAAGTAGACCGCACATGTTACGACCTCTCGCCCAAAATTCGTGCGACAATCCCTTCGCCTTCATCATGCTTCGCGCCATTTCCATGATGGTTCGATTCTTCCTCTTAGCTACGCCATTCTGCTGTGGCGTGTATCTGGCAGTGAACTGCCTTCGAATTCCGTGTCGCTTGCAAAAGTTGTGGAATTCGTTGGAGATGTACTCTCCACCTCCATCAGTTCTGAGAGTCTTCACATAATAACCGCTCTGTTTCTCCACCAGAGCCTTGAACTCCTTGAATCTGGCAAATGCCTCTGACTTCAGCTTGATGGCATAAATCCAAGTCTTCCGGCTGAAGTCATCAATGAATGTCAAGAAGTATTTGTTGCCGGCAAACGTGGTGGTCTGCATCGGACCGCAAATGTCCGAGTGCACCAGCTCCAATGGCCGTGATGCTCTCCAAGACTGTCCCACAGGGAATGCATCCCCGTGCTGCTTGCCAACTAGGCAACCTTCACACACTTGGTTCGGTTGCTCTATCATGGGTAGACCCTTCACCATTCGCATCTTGTGCAATTGATTCAGGCCACTGAAGCTCGAGTGACCGAATCCGAGATGCCACAGCCAGGTAGCATCCTTCTCAACCGCACTCAGAGACATCAATGATTCATTCTGAATCTGCAGCGGAAACATTTTGTTTTTCGTCATGGACACAGCTTGCAATTTGTCCATGGACTTTGTCTCTCATGGAACAGACACCGTCTTTGAACAAGATACAGGTGCCCCTTCTCGCACAAGCCGTCCAACACTTAGCAGATTGTGCTTCAACCTGTGCACATAAAAAACATCTTGAATTGTTTTTCTATCACCGTGCCGGGTGCGGATGAGGATCTTGCCTTTCCCCATCACAGAACTTTGTTGTTGTTCCCCATCTTGACTTCGGACCGGACTCGTTTCATCCAAGCTTGTGAGAACATCTCTCTCGCTCCCAGCCATGTGGTTGCCGCAACCACCGTCAAGATACCGTATGTTTTTCTTGCTCTCCTCTTCAATACCGCAAGTCAACAATACATTTCCTCCCCGCCGCATTTTCGGGTTCCTCCGTATAATGGGCTTGCTGCCGATTCTCGTTCGCCATCTTCTTCTTGCACTGTGAGGCATAATGGCCGAACTTACTCCAGTAGTAGCATTGGACCTTTGACATGTCCTTCTTCTGCTGAGAGCTTCCTTGCTGATTTCTGCCAGTGCCTCTTCCTCCTTGCTGATGAAAGTTGCAACTTGGCTCAGCGTCATGAGGGTTTGATCTCCCTCCTTGCTTGTTACTTCTCCCACGCCTGCTTCTGCCTCTCCCTCCTTGAGAACTAGAAGCGCTGTGGTGGGAGTCTTGTCTGCCGCTGTCTCGGACTGAGGCTTGAGCCCGAAATGCTTGCTCCAGAGAGGTCTGAGATGAACGGCTCAGCCTCTGTTCATGGGTCTGCAATGAACCCATGAGTTCGTCTGTCGAGAGGGTTGTCGATCCCTCGACTCTTCGATTGCTATCACAACCGAGTCGAACTTCGCAGCGGACTTCCGAGAATCTTCTCCACGATTCTCTCGGCTCGGACATTTTCTCCATTCAACCGCATCCGGTTGATAATGTCGACCGTCCGGGTGAAGAAGTCGCTCATCGACTCGGACTCGCTCATCCGCAGTGTTCTCAAACCGTCTCCCGAGCATCCGCAGTTTCACCAACTTCACTTTGCTCGGTGCCCCGATACGAACTTGCTAGGGTTTCCTGTGCCCGCTTGGCCTTGGTGGTCGATGCAATCCGCGGGAAGATGGTCTCCTCAACCGCTTGCATGATGTAGAAGAGGGCCTTCCGGTCCTTCTTCTTGTGCTCTTTCAACTGCATCCTTGTCTCGCTCGAGAGAGGGCGGCGCTGCCGCCGCATCCGCCGGTTCCGGGTAGCCGTTCTCGACTAACTCCCATAGCTCCCGAGATCCGAACAGGATCTTCATCCGGATGCTCCAAGAATCGTAGTTCTTGCCGTTAAATCGCGGGATCTGCAACTGCAGCGAGTTTTTCTCAGAAGCCATGCTTCTATCTCCGTGTCACGGCACTATCAGCTCTGATACCAATTTGAAGAATTTAAATTTTTTTTTAAACCACGCCGAAGTCCGAACGCCGCAGTTCAGACAGCGCAGGCGCAAGTCGGGGGCCCGACGGACTTCGCCCAAACTAGGGCGAATGCGAACGTCGGCCACGCCGACGGACTTCGCCCGAACTAGGGCGAAGTTCGAACTTCGGCCGCGCCGACGGACTTCGCCCGAAATTGGGCGAAGTGCGCACTTCGCCGCGCCGACGGACTTCGCCCGAACTTGGGCGAAGTTCGCACTCGGCCGCAGCGGACTTCGCCCGAAACTGGGCGAAGTTCGCACTTCGGGGCCGCGACGGACTTCGCCCAAATTTGGGCGAAGTTCGAACTTCGCGGCTGCGACGGACTTCGCCCGAAATTTGGGCGAAGTTCGAACTTCGGGCAGCCAACGAACTGTGCAGGGTGAAGAGGGGACTGAGGCCAACTTCGGACTTCTCGTGCACTCGAGCTGCTCCAGTCTTAGCCGCGAACTTCGGAAGCAAACTTGGAAAGCCGCTTTAGACTTGTTCTTCTTCCGCGGCTGCCGCTGGGTTTGCCTGGCTTGGCAACACCCGTATGAGAAGAGAGAGACGCCCGAACAGAGAGCAACAAACTGCAAACCCTAAAAGATGCCGGAACAAACAACAAACTTTATTTATATTAAACGGGGTTACAGAGTTCCTCAACCGAGGAAATTACAATCATCCGCAGCCGCACCGCAGATAAGCTAAACGGACAAAATGTCGAGTCGGTCGCTCGGACATTAATCAGCTGAGTCAAACTGCTCGCTGAGATACTTTTCTTTGCCTCTCGCTCCTCTTGCACTGCTCTTCCTCCTCTCTTCTTCTTCTCTAATCTGAAATACCCGAGACGCCTTATATAGCCGCGGGAAGAGGAGGATTGGGGTTTGTCCTCAGACAGGTCCTGACAAGCCCTCAACTAGGGTTTCTGACCAATCGCCGCACAAGCGTCACATCTGTCAGAGAGTAGGTGCGGTGTCATGTCAGCCCTTTGCCGGGATCCCGGACCGCGGGCAGCGCAGTCCGACTTCGCCCATGTCCGGAGCGCAATCCGGTTTCGCCCAAGGTTCGGAGCGCAGTTGGGCACAGGCGTGAAATCTGGGTTAATTTTTCTAACAGAGACCTGAAGTAAAACAATTGTCGTGACTATCGTACACCAAATAAGATGGCTGCAGTTATGGACTGTGATCAAAGGCCTCCATAAATGTTGTATAAGACGTGGTGTTAGGATATGAGTTTAAATTGCATGGTAAATTTAATTATTGTCAGAAAACAAAAGTCTCTCCTGTGTTCGAACCAGCCTATATTCCTGCATTCCCATAACGAGTCATTAAGAAAGGGAGGTATTTAAATTTGTTGAGGTTTGTATGTTTTGCATCCAGGTTGAACACTTTAAAAAAGGGCCAATTAATAATAATAATAATCTCTCTTTTGCGTGTGGGGTGCATGAAATGAACGAGGCTCGTGTTTAGCTAATACAATGTTTAGTTGACATTAAACCCAGTGCTTTTGATTAGTAAAAGGTTACTCTCTTTCCAGTTTATCCAAGTCTTGTAAAAACGTGGTGACATGTCTTATCCAGTGTCACAAGATTAGGTTTATTTTTGAGTTCAACAACATTAAAATCTAGAATAAATTTGGCACAATAAAAATTTGAGAATAAAATTTATCATGTTTATAACTTTATATTAATTTAGGAAGAGTTTAATTGGTTAAAAAGTTACATTAACACAGTTAAAGTTATGAAATTACGCAACTATTCAAGATGTGTATGAGAAGTGTTACTATGAAATTAAAAAAAACTGCAGTGTTCATGGCTTAGAGCATATGGATAAATCTCTTTGACTTTCATTCGTGAATTGAGAAAAAATTATTCTATACCTAGTGAAAATTGAAGAATTTCAAATCTCTCTTAGGCTCGTTGACTCTTGTGACAGAGGTCTTGTCCAATACATAGTTAGGTCACTTGCCACGTGAAAAGGCACGCACAATTACTCCTATGAGTCACAGTTTGAAATTCTTGCACCCAATTAAAACTAGATTTTTCATACCCAATCAAGATAGTGGAGGTGTTATAGTGTCATTTTTCTTTTTGTAAGGCTCCCTCCTTAACACGTTGTCATGCTAAATATACAAATGTCGCAAGCATTTGTTGGTTTCTTTGGAATATTCTAGGATATGTTAAAGTCATGTGAAAGAAGTTCACATAAGAAGGGTAGTATTTTATCTTTTGTGAAGGAAGTTTCATTGTAAGCGTTTTTAGTGCAATATAGTCCAAGGTTCTAAAGGTGTAATTGAGGTCATATTCAATCTTTAGAAAATAAGGTGTTTATAAATATGTTATTTGGGAGTAAGAGTAAAGTTAGATTTTCTTTCTCCATTTTGTTGAATAAATTTTGGGTTTTAAATTGTTGAACCTACGGAAAAATATGGGAGGTTTTTTATACATCTTGTGAATTTTTTTTTAGGTTTATAAGTTTAAAAATATTTCTAAGTGGTCAATTGTGTGGAGTAGAATGTGTCAAGAGATAAAGAATCAAGTGTCTTAAGGATTTTTTTGAGTCAATCTATGGTTTGTTAAAGAAGTATTATACTTGAGATGCATGATAAGTAGTACTCAACATCTCTCACTACTATTTTGAGAAAGACAAGTTTCAAAAGCTACAAGGAGGTATTCATAACACTTAACTAAATAGGAAAGGCAAAGGGGATACTGACTTAGAAACAAGCACAAGCTCAAAAAAATGTGTGTCATCAAATCAAGTTCTTTATTTCTAAGAAGTGAAGGTAGAGAACTAGCAACATTTAAGTGTAACTTGTAGATGATTATGAAAGAAGTTGATGTTTGTGAAGATAGTTTTGAAAGTGATATTATGTTCTATATTGATGTTGTGAAGATGGTAACGATACACTAAATAATATTTTACATGCTTAAGGAGGAGTATAAAAAGTCAAGTAAAACAAATGGAAGGATGAAGATGAAGACTATAGTGGTAAACATTTATTGTGACACAAGTGACCTTATTTAAAGGACATGTTCCACTTGTGATACTAGTTATTTAAACATTGTTAATGAAAATGGTTTTTATGTTGAGGGCAAAAAAACCATGATGATGGCAATGCAATGGATGCTCATTGTAATTTTGTTCATAGTGGTCATTGTGTTGTTAATGACCATGATAAAGACCATGTTGTTGATGACCCTAGTGATGATAAAGAGATTGGATGCTTTGAAAAGGACAACAAAGGTATTAGCTCCAAATTAAGGAATATAACGAGATATGATGACAAAGGCTTGGGAAGGAATGAGCAAGAAATAAGAAAACCCATAGAGCCAAGCATAAGACTAAAGAATAAAGACCTTGGTTATGTTGCTCAAACAAGAAGTGATAACACCATGTTTGTGAAAGGAGAAACCTATGTGGTGGATGGAACTTTTATAATAATTTGTAGTGTTCATTGTGTCATTGAGGGCATGTGCCAACTAAGTATTGGGACCTACATCCATGTGATATTTGTGGTGAAAATAATCATTGTAAGAAATATTGTTGGTACAAATATAAAATTACCAACGAAATATATGTTGACTATGAATGGATAAATGTGATAGATTGGGACAAAGTGAAAGGCATGTTGAGAGGATTCTATAGGAGAATGTTTTCTTCTCAAAAGAGTAGGATAAAGTTTAAAATATGACATTGTACAACTTGTGATTATTTATGGTTATCAAGTCTTTATATGTGCACAACATTAGGTGGTTGAGGGAGACCATAGTAATAGTCACAGGTTATTCACATGAAAACCCTTGAATGGGTTAGTTGGGATAAAAAAATAAGAAAGGCCCTTGGTTGAGATGGTCTTGGGTTAGTAGCCACTTGAAAAATCTTAGTGATATTTGCACACAAAACATGATTCTAGATATAAACATCCTAGGTGTAGGATGGAACGACATTCAGGTTGTACTGGTACAATAACAGATTTGATGAAGACCCTTGCTATAAATGGGTACCTAATAAACCATAAGACATAGAGAGATAGGTGGGATCCATGTTTCTCTATTGTTCTTGTGGGGATATCAAGTCTTAGATAAATTAATTTATTGTAGGGTGTTAGAAGATAAATTAGTTTTGCACTGCAATGTCAACAAGCTAATAACACTTTGTAGCCATTAGGTAGTGATGTTATGGAATAAAAAGTTTTCCTTAAAGTGAGACCCAACAAGAACCCATTTTTCTATGGCAAGGGTTTAAATTTGACATCCAATTTTGTTGGATTTTTGATACCCTTAAGAGGATCGATCTAGTGGTAGACTAGCTCTACCATCCATCCTATCATGAGCCCACAATGTGTGTCATATTTCTATCTTGAGGAGACATATCATAAATCCATATCATGTTTTAGATCGGATCAGATTATAGGTCATGTGAAACCCATCTAGGTGCTGGACCATTACACTAAGCAATTGAGAGATGCATAATGGACTAGTTTAGAATCCTTTGGGATCATTACAAGGAGCATGTCAAATTGGAGGACATGACTACAATTAGAGATATATCCTAAGAAGGGAGGATGTCATGTCCTATTTTTAGATTATTAGTATACATGGATGCCTTGGTTTCATAATTAATCATTTTCCATTATGTTTTTTGAATAGGTTATATGGGATTGAAGTGGGCCCCACCCATATTACATCACGACCACATGATAGTATTACAACAAGCTTGGAAATTATGCATGCATCACTTGGAAAGATTCAAACCTTGGTCTCCTCAAAAGTTGAGGAATATAACCAGTTGAGCTAATGCCATTTGATATTTTTCATTATGTTATGCTTTCCTTGCTACGTATTTATCAAACTACCATGGAGGTCAATGGAAGAAGATGTTAGATCATGCTAAATTACTTCTTCATTATTCTTGAAGTAGTGTTGAAAATCACTCTTGGTGAAAGAGGATTTATTGTAATAGAAGCAAATACTATTATTTTGTAATCTAGACCTTTAATTGGATGACTACTTGTGCCAAGTTAATGAATGGTTTTATAGTTCTTATCCATGCATAGTGCTTTGATCAAATAGTTAGTTAGATTTAATTTTGCAAGCTTAAGATAATTAGTTTTGCTTCCATACTAGAAGCTGCCTTTATTTTGATGCTTGTAGAGTGAAAGAGAGAGAGTTATCTTTGGATCCTAGGGTTTTTTTTGGCAAGGGCTCTAAAGTTAACCTTGTTTAAAACTCTCATTTACAACTTGGGTTATTGTGGGGTAGCAAAACCTAGTTCTTGTCTCCATGAGAATACAATCACGTAGAGTGGTTGTTTCTTAGAGAACCATCACAAAGATGGAGAAGACAAGCATGAAGTTTAAGGGATCACTGCGGAGATGCAGTTAAACTAGACTAATACATTATGCCTGATGGACCTGACATAGATTAAATTATGGCTAGAAGAAGGAAATGGTGTCCCCTTATTTAAAGACTAAGAAGGGATAATCCTAACATTGAGGTCAAAAATTTTGCATTCATGAATATTGTCAAAAAAGTAAGGAGACAATTTTAAAAGTGTACTCTATATCATGGACGTATATAAGGTGAACCCCAATTATCTATGGGGGCTTGGTCTTTGCTATCCACTTGAGTGATGTCTATAATATCTTAGACTCAAAATATGGGTATGTCTAATTGATGTATGTATTCTATTGATACTTTTGTAAAAAATAAATATCTCAGGTTGGTTAGATTTTTGGGTTGTTACAGTTGGTATCAGAGCTCTAGGTCATAGGACTAGAAGCTTCCCTAGAAAAGACTTAGAGAAGTTGATTTGATGGATGAATTGAATAATGGAAATTTGAGTACTATCAGTGGATGATAGTATATAGTTTTTACTACATTGGACTATGTGACTAACTAGTAGGTAGGAGGCATGAGAAGGAGCGAAAGAAGAGGATCTTCTATTCTACAAAGACATGCTAGGAAAGACAATAACAAGGCTAGACCCCCAAGAGAAAATTTGGGGAACTATAGTAGAGAGGTGGAGAAAATCACTACTATTGTCTCACTTTTGCAAGAGCAATTATGACAACAAATTTTGGAAACCATAGTGAGTCAGAATAGAAATCCTAAGGCTAGACCAAAAGGAAACCCTCCTATAGATGAGCAAGAAGTTAGGGATCTTATAGAGGAAGAATTAACTATGGATTTGAAGAATGTTAAGACCTCTAAATTAAATAGAAAGGATGGGGGTGATTTAGTTGAAGCTTGGATGAATGATTTGGAGACCTACTTCTCCATGAAAAACTACTCTTTAGTGACTTGAACCTATTGGGCCACTCTCCATTTGCAAGATATTGTGTTAGAATGGTGGAATACTTTTAAATCTCATCAAAATATTGAGGCTATTAATATTTATTAGGAGGGGTTTGTGGAAGCATTTAAGAAAATATTCCTTACTGAACAACATTATGTGGAGAAATTTGAGTAATTTTTTATACTTCTCTAAGGAACAATGAGAATAGAGGTTTACTACCAAAAATTTGTAAAACCGCTTAAGTAAATACCACTTTACGAACAAGATGAGCACATGAAGGTACATAAGTTTGTCTTGGGAACATATATTAAGATAATATTAGTAGAAAACATGCATAAGTTGGAGACTTTCCAAAAGGTATATGACCTGACTTGTCAAGCCAAGTCCAACCTACAATTGAATAATTCTCCATTTAACTATGTGGTTTTGTCAAAAATATATCAACAAGCCTTAAGGCAAAGGAAGATTGATGGCTTTATGAAATGGGAGCAAGAAAAAAATAAGAAAAGTAAAGATAATCCAAATATGGAAAAGAGAAAGAATGGGAAGCAAGGGAGTTCCAAGATGAAATTCCAAAAGCCCCAAGCATATAAACAACCTAGATCATCTCAAATTGAGTAGACTGGGAAAAAGAAATAGGAAAGACATCTAGGTACCAAGGGTGGTTGCTATGACTATGGGGGACCTCACTATGTGAACAAGTGTCTAAATCAAGTAGGACCAAGCAAAAAGACTAAAGATCCCAACCATAGAATATATGCAGCAACTAGAAATAGGAATTTGGACGACCAAGCCACACCTATGATTCTAGATGGTAAGTTATTTGATAAGAAAGTTAATCTTGTTTAAAAATCTCCTTTACAACTTGGGCTATTGTGGGGTAGCAACACCTAGTTTTTGTATCCATGAGAAGACAATCATGTGGGGTGGTTGTTTATTAGAGGTCCATCATAGAGATGAAGAAAAGCATAAAGTTTAAGGTATCATCATGGAGGTGCAGTTAAAATAGACTAAAACACTACGCCTAATAGTACCAACATAGATTAAATTATGGTTGGAAGAAGGAAATGTCATCCCTTTCTCTAAATACTAAAAGGGATAATCCTAATGCTAAGGTTAAAAAGTTTGCATTCATGGAGAATACCAGTAAAGTGGAGAGACCTTTTTAATAGTGTCCTCTATACCAGGAAGGTATACAAGGTGAACCCTAGTTATCTACCCTATCCTATCCACTCGAGTGATGTCTACAACATATTAGACTCACAATGTAGGTATGTCTAGTCAATGTATGTATTCCATGGATACTTTTGTAAAAAAAACAAAAATATCTCTTGGGTTGGTTATATTTTGGGGTTGTTATAGTTGATATCAAAGCTCTAGGTCATAGGACTAGAAGCTTCCCTAGAAACGACTTAGAGAAGTTGACTTGATGGATGACTTGGGTAATGGCAAGTTGAGTACTATCAATGGATGATAGTATATAGTTTTTAGTACATTGGAGAATGTGACTAACTAGTACATAGGAGGAATGAGGAGAGGAAGAAGAGGATCTTCTATTTCATGAAGATATTCTAGGAAGGATAGTGTTGAGGCTAGACCCCTAGGAGAAAGTTTGAGGAACTCCAACAGAGGTGGAGAACCTCACTGCTACCATTTCACTTTTGCAAGAACAATTAGAGCAACAGAGAGAATAGATGGATCAACAGAGACAAATTTTGAAAACCATAGTGATTCAGAAGAGAAATCCTAAGGTTAGACCAGAAGGAAACCCTCCTATAGATGAGCAAGAAGTTAGGGCTCTTATAGAGGTAAAATTAGCCAAGTATTTGAAGAATGTTAAGACCTCTAAATTCATCAGAAAGGATGGGGGTGATTCAATGACCCCCATACAAAAATGTTCTTCAGATGACTCAGAATTTTTGGGCCTCTCCATTTGCAAGAGATTAGATTAGAATGATGGAATAATTTTAAATTCGATTAGAAGATTGAGGCTATTAATATTTATTGGGAGGGGTTTGTGGAGGCCTTTAATAAAATATTCCTTATTGAACAACATTATGTGGAGAAATTTGAGGAATTTTCCACACTTATCCAAGGAACAATGACAATAGAGGTTTACTACCAATAATTTGTAAAACTGCTGAAGTACATACCATTTTACGAACAAGATGAGAATATGAAGGTACATAAGTTTATCTTGGGAACAAATCCTAATATTTTATCTATAGTAAACATGCATAAGCTAGAGACTTTGCAAAAGGCATATGCGCTGACCCATCAAGCCAAGTCCAACCTACAATTGAACAAGTCTCACTTTAACTATGTGGTTTTGTCAGAAAGAGATCGACAAACCTTAAGGAAAAGGAAGAGTGATGGCTTTATGAAATGGGAATAAAAAAAAACAATAGAAACAAAGATAATCCAAAGATGGAAAAGAGAAAGGATGGGAATCAAGGGAGTTCCAAGAGGAAATTCTAGAAGAGGAAGGATAATGGAACCCCTCAAGCACAAAAATAACCTGAACCATATCAAACTAAGCAGATAGGGAAAAAGAAATTTGAAATACATTTAGGTCCCAAGGGTGGTTCCTATGAATATGGGGGACCTTACTATGTGAAAAAGTGTCTGAATCAAGCAAAACCAAGAAAACAAACTGAAGATCCCAACCACATAATCTTTGTGACAACTAGAAACATGAATCTTGATAGCTAAGCCACACCTACAATTCTATATGGTAAGTTGTTTGATAAGAAATTTAATTTCTTGATAGATAATGGAGCTACAGATAGTTTTATTTCTTCTAGTATAGTTGGGAATTTGCTAGAAAGACCAAAATATTTGACACAAGGGTGGAAATTCAAGTATGGGTCTAGATAGACCTACTTAGTGGATCAAAATTTTCCCATAGTTGAGATCACCCTATCCAATGACTATACCCTTTGGCACTTATATATAGCTTTGATACATGCCTTCGACATCATATTGGGAATGAACTAGTTAAAGGATTATGAAGCCATGATTAATTTTCAAGATAGATGGATAGGATTTTTAACTACGTACAAGTAGAGATTGAGAATTTACAATGATCAAGGGGCTTTTCACCCTCATATGATCTCAACAATGTAGCTAAAGAAATCTATTAGAAAAGGTGGTATGGTCTATGTCATTAAATTGAACCACAAGACCAAGGATGATAGGAAGGAAGAATTTTTTAAGGAGCACCCAATCTTGTAGGATTTTGGGGATGATTTTCCTAAAGACCTTCTAGGACTACCACCTAAGCATGAATTTGACTTCATGATCAAAATTTTTCCAAGGTCAAAACCTATTCATCAGAATCCTTACAAGATGAATCCTATTGAGACATAGGAGTTAAAGGTGCAACTTTAAGGGTTGCTAGAAAATGGGTTGATTAAACCTAGCATATCACCATAGGGTGCACCAGTTATTTTTGTTAAAAATAAGGATGGATCACTAAGGTTTTGCATAGATTATAGAATGCTGAACAAAGCCATTATTAAGAATAGGTACCCATTACCCAATATTGAGGATTTATTTGATAAACTCAAGGGTGCCACCATATTATCAAATATTAACTTGAAATCAGGATATCATCAGCTTAGAATCCATGAGGAGGATACTCACAAGACTGCTTTCAAGACTAGGTATGGGCATTATGAATTTATAGTCCTACCTTTTGGACTAACCAATGTCCCGACAACATTCATGAATCTGATGAATAATGTGTTCAAGGAGAATCTAGATTATTTTGTCTTAGTATTGTTGGATGATATTATAATATATTATCGGAATAAGGAAGAGCATGATAAGCATTTAAGGATTGTTCTCGAGTTTTTGAGAAGGAATCAACTCTATGGAAATCTGTCAAAATGTGATTTTATGTCCCTGAGGTGTAGTACCTAGGACATATTATATCTGTTGAATGGATAGCAGTAGATTATAAGAATATAGAGGGACTTTTGAGTTATCCACAACCCACTAATGTTTCTGAAGTGTGGATCTTGATGGGTATAACAAGGTATTATAGGTAGTTTGTAAAGGATTACTCTAGTATAACATATTCCATAACTAATATTTAAAGAAAAAGGAAGGAATATAAATGGATGGACAAGTGCAGAGTCACTTTTTTGTTAATAAAAAGCTTACTACTACACCTATTCTCAATATTCTAGACCCACAAGGAAATTTTTCAATTTGCACTAATGCTTCTTTAGAAGGTTTGGGAGGAGTACTATCCCAGGATGATTTAGTCGTAGCTTATGAATAAGGGAAACTCAAGAAGCATAAGGTTAACTATCCTACACATGATTTGGAACTAGAAACTATTGTGCACACCCTTAAGATTTGGTGATATTATCAACTAGGGAAGAATTTTGAGTTAAGAAATAATCATCAAAGCTTAAGGTATATCTTTACCCAACCAATGCTCAATGCGAGGTAGAGAAGATGGATTGAGTTCTTAGTAGAATATGATTTTGATATAGAGTATATCAAAGGTAAGGAAAATAAGGTTGTTGATACCTTGAGTAGAAGACATATATCTACTTTGACCCGATGTCACGTAGATTTAATAGACCAATTCAGGGAAATGCAAGCATAGGACCAATTTTGTAATGAAATTTGGGCCAAGTTGGAAAGTAACTCTAAAGAGAGTAAATATTTTGGCATAATGATAGGGAGTTAGGTGTGATTTCATAAATGATAGTTGTTTATTACATAGAAAATACCACACCCAACACACCTAATCCCTATCAGGTGCCATGCACATTGTCTCAAGTGTGAACAACCCACAACATGATGTCAAGCATGCACAATGACTTACCCACCTAGTCTAAGATTAAGAATCTCTATAGGCACCATGTAAATTGCAACTTCAGTGCAACCAAAACACAACAAGACGATAAGCAAATAGGGTTTTGTGAGCTACGATCTAGGAAACAATGCAAAGGTAAGATAGGGACACATGTACGATAATCCATACCATATTTTGCCACTCCTTGGGTGCTCCTCACAATGGAAGGAGAACATGTTCCATGATGGCAAAGGTATCATGTAGACCTAGGTTCAAACAATCCATATCATCCCTACAAGGAAGAAAATAAAACACATGGTATAGCAATGAAATAAGGAAGCACAATCAAACATCATACCATAAAGGAATCAAAGCTTAATGAAAAACCAATGTAGTCAAATCCAAAATCTATGGATAATACCTAGTAATCCCTCACAGGTGAACAAGATAGACGGTGCTCGTATGTTACCTTCTACTTCAAGCATTACATGCCCTTGCATTTCATTTCCAACATTATGCTCTCCTCTTTCCTGATTCTTATGATGCATCCACCCCCCATATTCCCAACATGCACCCTCTTAAAGGCCCAAGGAAAGAGGAATGTCAAACATTTGGCGTGCAAGGCTACGTCGTAACATTGGAGGTATTTCTCTACGACCATTATTTTAATAAACTAATATCTTGATATAGCAAACCAAGCATATCCCACATTCCACTACCTTCTTTAAAGTAGCATTGTTACCGCAACGAGGAGAGAGGGAAAACAAAACATCTTTAACAACTCAAGGCAACTTCACAAATGCTTACACCATGTAATAAGTGCACCACCACCTCCAAGCATAAAGGCGGCCCAATAGATGGCCACAACAAGCAAATATCAACACTCATAAACAAAACTAAAGGCTTTCTTATGAAGGAAGAAATACCAACCTTAAGAAAATAAATATTTTTTTTCAACCTTAGGTAAAAGAAAAGTATTATCAACCAACTAATAATTATTTCAAAAGTACACAAGGAGATTATCAAACTATCATTCCAAAAATAAGAACACATGCATCCATCAATGTTTGATATCATTTTTTTATCCCTAAATGAGTGGCTCTTTATGATAGACTCAAGATCTTACCTACTCATGTTAAGGAGGCTTGTTGTAAGCAATTTTCTTGACCCAATGGTATGAACATGAGCATAAGCAAACCATAATGCACCTACATGAAAGGGTACTTATTCATGTTACATTGATTTGTGTGATGAATAAATCATCATCATAATTTCCCCTTCAATATGGTCTCTCATTCCTTGTGGCCAATTCTCTTGTCCACCCATGAGAGTACCTGATCTTGCACCCAAGTAGAGCATTAGTAGTACCATATTCTTACACAAAATGGACACAATATTAGAAGGATATATCCATCAAAACAAAAAATTTAAGCATTAAATATCATTTACTAATACATAATTTAACTTCAGTAGTAAGTCCTGCCAAGGTGGGTCATGACATACTACCCCCATTGGACTTAACAAAGGCCATTGTGTTTCCTACAAAACGTTACATTTAACTTTATTCAAATAAATAAGGAAAATATTTTTTCATTTCATCCACTTTCTTCCAAGTGGAGTTTTTCTCTAAATATTGGTCCCATTGGAATCTACATTGTTCTAGAGTTTGTTTCCTCATTGCTTTGGAACGAAACTCCAAAAAATTTCCTTACTTCAATGATTGACGGATATGACACCTACAATTTTGATACATCATGTTCAGAATCAGCAATATGCTTCTCAAGAAGGGATATGTAGAAAGAGTCATGGATATTTTATAGGTTGGATGATAAGGCAAGTTTATCCACTAGACTAATATTTTTCAGTGATCTCAAAATGCCAAAAAAATTAGGATCCAACTTAGAAGACTTGATGGCACTTTTTATGGGTTTGACTCTCAAGAAAACTCTGTCCCCCATAGAGAATTCTCTAGGCAAGTGCTTTAAGTTAGTGCAACTCTTCTGATAATCAATGGCTTCCTTAAGCCTTTGCTTGATCATCCTAAGCTGCTCCTCCATCTCTTTGACCATATTTTGCCAAATGACAACTTGATCCTATGGGTTATCCTAAAATAGAGGAGTTCTACATCTTCTACCATACAAGGCTTCAAATAGGGTCATTTTCAAGGAAGCATGGTATCCATTGTTATAAGCAAACTCAACTAGATGCAAAAAGTATTCCCATTGAGAATTTTGGTCCATGCAATACATGTAGAGCATGTATTCCAATATTTGGTTCACCCTTTCTATTTGACCATCTATTTTTGAATGATATGCAGAGCTAATATTCAACTTCATGCCAACTACACGATGAAGGGCCTACCAAAATTCAGATGTAAATTTGGAGTTCCTATTTGAAATGATCATCTCAAGAAAACCATACAACCTAAAAATTTCTTTGGAGAATCTATTGGCCACTATCAAGGTATCGTCCTTGGTGTTTCCTAGAATGAAATGACCAACCTTGGTCAATCAATCGACCACTACAAGGATTGCATCATGTTGGTACCTAGTCTTATGTAAACCCACTATGAAGTCCATATATATCACCACCTACCACTTTTGAATGAGTATGTCATATGGGTACAACTATCCCATTGGATGTCTATGCTTAGCTTTCAATTTCTAGCATTCCAAAAATTAAGCCATAAAAATGGTGATATATTTCTTCATACCCAACCAATAGAAGATCTTCTTCATGCTCTATCTCATCTTTGCCCCTCCTAGATGAGTGGAGTAAGGAGATATATGCGCCTCTTGCATGATCAATTTCCTTAAATCTATAAATTTAGGGATTACCATCATATCCTTAAAACATAAAATCTCATCCTTTATGTGATAGGGAATTAGGTATGATTTCATAAATGATAGTTGTTTATTACATAGAAAATACAACACCTAACACACCTAATACCTAAACGGATAAGGGTGCATTTAATGATAACGGTACCCCTTAATCCTTACAACAATTGATAATTAAAAATAAACTATAATTTATGAAATCACACCTAATCCCTAAACGGATAAGGGTGCATTTAATGATAACGGTGCCCCTGAATCCTTACAACAATCGATAATTAAAAATAAACTATAATTTATGAAATCACACCTAATTCCTTATCATTCCTCCCCACTGAAGAAGCATTGGTCCCCAATGCATACAACTGTGGAAGAGAAATATGGAAAACAACCAGGAGTATCGGTACAACCAAAAAATGTATTCCTATTACAAAAGAGGAAGACCAAAATAATGAAATTTTACATGTCTTCATAAAACCAAAATCTGACACTGGATCTTAGTCGGGCTCGAAAAATTCTCTCTAATGACTGTAAACACTACTATGCCAGCGAACAGTTAAAATTGGTCCCTAAAATCGATAGAAGAAAGCAACAACTAAAGTGTCGGAGAATATGCCTTGAAATATGTGCTAAAATATGCCAATGAAATATTCTTCGAACCACGTGCACAAAAGGTGCCAAGTGGAAATGGTGGTTGCATAAAATTAAATTAAATTAAGGATAATTTAATTTAATTTATTGGTGTAAATTTAGTTAATGATGAACACTCACATTAATGAAGGCATGCATTAATGAAATAGAATGACATTAATGAAGACATGCATTAATGAAATGGGATGGTGCATTAATGAAGGTATGCATTAATGAAATGGAATGCATTAATGAAGGTGGGTAACCATTTAATGAAAGCGATAATGGTGAAAATAATAAATAAATAAATAAATAAATTAAATTAAAAAAATTAATTTAATTTATTGTTTGAAATGGAGGAAATTAAATTAAATTAAAAATTAATTTAATTTAATTTAGTGAATTGTGGAGGCCATGGTGGATCTTGGGTATGCAGAATCAAGCGGTGGGAATGAAAATGACACGAGAGGCAATGGCCACGGAGGCACACGAGGGAGATCAACCAAATGATGGAAGCGACGACGGTGGCGTGTATAAGCCAGAAAATGGCCAAAAACAAGTGGATGAAAAAATTGTCTAAAACGCTGCTAGAAAATGCAGATCCGTGATGAAAATGAATGGAAAAGGCAGATCGATGGCCAAAAAATGGCTGGTGATGCAACCAAAAAAACATTAAAAAAATAGTAGTGGTTGGTGATGATAAAAAAATTCGACAATTGTGGTAGTGGAGGCCATGGAGGAAACAAAAATGACCATGGGTTGCATGATCTTTCTTTTGTGATTGGGCGAAAAAAATGAATGTAAGCTGTGGGACGACCAAAATGGGTAGTTGTTCACTCGAAAACAGGAAATCGTCACCGTAGAGTAGTAGATTTTCACAAAAAATGGTGAATCAAGGAGAGCCATGATCTGCAAAGGTGGATAGTAAGGAGATTTAGATAGTGGATGTTGAGGGCTACGGTGACCAGATGGTACTGGATCAATGTAGGAATCAGAACACCAAGGCTGCAAAGAGGTAGGATTCATAGGAACCATGGTAGACGACAAAATGTCTTTGAGCTCAAAAATAAGAGCTTCAAGTGAGATCAGATCCACATTAGGAGCAACGAAGGCCACATAGTCTAATGGAAAGACATTGGGAATTTCACCTAGAGACACTGGTTCGAATCTAGGTGTAGCTGTAAATGCTTCAATGTCTAAATCAGGAATGAAATCCTGATCTCCTTAAATAAGATCTTCAATAGGAACGAGATTGTCAATAACAGGTTCTTCAATGGTAGCAGCGAGGATTTCAACTATAAATTGCTAAAAATTTATAGCCATTGCTGCATGGAATTGTTGAAGTACAACCATTTCTGCACGAAGTTGTTGAAGTTTTGCAGTGAGGATGACAAGTTGTGCAGAGACCTCCTCACGCGAGAGAATTGTACTCGACATAATTATGTGAAAGATGAAAACATATGATGTGATTTGAAGGAGCACAAAACGAATGAATGTTTGTGATTTTCAATAATTATGAGACAGAAAGTGGGGCAAAACTACGAAGCAGGACGAAATCGTAAAATGGAATCAATAATTCCATAAAAATCCTGCAATGAAAAAATATTTGAAATATAATATAACTTCTCCCAATGGATCTAACTACGAAGGAATTCTTATTCCCTGTCTGAACCAATCTCGACCTAGGGGAAGAGGATACTAGCCTTGTTTCTACAACCGACTCTGATACCAATGATATGGGAGCAATTACAACAGACAAAGGAAACAATTGACAATCCAAAAACTTGTATTCCATTGACAACATACGCCTATAAATAGGCATTACAAGACATGGAATGGATAAGGGTGCATTTAATGATAACGGTGCCCTTTAATTTTTACAACAACCGATAATTAAAAATAAACAATTATCATTTATGAAATCACACCTAGTTCCCTATCGACACCCTTCTATCATGGTTAGATTAAGTCTTTGTAGGCACACGTAAAGCTTAGGGTTGGTGTAGGATTTTATTTCCCTCATGTTTTAAATGATGCCATGGTTGGGTTATTTAGATTTAACTCTATGTACTTTTATAGCTTAATATGAATGGTGAGCTAGGTTATCGGGTGCTTGAATATTTTAAAGATTTCTAATGCTTCCTTTGGATTATTTGATGAGTATTAGTTAATCTTGAATTAATCTAAGGTTTGATTAGTGCATAGAACCTTGGTTTTACTTTATAAAGATTAATATTAATTAATATTTTGGTTTGCAATTAATCTAGGATTTTATTAATACAAAGTATACCTTAGATTTACTCTTGATAGATAGATGTTAACTAATATTTAGTTTTTCAAAGAAAATAAGGATAGATTAGTGCAACGAAACTTAAGTTTTTATATCAATCGTATGGAAGAATATCATTAAATAATCTTTAGTTTTAATGACCATTAGGTTTGGAATTAATCAATTTCTAGATTAATTTAATAAAAATCCTAAGGATGGGATTAACCTAATGATGGACTACTATTCCAATTGGCAGTTAATCTAAGGATAGATTAATGCTCATGACCTTTAATCAAATGATAGATTAGATTGGCAATTAATCTAATGTTTAATTTAATTTATTAATTAACCTAATAATAGATTAGTTTGGCAATTAATCTAATGGTTAATTTGGTATAATATTTAGATCATTAATTAACCTAATGATAGATTAGTTTGGCAATTAATCTAATGGTTAATTTGTTATAATCTTTAGATTATTAACTAATCAAATGATAGATTAGTTTGGTAATTAAACTAATTTTATTTCATTATAGTCTTTATATTATTAACTAATCAAATGATAGATTAGTTTGGTAATTAATCCAACTATTAATGCTTATAATCTTTAATCAAATGATAGATTAGTTTGGAAATTGGTCTAATGATGGAATTAACTCATTATAATCTTTGGTTTACTTAATCAAGTGATAGATTAATCATAAGTCTTTCGGAGGAATGATAAGACTTGCTAATGGCAAATTGATTACTTACATCTCTAAGTTTTCTAATTAACAAAATGATGACTCAATTTGACTATTAAGCTAACGAAGGGTTAATATAGCTTTGGAATTTGATATTTGTGGAAAATATTTTGGAAAAGAAGTATGGGCTTATTTACTTGTGTTTTGCTATATTGAATTAGATATGTATAGCTTTGGAATTTGATATTTGCGAAAAATATCTTGGAAAGAAGTATGGACTTATTTTTCTTATGTTACTATATTGAATTGATTTTCTAGACATGCAAGAGCTTGGGTTATTAAAATGTTTGTGGAAGATATTTTAGGAAATAAGTATGGGCTTCTTTTGCGTGTGCATTGAGTCATATAGAAATGCATTCATACCTACAAATGAATTGTTCTAATATCCACCTTCCTATCAAACTACCATGGAGGCCAAGGGAAGAAGATGTTAGATCATGCTAAATTACTTCTTCATTATTCTTGAAGTAGTGTTGAAAATCACTCTTTGTGAAAGAGTATTTATTGTCATAGAAATAAAGACTTCTCTTTTGTAATCTAGCATTTTAATTGGATAACTACTTGTGCCAAGTTAATGAATGGTTTAATGGTTCTTATCCATGCATAATGCTTTGATTAAATGGTTAGTTATATTTACTTTTGCAAGCAGAAGATAATTAGTTTTGCTTCCACTCTAGAAGTTGCCTTTGTTAGAGAGAGAGAGAGAGAGAGTTATTGCTTAGAGGCCCATCACAGAGATGGAGAAGACAAACATGAGGTTTAAGGGATAACCATAAAAGTGCAGTTAAACTAGACTAAGACACTATGCTTTATGGACCCAACATAGATTGAATTATGGCTTGAAGAAGGAAATGATGTCCCCTTATCTAAAGACTAAGAAGGGATAATCCTAAAACTGAGTTTAAAAAGTTAACATTCATGGAGAATTCTAGAAAAGTGAGGAGACCTTTTTAAAAGAATTCTCTATACCACGAAGGTATACAAGATGAACCCTAGTTATCTATGGGAGCTTGGGCTCTCCTGTCCACTCGAGTGATGTCTGCAACATCTTAGACTTGAAATGTGGGTATGTCAAGTCAATGTATGTATTCCATGAATAATTAAAAAAAAAAAATCTCTCTTCGGTTGGTTAGATTTTGGGGTTGTTACAGTTGGTATTAGAGCTCTAGGTCATAGGGCTAGAATCTTCCCTAGAAAGGACTTAGAGAAGTTGACTTGATGGATGACTTGGGTAATGGCAAGATAAGTATTATCAGTGGATGATAGTATATAGTTGTTAGTACATTGGAGGATGTGAATAACTAGTAGGTAGGAGGCATGATAAGGAGAGGAAGAAGAGGATATTCTATTCCATAAAGACATGTTAGGTAGGACATTGCTAAGGTTAGTCCCCTAAGAGAAAGTTGGGGAACCCAAATAGAGAGGTGGAGAACCTCACTACTACCATATTACTCTTTTAAGAGCAATTAGAGCAATAGAGAGAACAATTGGATCAACAAAGATAAATGTTAGAAACCATAGTAAGTTAGGATAGAAATCCTAATGCTAGATTTAAAGGAAACCCTCCTACAAATGAGTAAGAAATTAGGGCTCTTATAGAGGCAAAATTAGCTAAGAATTTGAAGAATGTTAAGACCTCTAAATTCATCAAAAATAATGGGTGTGATTCAGCTGAAGCTTGTATGAATGAGTTAGAGACCTATTTCTACATGAAGAACTATTCCTCAGTGATCCAGACCTGTTGGGCCACTCTCCATTTGTAAGAGATTGGGTTAGAATGGTGGAATACTTTTAAATCTGATTAGAAGGTTAAGGCTATTAATATTTCTTGGGAGGGGTTTGTGGAGGCCTTTAAGAAAATATTCCTTACTGAACAACATTATGTGGAGAAATTTGAGAAATTATCCACACTTCTCCAAGGAACAATGACACAAAAGTTTACTACCAAAACTTTGTAAAACTGCTTAAGTATGTACCACATTATGAACATGATGAGCATATGAAGGTACATAAGTTTATCTTGGGAAAAAATCCTAAGATAATATTGGTAGTAAATATGTTTTAGCTAGAGACTTTGCAAAAGGTATATGATCTGGCCCGTCAAGCTAAGTCCAACAAACAGTTGAACAAGTCTCCCTTTAACTATATAGTTTTATCAAAATGAGATTGACAAGCCTTAAGGAAAAAGAAGAGTGATGGATTTATGAAATGGGAACAAGAATAAAATAATAAAAGCAAATATTATCCAAATATGGAAAAGAGAAAGGATGGAAAGCAAGGGAGTTCCAAGAAGAAATTCCAAAAGAGAAAGGATAACGGAACCCCTCAAGCACAAAAACAACCTGAACCATCTTGAATGGAGTGAATGCATGAAAAGAAACATGAAAGACATATATATCCCAAGGGTAGTTGCTATGACAGTGGGGGACCTCACTATGTGAACAAGTGTATGAATCGAGCAGGACCAAGCAAAAATACTAAATATCCCAACCATAGAATCTATGCAACAACTGGAAACAAGAATTTGGACGACCAAGCCACACCTATGATTCTAGATGGTAAGTTGATATTAATAGATAGTGGATCTATGGATAGTTTCATTTCTAGTATAGTCAAGGGTTTGCTAGAAATACCAGGACATTTTGGACAAGGATGGAAATTCGAGTATAGGTCTAGATAGACCTACTTAGTGGATCAATGTACCCCCGAGATCACCCTACCTAATGACTCTACTCTTTGAAACTTATATGTAGCCCCACTACATGTCTTTGACATCATCTTAGGAATAGACTGGTTAAGAGATCATGAATCTATGATTATTTTTCAAGATAGTGTTGGAAATTTGAGCAAGTTATGTTGTCATTGATGTCAAGAGGTTTGATGTCCAGTTTTGTTGTCATTAAGGTCAAAAGGCAGATTTATCCAAAAGGCAAGGAAGTTGTTAAAAGGAAAAGGGTATAATATTTATTTTAAATATTATATGCCTAAAGAGGCTAAAAAGATGGAAGACCCTAGAAAAGAGAAACACGTTTGAAAATAAATAATGATATTATAATATTTTGGCAAAAGGAAGAGGTGAATAATAACAAGGTCCAAGAAATCATTAAAAATATATATTCCTGACAAGACCCATTGAGCAGATTATAAATATTAACAAAGGTTTTAATATATTTAAATTAAAATATTTTAACCCAAGGTTAAAATTTTAATTTAAATAATTAATGGTGCCAAAGTTTCAAAGTTTAATTTGAATTCGAAATTCAAAAGCAAAGAGGGCTGACGCGTTTCAATGCAAAGGAAAGAGTATTAATAGGAAATGATTTTCATTTCAAAAGGTCTAATGTGAATTTGAATGCCCAAGTGACAATTGAGACGTGCGCTACATTTTCAAGAGGAAAAATATATTCGTGAGTTTTTAAATAAAGGAGGTAGAGTTGAATTGAAATTTGATTGGTAAGTCAAAAATATACCAAAGAATCGAGTAGCACATATAATGATCAAAGGTGTGGCTAAGGCACTTGTGAAGGGAAGGTCATGGTTTCAAATCCCACGCCATTCAATTTTTGCGAAAGAGGAGAGGAGTTTTCATTTTCACCAAAATTCGTGATAGGCAGCTTTAATACGAAAGCGTGGATATTTGGTTCACATGTGGGCTATAGCCCAAGCGACAACCTAGCCTTGGGCTAAGGATTTATAGAGGTTTAGATCGTGGGTCTGAGTTTGGGCACTAATCGTTGAGATGTGCACAATATTTTTGGGGACATGGGCCAACAATAAGGTATGCAATTTTTGAATTAATATTGCCAAAGGTTTTGGGATGCGAAAAGCATTTTAAGGCCACGTGATAATTAAAAAGGACATGTGTGAAATTTTTAGGGAGTCATTAGGGTTGTTGAATAAATATTTTATTTTTGGGTGCTTAGAAAATAAATAAAGGATTGGAGATTATAAGGTGTAAACAAGGATTTGTGTTAGGGTAAAATAAGGTAGTGTATTGCATTACACTACATGGGGTTATTACATTTACTTTTCTATGTAATTATGTAATTACCATGAGATATTTTCCTCATGGTTAAACTAGGTAAGTACCTAAATATCCTATGTTAGATATTTAGGTTAGTGTTATGGTTAGAACTCTCTACCTAGGTTAGTGGTTAGCTACACGTCTCTCCTACCGTGTTGGTTAGCGAGATAGACGAGATTAGTTAATTAGATTGTTATATATAATTTTGTCAATCTAATGCAATTGCTAATGTTCATTTTTAATTAATTTGGACTTACCTTGGACCTACATTGGTATCATTCGCCTCGCTTCTCTACCCATCGCTACGGATACTCCATCGTTGCAGATTCCCACGGAGCACCAGAGGCACTCAACGTGGAATTTTCCTCACACGGGAGGCCCGCAGACCTAGGCCCATGAGTTTGGCCACAGATCTGGCCTCTCCAGCCTGCAGGCCCACAGCACTGGTCGTCGCTGACGACGTCGCCATCGGCCCACGACACCCACGCAAACGATGCAACCAGAGGGCCCGCGGACGCGCCCGCCGACCTGGCACACAGGCCGAGCCCAGGGCCCGCAACTCCCTAGACCGGTCGCGGTCAACGAGCCGAGGCCATTCAACCTCGGCTCCCCATCGGCCCCCAGGGCCCGTAGAGCCACGTAGGCCTCGCAGGCCACGTGGCCCAATCACGGGAGAGCCGAGAGGGCAGGAGCGCCCTCCCTCTCCCCGTGGACTGACCCGGACTTCGAGATCTGAGAGGGCAAGCGGCCCTCCAATCCCTGACCGACACTTGGACTGGACAAATGTAGCCTGGCCCCGGCATGCATCCCGAGGGACACGTGGACTGACGTCGACTGGCCTTGGCACGCATCTCGAGGGACACGTGGACTGGATCATCGAAGCCTGGACCTAGGCATGCACCCCGAGGTGCTGACTTGGCGGACACGTGGCGGACAACCATTGGAAATGGACCGGACAAGTGGTGGACAACCATTGGACGTGACTCGACACATGGCGGACGACCACAGGACTGACTCGACGGTGACACGACGGACAAAGGCCTACCCCTGGCGCCACGTGGCGATGACCAAAAGGGCAGGCGACGGTAGTCGATTGCCCAAAGGCAATCGACGGATAAGGGGGGCCTTTCCCCTTATCAAGCCCACAACATCCCACTGCGGGATGCATGTGGGATAAACATCCCTAATTTTTTTTTGAAAAAAAATTTAGTCGTCGCAGGGTATAAAAGGCACTTTCTGTGCCTTCGTTCCATCGGGCGCCGTAGCCCGACCGGTTGATCGGGTCGAGCTAAGGCGCACGGCGGGGAGTCCAGGGTTCGACTCCCACCGGGAACAAAAGGCCATTATTTTGGCCTTCGGCACAACCCAGGTATTTTTTTTAATTTTTTTTAATTTTTTCAATTTTTTAATTAAATTTTTTTTATTAAATTTTTTTTTTAATATTTTAAAACTTCAAAATATTTTTTAAAAAAAAATCAATTTTTGTTTAAGTATTTAAATTGATTTATTTAAGAGATATATTTTTTAGTTTTTCATTATTAATTAAAATGTTTTATTAAAACTTTTCTTAAATTATTGCAAATTAAAAAAAATTAATTAAAGAAATATTTTTGCAACTTTGATCTTTAAAGGTGCTAATGTTTTCTCACAAAATGGAGATATAAGACATAGCAAAAGCACATTTTTTTTGTTGCAAATTAGACAACTCTTCTCAATCCTTGTTCATTTAGCATACAAAGAAAGGATCACACTGATTTTCTTTTGCAAAATTAGAAAACAAGGAGCCTGATTTTTTTTGTAAAGATCAAAAGTACTAAGAGTGCATTTGTTTTCTCCAAGGAGACATAATACATAAAATTGCACATCTATTTTTTTTTCTGCAAAATTGAGAAGACTTTGTAACCTTGGGTCTATCAAAACTAAGTCGTGTGTCGACTAGTTCTGGAAGCCTTTCAAAAGCGGGTCGTGTGTCGACTTGTCTTGAAAGGAGTGCTCTAAATTCTACATTTTGTAAACATTAAGGGGGGATAGAATTCATTTTTTCTTTGATTCTATAGTTTGCAAAATTGTAACGAAAAAGGGGGGATATTTCAGTATAAGAAAGGTGCATTCTCGATTTTACTCGACACCTTCTCTTAAAAAAAAAATTGCTTGTACTAGGTGCATTTTCGGTTGCATCCGACACCTAGAGTGATACAAATTTGGGTTGCTCTCATGTTTTTATTATTGCACTAAACACTCATGTTTTTGTGTGCAATTAAAAATTCAAATATAAACATTAAAAGCAGCATTTCACAAAACCCAAACTTCACTCAAAAACCATGCTAAAACTTTGCATAGGTTCAAAACAAGTAATTTTTTCTCCCCATCAAAAGGTCAAAACTTCAAATCACCTTGATTCACTCTCTTTGTTTGGATTAATAACCTCAAAATTTTTATCCTTCTTTCAAGGGTGTTAAAGCGGGTGCCATTAAATATCCTAGAGGGCAAAATCAAAAGTTTTCAAAACCTACCCCTGTTTCATTTGCTCTATTTTGTTTGGCTTAAAATTCCTCCAACTTTTCATCCCTTGGTAAGGGTGTTAAGGCAGGTGCCATTAAATATCTTATAGAAGAAAATTGAAACAACTTCCATATACTCTTTTGAGGGTATAGTGCAAGATATCACCATCTTAGTCATATCAAATTTGAAACCTAAACCATGGCCATGATACACAAGTATCTCACTGAGAGCCAACTGCTCAAAGGTTCAAATTATTCAGCTTGGAAGACTAAGATGAAAGCTATCTTAACTGTAGAGGAATTGTGGTCCATAGTGGATGGAAGTGTCACTAGACCTCAATCACCTGGACAAGATCAAAGAGACTTTGATAAAAAGGATAAAAAACTATCCTTAATGATCTTGCTTGCTATTACTGATGATATCCAACCTCATATCAGTGAAGCTACAACTGGTAAGGCAGCATGGGATGCCTTAAGTACCATCTTTGAGGGAAAGAATCAATCAACGATTCTTAACCTTCAAACACAACTTCATACTCTACATATGAAATCAGGAGAAACAGTAGAGCTATTCCTCTACAGAGTCGCAGAATTGAAAACAAAACTGCAATCCTTAGGAGAGAAACTAGAAGACCAAGTCTTGAACTCAATCATTTTGAGAGCTCTTCCTGACTCCTACCGAACGTTGATCACCTCACTACAAGTTTCTGGCAGGACAGTAACTTTTGTCGAGTTGGTAAATATGCTTCAAACAGAAGAAGCTAATCAACTCCAAAGAGATGAGGCATCTAACAATGCTCTTTTCTCAAAAAGACAAGGTGGTAAGAAAAAGTGGAATCAATAGAAAGGTTCTTCTTCTAATCAAGAAAAGGGTAAAGCCAAAGAGATTCCGAAGAAGAAGCAATATTGTAAAATTTGTGACAAAGACACTCATGAAACCAAAAGATGTTGGTTTAAGAACAAAACGCCCAATGAACAAGGAAACAAAAAGGGCAAAAGCAAACCTAAGAACAAGAACAAACAACAACAGGGACACATTGCAGCTGAAGATTCTAGTTCAGATTCTGAAAGAGCACACAAAGTGCTCATGACCCATATAGATTCCTCCCACAAGGACTCTATGTGGTACATAGATTCAGGCGCTAGTAAACATATGACTGGCGATAAATCTTGGTTTGCAACATTTGAGGCTCGAGAAGGTAGACCGGTCACCATTGCTGATGATCAGACCTATCGAGTTCAGGGAGAAGGAAGTGTTTCTGTCTCCCTTCCAGATGGAGAATGTAATATTCAAAAAGTTCTTTATGTTCCAGGATTGAAAAATAATCTCTTGTCAGTTCCACAAATCCTGGACAATAACATGAATGTCAATTTTACTGTGGACAAAGAAAAGAAATGTTGCTTTATCACTAAAAAGGGAAAACAGATAGCAATAGGTTCATACAAACATGGTTTGTTTGTCTTAGATGCAATTACCTCTACCCATACTGCAATGGCAGTAACCACAAAGGAGGCCACTTCTCTTTGGCATAAGAGATTTGGGCATTTGAGTTTAGGATATTTACTAGAGTTGAGTAAATATCAAATGGTGAAAGGACTGCCTACTCTTTCATCTACTTTGCCAGTGTGCTCTGATTGCTTGTCAGGAAAGCAACATAGAGTACCTTTTGAACCTAGCTCTTTTCGAGCTAAAGAACCTTTGGAGTTGGTTCACACAGATTTGTGTGGTCCTATGTCTACAAGTTGTGGAGGAAAATGGTATTTTCAATTGTTTGTCGACGATCACTCACGAAAAATGTGGGTCTTCTTCTTGCAATTGAAGTCTGAAGCATTTTCCTATTTTCAATAGTTTAAAACTCTTGTTGAGAAGGAATCAGGATGCTTTATTAAGACCCTCCATTCAGATCGAGGGGGGGAATACACATCAAAAGAATTTTCCTCATTTTTATAGACACATGGGATAAAGAGATAGTTAACAACAACCTACACTCCTCAATCCAATGGGGTTGTTGAGAGAAGAAATCGGTCCATAATGGAAATGGTTCGATGTATGCTTAAGGGAGCCAACCTTGAGCAAACTTACTGGGCTAAAGCTGTTCAAACTACAGTATATCTTCTGAATAGGGCTCCCACAAGGGCTCTTGAAGGTATGACTCCTCAGGAATCATGGAGTGGTAGGAAACCCTCCATAACTCATCTTAGGGTATTTGGGTGTAAGGCATTTATGCATATACCTAAGGAGAAAAGAAAGAAATTAGATGAGAAATCCCTACCTTGTATATTTCTTGGATATGATGAATTTTCAAAAGGCTATCGGTTGATAGACCCATTTACCAAGAAGATACATGTAAGTAGAGATGTAGTGTTTGATGAAGCTTTCACATCCAACACTACATCAGTATACCTAGATGATGAGGAGGAACATCAACCTCCTTCTTCACAACAAAAAAATCCACCCAAATGGTATACAAGCACAGTGAAAGACTCTAAACTCACTTCCCCACCTGATCTTACTCTCAATCGTCCAAAGACAAGAAGCATGACACATAAAGAAAAGAATGAAGCATCCACTTCAGTTGATGATATTTGTGCAGATTTTCAAGATCTTTCTGTTGATAGAGAGTTACCAAGGGAAGATGAGATGGAAATAGATGAGGAGAGGGTTTACTTATCAGCATGTGATGAGAATGAACCTTCTACAGTTGATGAAGCACTTAGACCGCCTCAGTGGAAGGCAGCTATGGATGCAGAATATAACTCCCTCATAAAGAATAAAACATGGAAGCTAGTGGATTTGCCTAAAGGAAAGAAACCCATAGGTTGCAAATGGGTTTACAAAATAAAATATAAGGTAGATGGCACTATAGATAAGCATAAAGCCCGTCTTGTGGCAAAGGGCTATGCTCAAAAGGAAGGACTTGACTATGAGGAAACCTTTGCTCCTACAACAAGGATGACCACCATTCGAGTACTTTGTGCTATGGCAGCACAGTTCGGATGGAAATTACATCAGATGGATGTAAAAAGCGCCTTTCTTAATGGTGACTTAAAAGAAGAAGTATACATGACTCAACCTCCTAGATTTGTAGAGGTAGGCCATGAGCAACATGTTTGCAAATTGGTCAAATCATTATACGGGCTAAAACAAGCCCCAAGAGCATGGTACATAAAAATGGATAGTCACCTACTACAACATGGATTTAAGAGAAGTCCATCTGACGCAAATCTCTATATCAAGAACACAGGTTCTGAGATAGTGATTCTTGTGTTATATGTAGATGATCTGATCATCACTAGCAAATTAGAGAATTTGATTAAAGCCGTGAAAGATGACTTGAAAGAGTCATTTGATATGACAGACCTAGGACTTCTCCACTACTGTCTTGGCCTTGAGATAGAACAAAAAAAGAATCATCTAAGGGTGACTTAGACAAAGTATGCTAAGAATTTAGTAGAAAAATATCGTATGACTGATTGTAAACCCAAAGCAACACCGATGGAATCAGGGCTACAGTTATCACGATATGAAGACTCACCACAGGTAGATGGAACACTTTATAGACAGATGATTGGAAGCCTCATCTATCTGACTAATACTAGACCAGATATTACTTTTGTTGTAAACTATCTCTCCCGGTTCATGCAAGAACCAAAGGTCTCCCATTGGAAAGCAGCTAAGAGAGTCTTACACTACATTCAGGGTAGTGTCGATTATGGTCTAGAGTATAAGAAGAATAACTCATTCTTCTTATAGAGTTACACTGACTTTGATTATGCTGGATCCATAGATGACAAAAAATCAACCTCAGGCTATGTTTTTCATCTTGGATCTGGTCCTGTCTCATGGCATAGTAAAAAGCAACAGGTGGTTGCTTTATCTTCAACTGAGGCAGAATATCGCGCTGCACGTGGAGCTGTGTGTGAAGCGATATGGCTAAGTCGCATCTTGGCTACCATGGGCCTACCAAAGAAACTTCCCATTCACATGTTTTGCGACAACTCAGGTGTTTTGAACTTGGTCAAGAATCCAGTACATCATGAACGAACTAAGCATATTGATACAGATTGTCATTTCATTCGTGATGAAGTTCCTAAACACAGAATCCAGCTCCAACACATTCCCACCGACGAACAGGTTGCAGACATTTTTACAAAGGCACTTGGACGTGTCAAATTTCAACTGTTTCGGAGCAAACTTTGTATATCAAAGTAATGTAATAAAGGGGGGATGTTAGGGTAAAATAAGGTAGTGTATTGCATTACACTACATGGGGTTATTACATTTACTTTTCTATGTAATTATGTAATTACCATGAGATATTTTCCTCATGGTTAAACTAGGTAAGTACCTAAATATCCTATGTTAGATATTTAGGTTAGTGTTATGGTTAGAACTCTCTACCTAGGTTAGTGGTTAGCTACACGTCTCTCCTACCATGTTGGTTAGCGAGATAGACGAGATTAGTTAATTAGATTGTTATATATAATTTAATCAAATGCAATTGCTAATGTTCATTTTAATTAATTTGGACTTACCTTGGACCTACAAAATAGAGTTAGAGCAGATTTGTACTACACTTGGGATAGAGTTTGGTGTAGATATGAGTAGAGTTGAGAGCAAGATTTGGAGGTGATAGAGTAGAGGACAACAATATTTAGTGGATAGAGATCCATTAGCCATGGTAGTGAGGACAAAGGTCTTTTATGGAGAGAGATCCACAAGCCAGAGTAGTGGGGGCAGAAGTCTTTTAGAATATCATCAGCCAAAGCAAACGAGAAAGAGTTCTCCTATGGATAGAGATCCATGAACCAGATATAGGGGAAAGAGTTCTCCTGTGGAGTGTGATCTGCAAAGTAGCTAGAAAGATAGAGTTCTTTTGTGGAGAGAGACCCACAAACCAGTTGAGGAGAAAGAGTTCTCTTGGGTCAAGTTCCATGAACTAGATAAAATGAGAAAGAGTTCTCCTGTGGAGAGAGATTCACAAATTAGAGTATTAGGGGATTGGTGTCTCCTTTGGATAGAGGTCCATAAAAATTATAATAGGGAAGTGATTCCCAAGATATTTGTTGATAAAATTTAGTAGAAATATTTTCTCCATGGAGTAGCCCACATTGGGTGAACCACGTTAAATTGGTGTCTCTATTGTGTGATGATTTGTGCATTGATTTGATTACTGCTGTTGATATTACTGTTGATAATATTGGATAATATTTTTTGAGAAAGAAAATTAAAAGTTGGTCTTATACTTTTCACCCCCCTTCTCAATATAAGCTTATGTTCTTCAATTGATATCAGAGTGGGTTCCTTTGGAAGAGTTTAATGTATTGAAGGAAAAGTATACAGGAACACAGATGGCATCTTAGAAAGGATATTCAAAAAATAAGGCACCATTTTTTTATGGGAACAATTATGCTTTATGGAACATAAGAATGAAGACTTACTTGATGGCACAAGGATATGAGACATGACAAGCAGTTGAGGATGGATACACATCTCTAGCTAGTCCTCCTATAGATAAATATAGTAAGCTCCTACATCTATATGATGCAAAGGAAATGAATGTAATATTAAGTGGTTTATGAGAAGTAGAGTCTGTAAAAGTTATGCATTGCACATCAACAAAAGAGATTTGGGAAACGTTGAAGAAAACATATGATGGAGACAAAAAGGTCAAGATGGCAAAATTGTAAAATCACAAGAAAAAAATGGAAGAATTGAAGATGAAGGATGAGGAAGACATTGCTAAATACTTACTTCATGTGGATGAGGTTGTTAACTCTATGCAAGGACTTGGGTTTAAAGTTGAAGAGTCAGATGTTTGTCAAAAGGTTTTAAGGTCACTCCCTATGAGGTATAGTGAAAATGTTTCAACCATAGAAGAAACAAGATATATTAAAAATTTGACTAGGGATGAGTTACATGGAACTCTCATAGCTTTTGAGATGAGAATAGGAAAGGATCCTATCCCCAAGAAAGAGGCAACACTAAAAATAGCAAAGAAGATAAAAGATAAGAAGTCATATTCAAGTGATGATTCATCCAGTGATGAAGAAGCAAACTATGGCAGAAGGAACAAGGACTTAAGAAAGCACAAAGGTACAAAAATAGTTAAGTGTTTCAATTGTGGCAAATATGGTCACTATGCACCTAATTGTCCAGAAGCTGGAATTAGCAGTGGTGAAGAGAAACAAGATCATAAGAACAAGGAAGCAAGAAAATCCAGGTATCAAAAGAAAAACAGGTATGGACAAAACAAGCATGAGAAGAATTTTTTTCAAAGGCATAAGAAGATTTTCTATGTGGACAAGACAAGCAAGATTTCAAGTGATAGTTATGGAAGATCCTTAGATAATGAGGAATAAATTATCTTCTTGGCAATAAAGGAAGAAGAAAGTTCTTCTATTGAAGATAAATATGAAAGGTTTAAATATGCTCTTGAAGACAAAAACGTAGAGGAATTTTCAAAAAATTAAGAAGAAGGAGTAGTTGATCTAGAAGGTGAGCTTATTCCTACTCTTAAGGAATTAAGAAATGTTAGAAAGCAGAATTCAAGACTCAAGGTTCAATTTCAAGAATGTGATGAAGAGAAAGGAAAACTTATACAAGATCTAAAAAACTCAATATCTAAGACAAAGAGATTTAAAAAAAAGTTAGAGACAAAAGTCTTAGAATGTGAAAGATTAAAGCATGAGGTTGTTTCACTAAGGAAAGAAGTCAAAGAGGCTAAATACAAGCTACAAAGGTTTGGGAAAAGCTCAAAGACCTTGGATAAAATTATCAGTGTACAAATATCTCCATCAAACAAGACAAGACTTGGTTTTGAAGAAGAAAAAAGAGAACAAGGAGAGGAGTCAAGTTCAATCTCCAAAGAAGAAGAAGCTTTAGAAGAAGAGTGTGAAGGAGAAAGTTGGACTTATGAGGATAAGTTGAAAAACAAAAGGTTCACCAAGGAAGGAAACAATGCATAAATAAGGAACATAGAACATCGCAGGGAAGAAAGGACTAAGAAACCAATGGGTCAAAGGAAATATTTCTTCGAAGGATGTTGCTTCTCATGTCATAGGTTTGGTCACAAGGCTATGCAGTGCAGGACACATGAAAAGAAGGAATATGGTTTCACCAAGAGAAATTTTAGAAAAGGGAATCTCTTTCAAGGGTATTGTTACTCTTGTAATCAGTTTGGTCATAAAACAATTCATTGCAGGGTTCATGACAAGAATGGATATGGCTTCACCAGGAGGAACTTCAAGATATTTGCACCTTTTAGGAACCACAACATTAAGTGCTATAAGTGCAATAATGTTGGTCATATAGCTAAGTAGTGTAGAACAAAATTTTCAGAGATAAGCAAGAATAGGAATAATCAAAAGAATCAGAAGGATCGGTTGAGGAAGAAGGTGGACAAAGAAAAAGAGCATTGTATGCTTGGAGTAGAGATACTCCCACCCCAAAATTAATTACCTCAAGGAGAGGAGGTGGGGAGGGGTCTGAGGTAAGAGTATTATATTTAGCCCCACAGGTGTCACTTTGTCATTGATGTCAAAGAGGGAGAGATTTGAGTTAGGGGGAGTGCTTTCAGTCAGGGGTAGCAGTATCTCAAGGGAGTAGAATTGAAAAAGGTAAAAGGAATGCTTGCCATCAATGACAAAGGGAAACATTGTTGGAAATTTGAGCAAGTTTTGTTGTCATTGATGTCAAGAGGTTTGATGTCCAGTTTTGTTGTCATTAAGGTCAAAAGGTTGATTTCTCCAAAAGGCAAGGAAGTTGTTAAAAGGAAAAGGGTATAATATTTATTTTAAATATTATATGCCTAAAGAGGCTAAAAAGGTGGAAGACCCAAGAAAAGAGAAGCAAGTTTGAAAAGAAATAATAATATTATAATATTTAATATTATAATATTTGGGCAAAAGGAAGAGGTGAAGAATAACAAGGTCCAAGAAATCATTAAAAAATATATATCCCTAACAAGGCCCATTGAGCAGGTTATAAAGGTTAGCAAAGGTTTTAATTTATTTAAATTAAAATATTTTAACCTAAGGTTAAAATTTTAATTTAAATAATTAATGGCACCAAAGTTTCAAAGTTTAATTTGAATTCAAAATTCGAAAGCAAAGAGGGCCGACGTGTTTCAATGCAAAGGAAAGAGTATTAATAGGAAATTATTTTCATTTCCAAAGTTCTAATGGGAATTTGAATGCCCAAGTGACAATTGAGATGTGTGCTGCATTTTCGAGAGGGAAAAGATATTCGTGAGTTTTTTAAATAAAGGAGGTAGAGTTGAATTGAAATTCTATTGGTGAGACATAAATATTCCAAGGCATCGAGTAGCATAGACGGTGATCGAAGGTGTGGCTAAGGTGCTTGTGAAGGGAAGGTCATGGTTTTGAATCCCACACTCGTTCAATTTTTGCGAAAGAGGAAAGGAGTTTTCATTTTTGCCAAAATTCATGAGAGGCAGCTTTAATATGGAAGCATGGACATTTGGTTCATGTGTGGGTGTGTAGCCCAAGCAACCTAGCCTTGGGCTAAGGCTTTGTGGCGACTTAGGTCACGGGTTTGATTTTGGGCATTGGTCGTTGAGATGTGCACAATATTTTTGGTGACATGGGCCAACAATAAGGTATGCAATTTTTAAATTAATATTGCCAAAGGTTTTGGAATGTAGAAAGTATTTTAAGGCCACGTGATAATTAAAAAGGGCATGTGTGAAATTTTTAGGGAGTCATAAGGGTTGTTGAATAAATATTTTATTTTTGGGTGCTTAGAAAATAAATAAAGGATTGGAGATTATAAGGTGTAAACAAGGAATTTTATTTTGATGTGTATTGAACATTTTTTTTAAAGGAGTAATAAGGTGTATTTGTGACTTGACATTTTATTGTATTTCTTGAATGATGAAATAATTATTGAGGTGAATATTTGTGTGGATATTTTGAGATAGACTATTGCTATCTAACCTAGAATTGGCAAAAGGATTTGGTTGTGAGTAAAATAAGTTTTGAAGATATATCTCCATCAAAGCAAAAGGTATGGGCACACTATCTTTTGTTTAGAGTGTTTGAAATGAATGTATGAAATAGAAGGTGGAGTGAAAAGGATTGATGAGTATTATTGGAAATGTATGAGCAAGTTTAAGTGCACCTTGTTGATGGATGATTTGATTTGAGATAGAGATTGAGAAATATTTGAGTTAGGATTCTAGACCCACATTGTGCTCTTTGTTTGAAGAAGTTGAAAACACTTGTTTAGGGTTAGTGAGAAAGTTGTGTTTCATTGATTGAATGATTGAGTGAAATTCTTGAGCATTGGATTTGAGTGATATTGAAAGTGAATGTGCAAACATTAGAAACTAGATTTGTGAAAGAGAAAGACTTAATTATTGAGTAGAACATATTGAGTTTTTGATAGAGTACATCATTCTCTATATGTTCCAGAGGTTAAATGAATTCTGAATAGAATATGTCTAAACTGCTTCAAGTTAAAGGAATTACCTTGAATATTAGACAAAGCATTTGATAACATTGTGTGCAAGATTTGAGATTGATTGAGCATATTTTATGAGTTATTTTGAGCATGTATTGAGAACATATTAAGGTAAGTCTTGGTGAGGACTTGTAGGTAGATTTGAGGTAAGTCTTGGTGAAGACTTGTAGGTATATTTGAGGTAAGTCTTGGTGAAGACTTGAAGGTAGATTTGAGGTAAGTCTTGGTGAAGACTTGAGAGCAGATTGAGCAAGTTCTTGAGAGGACTTGAAGGCAGATTTGAGATAAGTCTTGGTTAAGACCTATGAAGGAAAATTTGAGATAAGTCTTGGTGAAGACTTGAGAGCATATTGAGCAAGTTCTTGAGAGGACTTGAAGGTATATTTGAGCAAGTATTTGTGAAGACTTGAGAGTAGATTTGATTGATTGATTTGTTCAAGCTTTGTGTTAAGGCTTGGGGTAAATCTAAGCATAGTTGATTTGTGATTAGATCAAGCTTTGTGTTAAGGCTTGAGGATAGATTTGAGGATAAAGTTTGGTGCAGATTTGAGAGCAGATTTGTGCTAGACCTGAGACAGAGTTAGAGCAGATTTGTACTACACTTGGGACAGATTTTGGTGCAGATATGAGATAGATTTGAGAGTAAGATTTGGAGGTGATAGAGTAGAGGATAGTAGTCTCCAATGGATAGAGATCCATTAGCCAGGGTAGTGAGGATAGAGGTCTTCTATGGAGAGAGATCCACAAGCTAGAGCAGTGGGGGCAGAAGTCTTCTAGAAGATCATCAACCAGAGTAGAGGGGAAAGAGTTCTCCTGTGGATAGAGATCCATGAACCAGAGCAAGAGGAAAGAGTTCTCCTATGGAGTGTGATCCATGAACCAGCTAGGAAGATAGAGTTATTCTATGGAGAGAGATCCACAAACCAATTGAGGAGAAAGAGTTCTCCTGGATCAAGTTCCATGAACTAGAGAAAAGAGGAAAGAGTTCTCCTATGGAGAGAGATCCACAAATTAGAGCATTAAGGGATTGGTGTCTCCTTTGGATAGAGGTCCATAAACATTCTAATAGGGAATTGATTCCCAAGAGATTTGTTGAGAAAATTTAGTAGAAATATTTTCTCCGTGGAGTAGCCCACATTGGGTGAACCACGTTAAATTGGTGTCTCTATTGTGTGTGATGATTTGTGCATTGCTTTGATTACTACTATTGATATTGCCATTGATAATATTGGATAATATTGTTTGGGAAAGAAAAGTAAAAGTTGGTCTTATATTGTTCACTCCCCCTCTCAGTATAAGCTTGTGTTCTTCAAATAGATGGATGGACAAGCAAAGACTAAGAATTCATAGTGACCAAGGGGCTTTTCACCCTCATATGATCTCAACAATGTAGCTAAAGAAAGCTATTAGGAAAGTTGGTATGGTCTATGCCATTAAATTGAACCGCAAGACTAAGGATAATAGGAAGGAAGAACTATTTAAGGAGCACCCAATATTGTAGGAGTTTGGAGATGTTTTTTCTAAAGACCTTCCAGAGCTACCACCTGAGCATGAATTTGACTTCACGATCAAAATTCTACCAGGGTCAAAACCTATTCATTAGACTTCTTGCAGGATGAATCCTATTGAGATGCAAGAGTTAAAGGTGCAACTTAAGGGGTTGCTAGAAAAGGGTTGATTAAACCTACTGTATCACCATGGGGTGCACTAGTTATTTTTGTTAAAAATAAGTATGGGTCACTAAGGTTGTGCATAGATTAAAAATGCTGAACAAATCCACTATTAATCATAAGTACCCATTACAAAGGATTGAATATTTGTTTGATCAACTCAAGGGTGCCACCATATTCTCAAATATTGACTTGAAATTAGGATACCATCAGCTAAGAATCTATGAGGAGGATACTCACAAGACTACTTTCAATATTAGGTATGGGCATTATGAGTTTACAATCCTACCTTTTGGTCTGACAATACCATGGCAACATTCATGAATATGATGAACAATGTGTTTAGGGAACATCTCACAAGACTACTTTCAATATTAGGTATGGGCATTATGAGTTTACAATCCTACCTTTTGGTCTGACAATACCCTGGCAACATTCATGAATCTGATGAACAATGTGTTTAGGGAACATCTAGATCAGTTTGTATTAGTATTCTTGGATGATATTTTGATATATTTATAGAATAAGGAATAACACGATAAGCATTTAAGGATTGTGCTTGGGTTGTTGAGAAGGAACCAACTCTATGAGAATCTATCAAAATGTGATTTTTTATGTCCTTGAGGTGCAGTACCTAGGACATTATATTTAATGAAGGGATAGCAATATATCCTAAGAAGATAGAGGCCATTTTGAGCTAGCTACAACCTACTAATGTTCCTAAAGTGCAAATCTTCATGGGCATAATAGGGTATTATAAATGGTTTGTAAAGGATTACTCCAAGATAGCCTATTTCATAACTAACCTTCAACAAAAAGTAAAGGAATATAAATGGACGGACAAGTGTGAAGACACTTTTCTGTTACTTAAATAAAATCTTACTATTGCACCTATTCTCAATATTCTAGATCCACAAGGGAATTTTCATTATGCACTAATGCTTCTTTGGAAGGTTTGAAAGGAGTACTATCCGAGGATGATTCATTCATAACTTATGAATCAAAGAAACTCAAGAAGCATAAGGTCAACTATGCTACACATGATTTGGAACTAGCACCTATTGTGCACACCCTTACAATTTGTGGAATTATCTACTAGAGAAGCCTTTTGAGTTAATAATCGATCATTAGAGGTTAAGGTATATCTTGACCCAACTGATGCTCAATGTGAGACATAGAAGATGGATTGAGTTCTTAGTATAATATGAGTTTGGTATAGAGTATAGCAAAGGAAAAGAAAATAAGGTTGTTGATACCTTGAGTAGGAGAAATCATATAGTTGCTTTGACCCAATCTCACATAGACTTAATGGATCAAATCAGCGAAATGCAAGCATAGGACCAATTTTTTAGTGAAATTTGGGCCAAGTTGGAAAGTATCTCTAAAGAGAGTAAGGATTTTGGCATAAAGGGGCTTTTATATTTCAAGGATAGGGTGGTAATCCCTAAAGCTATATATTTAAGGAATTTGATCATGCAAGAGGTGCATATATGTCCTTACTTCACTCACCTAGGATGGGCAAAGATTAGAGAGAGCATGAAGAAAATATTCTATTGGTCGGGTATGAAGAAAGATATCACCAATTTTGTGTCTCAATGTTTGGAATGCCAAAAAGTGAAATTTGAGCATAGAAATATAGTAGGATAATTGTACCCACATGACATACCCCTATGAAAGTGGTAGGTGATATCTATGGAATTCATAGTGTGTTTACATAAGACTTGTTATCAACATGACCCAATCCTTGTCATGGTCGATAGATTGACCAAGGTTACCCATTTCATTCCGAGAAGCACCAAGGATGATGCTCTAATAGTGACCAATAGATTCACCAAAGATATTTTTAGGTTGCATGATTTTCTTGAGATGATAATTTTAGATAGGGACTCTAGATTTACACCTCAACGATCGATCAATAAGAGAAGAGGTTGCTTGCACTCCAAGAAATGTAGAAAACAAATAAGAGGTATACAAAGATGAGTTACACTCTCTATGGAAGAATTACAACAAAAGAAATCCATGTAGAAATGTTGAAATCCACTTGGCATGAATTCTCTAGGACACCATTCTATTTCTTAATGTCCAGGAAAAATCACGAAGGAGTTACAAGCACTCACACAAGTGTTCATGCATTACAAGGCGACTAAGAAGCTAGTAAAGCATTACTAAAGGATTGTTACGTTACAAATGAGGATCACTCATACGTAACAGGTGTGACACGTATCAAAAATATTAAGTTTATTCCTCCAATAAAAGGTGCCCGAAGTTCAAAGTTCACAACACAACAAAACATAGTCAAAGCCAATCAAGCACCATGTGGAAGGTAGGAAGAAGGAGCATTAGGTCAAACCTTCCTATTTCTGTAGTATCTATATTCCAGTATTGAAGACGAGCATCTCCAATGATTCCAGCACCCAAGGGAACTTTAATACTGTTGTTATATCCAGCTAAAGGAAGCATCAAACAATGAGGAGATTAGAATAAAAAGGTAAGGTTTAAATCCTACTTTATTATTGCTTTTAATTTTGGAGATATAAGGGTTATAAGCTAAGGCCAAAATTTAGATTTTGAAAGCAAAAGATATAAGGGATAACTTACTAAATTAAAATAATATTTGCAACTCAACCTAGGATAAATAAGGTATTCTACTTGGATTAAATTATTTAATATTTTGCAAATATTATTAATTTTATAAATTTCCAAATGTGGAAGTGATAAGGGTTACAACATCAAACTAGCTCCTTGTAAATTAGAAATTAAAACCTAAGGGTTATAAAAAAATGTTATTAAAGTTTTTTGTTAAGGATGAAAATTTATAATTTTCTTGTATCAAAATTTCTCAAAAAGGGACAAAAGGAATCCAACATTAATACCTCTTCAAAAATTGGATAAGTGCTTAGTTCAATTAGAAGAAATAAGGTGTTAGAAAAGTTGTTTTTTGATCTTTACAAAAATGTACAAAATCAACCAT
The DNA here is from genome assembly GCA_028583015.1 of Wollemia nobilis. Lineage (NCBI taxonomy): Eukaryota > Viridiplantae > Streptophyta > Pinopsida > Araucariales > Araucariaceae > Wollemia > Wollemia nobilis. Next base: position 165,954 of record JAQPPZ010017065.1, read on the forward strand.
ACATTGAACTATATTTTACAAAATCACTATATCTTATTCCAAAATTATTAGGGAGTCATAAGGTATTCTACAAAACTTGATAATAATATCTATCAAAGGTTTTCAAGTTGGGAAGATATAAGCTTTCTTCAAAAACCTAAAATTAGGTGTTCATACTCTCATTACTAGGGAGACATAAGAAAGCCTACAAATCTAAAATATTAATAAAGGTTTCATCAAATCAAGCTTATATACTTCAATCAAGAATTTTATATCCTAATATAGAGAGCCATAAAGTAGACTACTCTATCCAATTTAGGTTATATAAATGGCTACTAGCATGCTAAGTGGAATAAGAAAAATATCAATATGGATTAAAAACCTAATGAATTACAATGATGAAAAGGGAAAATAAAAGGAAGAACCAATACAATACGGAACAAGTTCTAAAATTAATAGCTATGATGATTCATTCGGTGAGTCTAATGATCAAAAGTAGAAGAATATTGATCAACAAGTCTTTATACAAAAAGAGAAATATGGAATAGCTTCAGTCGTGCACATATGGTTAGAAGGTCTTATCAAGGATATAGATAACCATGATATTTCTAAGATAAACTACAAAATTACTAGATCATCTTTATTGTGCATTCATTGCAATCAATATGGTCATGAAAAAATAAATTGTTGGAGTTTTCATACATGCAAATATTATGATGGGATAAATCACTCATATTTCTCCTGTCACTTCAAACACAGGTACTATAAATACTATGAAAGAATATTACTTCAAAGAATAAACTATTATCTTCAGGAAATTATTCCAGATGGATCTACTAACATTGAGCTCAAGGTTGATACTTATGAAGGATAGATAAACAAGTATTACAAAGGTACAAAGGAAGGAAAAAGGATCAATTTAGATCCACTCAAAGCATACACTATCATGAGATAAATGGTCCATAAAATATTCCTGACATCAAGGAACAAAGAATGGAAAGAGACACGAATCTATGATATGAATACTAAAGTAGTAGAAAAAGAACTAGATCAAGACTGCTCTGAACAAGCCAAAGATCCTCAATTGAAATAAGAATATTTAGCTTCAGCTACAACTTACTCAACATCATATGAAGACACATATTACCTGCTGAACTTGAACACAAAATGCAGATGAAGAATATAAAGTTCAAGATGATGAAGATGGAGATCCATATTGAAGACTAAAAGGCTTCAATACCCAAATAATGTAATATAGGGGGGTGTTAGAAATAAATTATATTTCATCATTTGGGTCATGTAAATATATATTCCAAGGTACATACTTAGGACATTAGATTACTTTAGGGGGAAGTTATCTAGTTACTTTATGCAATGTAATAAATGCACAAGTGTTAATGTGCAAGTTGTCCCTTGCACAACTAGGTAGAGTGTTGGCCAAGTAACCTATTTTTGCCTATATAAGGAAGGCCTCATTGTTATATAGATATAGAGAGTCAAGGACATAGTAGCTTAGATCATATTTGTAGGTAGTAGTGTAGTTCTGTGTGGATCACCATCCAGTGGTGATGGGTGCAATGTAGTTCAATAGATTTATTAATGGAGTGTTCATTTCCTCCATAGCTACATTGTATTCATTTATATCATTTCTATTTATTGCATGTCTTAGTCTTCTTGCAGATTTACTTTCTTTCATATTATTCTGCATCTCGTGATTTTATATCCTTGTGGCCATTACATCAAAAGCTAACAGTGGTATCAGATTTATGGTAGATCTAGTTTGTGTAGGTCTATAGGAAAACCACCATCATTATTGAGCCTAATTTTTTTATCAAACTAATGCTCTGCTGGACCAACCACTATAAAAAATATTAGAAGAATCTAGGTGGTAGAATTAGGGAGAGTCACAAGTGAGGATTGAAAGAAATATCAGTTCCAAAAATATTGAGATTGCACTTGACTAGAGTCTTTCCATAGAGTTGCAGGAAAAAATCATGAAGACCGGGACTCAACATTCAATCCACTAGATTGATAGATCATCTAGTGAAGATCATACAGGATATCTGGAACTTACTAACTATTACCCAAAGTTTCTTTTGTTGCAGATAATTAATTCTCAAAGTATTGGTATTCCTACGAAAGAAATCTAGGAGACTCCAACTTTGTTTTGTGAAGGTCGACGTGCCCTCATAGTGCAAATATTAGTTCCTTATGCAAGAGAAGAATACTATGGAAGAGGACTTTTGGAGAAGATCCATGGTGAAGTTAGAATACTAAATATCTCCATTGCTAGATTGAAGAACTTCACAATTGAAGAACAAACCATAGAAGCCTTGATATAAAAGGCCATAGTAGCCTTGAATAATAGGCCATAGAAGCCTTGATACAAAAAGGCCATAGTAGCCTTGAAGAAAAGGCCATAAAAGCCTTGAAGAAGAAGCCATAGAAGTATTGATATTGAAAAGGCCATATAAGCCTTGATACTGAAAAGGCCATAGAAGCCTTGATACTAAAAATGACACAAAAGCCTAGATACTGAGAAAGGCCACAAAATCCTTAATCCTAAAGAAGAATTAAAAAAGAATCAGAGATCCAAAAGTAGATCTCACCATCAAAACTTAAAGGAGTAGAAGGTTGAATAGGTCTCAAGGAAATACTAGTAGAAGTTGCATGATCAAAGACCTTAAGAAGGTCTCATAGAGCATCCAAAAAAGGCTAGGAGAGCCTTACTACATAAATCATCAAAGGAGAACTTATTGGAGAAACCCACTACCAAGGAGTAGCCCCTGATAGTGAAGGACTTGGGAAAATTATCACCATTTGATAACAAGCCCAAGAGAAGGAGAATTTGGTAAGGAGTGCCAAATTCAGGAAGGAGAATTTGGTAATGAATGCCAAACCTAAGAAGAAGAATACAGTGAAGACCTCAAGATATTGAAAATCTTGAGAAGAAGATCCTGCATGAAGTCAAAATTCAAGAAAAAGACTTGAAGATAGAAGAAGCTCATCAAATCTAGGATATTTGAATATTACCTCTCACAACAAGAAGGCACCACTTCAAACACATCTTCAAATCTACAATAGGAGATCACAAGAGGAGAATAAACCACCAAATATTAGCCTCATGAAAGAAAGTTTGAGACCATAACTTGGTGAAGAAGGAGTTGTTCAAGAGTCTACAAAAAGCTACAATATTCTACTCAAAGCAACAACTTGGTAATCTTAGACACCAAGATCCACATCCTCTACAAAAGTGGCAAAGGAGCTATAGAAGTTTTAAAAAAGGTATGCAACTATTGGTGCTAATTAAATCATTAATTAGATTACTTATCAAATTCATTGGAGCACCTTATTTGGATTAAAGTTGCAAGAAGAAAAAGTAGATTATAGTCTTCAAAAGTGCTAAAAGGAAAAGGTTCTTTTTAAGGTTCATTTGCACAGTAATTAGGAGTTGATTAGATTTCATAATTATATCTATCAACTACCTATCATATCCTTTGGAAAAATAAAAGAAGACTAAGCTCTACAATATTAGTTGTAGTGAATTTGCAGAATAACTCTTAAAGAGTCATTTTAGATTATTCTTGATTAACTGCAATAAATTGATTAAGTGCATTATCTTGAGAGTTGATTGGAGTGATAAGGTGAAATTTTTAGTGCATTAAAAAGAAATTCTATTAAATTTATTTGCACTATTATACTACTCTCAAAAGAAATTAGTTTTGTGTTTTTGAAGGGCACAAAATATGATTTGTATCAAGTGTCTAAGACACTATTGAAGCATAGAAATTTGTAACTCATAGTGGCCAATAGAAGCCACCAAAATTGGTTAATACAAGTGAATAAAAACTAACCAAAATAAGCTTCAAATACTGAGACTTGGTGAGTCTCAAATCCAAAGCACTACAGGGTTAATTTCAAAAGAAAAAAGCTTCTATATACATCATTTGTAAAGCTTAGATCTATCATTAAATATCCAAGAAAAGAGGGCAAGGAGTCTATCCAAAGGGATGTCCTCAAAACCCTCATTTGTGCATTCAAAATCTACTACAAAATAAGACTACAAGACCTGCAATAAGGAGTGCAAAAAGGGTGCAATAGGAACGTATTATTCTCATAGAAGATTACAAGGTATTGCACTATATTGTTCTCAAGAAAAGGACAGATTAAAGGTGCCACTAAAGGTACAAAAACTACAAGGAAATCCAGCCAAGAAATGTTGAATGTCAAACACTCCTCATACACGACACAAGGATCCATTTTAAGGGGCTCACACTTCATGTATTGGATGGATGAACCTACGAAAAGCAATGCAAATATCAGTTGATCATCAAACTGCATTTATATAGACAAAAAGGGAGCTCTCTTTTACAAGCAAAAAGGTGATATATTCTACCTCAATTAAGGTGGACGAATAGCGTAAAAGGAGCACATTGAAGGGAACAAATAATGAGGAGAAAAGGTGATATATTTAGAGGTTTCTAGCTTGGTGAATATTGTACACCAAAAGAATCACCTAAAATGCCATTCGAAGCTCCAAAATCACCTCAATGATTGACCAGCAAGAGAAGAGATTGCTTGCACTCCAAGAAATATAACAAGCAAAGAAGAGGCATACAAAAAGAAGTTATACTCTCATTGGAAGTGTTATAATAAAATAAATCCATGCAGAAAGGTTGAAATACACTTGGAATGAATTATCTAAGACACCATCCTATTTATTAATGTCCAAGAAAACTCACAAAGGAGTTACAAGCACTCACACAAGTGTTCATGCATTACAAGGCGACCAAGAAGCTAGCAGAGCATTATTAAAGTATTTTTACGTTACAAAGGAGGAGTGCTCATATGTAACAAGTGTGACACATGTCAAAAATCTCAAGTTTATTCCTCCAATAAAAGGTGCTCGAAGTCCAAAGTTCACAGCATAACAAAACGTAGTCAAACCCAGTCAAGCACAACGTGGAAGGTAGGAAGAAGGAGCATTAAAGGCTCCTAGTATTGAAGGTCAAACCTTTCTATTTCTGCAACATCTACATTCCAGTATTGAATATGGGCATCTCCATTGATTCTAGTGCCTAAGGGAACTTTAATACTATTGTTATATCCAGCTGAAGGAAGCGTCGAGCAGTGAGGATATTAGCATCAAAAGGTAAGATTTAAATCCCACTTTATTATTGCTTTCAATTTTGGAGATATAAGGGCTATAAGCTAAGGTTGAAAGATGGAATATCTTGAGTCATGCACATATGGTTAGAAGGTCTTATCAAGGAGATAGATAAACATGATATTACTAAGATAAACTAAAAAATTACCAGATCATATTTATTGTGCACTCATTGCAATCAATATGGTCATGAAAAAATCATTTGTTGGAGTTTTCATCCATGCAAATATTGTGATGGGATAAATCACTCATATTTCTCCTATAACTTCAAACACAGGTACTATAAAGACCATGAAATAAGATTACTTCAAAGAATAAACTGTTATCTTTAGGAAATTATTCTAGATGGATCTACTAACATTGAGCTCAAGGTTGATACTTACGAAGGACAGAGAAATAGGTCTTACAAAGCTACATAGGAAGGAACAAGGATAAATTCAAATCCACTCAAGGAATGTACCATCATGAGAGCAATGGTCCATAAAAGATGTCTGACATAAAGGAACAAAGAATGGAAAGAGACAAGAAGCCATGATATGAATACTAAAGCAACAAAAAAAGAACCAAATCAAGACTGCTCTAAACAAGCTAAAGATCCTCAATTGAAATAAGAATATTTAGCTTTAACTACAACTTACTTAGCATCATATGAAGAAAAATATTACCTACTAAACCTGAAAATAGAATATAAAGGAAGAATACAAAGTTTAGGATGATGAAGATGAAGATCCATATTGAAGACTAAAAGTCATCAATACCCAAATAATGTAATACTATGGGGTGTTAGAAATAAATTATATTCCATAATTTGGATCATGTAAATGTATCTTCCAAGGTACATACTTAGGACATTAGATTACTTTAGGGGAAAGTTATCTAGTTACTTCATGCAATGTAATAAATACACAAGTGTTAATGTGCAAGTTGTCCCTTGCACAACTAGGTAGAGTGTTGGCCAAGTAACCTATTTTTTCCTATATAAGGAAGGCCTCATTGTTAGATAGATATAGAGAATTGGGGACATAGTATATTAGAGCATCTTTGTAGGTAGTAGTGCAGTTATATGTGGATCACCATTCAGTGGTGATGGGTGCAATGTGTTCAGTAGATTTATTAATGGAGTTTTCATTTCCTCCATAGCTACATTGTATTCATTTATATAATTTCTATTTATTGCATGTCTCAATATTCTTGTAGATTTACTTTCTTTCATATTATTTTGCATCTTGTGATTGTTATCTACCTATGGCTATTACATCAAAAGCTAACAATCATAAAGAGCCACTCATTTAGGGATAAAATGATGATACGAAACATCGAGGGATGCAAGTGTTTTTATTTTTGGAATGATAGTTTGATTATATCCTTGTGTGCTTTTGAAAGAATTATTAGTTGGTTGATAATAATATTCTTTTACCTAAGGTTGAAAAACAATATTTATTTGCTTAAGGTTTGTAATTCTTCCATCATAAGAATACCTTGAGTTTTTTTTGTGAGCATTGCTATTTGCTTGTTGTGGCCATTTGTTTGTCCACATTTATGCTTGGATATGGTGGTGCACTTATTACATGGTGTAAGCATTCATGGATCCACCTTGTGTTGTTAAAGATGCTTTATTTTTCCTCTCCTTGTTGTGGTAACAATGTTGGTTTAAAGGAGTTAGTAGAATATAAGATATGCTTGGCTTGCTGCATTAAGATGCTGATTTATGAAAATAATGGGCATAGAGAAATATATCTAGTGTTACCACACAATATTGCATACCAAAAATTTGACATTCCTCTTTCCTTGGGCCTTTAAGAGGGTGTAGGTTGGAAATATTGGGGGGGGGGATGCACCATGAAAATCAGGGAAGAGGAGAGCATGATGTTGGATATGCATCACAAGGGCATGTAATGTTTGAAGTATGAGGTAACGTATGAGCATCATCAGTCTTGTTAACTTATGAGGGATTTCTAGCTATTGTCTATAGATTTTTTATTGACTGCATTGTATTTTCATTAAGCTTTTGTTCCTTCATGCTATGATGTTTGACTATGCTTCATTATTATTTTTTCTATATCGTGTATTTTGTTTGCTTCCTTGCTAGGATGATATGGATTATTTGAGCCTAGGTCTATGTGCTACCTTCGCCATAAAGGAATGTGCTCTCCATGTGTGGTGAGGAGCACCCAAGAAGTGGTAAATATGGTATGGGTTGCTTACCTTCATTTCATTTCTTAGATCTTAGCTCACAAAACCCTATTTTCTTGTCACATTTCTATGTACTGGTTCCACCAAAGTTATAGTTTACATGGTGCCTATAGAGCATCTTAATCTTAGGCTAGGTGGGTAAGTCACTGTGCATGCTTGACCATAATATTATTTTACCATAAGTCACTGTGGGTAAGTGCTTGTTTTTGGACTGATAGTTTGATTATCTCCTTGTGTGCTTTAGAAAGAATTATTAGTTGGTTGATAATAATATTATTTTACCTAAGGTTGAATTTTTTTTTTATTTGCTTAAGGTTGGTAATTATTCCTTCATAAGAATGCCTTGAGTGTTATTTATGAGTGTTTTTATTTGCTTATTGTGGAATTTTGTTGGGCTACCTTTATGCTTGGAGGTGGTGGTGCACATATTACATGGTGCAAGCATTTGTGCAGTCGCCTTGAGTTGTTAAAGATGTTTTGTTTTTCCTCTCTCCTTGCTGCAATAATAGTGTTGGTTTAAAGAAGGTAGTGGAACATGGGAGATGCTTGGATTTCTATATTAATATGTTGGTTTATTGAAATAATTGGCATAGAGAAACACCTCCAACATTACCATGCAATGTTTCATACCAAAAATTTGAAATTTATCTTTCCTTTGGCATTTAAGAGGGCATGGGTTGGAAATACGGAGGAGTGGACACACCATGAGAATCAAGGAAGAGGAGAGCATGATGTTGGATATGTAGTGCAAGGGCATGTAATGCTTGAAGGAAAGACAATGTACGAGCATCGTCGATCTTGTTCACCTATGAGGGATTCCTAGGTATTATCTATAAATTTTGGATTGACTACATTGGTGCTTCATTCAACTTTTGTTCCTTCATGCTATGATGTTTCATTGTGCTTCCTTATTTTGTTGTTGTATTGTGTTTTTTTTTTACTTCCTTACTAGGATGATATGGATTGTTTGAGCCTAGGTCTTTGTGTTGCCTTTGCCATCAAGGGAAATGTTCTCATTGCATGGCGAGGAGCACCCAGGGAGTGGCAAAGATGGTATGGGCTGTTGTAGATTTGTTGTTGTCTTATATTCATGCCATTGCCTAGATATTAGCTCACAAAATCCTATTTGCTTATTGTCTTATTATGTTCTAGTTGCATTGGAGTTGCAGTTTGCATGGTACCTATAGAGCATCTTAGTCTTATACTAGGTGGATAAGTCATTGTGCATGCTTGATGTCTTGCTACAGGTTGTTCATCCCTAAGATGTGCATGGCGCCTTTCTATCATGGTTAGATTAAGCCATTATAGGTACATGTAAAGCTTAGGGTTGGTGTAGGGTTTAATTTCCCTTTGAGTTTTAAATAATGCCATGGTTGGGTTTTAGATTTAACTCTTTATGCTTTTATAGCTTAAGATGGATGGTGAGCTAGGTTATCGAGTGCTTGAATGTTTTAAAGGTTTCTAATGTTGCCTTTGGATTTTTTGACAAGTATTAGTTAACCTTGAATTAATACAAGGTTTGATTAATGTGTAGCACCTTGGTTTTACGTTAGAAATATTAATATTAATTAATATTTTGGTTTACAATTAATCTAGAGTTTGATTAATGCAAAGTATACCTTAGATTTACTTTTGATAGATAGATGTTAACTAATATTTAGTTTTGCAAAGAAACTAAGGATAGATTAGTGCAACGAAACTTTAGTTTTGCTATCAATCATATGGAAGAGTATCATTAATAATCATTTGTTTTAATGACCATTAGGTTTGGAATTAATCATTTGCTAGATTAGATTGAAAATTAATCCAATGTTTAATTTAATTTATTAATTAACCTAATGATAGATTAGTTTGGCAATTAATCTAATGGTTAATTTAATATAATCTTTAGATTATTAATTAACCTAATGATAGATTATTTTGGCAATTAATCTAATGGATAATTTGTTATTGTCTTTAGATTATAACTAATCAAATGATAGACTAGTTTAGAAATTAAACTAATGTTTATTTAATTATAGTATTTACATTATTAACTAATAAAATGGTAGATTAGTTTGGTAATTAATCCAATTATTAATTCTTATAATATTTAGTTAAATGATAGATTATTTTGGTAATTGGTCTAATGATGGAATTAATTCATTATAATATTTGGTTTACTTAATCAAGTGATAGATTAATCATAAGTCTTTCAGAGGAATGATAAGACTTACTAATGGAAAATTGATTAATTAGATCTCTAATTTTGTTGCTTAACCAAACGATGAGTCAACTTGATCATTAAGCTAACAAAGGGTCAAGGTTATGCACAACGACAAATATTCGCAAATTGGGTGAATATTAGGATTATTTGAAATTAAAATTTGGCAAAAATGGGGACCCTAAACATCGGCCCATTTGCCCAAATTTTTTGGGACCAAATTGTTTTTAGGATCCATTTGCCCTGCTATGATACTTATTTCATGGAGCATTCCCACCTAACATTTGTCTTCAAATCATAAAAAAATTCATTCATCCTACCAAAATTACCTCTTATACCCCCATTATATATAGCTAACATGAGAGTGATACTCATACATTTAAAATACTAATTCTCCCTAATAGAAAGCGATACACAATAGGTGATAGATAATAGGTGAGACAATGAGCAAAATATAGAAAGTGATAGACATAAGGCAGTTGGCACCAACGACAAACAATAGGCGATTGCAAAAAGAAACAAAGAGATAACTAGTCTTTCTACCAGTTACCATATGTTAGTTGCCATATGTTTATCTTTCTGTTTGTCACCATATATCACACCATATATCAGGTGCCATATGTCACAACATATATCAAGTGCCATATGTCATACACCATATGTCAAGCACCATATGTCATCTGCCATATGTTAGGCACCATATGTCATCCACTATATGTTAGGTACCATATGTCATCTGCCATATGTCAGGCTCCATATATCATCCACCATATATTAGGCACCATATGTCATCCACCATATGTCATCTACCATATGTCATATACCATATGTCAGACACTATATATCATCTACCATATGTCAGACACCATATGTCATCCACCATATCAGGTGCCATATGTCATCCGCCATATATCATCCACAATATGTCATCTACCATATATTAGGCACTATATGTCATCCACCATATGTGATTCGCATCCGCCATATGTCATCCACTATATGTCAGGTACCATATGCCATCTGCCATATGTCATCTACAATATGTCATGCGCTATATATCATCCACTATATGTTAGGATCCATATGTTATCCACCATATGTCAGGTGCCATATGTCATTTGCTATATGTTAGGAGCCATATGTCAGGCACCATATATCATCCACCATATGTCAGGTACCATATGTTATCCACCATATGTCAGGCACTATATATCATCTACCATATATCATCCACCATATATTAGGTGCCATATGTCATTCGCCATATGTCATCCACCATTTGTCATCCACCATATGTCAGGTGCCATATGTCAAGCACCATATATCATATGTCAAGTACCATATATCATTCGCTATATGTTAGGTACCATATGCCATCCACTATATGTCATCCAACATATATCATCCACCATATGTCATCTGCCATATGTCAGACACCATATGTCATCCACCATATGTTAGGTACCATATGTTATTTGCCATATGTTAGGTGCCATATGTCAAATGCTATATATCAAATACCATATGTCATCCACCATATGTCAGGTGCTATGTCATACACCACATGTTAGGCACCATATGTTAGGCATCATATGTCATCTGCCATATGTCATCCACCATATGCTAGGCAACATATGTCATCCACTATATGCCAGACGCCATATGTCATATACCATATGTTAGACACTATATATGTCATCCACCATATGTCAGGCACTATGTCATCTATCACATATTAGGTACCATATGTTAGGCGTAATATGTCATCTTCCATATGTCATCCACCATATGCTAGGCACCATATGTCATCCACCATATGCCAGGAACCATATTTCATCTACCATATCTCATCTGCCATATGTTAGGCACCATATATCATCCACCATTTGTTAGGTGCCATATTTTATCTGCCATATGTCATCCTCCATATGTCAGTCACACCATGTCAATTCCGTCATGTCAGTCACTCCATGTCAGTCATATTATAGATAAAGGGTGATAATAGTTTCATAGTTTTAGGCATCAATAGATGTCCAAACATAGGCATATTTGTACTCGTTGGAAATCTCTTTTTAAGCTTGATCTAATGGTGGTGTTTTTGTAAATTTTTGAGATGATTTAATAGGTCAAAATATGCCCCAAATATGACCTTACTTTTTAGGGCTTCAAATACCCCAAATTTTGGTGTGAAGATGATTGATTTGATTGCTTGGTCAAAAGGCCTACAAACTTGAGGTAATTTATTAGATTTTTTAGTTTGACATCCATTTTTTTAGTATATCATCTGACATCCATTTTTTGTAGTATTTCATCTAACATCTATTTTTTTGCAATCTATCGTCTAACCTCTACTTTTTTGCAATCTTCCATTTGACATGTGTTTTTTACTGTCTTCCATCCACGTTTTGTATTTTTGGATAAATTCACCACACTTTTATAATTTTTTGTGGAAAAAATAAATTTTACTTTTATTCTAATATGGTTTTGGACAGATTCACTTCAGTTTTGAAACTAATTTACCCCATTTTTATAAATAGATTTTGGTTCGGACCCCTTATGCATAACCTTACGAAGGGTTAATAGAGCTTTAGAATTTGATAATTGTGGAAAATATTTTGGAAAAGACATATGGGCTTCTTTATTCATGTTTTGCTATATTGAATTAGATATGTATAACATTGAATTTTGATATTTGAGGAAAATATCTTAGAAAGAAGTATGGGCTTCTTTTGCTTGTGTTACTATATTGAATTGATTTTATAGAAATGCAAGGGTTTGGGTTTTAAAAATGCTTGTGGAAGATATTTTAGGAAATAAGTATGGGCTTCTTTTGTGTGTGCATTAAATCATATAGAAATGCATTCATACCTACATATGAGTTGTTCTGATCCCTACCTTCCTATCAAACTACCATGGAGGCCAAGGGAAGAAGATGTCAAATCATGCTAGATTACTTCTTCATTATTCTTAAAGTAGTGTTGAAAATAACTCTTGGTAAAAGAGTATTTATTGTAATAAAAGCAAAGACTATTCTTTTGTAATCTAAACCTTTAATTAGATGACTACTTGTGCCAAGTTAATTAATCGTTTTATGGTTCTTATCCATGCATAATACTTTGATTAAATGGTTAGTTAGATTTATTGTTGCAAGCTTAAGATAATTAGTTTTGCTTCCATTCTAGAATTTGCCTTTGTTTTAATTCTTGTAGAGTGAGAGAGAGAGAGTTATCTTTGGGTCTTAGGGTTTTCTTTGGAAAGGGCTCTAAATTTAACCTTGTTTAAAACTCTCCTTTACAACCTGGGTTATTATGGGGTAGCAACACCTAGTTCCTATGTCCATGAGAAAATATTCACATGGAGTGGTTTTTACATAGAGGTACATCACAGATATGGAGAAGACAAACATGAAGTTTAAGGGGTCACCACAGAGATGTAGTTAAACTAGACTAAGACACTACACATGATAGACCTAGCATAGATTGAATTATGGTTAGAAGAAGGAAATAGTGTCCTCTTCTCTAAATACTAAGAAGGGATACTCCAAATTCTAAGGTCACAAAGTCTACATTTGTGGAGAATGCCAAAAAAGTGACGAGACCATTTTAAAAGCATCCTCGGACCTCTATAATGTAGAGGTATACAAGTTGAACCTTAGTTATCTATGGGAGCTTGGCCTCTCCTATCCACTTGAGTGATATCTGCAACATCTTAGACTCAAAATATGGGTATGTCTAGTCAATGTATGTATTACATGGATACTTTTGTAAAATTATATCTCTCTCGGGTTGGTTAACTTTTTAAGTTGTTATAGTTGGTATTAGAGCTCTAGATCATATGACTAGAAGCTTCCCTGGAAAGGACTTACAAAAGTTAACATGATGGATAAATTGGGTAATGGAAAGTTGAATAAAATTAGTGGATGATAGTATATAGTTTTTAGTACATTGGAGGATGTGACTAACTAGTACGTATGAGGAATAAGAAGGAGAGGAAGAAGAGGATCTTCTATTCTGTAAAGACATGCTAGGTAGGAAAATATCAAGGCTAGACCCCTAAGATAAAGTTTGTGGACCTCCAATACAGAGGTGGAGAACCTCACTACTACCATCTCACTTTTGCAAGAACAATTAGAGAAAAAGGGACAAATTTTAGAAATAAAATAAAAATCCTAAGGCTAGACCAAAAGGAAACCCTCCTACAAATGAGCAAGAAGCTAGGGTTTTTATAGAGGTAAAATTAGTGATGGATCTGAAGAATGTTAATACCTCTAGATTCACCAAAAAGGATGGGGGTGATTCAACTAAATCTTTGTTGAATGAGCTGGAGACCTACTTCTCCATGAAAAATTATTCTTCAATGACCCAAACCTGTTGGGCCACTCTCCATTTGGAAGAGACTGGGTTATAATGGTGGAATAATTTTAAATTCGATCAGAATATTGAGGTTATTAATATTTTTTTGGAGGGTTTTATGGATGCATTTAAGAAAATATTCCTTACTGAACAACATTATGTGGAGATATTTGAGAAATTTTACACACTTCTCTAAGGAACAATGAAAATGAAGTTTTACTACCAAAAATTTTAAAACTGATTTAGTGCATACCACTTTACAAATATGATGATCATATGAAGGTACATAAGTTTATCTTGGGAACATATCCTAAGATAATATCAGTAGTAATAATGCATAAGTCATAGAATTTACAAAAGGTATATGACTTAGCCCGTCAAGCCAAGTCCAATCTACAGTTGAACAAGTCTCCCTTTAACTATGTGGTTTTGTCAGAAGGAAATTGACAAGCCTTAAGGAAAAGGATGAGTGATGGATTTATGAAATGGGAACAAGAACAAAATAAGAAAAGAAAAGATAATCCAAATATGGAAAATATAAACAATGGTAAGAAAGGGAGTTTCAAGAAGAAATTCTAGAAGAGGAAGGATAACGAAACCCTTCAAGCACAAAAACAACCTGAACTATCTCGAACCAAGAAAATAGGAAAAAAGAAATAGGAAAGACATACAGGTCCCAAGGGTGGTTGCTATGACTATGGGGGATATCATTATGTGAACAAGTGTCTGAATCGAGTAGAACCAAGTAAAAATACTAAAGAGCCCAACAATAGAATCTTTGTGGCAATTGGAAACAAGAATTTTTATGATCAAGCCACACCTATGATTCCATATGGTAAGTTATTTGATGAGAAAGTTAAGATCTTGATAGATAGTGGAGCTATAGATAGTTTCATTTCTTATAGTATAGTCGAGGATTTGTTATAAAGACCAAGATATTTGGCACAAGGGTGGAAAGTCGAGTGTGGGTTTGGACAAAACTACTTACTGGATCAATGTTTTCCCATAGGTGAGATCACCCTACCCAATGGATCTACTCTTTTGTACTTAAATGTAGCCCTGCTACATGCTTTTGATATCATATTGGGAATGGAATGGTTAAGGGATCATGAAGCAATGATTAATTTTCAAGATAGATGGATATAATTTTCAAGTAAGAACAAGTAGAGATTGAGAATTCATAGTGAGCAAGGAGATTTTTACCCTTAGATGATCTTAGCAATGCAGCTAAAGAAAGCTATTAGGAAAGGTGGTATGGTCTATGTCATTAAATTAAATCACAATATCAAGGATGATAGGAAGGAATTACTATTTAAGGAGCATACAATATTGTAAGAGTTTTGGGATGCTTTTCCTAAAGACCTTCCAAGGCTACCACCTAAGCATGAATTTGATTTCATGATCAAAATTATTCCAAGGTTAGAACATATTCATCAGACTCCTTACAAGATGAATCCTATTGAGATGCAAGAGTTAAAGGTGCAACTTTAGGGGTTGTTATAAAAGGGTTTGATTAAAACTAGCGTATCACCATGGGGTGCGCCAGTTCTTTTTGGTAAATAGGATGGATTGCTAAGGTTGTGCATAGATTATAGAATGCTGAACAAAGCCATTGTTAAGAATAGGTACCCATTACCAATAATTAAGGATTTATTTGATCAACTCAAGGGTGCCACCATATTCTCAAATATTGATTTGAAATCAGGATACCATCAACTAAGAATCCATGAGGAGGATACTCACAAGACTGCTTTTAAGACTAGGTATGGGCATTATGAGTTTACAATCCTACCTTTTGGATTAACCAATACCCTGACAACATTCATGAATCTAATGAACAATGCATTCAAGGAGCATGTAGATTAGTTTATCTTAGTATTCTTGTATGATATTCTAATATATTCATGGAAGAAGGAAGAGCATGATAAGCATTTAAGGATTTTTCTTGGGTTGTTGAGAAGGAACCAACTCTATAGGATTATGTCAAAATGTGATTTTTTCCTTGAGGTGTAGTAACTAGGACATATTATATCTTCTAAAGGGATAGCAGTAGATCCTAATAAGATAGAGGCTATTTTTAGCTTACCACTGCCCACTAATGTGCCTGAAGTGTAGAGCTTTATGGGCATAATAGGGTATTATAGGTGGTTTGTAAAGGATTACTTTAGGATAGCCTATTCCATAACTAACCTTCAAAGAAAAGGGAAGGAATATAAATGGATGAACAAGTGCAAAGCTAATTTTGAGTTACTTAAACAAAAGTTTACTACTGCACCTATTCTCAAGTTCTAGATCCACAAGAGATTTTTTTAGTTTGCATTGACTCTTATTTGGAAGGTTTGGGAGGAGTACTATCTGAGGATGATTCAGTCATAGCTTATGAGTTAAGGAAACTCAAGAAGCATGAGGTCAAATATGCTATGCATGATTTGGAAGTAGTAGCTATTGTGCACACCCTTAATATTTATGGAATTATCTACTAGGGAAGCCTTTTGAGTTAAGAATCAATCATTAAAGATTAAGGTATATCTTTACCCAACTGATGCTCAATGCGATGCAAAGAAGATGGATCAATTTCTTAGTAGAATATGAGTTTGGTATAGAGTATATCAAAGGTAAGGAAAATAAGGTTGTTGATATCTTAAGTAGGAGACAACATATAGTTGCTTTGACTCGATGTCACGTAGACTTAATGGACCAAGTTAGGGAAATGCAAGCACATGACTAGTTTTGTAGTGAAATTTAGGTCAATTTGGAAAGTAACTCTGAAGAGAGTAAGGATTTTTGTATGAAATATGGGATTTTACATTTCAAGGATAGAGTGGTAATACCTAAATCTAGAGATGTAAGGAATTGATCATGCAAGAGGTACATAGATATCCTTACTCTGCTCACCTAGGAGGGGCAAATATGAGAGAGAGTATGAAGAAAATCTTCTATTGGTTAGGTATGAAGAAATATATCACCAATTTTATGGCTTGATGTTTGGAATGCCAAAAAGTGAAAGTTGAGCATAGAAATTCGGTGAGATAATTGTACCCACATGACATACCCATACAAAAGTGGAAGGTGATATCTATTGAATTCATAGTGGCTTTACCAAATACTAGGTACCAATATGATGTAATCCTTGTAGTGGTCGATAGATTGACCAAGGTTTCTCATTTCATTCTAGAAAACAACAAGGACGATGACCTGATAGTGGCCAATAGATAAGCCAAATATATTTTCAAGTTGTATGATTTTACTGATGATGAGCATCAGAAATGCTCATATTTTGTACATCATTTCTTGATTATTATGCGGCTATATAATAAGGATTGCATATATTTATGAATGATTATGTAATTATTTGATGAAATTATGCGTGTTACCTAATTTGTGTGTTTTCAGTGTGTTTTGTGGAATTGCAGTTGGTTTAGTTAGATTTGGATCAGTCGAGGTCTTTTTGATGGACCTGGCACTTTGTTTCTTTGGGGATCAATGCAGAGAACATAGGCGCCTTCCTCTTCCAGGAAGGCGCCAAGAGAAAGTAGGTGCCTTCCTCTTCCAGGAAGGCGCCAAGAGAACGTAGGCGCCTTCCTCTTCCAGGAAGGCGCCAAGAGTAAGTAGGCGCCTTCCTCTTCCAGGAAGGCGCCAAGGAAAGACAAGCGCCTTCCTCCTCCAGGAAGGCGCCAAAGGGAAGGAAGCGCCTTCCTCTCATAAGGAAGGCACCGACGAGAAGGCGAGCGCCTTCCTCCCATAAGGAAGGTGCCACTAGAAGGCAAGCGCCTTCCTCTCATAGGAAGGCGCCAATAGAAAGCAAGCGCCTTCCTCTCACAGGAAGGCGCCAATAGAAGGTAAGCGCCTTCCTCTTCCAGGAAGGCGCCAATGGTAGTAAGACACCTTCCATATAGGGAAGGCACCCGATATACTTAGGCACCTTCCTCATAGGGAAGGCGCCTCTATTCTTCGCCCGTTGACCAGATTTGCATGACGTGGACAACAACGGCTGGTGCAGTTTCAACTCTACATCATGTAGAGCTAAATTGGAGATCGCACCAATGTATGAAAGTATCTTACCAATGCCAGGTGAAGCATGAACCAATCAACGAACATGCCACCATTAGAACCAAATGCCAATTTTAAGCAGACGTCGATTGCATTCACCAGACTGTCTTAATTTAGTCTGGGATGAATCGACTATTGTAACTTCTTTGTAATAGAAGTTCTACGGGTGTGTTATATAAACACACGTAGACCGCTCTGAGATATATAGATTGATATAGATTTATATAGAGTTATAGAGACAGATAGAAGAGATAGATATTGTAACACTTTGATAAATATATTACAGTTCTAAGAGTTCTAAGCGCGTGTTCAGCTGGGAGGAAGCTGCTGGAGCCTGGGCCCACTCCAAGCCAGTATTTCTTCCCCACTTTTCTTGTGTTTTCTAGATTAGTTTATTGCTTTTATAGGATCATTTACCGCATTGCTATTTCCAGTATTTGCAGTAGATTCATTTTCAGGAATGTGTGAATGTTTTATTTTCATAGATTTAATTATTTTCTTCTTACGTAAATTATTGAGGAGTGCATGAGTGATTGACAACCATTTTGAAAACACCTCCCCAATAGTAGAATTAGCAGGACTCATCTCAAGTGGTATTGTAAGCAATCTCGTTCTAGACCCTTCGCAAGTTTACGAAGCTCCCTAGGTTGATAAATTAAATGCACGGGCATGTGACAAAAGTAGGAAAAAGTTAACCTTGTTTGGCCCGCAACATTTTGGCACCATTGTCGAGGAAGCGTCTCAACTAGATTATTTACAATACCCTGAAACCTTCCATCTGACCTTGCATGAGTTCTTCGAGAAGAAGAGGACCGGACGGTCGGTTTATAAGAACCAATCCATTCGAACTCTGAGTCAGTCGAGCATTCTAAATTTGAATTAGACTCACCCGACCCACCTCCAACAATCCATTGGAGTGAGGAGCCTCACTTTGTGCAAAGTGCCTCCTCATCCCATCAACGTGGGGAAGAATGAATCATCATAAATCCCCTATTTAATAGGACTCCCTTAGAGGAAGCCCTATTGTGGAAAGTTGTAGAAGATCGGACGATCTCACCAGACAACCTTAGAGCTTTGACTCAGAAAGTCTTAAATGACCGTAAGGCCATAAGCACTGCATTAGAAACCACATTTCCTAAAAAAATGGCTGATAACGATGAAGTCTCATCTGGCTTTAGTTTCCCGATAGAGGAAGGAGTAGGAGATGCCAAAATGAAAAACATATCCCCTGCTCACCTTTCGACCTTCAGAGGATACCCAACTGAGGACCCTGACCTATTTTTATTTAAGTTTGATGTCTTATGCAGGTCTGTGGACTACAAATCCGATACGTAGAAGCTGAAACTCTTTCCTTCTACATTGGACGATGCAGCTCTGCGATGGTTCATCGGTCTGGGAGACAAACACATTGCCACGTGGGACCAGATGAAGAGGCTCTTTTTAGAGCAATACCAAGATTTTGGGAGAGCAAGAGACTCCAGGGAGGAGGTCCTGAGCATGACACAGAAAGAAGATGAGTCTCTCGAGGAGTACTGGGAGAGATTCAACTTTAATCTTCAATGATCTCCTCACGCGAGACTATCTGATAAGTCCCTCAAAAGCATATTTTTGAGAGGACTTACCAATGAATCACTGGAGGCTCTTAACATGATCTTTGGAGGTGATGTCTACCAGCATGCTATGGAAGACATCCGAAAACTATGCCAGAACTACTCAAGAAGGCGAGGCAAGGCCACCTCCAGAACCATGAAAGCGACTGCTTCAGTCACAAAGATAGAAATAGGTAACATGCTGGAGGATTTAAAGAGCGAAATGCTCTCATCTCTAGCATTGCAGATGGATACGCTGTTGTTAGAGAAAAAGAAGCAAGAAAATGAGGCAGCATTGGCTTATTTCTATCCAAAATGCAGAGGGAGGCATGCAAAGAATGCATGCCCGGAGAACAAAGTCAGAGTATGCATAGTTTGTAGGCTGAATCATAAAACTCGATTGTGCCCGCAACTGCCCAGTAATCAGGAGGAGGCTGAAAGCACGGATGCCTATTTCATAGGCAATCGAAAGAGTTGGCCACAACCCCCTATGGGGAATATGCCAACCGGAATGCCGCCATATGGGGGAGGACCATACATGCACCAAGGACCACCTCAACCACCTAACATGGGGTGGTGGGGGCCATCACCCTGGTCTAACGCACCCCCAACAGCATTCCCGAACCAGCAGCCATGGATGCCATATCCATATCCTGGGCAGCAGTGGAGAGGCCACACTACATGGAATCAGGCTCCATAGAACGTAGCACCTGCTCACCCCCAATAGAATTTATCGACATTGCCAGTAGTGAGACCTACGTAGCTACCCGCACAACCGATGGCAAATCTGAATAACAGGGTGAACCAGCCAACATACAACATGGAGGGTGAGATGTATCCTATGTACAATATTCAGCTTAGGTCAGGTAGGCAGCTAGGAGTAGGAACACCTCCACTGGTAGAAGAGGAGGAGGAGGTAGAAGAAACACCTTTGGTAGAGGAGGAAGAAACACTTGAGAGAGTGAAGGCTCCATTTCCCAATCGGTTGCAAGAATAGAGAAAAGTAACGTAGCCAGAATTTGACATCTTGTCAAGCTTGAAGAACCTCACAGTGACAATTCCATTATTCCAAGCAATCCGAGATGTTCCAATATATACCAAGGCAATCAGAGAGATGTGTCTGAGGAAGCCGGGATGAAGAGCAACCTAGACTATCAATGTCATGGGTAAACTGGCAGATTTGATGATGGGCAGAACATGCCATCCGAAGTATGCAGACCCAGGCAGCCCGATGCTGACTATAAAAATTGAGGGACATTCCCTATCCAATACGTTGGTCGATCTCGAAGCAGCCATCAACGTAATGCCTCAGGAGACCATGCAGAGGCTACAACTCATGAACCTAAAACCCACCATGATAGTGCTACAGCTGGTCGATCGATCGACCGTAGCACCGAAAGGAATGTTGGAAGACATGATAGTAATGGTCAGCGCATGGGAATACCCAACCGACTTTTTAGTCTTGCAATCCAAAACTAGGTTGGGTGGTTACCCGCTCATCTTGGGGAGGCCATGGCTGGAAATAGCTGATGCTTACATCAGCTATCGGGATGGGCTGATGACCATCTTCGATGGGCGAAACGTTAAAAGGTTGACCATTTCACCCCTAGCATAGTCCGTCGACTCAGTAGGAGAACCCATGTTCATCGAGCATGGAAATCTGGAGTTGTCCATGATCCAGTCGGTGATGACATTGGAGGAGTTGATAGAAGAAGATGAAGATGGTGCTATTGTGGAGTTTCTCCATGGAGAGCCCTCCATCTCCGCACCTGGATCACCGTTGACTGGCGCCCAAGATCACCATGTTCGGCAGATACACGTTGGGCCAGGAAGAACGTTAAATGTCAGTAGTAGGTTGACGCCCACACAACTGACAAAAATAGAAGAGCTCCTGGTAAGGCACCAACAAGCATTTGCATGGGATTACTCAGATATGCAGGGCATCAGCCCAGAGATCTGTACCCATCGGATTTATCTAGATGATCAGGCAACTCCAAGCCGACAGCCGCAGAGAAGAATGAACCCGACAATGAAAGACATTGTCAAGGAAGAACTGCACAAACTCTTGGCTGTCGGATTCATATATCCAATTTTTGATAGTGAGTGGGTATCACCATTAGTGGTGGTCCCTAAAAAGAATGGGAAGTGGCGAATCTATGTGGACTACAGAGCATTGAACAAAGCAACCAAGAAAGACCACTTCTCGCTCCCGTTCATTGATCAGGTCTTGGACACACTCTCGGGGAGGAAGTACTTCTCCTTTCTGGATGGATTCAGTGGATACAACCAGATCCAGATAGGAGAAGAAGATCAAGATAAGACAACGTTCACCTACCCATGGGGAACGTTTGCCTATAGGGTATTGCCTTTCGGACTGTGCAACGCACCTGCCACCTTTCAAAGGGCGGTGCTTAGCATATTCTCAGACATGATGGGAGACGGGGTCGAGGTATACATGGATGACTTCACCGTCTATGGAGAAACCTTTGAGGAGGCAATGACGAACTTGGAAAGAGTGCTCGATAGAAGCAAGAAAAATAATTTGTCCCTAAGTAACGAAAAATGCTTTATGATGATGCAAGAAGGCATCGTACTGGGGCACCACCTCTCTGTAGAAGGAATAAAGGTTGATAAAAGGAATATTGAGGTCATCAGGGACCTACCCAACCCTAGAACGTAGAAAGAGGTGAGGAGTTTTCTTGGATCAGCCGGGTACTATCGGTGATTTATCGTCGAATTTAGCAAAATTGCCAAACCACTGCACACTCTATTATCTAAGGATGTGGAGTTCAATTGGATGGAAGACTGCGAAGAAGCATTCCAATTGCTTAAGGAGAAACTGATATCTGCACCAGTTTTAAGAGGACCAAATTGGGCCATACCATTCCATATCTACTTGTGATGCATCCAACGGTGCGATTGGAGCAGTCCTCGGACAAAAATATGGCAAAGAATTTTATGCCATTTATTATGTCAGTAAAAACTTGGCAGGAGCAGAGCTCAACTACACGGTGACAGAGAAGGAGTTCCTCATAGTTGTCCATGCTATAAACAAATTCTGCCACTATATCACCGGATATAAGGTATTTTTCCATACGGACCATGCGGCTATCAGATACCTAATGAGCAAGCCGGCCATTGGTGGAAGAATTATCAGATGGCTATTGCTACTATAGGAATTCGACATCACCATAGTCGACAAACCAGGCAAGGATAACGTCGTGGCAGATTTTCTATCCAGATTGATACCAGCAGACCATCAAGCAGTGGAAGACCAGTTTTTGGATGAACATTTGTTCACTATTAGTGAGCAAACCCCATGGTATGCAGATATAGCCAATTACTTGGCCACCGGAAGGACCTCACCTGCTCTCTCTTTCCGAGAAAAGTAGGCGGTCATAGAGAAAAGTGCATCGTTCCTATGGATGGATGGCCTCCTATTTAAAATAGGACGTGACCAAATTATAAGAAGATGCATAGCAGAACAGGAGTTCTCAGAAGTACTCAAAGCATGTCACGATGAACCATGCGGAGGACACTTTGCAGGGAAATGAACTGCCTACAAAATCCTACAGGTTGGGTACTTTTGGCCCACTCTGTTTAAGGATGCGGCTGCGTACACCAGCAAGTGTGATGAATGCCAAAGGATGGGCAGACCAACCCATCGAGATGAAATGCCCCTCCAGCCTCAGGTACACCTGGAACCTTTCGATAAGTGGGGCATGGACTTCGTGGGACCGTTTAATCCACCTTCAATGGGGAGGAGGTTTATTTTGGTCTGTACGGATTACGTTACCAAATGGGTTGAAGTTCAGGCATTGAGGGATTCAAAGGAAAGAACGGTTGTCGATTTCTTATTTGCCCATATTTTTACATGATTTGGGGTCCCTAGGGAGATAACAACAGACCAAGGGCCTCAATTTACCTCCAAGTTGATCAAGGAGCTGATGGAGCAATACAGAGTTTGGCACAATAAAACTACGCCCTACCATCCATAGGAAAACGGGCAAGTGGAAGTGACAAACAGAGAAATAGAGAACATCCTGATGAAGACCGTGCAACAACATAGGAAATATTGGGCTACATGGTTGTCGGAGGTAGTCTGGGCATATAACACCATGTGGAAATCCACCACAGGCTTTACACCTTTCCAACTGGTCTATGGGAAAAATGTGATGATGCCCATCGAATTTGAAATCAAGACGCTGAGAATGGCTTTAGAATTGAACTTGAGCTTGGATGAAGCTCAAAAACAAAGGATTCGATAGCTAGATCAGCTGGACGAAATCCGATTAGATGCTTTGCAGAGAACAAAAATTATACAGAAGCAAAGAAAGCGGTGGCATGATAGCCACATTAAGTTGAAGCAGTTCCAAGAAGGGGAATGGGTACTATTGTACGATTCTCGGTTCCAAGAGAGGAAAGGCAAATTAATGCAGAGATGGATGGGGCCGTATGAGGTGGTAGAGCTCATCAAGAATGGGGCAGTGCATGTTAAGACAATTGATGGTAGCAACACCATGTTAACAGTCAATGGCCACCGACTACGCCCCTATAACACGTCCGAAACATTATAGGTAGAATCCAGAATAGGCATGGGGGAGACCCCATCTTGTTAGATCTGGACCGAACTCTCACAGGTGAAATGGTGGGCATGGAAGTGCTCACCCAAAATTAGTTAATGTAGTTTTTTCTTACAGTGTGTTTTTGCAGGGACGACGCCCGCATGCAAGCTGCAGGCATCCTAACCCAGGGCCTAACAGGCATGGAATGCATCTAACTGCCTTTATTTTCCTTTCTTTTTTGGTTGCTTTTTGTAGGTGGAGGACCTGACAACACGAGGAATAGGTATCTAGGAAACCAGGCCTGATTCGGCTCAGCATTCCGACACCGGCTCGTAGGTAGAAGTGAAGGCAGCATGAGGCGAGACTGAGAAGGCTTGATCACCCTTTCCTGGTCAATTGCAGCATGATTGCCGAGAATAAAGGTGCCTTCCTTATAAAGAAGGCACCCCACTAGAATAAAGGCACCTTCCTTATAAAGAAGGTGCCCCACCAGAATAAAGGCGCCTTCCTTATAAAGAAGGCACCCCACCAGAATAAAGGCGCCTTCCTTATAAAGAAGGCACCGAAGAAGGCACCTTCCTTATAGAGAAGGCGCACATAAGAGTTAAAAAAAAAAAAAAATATAGACAGAGGCACCTTCCACATCGAGAAGGCGCATGAGGCGCCTTCCACATCGAGAAGGCGCATACGAGGCACCTTCCACATCGAGAAGGCACATACAGACCGAGGTGCCTTCCACATCGAGAAGGCACATACAGACCGAGGCGCCTTCCACATCGAGAAGGCGCATACAGATCGAGGTGCCTTCCACATCGAGAAGGTGCATGTAGATCGAGGCACCTTCCACATCGAGAAGGCGCATACAGATGAAGGTGCCTTCCACATCGAGAAGGCACAAGCAATCAGAGGTGCCTTCCACCACCGGAAGGTGCATCCATTCGGGAAGCATCGACAACATCGAGAAGGTGCTATATAAGCGCCTTCCACATCGAGAAGGTACCAAAGAGCACCTTCCACGTACAGCCAACACTCAAACCTCCCAGATGCCTCGATCGAGATGTAGCCACCACACGAACGAGCGACATCAGATGACCATACCCCTCCCCCATGTCACAAATTGATGAATCACTGATCTTCACAATGCATGAACCACCGAATCAGGTACGTGCATGTCAATTCAAATTTTTATATAATCATTTATAAATTATGTGGTACCAAAAAAATATCATCATCATAAAAATCGTATCCCCCCATAGCCGGAACCACGTGCCAATGATATGGCTCAAAATAAATGCCAGAGTAAGGTGCCTTCCCTATAAGAAGGTGCCTTCCTGAAGAAGGAAAGACAAAAAAAATGTAGTAGGGAAGGAAGGCGCCATGGGAGGAAGGTCGAAGAATCATGCAGTGAAGAAGAATGAGCCGAGCGACACGGAAGGAATCAGGGGGGCTATAAGAACGTAGTTCGAGGCCGAAGGATGGCTCGAATACTGTACCCTAGTCAGTCAGGGCCAGGATGTGGAGGCAGCCAAGGAATTCGTTGCCTCCTTGAGAGGCGACGTAGCTCAGGTGCGGGGAGTAGAAATTCTAGTCACCCCCGAATACATCTCGTAGGCGACTGGATTACCCCTCACGGGGGAATGCATCTACAAAGGTGGACTATTGAAGTAGTACGCCGAAGTGCTGCTACCTGGAGAGACAGTGCAGATAGATAAGGAAGGGCTGCCCAAAAATAGCCTCCCCATGCACCTACGAAAGATATTCGAGCAGGTTGCTCGATTTCTTACATGCACCGGGAAGTATACCCATCTGCACGCCAACCATGTGCAGTTTTTGAACCACCTGGTGCATGGAAGGAAGCTGAACGTGCCTTTCTATCTAGAAAATGCCCTCAAGGATGAAGCAGCTAGGTATCAGAAAGGAGCACCGTCCGCCTTAGCCCACCATGGGCTGATATCAGTTCTGGTCTGCCATGCAGAAGCGCGTAGGCAGAACCCCGACGCAGAGGGAGATGGTGGCCGAGTAAGGCAACAAGATGTTATTGCCAAAGTAGGGCAAGCAGAGGGAAGCCCTAAGGAGGAAATGGTGAGTATCGAGCAATCGACATTGCCCTATTTCATAGAGGAAAGAGGGCATTCCCTAGTGCCCGAATGTACAGAAGAATTAGGGCATTCTCTAGTGCCCGACTACACAAGGGAAAGAGGGCATTCCCCAATGCCCAAACATGAAGAGGAGGGAGCACCGCTTACTAGCAGTGAGGCCGAGTTTCGACCACTAGGCCCCAGGAGGAAACGACTATGGTGACTCCTCCTCTCGATAGAAGAGGAACAGGGTGACCCAAAAATTGATGTGGTAGCCCAAACCCTCCAAGAATTGATAAACCAGAGCCCACAAGATGCAGGGACCTCCGAGAGCAATGATCAGGTCGACGCGGCCTTGGAGGAGGCGTTGGAGTGGCAAACCAATTGCTGGATGGCCCAACAAATTTTGGAAGACTGCCAGAACAAGCATAGAGGGGAGTTGAAGGAGCGGGAAGAATGAATCGCCCACCTCGAGCAGCTGGTCTGGCAGTTGCGAGAGGAGAACCAGCTACTCCAGGCCAGAGGAACAGAAAGGAAAGATGCGTCGGCCCAAACCGACTGGGCAACAAAAATTTTGATGAATTCTCCCACCTCTATAGAATGAGTCTTTTCTTCGAGAGAAATTTGATCGGACGCCCATCAGAGCAGCCTAGAAATAGGGGAGAATTCCCTTGCTTTCGATAATGAAAGGGAGAGAAGTCCCGCAACACCCCCTATCATCGTCCTCAGTGATACAGAGTAGGACGATGGTCAGCAATAGCAGATAGGGCCGAAGGATAAGGAGGAGTTTCTCAGATAGACAGAACCTGAGGGGTCGATGCAGGACAGACAAGGGGACGAAGAAGTACCCCCAGGGATGACAACAGAATGAAGAGAATACCCCAGGGGCGGTAGCATAGAATGAAATGAATGCTCCAAGGACCGTAGAGCAGGCCCCTCGGAGTGAGGAGATGACCGCCAGGGAGAGGGAGAAGACCCCTATTTGAGCTATCACATTTTTCGTAGAGGCCAGAGGAAAAAGGCCCAGGATGGCTCGAAAGAAGGTGAAGGTGACCTTCGTCGAGCCAGAAGAGGATGAGTGGGATATGCAGCCATTCGTGAAAAGGTGAAAACAATTTGAATGGTTGCTCAAGGAGATGAAAGTAGCCAAAGAGGCTAGGAAGGTAGCCTCGAGGATGCGAGGAGACTCTGGCATCTGCATCAATCCGATAGAGGACAGCCAGTTCTAGGATATTTATGGTTCATCCCGGGGATGACCCTCCATGATGAGAAGGTATCTTGAATGGTGGGGGGTATATGGCCCCAAATTGGAGGCCGCTGCCATTGCAAAGGAGAACGTAGGGCTTACTCCTGAAGTAGCCTAGTTATATAGAGCCCAAGTAGTTCATTCCAGGAGAGACAATTCAGATATCCCTCTCGCAATAGTTAGACCTCCAGACGCTGACCTATGGCAAGCCGTAGAGGCTGCATTCCAGTCAACAAAAATGATGTTGGCTAGATCACCATCGATAGCGGCCAGAATGAGGAGAGGACAGCCTACAACCGCACCCACGTAGAGGAGGCAGACATGGGCCGTAGGTACAATCGGATCCACCAAGAGACGATGACGATAAGGGGTCAGCAAGACTACCTATAGTTTTGATGCCACGAGGGCGTGGCATATGTTAAGCATGGGGGGATGATGAGCATCAAAAATGCTCATATTTTGTACATCATTTCTTGATTATTATGTGGCTATATAATAAGGATTGCATATATTTATGAATGATTATGTAATTATTTGATGAAATTATGTGTGTTACCTAATTTGTGTGTTTTCAGTGTGTTTTGTGGAATTGCAGTTGGTTTAGTTAGATTTGGATCAGTCGAGGTCTTTTTGATGGACCTGGCACTTTGTTTCTTTGGGGATCAATGCAGAGAACATAGGCGCCTTCCTCTTCTAGGAAGGCACCAAGAGAAAGTAGGCACCTTCCTCTTCCAAGAAGGTGCCAAGAGAACGTAGGCACCTTCCTCTTCCAGGAAGGCGCCAAGAGTAAGTAGGCGCCTTCCTCTTCCAGGAAGGTGCCAAGGAAAGACAAGCGCCTTCCTCCTCCAGGAAGGCACCAAAGGGAAGGAAGCGCCTTCCTCTCATAAGGAAGGCACCGACGAGAAGGTGAGCGCCTTCCTCCCATAAGGAAGGCGCCACTAGAAGGCAAGCGCCTTCCTCTCATAGGAAGGTGCCAATAGAAAGCAAGCGCCTTCCTCTCACAGGAAGGCGCCAACAGAAGGTAAGCGCCTTCCTCTTCCAGGAAGGCGCCAACGGTAGTAAGACACCTTCCGTATAGGGAAGGCACCCGATATACTTAGGCGCCTTCCTCATAGGGAAGGCGCCTCTGTTCTTCGCCCGTTGACCAGATTTGCATGACGTGGACAACAACGGCTGGTGCAGTTTCAACTCTACGTCATGTAGAGCTAAATTGGAGATCGCACCAATGTATGAAAGCATCTTACCAATGCCAGGCGAAGCACGAACCAATCAGCGAACACGCCGCCGTTAGAACCAAATGCCAATTTTAAGCAGACGTCGATTGCATTCACCAGACTGTCTTAATTTAGTCTGGGATGAATCGACTGTTGTAACTTCTTTGTAATAGAAGTTCTGTGGGTGTGTTATATAAACACACGCAGACCGCTCTGAGATATATAGATTGATATAGATTTATATAGAGTTATAGAGACAGATAGAAGAGATAGATATTGTAACACTTTGATAAATATATTACAGTTCTAAGAGTTCTAAGCGCGTGTTCAGCTGGGAGGAAGTTGCTGGAGCCTGGGCCCACTCCAAGCCAGTATTTCTTCCCCACTTTTCTTGTGTTTTCTAGATTAGTTTATTGCTTTTATAGGATCGTTTACCGCATTGCTATTTCCAGTATTTGCAGTAGATTCATTTTCAGGAATGTGTGAATGTTTTATTTTCGTAGATTTAATTATTTTCTTCTTACGTAAATTATTGAGGAGTGCATGAGTGATTGACAACCATTTTGAAAACACCTCCCCAATAGTAGAATTAGCAGGACTCATCTCAAGTGGTATTGTAAGCAATCTCGTTCCAGACCCTTCGCAAGTTTACGAAGCTCCCTGGGTTGATAAATTAAATGCACGGGCATGTGACAAAAGTAGGAAAAAGTTAACCTTGTTTGGCCCGCAACAATTGAGATAATCATTTCAGATAGGGACTCTAGATTTACATCTAAATTTTTGTAAGCCCTTCATCATGCAGTTGGAATGAAGCTAAATATTAGCTCTACATATCATCTGGAAATACATGGTCAAACAAAAGGGTGAACCAAATCTTGGAAAACTTGCTTCACATGTATTTTATGGACCAAAATCCTGAATGAGAAGACTTTTACATCTATTTGAGTTTGCTTATAACAATCGATACCATGCTTCCTTGAAAATAGCCTCGTTTGAAGCCTTGTATAGCAAGAGATGCAAAACTCCTCTATCTTAAGATAACCTAGAGGATTGGATTTTCATTGGGCAAGATGCAGTTAAAAATATGGAGAGTAGCTTATGATGATTAGGCAAAGGCTTAAGTAAGCCACCGATCATTAGAAGAGCTACACTGACATAAATTGCTCACCTAGAGAATTCTCTGTGGGGGACAAAGTTTTCCTGAGAGTTAAACCCATGAAAAGTGCCACAAAGTATTCTAAGTTGGATCCTTATTTTTTTGGGCCTTTTGAGATCACTAGAAATATTATTTTAGTGGATTACAAACTTGCCTTACCATCTGACCTGTCAAAGATCCATGAATCTTTCCACATATACCTACC
Source organism: Wollemia nobilis (assembly GCA_028583015.1). NCBI lineage: Eukaryota > Viridiplantae > Streptophyta > Pinopsida > Araucariales > Araucariaceae > Wollemia > Wollemia nobilis. The sequence continues at coordinate 195,951 of JAQPPZ010017065.1, forward strand.
TAAAAAGTATATTGTTGATCCTAATCATGTGTGGGATGTATCAAAATTAAAGATGCTATTTCCATTGGTAATTGAAGTGAGACCAATAAATATTTTATATTTTTATTCCAAAGTAATGAGAAAATAAAATCTAGAACAATGCAAGGTCCAATGAGACCAATATTCAAAGAAAAAATCCACTTAGAAGAAAATGGATGAAATGAAAAGACATTTTCCTTATTTGTTTGAATTAAGTTAAATGTAATGTTTTTTAGGAAACATAATAGACTGTGTTTAGTCCAAGGGGGTAGTATATCATGACCCACCTTGGTAGGAATTGCTAATTAAGTTAAACTATGTATTAGTGAATGATATTTAATGATTAAATTTGTTGTTTTGATGGATATATGCTTCTAATATTGTGTCCATTTTGTGTAAGAATATGGTATGATGGAAAAAATAATTGGCCAAAAGGAAGGAGAGACAATATTTATGGAAAAATAATGATGATCACTTGTTCATTAAACAACTTAGAGTAACATGAATAAGTATCCTTTCATGTAGGTGCATTATGGTTTGCTTATGCTCATGTTTGTACAATTGGACTAGGAAATTTTCTTGCAACGAGCCTATTTAACATGAGTAGGTGATAGCTTGAGTCTATCATAAGGAGCCACTAATTTAGGGATAAAACTATGATACAAAACATCGAGGGATGCATGTGTTCTTGTTTTTGGAATGATAGTTTGATTATCTCTTTGTGTGCTTTTGAAAGAATTATTAGTTGGTTGATAATAATATTCTTTTACCTAAGGTTGCAAAACATTATTTCATTTTCTTAAGGTTTGTAATTATTCCTTCATAAGAATACCTTGAGTTTTTTTGTGAGCATTTCTATTTTCTTGTTATGGCCATTTGTTGGGCCGCTTTTATGCTTGGAGGTGGTGATGCACTTATTACATGGTGTAAGCATTTGTGGAGTTGCCTTGAGTTGTTAAAGATACTGTATTTTCCCTCTCCTTGTTGTCGTAACAATGTTGGTTTAAAGGATGTAGTGGAATGTAGGATATGCTTGGCTTGCTACATTAAGATGCTAGTTTATGGAAATAATGGGTGTAGAGAAATACCTCCAACATTACCACCCAACCTTACATGCCAAACATTTGAAATTCCTCTTTCCTTGGACCTTTAAGAAGGTGCAGGTTGGAAAGATGTGGGGGTGGATGCACAGTGAGAATTAGGGAAGAGAAGATCATGATGTTCGATATGTAGCACAAGGGTATGTAATGCTTGAAGTAGGTGGTAATGTACGAGTACCGCTGGTCTTGTTCACCTGCGAGGGATTGCTAGGTATTATGTATATATTTTGGATTGATTGCATTTGTGTTTTGTTAAGATTTTATTACTTAATGCTATGATGATTGATTATGCTTCCTTATTTTTTGTTGCATCGTGTGTTTTATTTGCTTCTTTATTAGGATGATATGGATTGTTTGAGCCTAGTTGTGTGTGCTACCTTCACTATCAAGGAATGTGTTCTCCTTGTGTGGTGAGAAGCACCTAGGGAGTGGCAAAGAGGGTATGGGTTGCTATAGATGCATCCCTAGCTTACCTTCATACCGTTGCCTAGATATTAGCTCACAAAATATTTTTTTCTTGTCACCTTGCTATGTGTTGGTTTTACCAAAGTTGTAGTTTGAATGGTGCCTATAGAGCGTCTTAATATTAGACTAGGTGGGTAAGTCATTATGCATGATTGAAATATTGCTATGGGTTGTTCGTGCTTGAGATAGTGTGCATGGTGGACTTCTATCATGGTCAAATTAAGGCACCCTTCTATCATGGTCAAATTATAATATTTAGAATATTAACTAATCAAATGATAGATTAGTTTGGCAATTAAACTAATGTTTATTTCATTATAGTATTTAGATTATTAACTAATCAAATGATAGATTAGTTTGGTCATTAACCAACTATTAATGCTTATAATATTTAATCAAATGATAGATTAGGTTGGAAATTGGTCTAAAAATAAAATTAACTCATTATAATATTTGTTTTAATTAATCAAGTTATAGATTAATCATGTCATTCAGAGGAATGATAAGACTTTCTAATGGCAAATTGATTACTTAGATCTCTGAGTTTGATGCTTAACCAAATGATGAGCCAGTTTGACTATTAAGATAATGAAGAGTTAATATAGATTTGGAATTTGATATTTGTGGAAAATATTTTGGAAAAGAAGCATGTGCTTCTTTACTCATGTTTTTCTATATTGAATTAGATATGTATAACTTTGGAATCTGATATTTGTGGAAAATATTTTGGAAAAGAAGCATGTGCTTCTTTACTCACGTTTTTCTATATTGAATTAGATTTGTATAACTTTGGAATATAATATTTGTGGAAAATATCTTGGAAAGAAGTATGGTATTATTTTTCTTGTGTTACTATATTGAATTGATTTTATAGACATGTAAGAGGGTTATTAAAATGTTTGTGGAAGATATTTTAGGAAATAAGTATGGGCTTCATTTGTGTGTTCATTGAGTCATATAGAAATGCATTCATACCTGCAAATAAGTTTTTATGATCCCCACCTTCCTATCAAACTACCATGGAGGCCAAGGGAAGAAGATGTCAGATCATGCTAAATTAATTCTTCATTATTATTGAAGTATTGTTGAAAATCACTCTTGGTGAAAGAGGATTTATTATAATAGAAGCAAAGACTATTCTTTTGTAATCTAGACCTTTAATTGGATGACTACTTGTGACAAGTTAACGAATGATTTTATGGTTCTTATCCATGCATAATGCTTTGATTAAATGGTTAGTTAGATTTAATTTTGCAATCTTAAGATAATTAGTTTTACTTCCATTCTAGAAGTTGCCTTTGTTTTAATGCTTGTAGAGTGAGAGAGAGTTATCTTTGGATTCTAGGGATTTCTTTGGAAAGGTCTCTAAAGTTAACCTTGTTTAAAACTCCCCTTCACAACTTGGGCTATGGTGAGGTAGCAACACCTAGTTCATGTGTCCATAAGAAGACAATCATGCATAGTGGTTTTTTCTTAGAGGCCTATCATGGAGATGGAGAAGACAAACATGAAGTTTAAGGGATCACCATGGAGGTGCAATTAAACTAGACTAAGACACTACACTTGATGGACTAGATATAGATTGAATTATGATTGGAAGAATGAAATGATGTCCCCTTATATAAATACTAATAAGGGATAATCCTAATATTGAGGTCAAAAAGTTTGCATTCATAGAGAATGCCAAAAAAGTGAGTAGACCTTTTTAAAAGTATTCTCTCTACTACGGAGGTATACGAGGTGAACCACAGTTATCTAGAAGATATTAGACTTTCCTATCCACTCAATTTATGTTTGTAGCACCTTAAACTAAAAATATGGGTATGTATAGTTGATTTAAGTATTCCATGGATACTTTTGTAAAAAAACTCTCTCAGGTTGGTTAGCTTTTGGGGTTGTTACACTATCCCATGTCAAAGTGTTGGTCCTATCTATAAGTTGCTAATGCCTCTTAATTATCCACTTCCCTTGTAACCTTAGTGGCTTCATCATAGTGATATGCTCCTGAGACGACATCTAGAAGAGTGTACAAAATGTAAGGCTCCTCCCACATTTGTAGACAATCTAGTGTTGTATCTAGTAAAGCCATGCCATCACCACTACCCCCTATGCAAATATCATCTATTGGACTTGTATATTTGTCATATTCTCACCCCAAACCTAAAGGTCCACCCTCTTACTTGTGTCATGAAGTAAGACATTGGATACTAAGGCACACAAGATGGTAGTATGCTTATCCAAGTAGCCTCAAAAGAATGTAAAATTATTATCAATGTTAGATATAACAATTGAGAAGCTAGCATCTCTTATTATTCTCTCTAGGATATACATCTTATCCTACCCCATCTAAACCTATGACCCATTGATAAAGACTTTGAGGGTCCTCCACACATCCTCCAAAGTCATTGTCATATACCCTATGATATTTTGGAAGGTATTTATCTCTAAATAATAATGCTCCACCTGTGCTATCAAGAGAGATCTATAAAATTCCACCTTTGGTAGGATGGGTAGGTGGTATAACCCTACTACTACTAGAAGAGAATGGTAAACAAATTAAAGTAGCCCCAAGATGGTCTCCAAGGAATGGGGCAATATATTTTGATACTCCAATATCTGTAGGTAAACCTACACCTAAACCAACCCAAGCTCTATTTGTCTTAGAATACTCAAGCATAAAAAGTCAAAAAGTGCAAAATTTTATGTAGATACAAAAGTGTTGCTAGGTGAAAGTACGTTAAAACAACAAAAGCCTCACCTAGGTGCAAAATCATAATCTATTAATGAAAGCACCATTGGGATGCAAAAACACCATTAGTGTATAAAAGTGCCACATGATAGCATCACACTATACAAAAGAGATTCTTTTTTCTTTGAGCATGCTTTTTGAGACAACACTATAAAAAATTGGCTTAGTTTTTGAAACTTATTGGTGCTACCATTCCTACTACTACTATAGGTTCCCTCACTAGGCTTACATGGTATGCTAATCTTGCCTTTTGAGCTATAATAACTGGGGTCACTATCACTATTATCTAGCTCTATTTCCATCCATCTTTATGGTTAAAATGAGATCATGTTTACCCTATAGCCCTTTTACCCCCAACCTTTATGGTCGATCTTTGTTGTCCGTCCTCAATTTCTCATTACTACACTAGTGCAAATCATAATCAAGTCGAGTTTCCTTGTCCTAACTTGATTTTCTCTTTGAAACTAAAGGGGACACGTTGGGATATGACAACATTTAATGATTCTTGAAATGCAAAATATTAACATCACTTTTAAGAAAACAATCAAAGTAACATTCATCTAGCATCACTAACCATAAGCAATAGAAAACATCCCTATCTTAAAATTGGGTATTTATGTCAGCTTTTGACATTTTTAATATGTAATAAATACATCAAAAATAGGAAAATATAGACACCTAATTTTTAGCATAGGGACAATCTTCAAGTTTTCCAATTCCTTCAATAGTTATCCTTTTAATTAGACTAAATCAACCTTTGTTACACCTAAATTTTGAGCATTTATTTCTCCAAGAGAAAAAGTATCAAGGCATGAGCAATAGTACTGTCAATATTTTTGTGACCTTGATGACTTTTTGCCAACCTTTGACTTTTTCATTTTTGCCCAAATTTGACCTTCAGTAACACCGCTCCTTAGCAAGACTCATTTTGGGACATTGAATTATGTATGGTGTATGGAAATTTAATGTATAGCATCATTTTATTGTGTCAGTAATACTGATTGAACTTTATGGTTTATTTCAATTCTTAAAATTAGGCACTGCTGATGTGTTTGTGATTACAGGATCAAATACTCTTGTTAGTGGATTGAATAGGGATAACCATCGAGTTGAGAGAAATTCTGGGGATATGATGGTTGATGACTTTTTCATTGATAGCTCCAAGGTAAATATACCCTTCATGTAGTTGCATTGCATTTTTATTGTTGTTTGAATAAAACGTTGGGCCATGAGCTTGCTTGGAAAATGAGTCATTCTTAGTAGGTAGGGGATAACGTATGGGTTACTCAAGAATAAACAATGAGGTGTATTATGGTCTTGGTTAGAGATTTGCATTGTTTGAAGCATGATATCAATTAATGAGTATTATTGTGAATAGTTTTATTTACATTTAAAGAAAAATGTTAATTACTAAGGTTAATAATTGATATTAACCCTTAGTATTAACTAATTAAGCTAGTGATATAAGTAGCACATAGACCAACAATAATAATCCTAATATAGAGCTAAGGATGGTAAAAACTCTTTTTATCAATGAAAACACCATAGGTAGTGGTACTTTTAATGAAGCATGGTGGTAAGATTTCCAATTTTCTTGTAAACACTCTTACGTTACTTTCACCTTCCAAGAAGCCATGCACCTAGATTATTTAAAAAAGGGGGTAATGAGCTTACAAAATTAGGTTGAAGAAAAGTAAAACTTGGCCTAAGAAGGAGGAAGAATTGTAGTATGCAACAGAGCAAGAGGACATTGGTTAGCTTGACATTCAAGTAGATTTATTGCTTTGCATATTTTATTGCTTGCTATGTTTGGTGGCACCTTGTTTTATGCATTTTTATTGTACTACTTCCTTGTGGATGAATCTCCTTTTGGAATTTTTTTAATGGTACTGCAGGCTTGTGTTTCATCTAGTTGCTATAGTGTCAATTGTGTCCTGATTTCTCCTTGTGCATGCTTAGCTTTATTAGATTATTATTTCTTTAATCTAAATTTCACCTTGTATTTTGTATTGGATTTGGCTAGGTGTTCTAAAGGAAAACCATAGAATGTGTAGGCTTAGCACCTTTCTAGATATCTAAAGTTTGTTAGAGGCCCTAGTTGCTTTGTGTGTTGCTATGCTACATAGAAAATCTCTTCCATCCAAGTAGTTTGGGTTGTTTACCTTAGTATGGCTTTTAGTCTATCCCAATTGCACTCTAGAGTAACACTTCCTGAGTGCTTGGAAGGTTTTTTTTTGTGCTCATATTTAGAGTGCTTTAATCGTGTTCATGTTTTTCACTATCTAACTTTTGTTTCATCTATGCTTAGATATTAGACAAAATTGTTTGAATTAGATTTGTAACCAGGATGTAGGTTGATAAACATAGCCAATCATTGATTTATAAATATACCATTTAGTGGAAATTAGAAGTGTAATCCTTCCTTAATGGTAAAATTAGTATTAATGAATGCATTAGTAAAAGAGCATTATGTGTTTGATTTTGCTTTAATTAGATGCATTAGTAAAAGAGCATTATGTGTTTAATTTTTATTTAATTAGATGCATTGGTAAAAGAGCATTATGTGTTCATTTTTTCTTAAACTAGATGCATTAGTTGTAGACACCAAAATCTAGTCGCTTGTCGTCCATCCAGGTTTTCCCATCATTTTTTACCTATTATTTACATATATTTATATATATTTGTTTAATATATATTTAAATATTAATATTTTATATTATATTATATATATATTGAACATATATATATATATATATATGTAAAATAATCCCAACCATCCATATTATTTTAATCCCAACCATTCATCCACCTTTATTCATGCCACATACCCAAATTTATTCTCTACCCTCTTTCACGTTTTAATCTTGACCGCACAAATTGTGTCGTTGAAACCCTAATGTCCCCTAGGTGAGATTATAAATAGGAACCATTTTGATGGCTCAAACCCTAAGTCTTTTGGCCTTGGAGTTTCCTAAGAAATTCATGTCTTTGAATTCCCTGAGCTTTAATCCCAAGTCGCCTGAGTTTTCAGAGTGCCCTAAGTAATCTGAGAATTTTCCATCGTCGCCCTTGCCTTTGCATCTACTATCACATATGTCACCACATCCCTTGTATAAATCATATTTACTTCTACAAACCTTGCCTCACTCCACGAACACCCTTTCGCTAATATCAAGCACAACTGAGCACTTTCTACCACTCCTGAGTGTCTCTGGGCACTTTCTGCCATCCCTAAACGCCCATGAGCATCTTCTACTGCCATCGAGTGCCCGCAGTCATTTTAGATCAGAGTTATGTAGCCATACTAACCCTTGAGTGTCGCTAGGGCATCGCCACACCATTTTCCTACAACTACTACAAACCGAAGAATAGCAAGTGAACAAGGTAAATCTAACATTGATTTATTTCATTTAATATATTTTCATATTCTACTCACTTTCTTTACATTGTATAGCTAGGGTTTGTATTAATTTTTGAGGGTCTCACATTGTGGAGCCCTCATAGTTACTGCTAACTTATTTGTTATCTTTTGTGTGCAGATATAGAGATACTACTTTTACATTGTGCAACTGCTTAAGCTAAAGTGGGCCATTATTGGATAACACGAAGCCCACTCACTTCTGTTGGGATCAAAAGTGAGTTTGAAGATACCACCAACATTGTTCACTGGGATTTCGGAGAACCCTAGTATTGTAATATTTTGTATCAAAAGAAATCAAATTCTTTATTGTAACATTGGAGATTTGAGGCTCCCCCATATCAATAAAATTATCTCTTTTGTGCAATATTATCTCTTGGTTTCATTTATCTGTTATATTTGGTGTTTCACTTTTGCATCTACAAATGGTGATCATGGTGGGACCCCCTAAGGATTTCTAATTTTGATTTAATTTTTTGACTAACTTGTTATTTTTTGTCTTATCTTGTAGGGTTTTTAGGAGCATAGATCACACATTTTTCACTATCCTAGGGTTTTTGAAGGTTCATTGAAAGCCACAGAAGGTGTGTGAAAATCCTGTGGTGCTCAAGGGATATTTGGAAATACCCAAGGGCATTTCAAAAGTGCCCAAAGGTGTTTTACAAAGAGTTAAAACAAAAATGTAGGCTTCTTTGTAAGTTTACTATCAAACCCTAACCTCTTTGTTTTTACGTATTCAGGCAATTTACATTTTTTTTCTTTAGATTTTTAGATTAAAAAGAACATCACTAATAAATATGGTAAAAACGATAATTCTAGTTTGCATTATAGGCATTAGATTAGTCATTTAATTCATTCACATATTTCCATTTTCCATTTAAAGTTTTTGGTTTTCTGGTGTATTGCAATTAAAAAAAATCCTGCATTTTGGTTGCATGTGAATTATTAAATTGCATAAATTAGACTACATTGTAGGGTTAGAAACCTCTCCTTTTGTGGGTCTAAGTAGGAATATCATTAGTGTGTCAAAAGTATCCTTGCATTGGGTGATTCTAGATAGAGGAGTGGATGAACCCCCCACTATTTAGAGAGGGATTTAAGTGGTGTACTTCACATCCTTTGTAGAAATTGATACTCTTAATGTTGGCTTTTGATTTATACTAGTGAAATCAGTTGTTTCTAATATTGTATGTGCACCATCGAAAATAGAACCTTAAAAGGAATCTCACACACACTTCATGTTTCATATTAGACAGTAATGGTTGGATTTCATCACTAACCATTTTTGGAGATTTGGTGATAGTGGCTTTCATTTCCATCCACCAATCTCTGCCTCTAGATACCTTAGATTACTCCCGAGCAAACTTGCTATATTTTATCACCAGCAAGAATATCGTTGCCCTATCCAAGCCATAGTATTCGCCCATTTCTAATTTATATTAGCACATTGAAACACACAGAATAAAAATCTAAAAAAAATGAATTCACACTAAAATGAGTAATCAATGAATGAGGTAAGACACATATGTTGAAAAAAATTAGCATTGATTTGTCTTAATTTAATTTTTGTGAAGTTTCAATTCTGCATTTCATTTTACAGCACAATTTGTATTTGGTTTAGTTGCTTATGGTCTTAACAAGAAATCAAAAGAAAGCTTTAAATCAAAAATATTTCATGGAATATTCATCCACCTTCCCCACCACTTATGTGGTAGATTTCCCAAGTGTGACACAGATAAATTTTTCTACAGGCCCATCACACACTGTAAAGACTAATGATGTCTCGTACAAGTATACCAACACTTCCCTTTCTCAAAACGAATCATATTCACCATCTATTGACCATAATATTACCCACATAGACATGGCCAAAGTAGAGGCTCTTTGCAAATTGGCTAACTATGTCTTAGAGTCCATTCATGATTCCCCTATTTAAGATCCTACTTTACAGTAGGAACTTGTTCATTCCTAGCCATCCAAATTTACCCAAGTGTACACTAACCTTATTTTTGAGGCATCAGTTGCACCTTCCTCTCATGTATCCATTCCTAAATGCCCAAGTGCTTCTAGCACTTCTATCCCATCCTCATAAACATCTACCTATACAAATATCTTGTATTAAGCACATGTAAATACCGCTTCACAAGTTTTAGCATTCCAAGTTACCATGCCAAGTGTAACTTATCCCTTGACCACATCTTCTATTCCATCTACATCAACACCTTCCATTTTTTATAAATAAATTCATGAAGAATGGGAAAATTTGAACAAATTGCCTAAGTAGCATTAAGACACTCAATAGAAAGTATAGGTGAACCCTAAGACTCTACAAATTTCTAATTAGGCCATCCTTATTAACCAAAGTCCATAATGGGCACCACAATCTTCTATGGTTTCCATCCCTAATCCTCCACCAAACCATACCAATACCAATTCCATTCCCATAGGCCAACCCAACCATAGTCCCCATGCATTGTCCCCATTCCAACATTCTCCATCTCTTCATCATCAATCTCCTATTAATTAATTCCCATCAACCTCAGCTAATCATCATCATAAATCCCATCATCATCTAGTTACCTCTCAACATTTTTCTACCATGCCTTCTCAAAATCATCAGGTGATTCAGGGCTTCCACATCCTTGAGGAAGACCCTAGAATCAAGGCCATGCAACAACAAATAGATCAGTTGATATAATATACTCCTATTATGATAAACCAAAATCCAACCCTACATCAGTTGATTAGCCAACCCATTCACCCTTTAGTACCATCATCGCCATATATGAAATATTTTTGTTAGGATTTGAACAAATGAGATATATTATACAAGAAACAAGTTACAATATATAGGCAGGAGGCCTGTATGAAAATATGATAAATATCAATGAACATGACAAGTGTCAAAATAGAAGGTATAGTGCACATTAATATTCTAACATTCCCCCTTAATGTGCACTATCCTAACTATAGAGAAAAAAATAATTCAACATTAGGTAACATTTCCCCTTAATGTTGATATCTCTAAAAGAACCCTAAACATCCTCATTTATTATATGATTTGGTCTAGGCTCGTGCTCTTTGCGCTTGGATCTCAATTGTGAATAATGATAAATCAATGGTGTATACATCTTGGTCTGTTGCCACAAGGTCAACCACTTCTTTAGATCTGTTGCCATTGGTTCGGTCATCTAAGTGCCTCAGGGTCATATTGTGTGCCTCAAGATCAACCACTTCTAGGTCTGTTGCCTCTGCAGGTCATCCTCTAGGTATGTTACCTCTCGTAGGTCACTGACTAGATTCACCATGAATATCATCCTCCCTTATGGTGAACTCAATCTAGAAGGTGTTGATCTCTGTTGAAAATGCACCTTAATACAAAAGAAAATACGAGCCATATATGAGTGTCGGTCTCTACAAAAAATGCACTCAAAAAATATAATAAAATGAGCCATAGAATCCAAATGTGGAGGAGAAGAAGAAAGAAGAGAATAAAATATTTTGAAGTTTCTTCGTCTGTAGTCTTCAAAAGTAGATCCAAAAATAAAACCTCGGATAGAGTCTAGGGTGTCTATGTATGTAGTCCCTAGAGTAGGTGTCCTTATGGTTACCATATTATCCTACCGAAATGCATGGGTAACCAGCCACTGCATCCGCTAGGTGCTATAGAAAAGGTGATTGAATAATATGATCACATATAAATTTGCCTTAGGAGTGTCGGGTTCAACCAAGAGTGCAATCCATGATTCAACAATATTTGAGGCTAAAACATACATATAAAACTATCTCAAAATAGAAATGGGACACCACCAATGTGTCCATATCAAATTTTTTTTTTCGACGACTATAAATACCCCTATGTTCCTTTCTCAATGGGACCTTCATTTGCTGAAAAAATAGCACATACCTTCCCTATGCAACAAATAAACATTAGGAATAAAATATTCCTAGCATCACTCTTAGGTGGAATACAAGGTAAAAATAAAACATCACAATTTTCTATTTTTTCAAATGTTCCCAAAAGAATAAATATCCCATATTATTCATGACCTTTCCACCTCCTTTTGAAAAAATAAATAAATGCCTCCATACATATTAATAATATAGGCCCCAACCCATTATCTCACACTAAAAATTGAAGTTTGGTCCATATGACACAAAATTTTTACCAATCGCCTATGCAGCCAAATAATTTTTTTTATAGAACTCATTTTGTGGGGACCAACGTACGTCACCATACATGGTGGGCATGAGGTGTTTTCCTTCATCATCAAAAATAACAAGAAGAATTAAGGTATATTATTCGGAGGGTGGAAGGAATCAAATAAAACTGTGCAACATGCAGGTAGTAGCCACGAGATGGCCAAATTAAATAATAGGTTGAATTAAATGTAGAAACAATGGGAGTTTTGTAGATGGTCACGAAGGACCTTCATATGTGCACCTAGTGCTTGCTATGCAGTTGCTGTAACGCAGCCATTTTCCACCACGTGCCAACATTTAGATGCTTGGAAATAAATAGATATCGGGCGATAACAATCGAAGCACGATCACTGAGAGCTATCTTTCATGGACAACCATTTCAATAAATGCCCAAAAATATTCGATCTCATAGTCGACGCCATCAATAATAAATCACAGGTCCTCCATCAACAACGGTAGCGGTCCTCCATTTTCGATCAGGCTAGCAAGCAATGTCATGGAACATATTTAAAACCAGCTTAAATGTCTTCGAAAGAAAAGATTTATTGAAAAATATCACGGGCATATATGGTAACTATGGATCGATTTGCATGAACGAAGGCATTCCATCAGTTATGAACATCGATTGAAAAGGCAAAATGCACCAAAAAATAACTAGGAAGGCACAAACAGTATCATGCGCACTGCCAAGGACAAACAATCTATCCTTATTTGCCTAGGATAGACTGTCTATTACAAAAAAATAAATTATACCCAGTCGACACTCCATAAACTGATAGCAGATGCCCTTTCCACCAAACTAGACTTCCATTCAATGAATTTAGTAGTGCACTGATGGAACTTTGAGACCCAACATCCATGCACTGGAAAGAATTAAATTTGGCAAAAGATGGGTATTTATTGAGAATAACATGCACCGTTGAGCAAGCTGGTCGATAGGTTGATATTACGCTCAGGTTGACGAAAACAACGTAATAGTCACAACCAACATATAGAACACAAACTCCAATTTATTATCCATTGCACGTATGAAGGTTCCACCTGTGAAGCCGACTCAGACAATCCTAATGAAAAATATCCATCACGTAATTTTACAAGGGCAACGTGAAAAGAAAAATTTTGTTGGCAAATCTGCTTTGAATAATAGGGTCACACATTGCTACTCGATGTCGATGCCAAGCAATTATTCTCTCCATTACTTGACATGCCATCACTATAATTGGAAAAATTCTAACAACGATAAAAAATAGGGAGGGCATCGAAATTTTAGTCTGGCTTCTGTATCAACTTTGTCACCCATTTGCTACTAGAATTTTGCTTCGAACAAGTTGCATCCCACTGTGAACTCATGATTGCTACTGAAAAGGTCACGGGCATGATGTTTTGATGGCAACACTACACAAATCAAATATCAGTCAAACTCAAATAACGCTTCTTTGTCATTGTCTTCAACTCCATAAAATGCTGCACTGCTTATGCTCCAGGTGGCTCGTGCTCGCGCCGTTGCATCCCGCAGGAAAAAATAGAATGGACGAAGTTGTTGAAAAAACATTGTGATTACTATAAATAAGATGTTGCTCTCGAGATTTCTCCACTATAATTTTTGCCATGGCTATATTTTCTGGAGGTCACAGTGGTAAAACTGTTACGATGGGCTCCAATGTATGCCAAGTTGATCGAAATGATCCAGCTGTGCTATCTTCTCCAACTTTAGCACTGCCTGCAATAGTGGGTTTGCCCCACCCAATAACAATCACGGGGATAGTAATAGTGGATTGGCGATAGTGATGTTCGATCTAAAGACCTGAAGGTGTGTCCAGGGTCTGGATCAATGAACTCCATGTCATTCGTGAAGAAGATATGGTACGAGTTGGGGTTTGTGGTGGAGACATGATTTGATTATCGCTCGATCATGCCATCGAACGACCGATTTTCCATGACCAACACTACATTGGTATTTATGGGCCCATCGATGACTCTTGTCATTGGTACACACAACGCAAAAGCAGTCAAGTACATAAGCCCAAGCCCATTGCTATGAAATAATAAATCGCAACACACCCCATTTCAAAGTGGACCTATAAAAAAAAATTAAAAAAATAATAATAAATTTTGGCCAACCCCATTTCAACGTAACGGAACAAACTTTTTAAATAACACATTCTCTATGTATCCTATTTTCATTTCTCTGTGGAGAAACTACTTCTTCGGACAAATACAAAACAAAATCAGCCATGGATTTTTCAAACTTCTGGTTTCTGATCCATCAATGATGGAGAGCATACTCCCTGGTTTGAGAAAATAAATGGGAGAAGAGAAAAATGAGGGGAAAGAATGAGGAGGGGTTTTCCATGAGGGAAATCCCTTCTAAAGCTCACAGGGGTAGGAGAATACCTAGAGCTTTGATACCAAATATTAGGATTTGAATAGATGAGATATATTATACAAGAAATGAGTTACAATATATAGGTCGGAGACCTATATAAAAACATGACAAGTATCAATGAACATAAGAAGTGTCAAAATAGAAGGTATAGTGCACATTAATATTCTAACAATTTCATGGTGTCAAAGTTTGATAAATTCAAGGGGACTGAGGACCCCAAAGACCAAGTAAGCACATCTGTACAGTCATGCTTTAGAATCCAAAATTACAATGCTCTCATGCTTAGAATATTTCCTTAGACATTAGGTGGAGATGCCATAAAATGGTATAACCAATTGCCTAGTCATAGTAATTATACTTTCAAACAATTGGTTGACCAATTCTTTGAGCGCTTTATCCTTAATGTTAGAAATAAAGTCTCATTATCTGATGTTTATGCTTTAAGACAACATGAATATGAGTCTATCTATGATTTTGGCAACCGTTGGAGGGTCGTCATTACCAAATTATCATTTACCCTACCAATGGAAGAGCTTATCAATATTTTTATCGAAAGTTTTTAAAAACCCATCTATTGGATGCTTCAATTATAGATATATCACTCATTTGAAGAAGCTCTAGCATAGGCTAGTGTCATCGAGAAGATTAAAAACCAAGAGGGCATACTTAAGCCTAGAAAAAAAGAATGGAAAAACAAGGGCCAATACAAAAGTAATTATTCTGGCCAATCAAAATCAAAATTGGCCACTTCGGCCAATAAGCCTAATCATGTAAATCAAGTGGTCATGAGACAACTAGCAACGGATCAACAATAGTCACTGCAAAAACCATCGCAACAAATTGCTTATCATACGGTGCCCTTAGTATCTCAATCAATACAAAGCACAATGCCAACTATGGATATCTGTCCCCAATGGCAGTCTCTCCAAAAGAATCACCAATAATCCCCCTTGGTCGAGTCGTATGCTTCACTATTTCAAAGGTTGTATGTCATAAATAAACTTACCTTACCCAAAATCAGACCAGATTATCCCTCTAAACATAGTAAATATTATTGGTAACATTTATTTTGTGCTTACCATAGGCAAAATTGACACGACATCAATAATTTCCATGTATTCAAAGACATAGTTCAAGACCTTATTGACTTGGGGGACATCAAGCTTGACAACCCCGTTGCTCAACAAAACCAAAATCATGGTATTTTCCAAACACCACTTCCTCATCATGAGGAGGTGCAACCAACTATAGGAGGGGCTAACACCAAAATGCCTCCCAATAAAGTTAACCATGTTCAACAATACTAAGGTTTTGTAGGTGCCATTCATGTGGTAACGAGAGGTCAAAGAAATAACTAGAAAAATGCAAGGCAACAACCTCAGGCAAGTGTATCGCAACCTACCACATCACCTTCCATTCAAATTTCCCCTAATTCTTCTCCACCAATTCATATTCCTAACCAACCATATCCTCCCATTCATCCTATGAATTGTCCTCCATAACCAGTCATCTCATTGAGTAGCTGGTTAACCGCAAGCCTAAAGATGGCTTCTGCCAAATTATCAATATATAAGCTAATTCAGCAATCTCCCCCACATTGTGAGGTATTAATGGACATTATGAAATCTATTGAATTACAATATCAAGATGCTAATGCCTTCAACAAATTTGTAGGGAGCATTCAAACATACATGGAGTCTTCCATTACATTTTATGACTTTGAGATTAAACCAATATCATCAGAATCAATAGATCCTCCATTGCACATCATGGCTCTAATTGATAGGGTGCCTTTCAAAAGAGTTCTAATTGACACTGGATCCTCCATTAATATCATCACCATGTCTTCCCTTCATCATCTTAACCTTTCTCCATATCATATCACCAAGTGTTGGCAGTTTTGTACTTTGCCACATTGGGATTTTTGTTTTATTTTGATGGAGCATTTTGATTGTAATGCGGCAGTATTTATCTTGAAATATTATTGTGGATCGATTTCATATGTTACTTTTCTGTTTGCATATGTATTCTTTTAGCATCGAAGTGATGAATGTTTAAAAGGAAAAATAAATTTAGAACTTCATTTGGGATTCAAGTTTGCTACATTCAAAAGGCACTATGAATTGGAGACGCCTTCGGTTCTGTACACTCTACAAAAAGAAGAAAGGAAAGGCGAAGGATTGAAAGATTTGAAAGCGCCCAAAATATGGAATGTGAAAGGTGCATTCACCCCAAAGATGGGGTGAAAGCCCTGTTCGCCCCACCTTGGGGTGAACGACTTTCTAAAAAGATGTAAAAAATATATATGCACATCCACCTTTTAAAATCATTTCGATGACAAGGTGCGTTCGCCCCAAATATGGGGTGAAAGCTCCATTCGCCCCACCTTGGGGTGAACGTAATGTGAAAAGGCGACGAAAGGGAGGCATAGCAATAAAAGGCGTGCAACAAAATGACATCGTGTTCGCCCTGGTCGAGGGGTGAACATCCTGTTCGCCTCTCCCATGGGCGAACGCGCCCCAAAAAACCAAATGAAATCATCGCCCTGGTCGAGGGGTGAACATCCCGTTCGCCTCTCCCATGGGCGAACGCATTCCAAAAATGACATCGTGCATGAACGCGCCAAGTAAAACAAAATTGGGTGAACGCGCCTACGATGGGGTCATGTTGACAAGTTGATATCATAGTCACCTTAATGGGAAGGTGACTATATTTATCACCTATTTTAAGGGTGAACATGATTATTAAGAGATAGGGTGAACGTGATTATTAAAAATATGGCAAACATGATCAAAATGTTCAAATATTAACGATTTTTACCTTAAACAAGAAGGATGGTTTCATCATGGTCAACAGGGGATGTAATTAATCAAAGGTGTATTCTTCGATGATGGTCAAATTTCAAAGGCACCCAGAGCAGGTTGTGACAAACATTAAATAATGGTGGCAATGAGTAACTCAAATGATGAATCCCAAGTGAAGAAGAAAGTCATGTTAAAAGCACAGGAATATTTTCATGATTTCCAAAGTGGGAGTGCATTTTCAAGGTATTGAACGTCTCTTAATTTTTTATGCACCGATGCCTAAAATGTTGATTTCCTAGGAATGTTTCCTTGAAAGATGGATCGTTGTTCCAAAAGGATGAATTTTCAATGTTTCTGAGGAGGAATTTCCTCACTCTGGTTCTTGATCTATGATCATTTTGTCTTCATGTACATTTAATGAAAGAGGTGAAATCCTCTATAAATACTAATCAAATTTCCATTGTAAAGGAGGTTAGACACTTTGCGAGAAAACTCTCCAAGTTCTCTGCATCAATAGAAGACACCAGGCTTCTGAATTTGCAAGTGATTTTGTGTGCAATTTCCTTCTTTATTCATGCACTTCTATTTTACATTCATGTTCCTTATTTGCTGTGAAGTTTAAAATTCTGAATTTGAATTTAAATATTGCTAGTGAGGGAGTGAGTGTTGGAGTGTTATTTTGAAGGTTGTTTCTGCAAATTTACAAGTAAATTCTATTGCTTTTCTTTTATTATATGTTATTTCATGCTTGGGTGATTTCCTACTGTTAGTCTGCCCCAAATCCTATGCATTCGGCCTGTGGCCATATTTCCCATTTCTTTCCATATTTTCCAATTTCTTTCCTGCAACTCTAGTCTTCAACCAGTGTAGGATTTAGTTTGGGAGCCAGCCCTCTCTGGAGATTGACATGGAGGACATTCCTTTCCTTCGATCATTCAATGTTGGCCATATCTAGGGTGCAAAAATATAGTTTTGTTGATTAGGTAGATATTTGACCAACAATTTTTGGCACGCCTCGGTGGGACTTCAAAAGTTCCACTTTCGACAGTATCAAGGTTTGATGTTCACCTTCATGTTGTATAGTTAGAACATCTGGCGACTCGATTATATCCAAAAATCTCTGAACGTGAGAACAGCGAAAGTTGTGTCTCATGAATACAAGATCGAAGGCCAAAAATCTAGATCATCAAATTGAGTTCTACGAACTTGATATTCAAAGGCTAGGGGAACATCCTCAATTAGCCACTTTACATCATACATCTTCATTACCTCATACATCCCATATATCATCTACCACATCATCACAACTAGCTAGTGTATTTTCTACTCCCACAAGTCCAGTTAGCACTACCACTAGTATTCCTCAAGCTCCACCTCACACACCAGCCCACATGGCTCAAAACCCACCACCACAACAGCCACAACCACCAAGGCAGTTCCCAACATGGAATAGCTCAAGGGCCTTGAATTTACAAGCATAGAATCTGGTGCCCCAAGCAGCTTTGAAGGCTTTGCCGACCTATGATGGTACTGGTAAAATAGCCTATGAGCATATTCAAGATGTAGCTTCTTTGGCTACGATCCATGGAATAACAGATGAAGATGTGATGGTAAAGTTATTGGTATTATCACTGAGAGGAAAGTTGTTGTATTGGTACCGATCATTGCAACCTGGTACTATTACCTCGTGGGATCAGTTAGCGGAATTGTTGATAAAGAATTTTCATGAACAAGCTGACCCATACTCCTTGTTGCACCAGTTCACAATGATTCAAAGACATCCGTAGGAGGAGATAGTTGATTTCAATGTCAGGTTCGCTCAAAGCTGGAAAAGAGTTCCTGATGGTTTGTGGCCCATGCATGAACAAGCTAATTTTTATTACCTCAGGGTGTTTAGCACTAAAATTGGTATGGTCGTGTGACAAGCCAACGTAACTACATTCCTAGACCTGTACACATAGGCACAAAAGGTCGAATCTGACTTGATTATCATAGGTAGGCTTCCCTCAAAAATGACTATGCCCATTCTTCCTGATCTCCCATAGTATTTGTATTCTAGTGCATTTTCGTAGCCCATGCCTTCCATGTACCCAGTTCCCTCATGGAGTTCAAGCCCACCTCAAATCACTCCTATCCCTATACCACAACACCCTACTCCAAGCTTTCCATAGTTACCCACTCAATCAATACCCCAACTACCTTCATCTATTCCTTTTCAGCACTACCAATGCCACCGGTCCCATTACCATTACCTACACCACTAGCACCTCTACCTCTACCAGTGCCCTCCACACCTTCTAATCCCGATCCTTTCATGACATTGTTACAAGAAGTGAAATCTAATAACTCAGCCTTAAGGACGATATCGAATGAGCTTACAGTGGTGAGGAAGAAGCAAGCCGAGGCTGAATTTAGGTCGAGGAGATTTCAAACTCCACCAATTACTCGAGAGCAAGCATCTACCAGTAGAGGCCCTGAAAAGAGCATGACGGTGCTAGCAAATGAAGAGACCAACACAACTGAAAAGGCATACTAGTGTTCAACATGCAATGATCCTCACAGAGAAGAAACCTGCATGGTGCATATGAACTATGTGCAGATGCTTATAAAAATCTCATCTGGTGGGCAAGTCAATATGATCAAGGAAGTTGATCATAATTTTATGATGTCATCTTTGGAGCAAGTTTTGGTTCTTACGAGATCCAAGAAAAAGCTAGTAATTATAGATCCAATTGAGCTTGAACCTTTGAAGGTGCCTACAGAACCAAAGGTGCTAGATGAAAAAGGGTAACCTCCAGTGAAGGTGCCTAGTGCAAGGGCTAGGGAGCAAGATTCTATCAAGCTAAAATATTTATTGCCTAAGAAAACTCAAGAAAAGGTACAAATGAAAGCATCATCTTCACAACCTACAACAACTACCCAAACATAGAATGAAATGAAAGAACAGGCCAAAGAGTACCTCAAGTACCCATCATTGACCAAGCGACAAAGGGTAGAAGCTACCCAACAGTACCGAGACAAGTATGAGTGGGTCATGGAAGAAAAGGCTTCGACCATTTCAAATTATAATATTATGGAGGAAATGAAGAAGGTACCTATGAAAGTGAGCTTGTATGATGCACTACAGTTGCCTGGACAAGTTGACCTACTGCAAGAGTCTTTGAAGACTGCTAAGGAACAAAAGAAAAAACCTTCCCAAATAGTGTTGGCACAAGCGCTACCAACCTTGGCCACTAGAAAGAATAGGTCGCCCCCATTTTATTTGTCCCTCAGAATGGAAGGGTGGATTGTACACAATTGTATGATTGATTCCGGTGTTGTGACTACTGTCATGCCAAAGGTAGTATGTGAGGTGATGGGGATGGAATATACAAGAAGTAGTCCAGGAGTGTTGCAGCTGGATGGGACTCCGGTCAAGACAGTGGGAGTAATCAAAGACATTCCCATTGTCCTTCATAGTATGCCATAAATCACTGTCATCCAGGAAGTAGTAGTGGTTGATCTGGAGCCATACTTTAGTATGTGTCTTTCAAGGGAGTTCACAATGAAACTAGGAGGATACCTTTCCTTGGATTACTCGCATTTGGAGATCCCATTTAAAGGAAAGAGAATTCACATATATAATGAAAAGCCATCAAATTTTCATATTGAAAAGTTGGAGGAGGAAGAAGAATCTCCAGGTGCAGTTAACATGATGACTGAAGAGTTAGAAGAGGTTGATTTGATGGAAGAAGCACTTGGTGAACTTCACCTTGAAGATGAATTCTCGCTTACGGATTTTAATGCAATGATTGGAATGGACATTGGTTGTTATACAATAACCAAACCGAAGCAAATTGAAGAAAAAGTCCCTGATTCCCTGGACCCTATCACAGATCAATTATGGAAGCTTTATTTTGATGGTGCCCGATGTAAGAATGGCATAGGGGCTGGTATCATTTTGATCTCTCCCATGGGGTTGTAGAAGACTTATTCTTATAGACTGACTTGGAGTTGCACAAATAATGTAGCCGAATATGAAGCATTGTGCCTTGGATTGAAGAAGGCTAAAAAGTTGGGCATCAAGCAGTTGCAAATTTTTGGTGACTCCGAACTCATTGTCAACCAAACCACTAATAAATGTGTGTCTAAGCAGCATTACCTAAAATCTTACCACAATAGAGTGTGGGATTTGTTTGAATATTTTACTGCCTTGAACATTCAGGCGATCTCCCGTGAGCATAACAGACACGCAGATATTTTAGCTTCTCTTGGCGCAAATTATTCTCCCACTGAGCAAATAGTCAGAAAGCCCAAGACTGTTAGGGTGATCTATAGACCTTCAATCCCTGATAAGAATATTTATTGGCAAGTATTCGACAATGATGAAAAAATAGTCAATTTTTTGCTTAGAGAAGCTGCTAGCGCAGATGATAGAGTGCTTGTTGAAGAAGAGAGAGAAGGAATGATCCAATTGAAGAACAATCATATTCCCAGGGGATTGATTTCATTGGAGAGTTTGTTTGACCAGAATGATAGGTTTGAGAAGCATAGGATCAAGGTGGATGCAAAGGAGTATAAGGAATTACAGCTAGAGCCTAAAAAGATTATTAAAATTAGAACTTATTGCATGCCGAAAGAATTGGAAGACATTAAGAACTTGTGCTATGAGTACCCCGACATCATTGCATGGAGCTATCAAGATTTGAAAGGATATGACAAGAAAGTGATCCAACATACCATTGAGCTGTAGGAGGGGGTAAAACCCTTTCAGCAAAAGCAGCACCCTATCAACCCTAAAATCGAAGTGCTTATGAAGGTGAAACTATTGAAGATGCTAGAAGCGAAGATAATTTATCCAATTAAGCACTCGACATGGGTGGCAAACCTGGTGCCAGTATGGAAGAAGAATGGTGACATTCGATTATGTGTAGATTTTTGGAACTTGAACCAGGCATCACTAAAATATCATTACCCTCTATCGTAGATTGATCAAATCCTTCATGTGGTAGCCGATGCACAGAGATTCTCATTGCTAGATGGTTTCTCTGGTTATAATCAGATATGGGTGAAGGATGAGGATCAACATAAAATAACATTCACCACCAAGTGGGGCACATTTGCCTACTAGAGGATGTCATTTGGACTCTCAAATGTTGGCGCCACTTTCCAGAGGGCTATGGACATCACTTTCGGTGAGTTATTGAATAGAATTATTGTAATCTATCTTGATGACATGACTATGTTTTCACATCGCAGAGAGGACCATGTTTCCCATTTGAGGTAGGTGTTTGAGAAGTGTCATGAGTTTGGGATTTCTATTAATCCAAAGAAGTCAATATTTGCTATTAAAGAAGGGAAATTGTTGGGTCATGTGATCTCACAAGAAGGATTGGTGATTGATCCTGCAAGGGCTGAAGCACTTTTGAAGTTACCATTGCCTACTAACAAAAAGGACCTGCAATATTTCTTCGGCCAAATAAATTTCATCCGCAAGTTTATTGCTGACTTTGCTCAGGTTGTGAAGCCCATGACTGAGCTCCTAAAGAAGAATACCGAGTTTAAGTGGATGGAATCTAGAAGATGAGATTTTCAAGAAATCAAAGAAAGAATCACACAGGCTCCAGTGTTGATTAATCCTGATTATTCAAAGGACTTCATTCTCTATGCAGTGGGTGAGCAAGAGAGCTATGCTACAGTTTTGACATAGAAACAAGAAGATGGAGATGAGAAGCCAATTGCTTTCTTGAGCCAAGTCATTGCATCCCACTAGGAGAAGTATAATTTCATCGAGAAACAAGTGTACGTGGTAATGAAATCATTGAAGAAGTTTTGAAACTTTGTTTCCCAGAGCAAAACTATGGTTTATGTTATACATCCTGATGTTCGAAACTTCATACTCCAAGGAGAGCTAGGTGACAAAAGGGTAGGTTGGGTCTCAAAGATTCAAGAATATGATGTGGAGATCCGACCAATGAAGCTAGTTCGTAGGTGAGCTTTATGCCAGGAGTTAGCTAAAAGTGTCGCTTCTGAATCATTCGAAATGATGCAAGAAGAAGAGGTTGGTGAAAGCATTTGTGTAAATCATATTTCGAGTAATCATGATTGGACAGAAGAGCTTATTGATTACTTCACTACTGGGAAGTGTCCATCATACCTTGATGCTTCGCAGCATCGGAGGTTCAGGTTGCAAGCGCTCAAGTATGTTCTGTTACCTAATGGGCTATTTCACAAAAATATTGATGGAGTTCTTCTTAGATGCATGAAGGAATCTGAGAAAGAAAGAATACTAGAAGAATTTCATTCTAGGCTATCTGGTGGTCACTATGCAGGAAGGCCCATGGCCTTAAAAATTATTCGAGTTGGCTATTTTTGGCCTACTCTATTCATCGATGCTCATAAAGTTGGTCAGCACTATGATAGTTGCCAACGATACGTTGGAAGGATCAGAAAAGGAGCACTACCTCTATGCCCAATTCAAGTCGAAGCACCATTCCAATAGTGGGGTCTTGATTTTATCAGAGTCATCGAGCCACATTCTTCCATAGATCATAAATATATCTTAACGACAACTGACTATTTCACTAGATGGGTGGAGGCTATTCCTACCAAGAAGGCTGATCAAGCGACCATCATTTCTTTTCTGGAAGGAATCATTACTCGATTCGGTATCCCCGATTCAATTATGACTGATAATGGAACTCCATTCATTGGGGCCAAAATCATAGAGTTCGCTAGCAAATATGGCATTTATCTCAAGACATCATCCAATTATTACCCGCAAGGGAATGGTTTGGCTGAATCTACCAATAAAAATTTGCTACGAATTCTAAAAAGGATGTTGGGTAGTAATAAAAGAAGTTGGCACTTGTTGAATCAAGCGCTTTGGGTAGATCGCATATCTATGAAGAAATCTATTAAAACATCTTCATATTCCTTGGTGTATGGGAAAGAAGCCATTCTCCCCACTCACATTGAGCTTTCGATACTCCAAACATTGCAGTTATTTCAAGATGAAGATGAAGAGTATGATCCTATGAGTGCAAGGTTGGCACAATTATTGTAGTTAGAAGAAGAGAGAGAGCAGTCCTATCAAGCATTTTTGAGCACATTAAAGAGATGTAGAAGTGGTTCGGGAAGAAAACAACTGAGCATAATTTCTAGGTGGGAGATTTAGTTCTCAAATGGAACGAGAAGAAGGCTAAGCCAGGGAAACATCATAAGTTTGATGCTATCTGGGATGGTAAATGCTTATCATCTTCATGACATGGAGGGTTGGGATCTTCCTATTCTAGTTAATGGTCTTCATTTGAAGGCCTATATTCAATGAAGAGATTCTGATGAGGTACCATCTTGTACATATGTAAATATTCTTTTTAGTGTTTTATTTGCTTTAAATTACTGATGGTATTTAAAAATAAAAAAAAAAAAAAAAAAAAATTTGGAGATTAAATTAGGCATAAAAAGAGCAAAAGTTTCATCCCTCTCTAAGTGTTGCGATTGAATTAAAAAAAGGGGCGCTTTCAGATGCTTTCACCCAAGGAGAGAATGCAAGCCTCAAGCGCCCCTTTGGAGGTGAATGAATACAAAAAAGTATATATATTTGAAGTCGTGTTCACCCCGAAGGGGGGTGACACAACTAATCACCCTTGGTTAGGGAAAATTAATGGATGATGATATCCTTTTTGGGCATGGAGGAACACAAAATTGACATCGTATTCACCCCAGATGATGGGTGAAATGGTCGTTCACCCTTAGTTTGGGTGAACGCATCATTTAAGATGGGCGAAGCGATAAAGATTTATTTTTAATAAAAATATATAAAAAAAAAAATTTTTTTAATTTTTATTATTAATGACCCTTTTAAAGAAAAAAAAAGGAAAATAAAGAAAAGTTTCTTTAGAAGCAATTTTTTTTTTTAGAAAATCAGATTTTCTAAATATGGGCAAATGGGGATGAAATAAAGAAGCTTTAAAGGAAGGTTGTTCACCATACAATTACCAAGCATATTGAAGGCACCCCTAAAATTTGCTCTTATTTTTGAAGGCGAATGAAAGGAAGAGATATCACCCATAAAATGATTTCACTGAAGAGAAGGGAGTGTGCATTTTTTCGGAAGCACATTGCAAAGACAATCGTGCCCTCAAATACATGGCAGCTATCAGAGAGCATGAATGCAGGTAAAGGGGTGTTTTGAAGGTATTTAATTTAAACATGCGCCTTGCAGAATATTTGTGTTCCTGAGGAACAGAAAATACCTATCATTGGTTGTCAAGTGGCAGATTTATTTTCCCAAGCAAGCTTGGTCACCAGGGCATGGTTTACAATAAACTTACATGGCAAGGAGGGCACTCTTTCCTAGGATGATTTGGCAGTGAATCAAAGGTGATACCATTAGGACATTGGGAATGGTGCCAGGTGAGTGAATCAATGTTTATGATCTCTCGAAAGTGCCCAGATTAATTCGACATTTATTATGGTAGATGAAAGAGTGCTCTATATAAGGGACCAGGTAAAAGCTCACAGTTTAATTATTTTTAAATTTTTACCATCGTTGTATTTTGAACTGTCATTGTAGGAGTTTTCAGAGAATATTCAGAGTATTCGTCAGGAAGAAGATACAATGGGGAAGTGAAGCAAAGAGCCTAAGGATGTTACAGAGGCTGTAGAGCCCAAAAAGTCAAAGTCTAGAGCTAAGAAGGCTCGAAAGAATGACTATGTCGACTTGGACCCATATGATGACACCATGGTAGAGATTGGTGATTATATCATTACTCATAAAGGTGTAGAAATATTACGGTAGGATGTTGAATTAGTGGTGAACCAGGGAGTGACATCACATAGTTGGCTGACAGTGCCCTATCATTCATAGTTGTTCTAGTACCTATGCCCGCCAGTTCATCCATACCCAGAACTAGTGTGGCTCATCGCTCAATTTTATGACCCATTCACCAGAGCAGTGAGAAATTCCAGGAGGGAAATTCTCTTTACTATCACTCCGGATGAAGTACGAGAGGCATTCTCTTGTGGTCTCAAGCCTCCTTCCTATGGGGTCCATAAGAAACTGCATACTGACGAGCAGGAAGATAGATATGTCTCCACAGTAACAATGCACCAATTTATGGAGACCCAGCTGATTAAGGAGCCGCCGATGGGGCAACTTCCCAATTTACCAAAGTCGCTCTCAGAATTCAAAAGTTTAGATATTTATTCGATGTTGGCATGGGTCATCGGTTTACCTTCAGATGATACTGTGCATAAGTGGCAGGTGGCCTTAGCACAATGTATTTTTCGGGTGGAGTTCTATTCTCCTGTAGCTATGAGGTAGGGCACCAACCCGATATTTTTTGATTGGGCTGATTTTATTTCTCGAAGGTTGAATTTTCAGTTGGAGAAGTTGCAGATTGGAGAGGAAAAGTCATTCAGGCACTCTTCATTTTTTATATGGTTTTTCTTTTTCCAACTTCAGTGGCACTTTCCTTTTATTGCAGTGATGCAGATGGGTGAGAATAATGAACCTCTACCAGTTTATATGTGGACTCCCATTTTGACAAAAAGGAGTCATATTACAGTTTTAACAGTTGGTTTTTGGGGCCCGCAATAGAGTTGCTTTGTGGTACGTGCGAGAGGGTGCCACGGGAACTAAGAGACGTAGTGGTTGCCCAAGAAAAGGGAGATATTTTTCTGCTTACCCAGGGCGTAGTTGTGAGAATTTTTGGTTTCACGGGTAAGCCATTTTTGTTACCTTATTTTTCTACTGAGCATGTTTTTGCTATGGAAGTAGTGTGCCAGTTAGATTACGTGAATGATGTGTATGGGGATGGACATGGGAAGAAAACTACATGCAATATATCATTTAAATTTGGTAGTATAGAGGTGAGCCAAGTAGGACAGAATCGGCTCCTTACAGTAACATTGTAGGATTTGGGACTCATAGAGCTACCACAACATTGGAGGTATGACCCATTGGGCAAATTTTTAGCTATAATAAAATGTAAATCATTCCATTGTTGCCCTCGATCGGATATTCAGAAGAACCAAAATAATTTTGATGGGCCGGATATGAACTGGCATATTGAAAATATGACATCACTTCCACCTTGGCACGACTATTATGAGCAAGAGGTGGAGTATAATCCGGCTAGGTATAAATCCCAAATCCCTCCACCAGGTTTATTTAGCCAAGTTAAAGAAAGTGAGCCCGAATGGACTGAGGAAAAAATTATGAATTGGTGGATAATGCGGGTTCATCGAGGGAAGCCGACAACTCCTTATGGGCTGAAGTTAGATGAAGCATTTTTAGAGCATTATGATGAGTATGTTGATTCATATCAACCCATCACCTTCACCAATATTCTACCATAAAGTTTTCAACATTCCGATAGTGGTGAAGGTGACACAGAGGGAAAGCATCCGCTGGTTGAGGAAGAGACTCCAGAGGAAGAAGAGCAACAATATGTGTCTAAATGGAGATCGTAGTGGATGAAACAAAAAGTTGAAGTGATGCCTACATCAGAAAAGCAAAATGTGCCAAAAGTGCCACCGCTTCCCAAAGCGGCGAAGAGACCAAGAACGGGTGCCATTACTACTTCTACTATGGAAGTTTTAGTTGTTATGGTTCCTATAGTTCATGTTGTTTCAGTAGTAGTTATCAACCCCTCGTCAACAATAGAGGTCCCAACTATGGTTGCACAACTATTTTCTATGGCTCAGCAGCAGGTGGAAGATCACCAGTCATAGAGTTTCCAAGTAGAGGTCATGGATGGCAAAGAAAATGTAAATATTGAGGAGAGGGTGGAAGCACAGTAAGAAGAAGTGATTTCATAGCCACCCCCATCACCACATCACATGGTGCCCATGCCTAAAGGTACATCTTCTTTTCTCTCTTCTTCTTCTCTAGAGCATATGGTGACTTTAGTTTCACTTCCATCATCTTCTATTTCTATTTCTCTGCCCTTTGGTATGCCCTCCATATCTCTTTCACTTCCTTCATCTTCCCTTTCTAAAGTCACTGTTGTTCCTACTTCTATTCCCATTTCTTTGGCCTCCATTTCTTTTAGTTCATATGCATCAGGGTCGAATCCCTTTTTGTGCCCCTCCCCTTCTATCACCGCCACCACTACCATTGAGGTTGTAAGCATGCAAGCTCCTCCTAGAGTAAGCGTAACAGCAGCCAAACCTGGTTCCTCCATTCAAACCACCATTTTAGTTCCCCCTCTTCTAACCATCTCATCCGCTTCTATTGAGCCTAGCCGTTCAGAAGCTATAATTCCCTTCACCCCATTTTTGGAGATACAAGCATTGCCCAATGTGTAGGTAGCATGAAAACAACCCGACGTTGAGAAGATTAATCGAGCGCACCTGAGTTCTTCGTAATGGTTGAAGAGCAAGAGGTGAAAGGAGGCCTTGGCTCTAGCTCGACCAATTAAGAAAGTTGCTTTCGATCTAGTCGCCATGGAGGCTCACATGACTAAAATCACTCCCTTGGTTCAAAATCCGCAAGGAGAAATGTTGTCGAGTGATTACGTCTGTGAGACTATAACTGAAGACCTCACCAAGATAGATCCGACTAAAAATATGGGTAATATACAGGTTGATATGAGCTCGGTGTACTTGCATGGTGAGCATTATAAGGAGAAGTATTTTGAAAATGAAAATAAAATTATTGAGCTCAAAAATGCCTTGGCAAAAAGTAGAGCACAAGAGGAGAAGACCGCAACTAAAAATGAACACTTGCATCGGCAGGTTGGAGTGCACCTAAAAGAGAGAGATGCTGCCCGAATAGAGATGCATAAGCTCCAATAATAGCTTGAAGACATGAAATATCAGCTAGCAGAGAAGGTTGCACAAGCTACTGGTTTTTCACCAAAAAGCGTCAAGGAGGCCCATCTTCGCTCAGCCCAGAACTATGAGAAGTTGGCCGCACAGGTAGTCCAAGTGTTGCATTATTTGTGGGAAGCACAAATATAGATCCAGTTGGGGTAGTAGTTGATTGATAACATGGAGGAAAGGCTAGAGCCATATATGGAGATGGTAGTAAAAATTTAGGCCCTAGCTAATGCCAACCTACGTATTCACCCTCTAAGAGAAATGGATCATGCCTGGTCAACTGCCAAGGTCACGTTGCATAGTTATTTTCAAAGGATGGACCTGGTAAGAGAAGGTCGAACAATCCTCAACACCATCGAGCGAGAGCATACCATTTCCATGACTCACTTTAATACTCTTGCCGAGTTGGGATTTCTGGACTTTACAGATGAGTGGGGTGAACCCTTGCCATAGGAGCAATTGGAGGTGATCTGGAGGAAGTTCATGGAAGATACCTCTAAGATCGATGCATGGGAGGAGCCTCTCATGGAAGCACAGGTATTTCCCCTGATGCAAAAATACACGCGCCTAGAGCTATCGTTGTATGAGTTGGCTCAACGAGCGAAGCGCCTCAGCTTGATGGATATTCAAAATCTTTGCTTTGTTTATGAGTCACTAAGTGTCCCATGCCTATTCACTACTCATGCTTGGAAGGAGGTAGTCATAGCCTATGAAGTAATTTTTGAGAGCCTCAAAGAATAGGAGGAGTAGGCAACAATAGAGCATGCAATGGCAGAAAAAGTGGTAGAAGAAGTGGAGCGAGCCGAAGTTCTCAAAGTGGTGGCTGAAGCTGAAGAAAAGGAGAAAGTTGAAGAGGAGGCACATTGAAAGGCATCTACAACAAAGGTGCTAGCCAAGGTGGTTGGTAAGAAGACTCCATGATAGCCCAATGGATAAAGTCCTAGGATCGCTTGCATCCATGCGAGTTGGATACCCCGTGAGTCACCAGAAATGTTGGTAGTTTTGTACTTTGCCACATTGGGATTTTTGTTTTATTTTGATGGAGCAATTTTGATTGTAATGTGGTAGTATTTATCTTGAAATATTATTGTGGATCGATTTCATATGTTACTTTTATGTTTGCATATGTATTCTTTTAGCATCAAAGTGATGAATGTTTAAAAGGAGAAATAAATTTAGAACTTCATTTGGGATTCAAGTTTGCTACATTCAAAAGGCACTATGAATTGGAGACGCCTTCGGTTTTGTACACTCTGCAAAAATAAGAAAGGAAAGGCGAAGGATTGAAAGATTCGAAAGTGCCCAAAATATGGAATGTGAAAGGTGCGTTCACCCCAAAGATGGGTAAAATCCTTATTCACCCCACCTTGGGGTAAACGACTTTCTAAAAATATGTAAAATATATGCACATCATGGGATGAAAGCTCCATTCACCCTACCTTGGGGCGAACATAATGTGAAAAGGTGATGAAAGGGAGGCATAGCAATAAAAGGCATGCAACAAAATGAAATCGCATTCACCCTGGTCGAGGGGTGAACATCTTGTTCACCTCTCCCATGGGCGAACGTGCTCCAAAAACAAAATGAAATCATGATCACCCTGGTCAAGGGGTGAACATCCTGTTCACCTCTCCCATGGGTGAACGCATTCTCAAAATGACATCGCATGAACGCGCCAAGTAAAATGAAATTGGGTGAATGCGCCTACGATGGGGTCATGTTGACAAGTTGATATCATAGTCGCCTTAATGGGAAGGTGACTATCTTTGTCGCCTATTTTAAGGGTGAACGTGATTATTAAGAGACAGGGCGAACGTGATCAAAAGTTTAAATAAATATTACCCTTAAACAAGAAGGATGGTTTCGTCATGGTCAACAGGGGATGTAATTAATCAAAGGCGTATTCTCCGATGACGGTCCAAATTTCAAAGGCGCCCAGAGCAGGTTGTGACAAACATTAAATAATGGTGGCAACGAGTAACTCAAATGATGAATCCCAAGCGAAGAAGAAGGTCGTGTTAAAAGCATAGGAATATTTTCATGATTTCCAAAGCGGGAGTGCATTTTCAAGGCATTGAACGTCTCTTAATTTTTTGTGCACCGATGCCTAAAATGCTGATTTCCTAGGAATGTTTCCTTGAAATATGGATCATTGTTCCAAAAGGATGAATTTTCAATGTTTTCGAGGAGGAATTTCCTCACTCTGGTTCCTGATCTGCGATCATTTTGTCTTCATGTACATTTAATGAAAGAGGTGAAATCCTCTATAAATACTAATCAAATTTCCATTGTAAAGGAGGTTAGACACTTTGCGAGAAAACTCTCCAAGTTCTCTCGCATCAATAGAAGACACCAGGCTTCTGAATTTGCAAGTGATTTTGTGTGCAATTTCCTTCTTTATTCATGCACTTCTATTTTACATTCATGTTCCTTATTTGCTGTGAAGTTTAAAATTCTGAATTTGAATTTAAATATTGCTAGTGAGGGAGTGAGTGTTGGAGTGCTATTTTGAAGGTTGTTTCTGCAAATTTACAAGTAAATTCTGCTGCTTTTCTTTTATTATATGCTATTTCATGCTTGGGTGATTTCCTGTTGTTAGTCTACCCCAAATCCTATGCATTCGACCTGTGGCCATATTTCCCATTTCTTTCCGCATTTTCCAATTCCTTTCCTGCAACTCTAGTCTTCAACCAGTGTAGGATTTAGTTTGGGAGCCAACCCTCTCTGGAGATTGACACGGAGGACATTCCTTTCCTTCGGTCATTCAATGTTGGCCATGTCTAGGGTGCACAAATGTAGTTTTGTTGATTAGGCAGATATTTGACCAACACCAAGTCATATTTCACCCTAAAAGAATTCAACAATGCTTTATGTTCCATAGTTGGCACTATTTTTTTGGCCATTGAAGTGGGGGTCAAAATGTTGCACACTATGTTCCACATCTTGGAAGTATCCATGGCATACAATGTATGAAGAACACAAGCTTATACTGAGAGGGGGGTGAACAGTATAAGACCACTATTTAATTTTCTTTTCCAAACAATAGTATGCAATATATCAATGTCAATATCAACAATAGTAATCAAAGCAATGCATAAATCACCATACACAATAGAGACACCAATTTAACGTGGTTCATCCAATGTGGGCTACTCCACGAAGAAAATATTTTACTAAAATTTTCTCAACAACTCTCTTGGGTATCCTTCCCTATTACAATGTTTATGGACCTCTGTCTAAAGGAGATACCAATATCCTAATCAAGTTCATGGATACCTATCCATAGGAGACACCAATTTTCTCTGTTGGTTCATGGGCACCAACCCATAGGAGACACTAATCCCCTCTACTAGTTTATTGATCTCTATCCATAGGAGAACTCCTTATCCTTTGCTCTGGCTGGTGATCCTCTAGAGGACTACTGCCTCCACTGCACTGTCTTGTGGATCTCTCTCCACTAAAGATCCATATCCTCACTTAGAAGACCTCTGTCCTCACTATCCTCACTAATGGATCTCTATCCACTAGAGGCTACTGTCCTCTGCTCTATCACCTCCAAATATTTTTCTTAGCTCTGCTCAATCTCTATCTCAAATTTTTACTAAACACTATCCTTTGGTCTAGCACAAATTTTCTCATAAGTATATCTCTGGTCTGGTATAAATCTACCATTAAATCTATCTTCAAGCCTTGACACAAAGTTTGATCCAATCATAAATCAACTCTACTCAGATCTGATCCAAGCCTTAACTCAAATATTGAACAAATCAATCAATCAAATCTGCTCTCAAGTCTTCTTAAGTACTTGCCTCAAAATTTTCCACAAGTTCTCTCAAGAACTTGCTCAATCTGCTCTCAAGTCTTCTCTAATAATTACCTCAAATTTGTCCAACAAGTCCTCTCAATAACTTGCTCAATCTTCTCTCAAGTATTCACCAAGACTTACCTCAAATCTATCCAACAAGTCCTCACTAGAATTTTTCCAATCTGCTCACCAAGTATTCACCAAGACTTACGTCAAATATGTCCAAAAAGTCCTCACTAGAACTTGTTCAATATGCTCACCAAGTCTTTACCAAGACTTACCTTAAATATATCCAACAAGTCCCCACTAGAACTTGTCCAATCTTCTCAAAAAGTATTCACCAAGACTTACCTCAAATATAATTGTAAGATTCCACAAAAGCTCACACAAATTTGTCTTTAAAATTTCACAAAAGCTTACTCAACTATGTCCTTAAGTCCCCTCTAGGACTTACTCAAATCTGCTCACAAGATTTCACAAAAGCTTGCTTAACTTTGTCTTTAACTCCCATCTAGGACTTACTCAAATCTACCCACAAGATTCCACCAAATCTTGCTTAAATTAGTACTAATTCCACTCTAGGACTTACTCAAATATTTCCACTAGCTTTCACAAAAGCTTATTCAAATCAATTGCAAAACTTGCATACAAAAACTCAACTCAATATCTTACAAAAAACCTCTTCAATCACACTAACAAGTTTCACTCAAAATCTTGTTTAACCATAGAAACATATAGAGAATGGTTAGAGACTCAATATGTTTCACTCTCACACAAAAACACTCAATAACTTCCAAATTCTCTTTCAAATCAATTTAGTATAAAAACAATTTGTTTCACAGAACTTGAACTATCACTCCAACACCTTCAATCAATAAAGCTCATCCAACTTTATTCAACCATTCACTCAATGAAACACAACTTGGTTACAAACCCTAACCAAGTGTTTCACTATACTTTCAACAACTCACACTTTGGAACTCAAACCTTGACTCAAGATGATTCTAAATTCACATAACAATGATACTCATGTTCTTTCACAAATCCTAGTTCAATATAGTTCTCAAATTCACATAACAATGATACTCATATTCTTTCACAAACCCTAGTTCAAGATAGTTCTCAACTTCACACTCAAATGTTCTCACAAACATTCACCAATCATGCATATGAAAGCTTACTCAAACATTTCCAACAATGCTTATCAAATGATCCTTTTCACTTCAGCTTTGTATTTCACAACATTCAAGCCAACAATATTTCACTCATAAGGAAGATGTGCCGATACCTTTTGTTTGATGGAGATATGTATTCAAAACTTGTCTTAATCACAATCATATATTATTTGCTAATCTCAAGGTTAGATAGCAATAATCTATCTCCAATATCCACAAATATTCTTCTCAAAAATTAATTCACTATACAAAAATTATCAAGTCTCAAGTACACCTTATAGTCTCCAAACTTTCAAACAAAGATTCCAATCACTCAGTTTCACTATAACCTCTTTCAAAAATTTAATGCATAAGTCAATCCAAAATTCTTACTTATGTCTCCCTACTCAAAAATTACATTTCCAAAAATAATTGACATTACAAATCAGAAATAATGCAATTTACTTTTAAATCACAATTATACCATTTACCACCTTTTAACTAAGGTAAAAAAAAAATTAATTCTACCTTACCCTATTTTTAACTCCCTAGGCGCTCACTTAACAAATTAGACCACACGCTCAAATAACGATTACTATGCAACCTTAGACCACACTCTCCAAATAGTGCTCACAATGCAACTTTAGACCACACACCTTAATATGATAAAATAATAAATATTAAGTACCTTGCATACTCCTCAATGGGATTCAATCCTAGGTCGCACTGCCACTAGTGCCCTAGTTGCGACTCAACTACCGCGTGAGCTAGGCGCTCACTTAGGAGGGAAAAGCACCTCGTGCGCTTAGTACCTTCGATTCGATGCCAAAAATAAAACAAAAACAAACTACCCTCAATAAGACTCGAACACGGTACCTCCGCTCTCCCAACGACTTAACCACCGAACTATTACCACTAGCTCAACCAGTTGGTTGGTGACCAAAATCTGCGCCTCAAACAATTTATTCATCACGTTTTTCGCTACACCTTTTAAAAATTAAAATCCCTATGTATGCTCACGAAATTCGCACTTAGATTTTTGCACTTTTTTATATGCATTAATTGGAGACAGACTTTTGGTTGACAAAGCTTATGGTATTTATACTATATGCCAATCACATCAAATGTCGACGAGGAGGAGAATAATTAAAATGAATTTGCGCCCACCCTAATTTTAGGGTTTAAGCACTATTATTTTATAAATTAATTCATAATATAAATATTATAAATAATTTATAAATTACTTTAGGCTTTAATTTTAACCTTTACTATTATAATAAAATATTATAATATTATTTCCATTGAGCCTAGGTATTTTTCTCTTTTATCCTTAGACATTTTCTGACCTCCTTTAATATTATAATAATAAATATTATAATATTGTTTCCTTTAGGCCTTTCCTTCAAGGTATTTAACCATCCTTTTGATCAATCATGTGAAGCTCTTAAACCAAATCTCTTGGGCTTAAAATATCAATATTTTAACCCTTATTTTGCCAAGTCATGCACTGATCACTAACACTAACTCTTGACATCAATGACAACACAACTAACTCAAAATTTCCAACAATCTCCCCCTTTGTCATTGATGGTAACCCTTTTCCTGTAACCAATAACTTTTTCTTTTTCAAAAACTGCTCCCCCTAAGAAACTGCTCCCCCTAACTAAATGCTCTCCCTTTAACTCAAATATCTCTCCCTTTGACATCAATGGCAAAGGGCCACCTTTGGGGCTTGGGACTAAGAATGAGAATATTAGCTTAACCCCTCCCCCACCTCCTCTCTTGAGGTGGTTAATTTTGGGATGGGAGTATCTCTACTCCCAACATACACTGATCTTTACCTTTCTCCACCTTCTTCCTCAACTGATCCTTCTGATTCCTCTAAATATTCTTGTTCCTGATTGTCTCTGGAAATTTTGCTCTACACCACTTTGTTGTATGCCCAACATTATTGCACTTATAATATTTAATGCTGTGATTCCTTGAAGGTGCAAATATTTGATAGTTCCTCCTGGTGAAGCCATATCCATTCTTTTCATGAGCCCTGCAATTAACTACCTTATGACAAAACTGATTACAAGAGTAGCAATACCCTTGAAATAGATGCCCATTTCTAAAATTTCTATTGGTGAAACCATATCCCTGTATTTCATGTGTCCTACAATATGTAGCCTTATGCCCAAACTTGTGACATGAGAAGCAACTTCGATTGAATATACCTTTCCTTGACCCCATTGATCTCTTAGTATCTTCTTTCCTATGATATTTTTTGTTCCATATGTTCCTCATTTGTGTATTGTTCCTTTCCTTGTTGAACTTTCTATTGTCCAACTTATCCTCAAAAGTCTCACTCTCTCTTACATTCTCTTCTTCTGAAGCTTCTTCTTCTTTGGAGCGTGAGATTGATTCCTCTCATTGTTCTCTTTGTTCCTATTCAAAACCAAGTCGTATTTTTTTTTATGAAGGTCTTTGTACCTTTATAATTTTATTCATGGTCTTTGAGCTTCTCTCAAACCTGTGTAGCTTGTCTCTAGAATATTTTACTTCCTTCCTTAGTGAAGCTACCTCATGCTCTAACCTTTCACATTCCAAGACTTTTGCCTCTAACCTCTCTTTAAATATCCTTGTCTTAGCTATTGAGTTGGTTAGATCTTCTATAAGATTTCCTTTCTCTTCATCACATTCTTGAAATTGAATCTTGAGTTTTGAGTTCTATTTTCTTACCTTCCTTAATGCATTAAGAGAAAATAAGCTCACCCTCAAGATCAACTTCTCCTTCCTCTTCATTTTTTGATTCTTCCTCTACCCTTTTATCATCAAGATCATTTTCATTATTTTTTATTTATTTCCACTAGAAGCACTTCCTTCTTCTTCTATTGCCATAAGAAGACTTTCTTCTTCTGTTCATTCAAGAGCATATTCATATTCATATTCACTGAAACTGAATTCATTCGTTGTGTACTGATCTTCAAGATGACCAAAGTTACCACACCTAAAATACTTGAGAATTATTGGTGTCTTTTTTTTAACATCTTCTTTTTCTACTGCCAGAAAAAGAAATTCTTCTTCCTCATTATCTAAGGAACTTCCCTCACTATCACTTGAACTCTTACTTGCCTTATTTGCATAAAAAATCTTCTTATGCCTTTGGAATTTTTTTTCCTTGCTTACCTTGTCCATCCTTGCTTTTCTTTTGGTACCTATGTTTTCTTGTTTCCCTATTCTTATGATCCTATTTCTCTTCATCATTGCTACTTCCAGCCTCTGGACAATTATATGCATAGTGACCATATTTACCATAATTAAAACACCTAACTAATTTCATATCTTTATACTTTCTTGTGTCCTTGTTCCTTCTACCATAGTTTACTTCTTCATCACTGGATAACTCATTACTTGAATCTGAATTCTTACCCTTTGACTTCCTTGTAACTTTGAAGGTTGCTTCTTTCTAGGGAATAACCTCCTCTTTTATTCTCATCTCAAAAGCTATGAGAATTCCATGTAACTCATCCCTTGTCAACAATTCAATATCTTTTGACTCTTCTATGGCTGAAATATTTTCACTATACCTCTTAGGGAGTGATATTAAAATCTTGTGACAAACATCTATTTCTTCAACTTTAAACCCAAGTCCTTGCATGGAGTTAACAACCTCATCCACACGAAGTAAGTATGAAGCAATGTCTTTCTCACCCTTCATTTTTAGGTCTTCATATTTTTTCTAGTGATTTAGCAATTTTGCAATCTTGAACTTTTTGTCTCCCTCATATATACCTTTTATCTTATACCAAATCTCTTTTGCTTATGTGCAATGCATAAATTTTACAAAATTTGTTTCACGCAAACCATTTAAAATTCTGTTCATTTCCTTTGAATTATTCAATTGTAGAAGCTTATCATATTTATCTATAGGTGGATTAGCTGGCGGTATGTATCCATACTCAACTGCTTGCCATATTTTATTCCCTAGTGCCATTAGGTAAATATTTATTCTCACACTCCAAAATGTATAATTGTTCCCATAAAACAATGGTGCCTTACTCCCTGAAGATCCACTTTGAGAATCCATGTGTTCCTATATGATTTTCCTTCAAGTTATTAAACTCTTCCGAAGGAACCCGCTATGATACCAATTGAAGAACACAAGCTTATACTGAGAGAGGGGCTAAAAAGTATAAGACCATTATTTACTTTTCTTTCCCAAACAATATTATGCAATATATAAATGGCAATATCAACATCAGTAATCAAAGCAATGCATAAATCACCACACACAATAGAGACACCAATTTAACATGGTTCACCCAATGTGGGCTACTCCATGAAGAAAATATTTTACTAAAATTTTCTCAAAAAATCTCTTGGGAATACTTCCCTATTACAATACTTATGGACCTCTATCCAAAGGAGACACCAATCCCCTAATCAAGTTCATGGATACCTATCCATAGGAGACATCAATCCTCTTTGTTGGTTCGTGGGCACCAACCCAAAGGATACACCAATCCCCTCTACTAGTTTGTGGATCTCTATCCATAGGATAACTCCTCTACTCTGGCTGGTGATCCTCTAAAAGACTATTGCCTCCACTACACTAGCTTGTGGATCTCTCTCTACTGAAGACTCCTATTCTCACTCAGAAGACCTTTGTTGTCACTACCCTGTCTAATGTATATTTATCCACTAGAGACTACTGTCCTCTACTCTCTCACCTCCAAATCTTGTTCCCAGCTCTACTCAATCTTTGTCTCAAATCTAGACTAAACACTATCCTTTGATCTAGCACAAATATGCTCACAAGTTTGTCTCCGGGCTAGTACAAATCTATCCTAAAATCTATATTCAAGCCTTAACACAAAGCTTGATCCAATCATAAATCAACTCTACTTAGATATGCTCCAAGCCTTAACTCAAATCTTGAACAAATCAATAAATCAACTCTATTCTCAAGTTTTCTCAAAGACTTGCCTCAAATATATCCATAAGTCCTCTCAAGAACTTGCTCAATTTGCTCTTAAGTATTCTCCAAGAATTATCTCAAATTTTCGAACAAGTCCTCTCAAGAACTTGCTCAATCTGATCTCAAGTCATCACCAAGACTTGCCTCAAATCTATCCAACAAGTCCTCACTAGAACTTGTCCAATCTGCTCACCAAATATTCACCAAGACTTACCTTAAATCTGTCCAGCAAGTCCTAACTAGAACTTGTCCAATATGCTCACCAAATATTCACCAAGACTTACCTTAAATATATCCAACAAGTCCTCACTAGAACTTGTCCAATCTTCTCAACAAGTCTTCACCAAGGCTTACCTCAAATCTACTTGTAATCTTCTACAAAAGCTCACACAAATCTATCTTTAAGCTTTCACAAAAGCTTACTCAACTCTATCCTTAAGTCCCCTCTAGGACTTACTTAAATCTACTCACAAGATTTCACAAAAGCTTGCTTAACTCTGTCCTTAAGTCCCCTCTAGGACTTACTCAAATCTGCCCACAAGATTTCACCAAAGCTTGCTTAACTTTGTCCTTAATTCCACTCTAGGACTTACTCAAATCTGTCCACTAGATTTCACAAAAGCTTATTCAAATCAATTGCAAAACTTGCATACAAAACTCAACTCAATCTCTTATAGAAAACCTCTTTAATCACACTAATAAGTTTCACTCAGAATCTTGTTTAACCACAAAAATATATAGAGAATGGTTAGAGACTCAATATGTTTCACTCTCACACAAAAACACTCAATCACTTCCAAATTCTCTTTCAAATCAATTTAGGATAAAAACAATTTGTTTCATAGAACTTGAACTATCACTCCAACACTTTCAATCAATAAAGCTCATCCAAATTCATTCAACCATTCACTCAATGAAACACAACTTTCTTACAAACCCTAACCAAGTGTTTCACTATACTTTCAACAACTCACACCATGGAACTCAAACCTTGACTCAAGATGATTCCAAAATCACATAACAATGATACTCATATTCTTTCACAAACCCTAGTTCAAGAAAGTTCTCAACTTCACATAATAATGATACTCATGTTCTTTCACAAACCCTATTTCAAGATAGTTCTCAACTTCACACTCAAATGTTCTAAAAACATTCACCAATCATGCATATGCAAGCTTACTAAAACATTTCCAACAATGCTTATCAAACAATCCTTTTCACTCCAACTTTGCATTTCACAACATTCAAGCCAACAATATTTCACTCATAAGATGTGCCCATACCTTTTATTTTGTGGAGATGTCTTCAAAACCTGTCTTAATCACAATCCAATCTTCTTTGCTAATCTCAAGGTTAGATAACAACAATCTATCTCCAATATCTACAAATATTCTTCTCGAAAATTAATTCACTATACAAAAATTATCAAGTCTCAAGTACACCTTATAGTCTCCAAAAATTCAAACAAAGATTCCAATCACTCAGTTTCACTATAACATATTTTAGAAATTTAATGCATAAGTCAATCCAAAATTCTTACTTATGTCTCCATACTCAAAAATTACATTTCCAAAAATAATTGACATTACAAATCAGAAATAATGCAAATTACTTTTAAATCACAAGTATACCATTTACCTCCTTTTAAATAAGGTAAAAAAAAATAATTCTACCTTACCCTATTTTTAACTCCCTAGGCGCTCACTTAACAAATTAGACCATGTGCTCAAATAGCGATTACTATGCAACCTTAGACCACGTGCTCCAAATAGCACTCACAATGCAAATTTAGACCACGCACCTTAATCAACAAAATAATAAAAATTAAGTACCTTGTGTGCTCCTCAGTGGGATTCAATCCTAGGTCGCACTGCCACTAGCGCCCTATCCATGGCTCAACTACCGCGTGAGCTAGGCGCTCACTTGGGAGGGAAAAGTGCCTCGTGTGCTTAGTACCTTCGATCCGGTGCCAAAAATAAAACCAAAATAAACTGCCCTCACCGAGACTCGAATGCGGAACCTCCACTCTCCTAGCGACTTAACCATCGACCTCTTGCCACTAGCCCAACCAGTTGGTTGGTGACCAACCTCTGCGCCTCAAACAATTTATTCATCACATTTTTGTTGCACCTTTTAAAAATTAAAATCCCTTCGTATGCTCACGAAATTCACACTTAGATTTTTGCGCTTTTTCACATATGCATTAATCGGAGACTTAGACTTTTGGTTGGCAAAGCTTATGGTATTTATACCATATGCCAATCACATCGAACGTCGACGGGGAGGAGAATAATTAAAATGAATTTACGCCCACCCTAAATTTAGGGTTTAAAAATATTATTTTATAAATTAATTTATAATATAAATATTATAAATAATTTATAAATTACCTTAGGCTTTAATTTTAACCTTTAATATTATAATAAAATATTATAATATTATTTCCATTGGGCCTAGGTATTTTTTTCTTTCACCCTTAGACATTTTATGACCTCCTTTAATATTATAATAATAAATATTATAATATTATTTCCTTTAGGCTTTTCCTTTAGGGTATTTAACCGTCCTTTTGACCAATCATGTGAAGCTCTTAAACCAAATATCTTGTGCTTAAAGAATCAATATTTTAACCCTTCTTTTGCCAAGTCCTGCACTGATCACTAACACTGACCCTTGACATCAATGACAACACAACTAACTCAAAATTTCCAACAATGTACTCCTTGGAAGACCTTGGATGAGGGAGATGAGATGTGTCCCCTCCATACTACATCAATATCTAAAATATGTTCATGAGGGACAAGTACATTGCATACTAGCAGATGTCGAACCATTTAAGTATTGCAATTTCATCTCAAATCCCTATGAATCCATGCTTCCTTCCACCCACATTTTTATATCACCATCAACCAATCCATCTACCACTCCACCCATTTCTTCATTAAAATATCCCATTCCTAAGGAGCCCCTTATCACCAATTCCCACCAAGCTTCCATGCCCCCATCATATTCATCATTGACTACATGCACATGTGGTCAAATTCAATCCACATCATCAACATCATCACCTTCCACAACTTTACCTTCCATGTCATCATCATCCATCCAACAACCTTCCCAATCCAATCCATCTCTGTCAGCCAACATTTCACAAGTTGATTTGATGGATTGTGAGACGTCTTCATCATTTCCTGAGCCATTATCCAACCATAATCCTTCCACATCATCCCAAGTCAAGGTCCACCTCGCTAATCCTGGTATTGGTGAATATGTGGTCCAAGACATCACCATTACACAATTCACCATTCCAAATACTAAGGATTTCGGTCCCCCACGTGACTCACCCTTATCTATAGGAGTGATATATGACATGGGTTCAACTCCCAACAACATAAATTTTATATATAGGGGGATTGATTCTTTCTCTAATCTAGCTCCCCTAGAAAAACCCAAAGAACCAAAACCTACCAACATACAAAACATGTCAGGATTTCCATCCCATTATTTTCACATAGTTAATTGGCAAGGATATGGTTTAGGACTGCATGAACAGGGAATGCATGATATTATTGATGTTCCATACTGATAAATGTATGACCATTTAGGCCTAGGTTACACTCCACTTTCCACCATATCTTCTATTGAACAAGCCTTCCAAAGGCTTAATCTAAATTTAGGAGAAGAAGCCCTCCACCCCGATAACTCTAACGATGAAATAAATGAAAAATTCTAACTCATATCGATAGTTTATGATATATCTGAAGAGGAATCAGAGCCCATAATTCCCCAAACCAAACAAGATGAGTTTTATCTCAGAATGTTCCCCGTCCATGAGCCCATAGTTTGCTTACTTCTTCCACAAGATTGAGCCTCACCTACTAGTGAACCACCACCTCCATCTCACTAATCCATCTCATCAGAAAAACTTGTAATATATGTATATAACACAAAAATAGAAAACCACTACAAAAAAACAAAAAAAATTAAACAAAAACATTTTCTTTTTATTGCATTGCATATATATAACATTTAGTTAAGTGTATTTATTTATGTTGCTTGTTGTTGTCTAGGTTTACCAAGATCCTAGCATCGGTTCTTAGGCTCTATTTATCCCATCCATTCCCACCTCCTACATTTTTCCCTTAAGTCAACATGAATCATGTTGACTTACTCACCCCACTATGTAATCCATATGATTTAGAAAAACCAATTCCAACTGACGTAAGATTTATTAATATGGAATGGATCTCTTCGCTGCCATCCTTCTCCGAGTTTGTCTTATCTAAGGAATTTTTAAGGGCTTTAGCCAACTACATTTCTCCATCCCCTCCACCTTCACCTTCACCTTCACCTTTGAATCCCAAGGTTTTCTAGACAAACATAGATAAGGATAAGTCAAAAGAGTGTGATGACATCATAGAAGACATTCATCTAATGCTTCTTACTGAATTCGACCTTGAGTTCATAAGCCAAAAATCCATTAAAGGTCAGGTCATAGTCGATCAACTTGCTAAAGCTCCACTACCTAGTGATCATCCCTTTATTATTGAGCTCCCAGATGATTTGGTATTTGCCATCATCGAATAATAAGAATATGTCATTTCGGAGAAAGATGTCGATATCACACTATTATTTGATTGATCTAAGTGTGAGAAAATTCAAGATGTTGAAGTCATGTTTCATACACCCCAAGGGGTACCTATCCCCTTGTCATTCAAACATGAATTCCAATGCACAAACAACACTGCAGAGTATGAAGCCTTAATATTAGGACTTCAATCGACTATAGCTATGGGAATTAAGCGTATCTGGATATTTGGTGATTCTCAACTTGTTGTTAAGAAAAAAAATTGAGAATACCAATGCAAAGTACCCATCATTAAACTATACCATGAAGTAGCAATGAAATTAATCTCTAAGTTTGATTGGTATGAAATCAATAGTTTGCCATGTTCAACTAATAGATTTGCAGATGCGATGGCATCCCTTGGATCA
This sequence comes from Wollemia nobilis, assembly GCA_028583015.1. Taxonomy (NCBI): domain Eukaryota; kingdom Viridiplantae; phylum Streptophyta; class Pinopsida; order Araucariales; family Araucariaceae; genus Wollemia; species Wollemia nobilis. Next base: position 239,822 of record JAQPPZ010017065.1, read on the forward strand.
CTAATTTTAAAAGACTCCTTAGGAGAGGTACAACCCCATTATTTCAATGATCTCTAAATCTACATTTGTTCATGCTGAATATAAGGATGAAAAGGATGTTTGCTTCATCCATTAGGATCCATATGAGCCTTGGTCAAGCCAAATAGTAGCCTTTCTCAAGTTTGTAACACTCCCATCTGACATGTCTCAGGCTACAAAATACAATTTCAAGTAAAAAATAGCTCATTTTGCTCTTTTGGGGGACGTGTTGGATAAGCATGGTTATGATGGAAGCTTGCTTTGATATCTCGAGGTTTTTGGGGTACAAAGAGCCATAGTTGAAGCTAATGATGGTACTTGTGGTGGTCATTTTAGTGGGATGACCATCACAAAGTGTATTCTATGCATGGATTATTATTGGCCCACCATGGAATGAGACTGTTGCACTTATGTTAAACATTGTAATAAATATCAAGAACATGCTAATTTAACTCATGTGCCATCACAAGATTTACAACCTATTCAAAGCCTTTGGCCCTTTTCACAATGTGATCTTGATTTAATTGGTAAAATCTTACCTCCTTCCTCGGGACAACATACAATCATCATAATAGCATCTGAATACTTCAAAAAGTGGGTTGAGGTAATTCCTCTAACCAGTACAATAAGACCTAGAATTGTGGAGTTTATACTTCACCATATCATTTTTCATTTTGGTATTCCCTCAAAAATCATCTTCGACAATGGCAAGTATTTCAAGAACAAGTATGTTCAAAAACTTTGCAAGAAATATAACATTCAAAATAGTTTCTCGACTCCTTATTACCCATAGGAAAATGGATAAGTTGAGGCTACCAATAAGACCTTAATTTCTATTCTCAAGAAACTTGTTAATGAAAATCATAGAGATTGGCATACAAAAATTCCCTTGGTATTATGGGCTTATCAAACAAGCATCCACATGCCTACTAGGGAAACACCATTTTCATTGGTCTATGGAGCTGAAGCAATCATACCTCTTGAGCTTGAGATCCCCTCGTAAATTTCTTTGTAAGAATTCATAGATGATGACACTGTTAGACAAGCACATCTTGACCAAATCACACTTCTTGATAAGAGGTGAGTCAATGCTTTAGAGCATCTACGAGTTTATAAAGACCACCTAACCACAATGCCAAAGCTCATCTACATGAATTCCAAGTAGGATATCTTGTTCTTAAAGAGAATCAACAAAATACCAATGCATTGTTGCATCTTTATGATAAATTCATGGCTAACTAATTGGGTCCATACATTATCACTCAAAAAGTGGGTAAAGGTACTTCTAGGCTTGACAGTATAGAGGGAGAGAAAGAACCTGAACCACTTAAGGTTATACACTTGAGAGCATTCTATGCATAATGTGATTTATTTATATGTACATATACATGGCTAATACACAAAAACATTACACTTCATTCACACGCATTTCATTCAAAAATATTGTATTTCATTCACATTTCATTTCATTTGTATACATTTCATTTAAATAAAATTGTATTCATACATTCCATTTCACAAATTGTATTTCACAAATTCCATTACCATTTCAAATTTTATAGTAGAGATCATTTATTATGTTCAAGATATTAATTAGTCCAATAAATTAATGTTGCCTTAATCAGGGGCATCTTCACAACATCATCCACAATAGTCCACAAAGCCAAATTGACATTTGCCTCCATATGTCCTAGGTGTTTTTGGTCACTCATCCACTCCTAGTGTTTTAAGCAAACCACAACTACATGTTGAGTTATTTTTAGGACCATTACATATATTCACTACGAAAATATTGAGTTCTAGGAATTGACTCTAAAACATTCTTGAACCAACCACAATTTCACATCTTAAAAACATCTTGTGTCAAAGAGGGATAACACCATACTTGGTTTGAACCTCGAAGTGAAAAGGGTAATCCTCACCTGTCCCATAATGCAACATAGTCCAAAAAAATAGTGGTTTTCACCACTATCACAATTACAAAAATAAAAGAAAGAGTAGGGAAAAATCCCTAAAAAAAACTCTAAATCTTTTACATCACAAACCATTGATCATTGGGTTGTAAGGATCATACTACATTTCCAATCAAACAATTAGGTAGTCATCCCAAAAACTTGAGAGATAAAATCCTTGGACTATAGATTTAACCTCCATTGGAGCTATAGATGCTTGAATGACAATGGAGTATGCTCATGCATGGCGACACATATATTTTAAAGAGACCTCTGATCGTACATACAGACAAGCTAGCTTCTTGGTCTCATCCATAAAATGTCATACCCAATTTACTCAAGATGATTTAATGAACTCACTTGCACACACATTGGTTCTTTATTACCTTGAGTTATTACCATGCTCTTGATTTGGTAAATGAATTCAATGCACACACATTTGGTCCTAGAAGGATTATGTAGTTTTAGTGAGTTTATTTGATGCCACTAGTATGTCCGAGTCTCTACAAAAAAGTTAGTTTTCCATATCAACATCCATATCTTCTTCCTTATCAACATCCATATCTTCTTCTATATCAACATCCATATCTTCTTCATTTTAACATCCATGTCATTTTATGAGTCATCCACGACATATGCCACCAAGTCTGGTGCCCCTGATTAAACAAAAATGCTAGAACATGGCCAAAGAAAAATCTAAAACTATGAATGATCATTAGAACATTTGCATCCCATAACTTGCATTAATCATCCATAATATATCATATGCATTAATCATCCATATAAACATGCATTCCACAAAAAACATTCACATAAAAATATAATACAAAAAGTAAAAGCCATGTGTATATATATAGATATATATATGTATGTATGTATAAATATCACATACAATGAGTTCCAAATGACATCATTGTATATGTGATATATATATATGTATGCATAAATATCACATATACAATGAGTGCCAAATGACTACATCATTGTATATGTGATATTTATACATATATATCACATATACAATGAGTGTCAAATGACTACATACAATGGAGCACCAAGGCTCATATACAAAAAGTGCATCTAAGCACTAGCTAAGCCCTCCAAGAGGACCCCTGTGACCTAGAAGGAGCCCTATACCTAGAGCTATGTCTAGAATATCTATGCCTAGCAACCTTAGATACATATGAGGTAGGAGGATCAGGAAGTGGAATATGATGCTCCATCAACCTATCCTCCAAAGACTCGATATACCTATGCCGATATCGAAGGTGTGCTATGTAAATGTTATGACATTGCTCCCTCTCTAGTAGCTCTGCCTGGAGCCTCACAATCCTCTCATCCTGAGATGTCACCATCGCATCTCGCTTTACCACCTATTGCTTTAACCTCACCCAATCCTCCTCACTCTGACCTGGAGGTTTATTCGAAGTCTCCTCCACATCATTCCCATATTCACCATCTCCTCCACTCCTTGGAACTTGCCTTGTAGCACCCTTAGTCCTCCTCCTTCAACTATCAGATCAAAGGTGCCTCTGCTACTTGGGAGCCTCATGGGTATCCTCCACTTCAATCTCATCCTCACCAACTATTACTAGAGTCGATGCACATGGAGGCTATGTAGTCAACCATGCATCATACTCCATAATAGTACCCGCATCATCCACATAAGGAAGATCTATCTCCTCCTCATATGCGTAAGCCTCCTATTAAGTGGGAATTTTACCCATTTGTAAAATCCCACTCACAATTAGGATTTTCAAATGAAAACCCTCTCTTGTAAAGAAATAAACATTTCCCCAAGGTTCCTTCACTTAATATGTGTTTGTGTGTTATAAAAATGTATCAAATAAATGCTTAGAATACCTTAGTGATTTGCAAATAACTATTAACAAGGGGCCTGTGTTGGTAATATTTTATGATGCTATGCAAGTGATTGTTCATGAAACTTTAATGAAATGATGAATGAATTTGATCTTTAGGTTGCTTTAAACATGAAAGAAAAATAATCCAAATGATTAAACCTTCAAATATAATATCCTTTGAAATAAATTATAAATTAATTCCCCCCTTTGATGAAATTAATTTTCATATAGGGAAATTAATCTATATGCTTTGAAAATAATGGCCTTTTGGTTGCCATATAAATAACTACCTTTAATGAAATTAATTTTCATTAAGGTAAGTTTATTTATTGCTTGAAAATGAAAACTTTTAAAATTATAAAATTCATTGAAAACGTGAACTTTATGAACAATTTTATAATTTTAAATTTTCTCCGAACCAAAACCGAAATTGCTTTAAATAACCAATGTATATAAATCTTAATTATAAATTTTGTGACTTTATAATATTAAAATTAAGATTCATATGATCTTTCCATTAATATAATGCTTATTCATCCCAAATATCAATTAAATTAAATATTTGGAAAATGAATAAGCATAAGACCCTAATTATAAAGTTTCAATCTTTATAATATGAATTAGGGTTTTATAATCCCTTATTAAAACAATAATATTTATTTTCCCAAATGTAAATCTACGTAAAAATATTAATGGAAAATAAATATATATACCCTAATTATAAAATTTACAATTTTATAATATAGATTAGGGTTTATGATTTTGAACTTGGAAATTAAAAAAAAAAGAAAAAGAGGGGGTGGGGGGAAAGGAAAAAAAAAAAAAAAACTAAGGTGGGGGGGGGGAAAAAAAGGGAAAAGAACCTTTTTGAATCTTAAACTCAATTTATATTGATCAACAATGACTCAATCAAATATAAATTGAATGCTATCTTCTATGGAATTTAAATAAAGGGAAATATACCAAATTATTAAATCAATTAAAACACCATATTCATGCTTGTTTTAACAAAAATAACTTGATATAAAACTTATAGATCTCACAATAAATCTTCTTCAAAAAAGCTCCTGTCCAATGCATCTGTAAAACCCTCTGCAACCTTCCTTTTTTTCTCCTCTCCTTTAATATGTCCTTTTTCTCCAATCCGTCCGACCCCCTTTCTTGGTTTCCAATGGCCTATTTATAATTTAACATTGTGTTCGTTCATTCCGTTCTACAATTTAAAACGAATTTTATAACCATATTATTCTCTTTGCTTTCCGCTCCTTTGTTCATTCATTCATATTGAAAACCTGCAAAACCAACACAAAACTTTTTATAATAATGTACTTTAAATATTTTAATTAAAACATTTACAATACACTTTGAAATAAAAACATTCAAAATGAACTTTAAATATTTTAATTAAACTTTAAAATGAATGATTTAAAACATTAAAATTATGTACTTTAAATATTTTAATTAAAACATTTACAATACACTTTGAAATAAAAACATTCAAAATGAACTTTAAATATTTTAATTAAAATTTAAAATGAATGATTTAAAACATTAAAATTATACTTTAAATATTTTAATTAAAATTTAAAATGAATGATTTAAAACATTAAAATTATACTCTAAAGTATTTTATTTAATGATTTTAAATGATTTATTTTAAACATTAAAATTAAAAGTTTTTAAAATTAAAACATTTAAAATCACACTTATCAAGTCTTAAAATTTTCAAAAGAGGCCCAACAAAATATGAAATAAAGTAAAGAAAGGTTTTATTTTTAATCAAACAATCAAGATCATGGAAACCAAAATATCAAAATATCAAAATTTTTAGTGGGTCCCCAATTTTGGGGAAGTTGTGAAGTGGTCACAACAAATGGCGACTTTCTAGGAAATATTCCTGAACATTTCGGACTTAAGAACCCAATACTGAAAAAAAAAAACCCAAACATCAGACAAATGAGCATCAATAATATCCAAAGAATGTGAATAGATAAGTTCAAACTGAAACAACTGAAACATTTGCTTCTGCTCGATGTGTGCTCTATGATTCATTTATTTTCCTGATACTATCCAGATTTCCATTATCAGTTTTGCAGTTAGGCTATAAAAATTTGCTCTTTTAAGTGTACCTCTGCATTGCTCTCTTCAAGACATTGCTCTACTACCAACTAGGCATTTATAGCCTCGGTAGAGATTATCTGAATCTCCCAAATATTAGGTGAATTTTACATTTTGCATCTTTTCCTTATTTTAGTCTAGACATGGCTCCACTGCCAGTCAGGCATCTATAGCCCCGATGAAGGTTATCTAGACTATAGTGACTGATTTGACTTTACTTTCCATTGTATTTGCTTTGCTTACGTTTTATTCAAGCTTTATATCGCTTTTGCAAAATTCACCTACCACTTGGGTTAGAGATCAAGTAAGGCTAAAAATTGAGTTCATTGGATTTTCACCTTAATTTGCAAAACTGAAAAACTTCATCCTTCAAGATTTCAAGGAATATTCCTTTAAGATGTGTAGTACTTGTGGAGCATTTGCAAAATGATTTCAGTGTTTCAAACTTTACTATCTTGATTCAAATTCATAAGGATATATATTAACCATCTCATTTTCCTTTTCTTCAAGTTTTAGATGTTTTCAAAATAGGTAATTTTATCCTGAATGACACAAGAACAAATACCAAATAAAATCATCAAATGTTTATTGTAACTACCACAACTACCTCAATAGAAGAAACAACACCAAAACTCTCCCAAACAACAAAATGATAACTTGAATACCAAAATTTGGCATAAGCCAGTATTATTGAAAAACAACAATGGAAACACATCCAATAATTTCACAAAACCAAAACATCAACAAACAAGCAAATAACAAAATTTCACGAAACAACAAATTATGTACAAAACAAAACAAAAACACAAAAACCCAAAAAGCTATTTACAAAAATATACACTATATACAAGATGATGCCAAATTTATGCTATCACTTCCCTGGATCCCAAATACGATTAGCACACTTTAGAAGACATATATCATGATATGCATGCCAATTTTTATAGAAATCCAACCAAAGTAAGATTAAACCAAACAATACAAATTTCATTTTGCCTTTCTCATCCCACCAATTTGATTCAAGTTTATAAGCAATTCCATGTTTAAGATTTGATTCATTAAACTTACAAGTGAAAACATGATTTTCGATTATATTTTGCTTATTTAATGAGATGAAACTTTCAAAATCTGATTTTTCACTTTGACTTAAGTTTTCATTTTCATAAGCATATAGGATTTCTTTCAAATAAGAGGCTACTTCTAAAAATTTTAAAGCAAAGTTATCATCTATGTCTTTAGGCCAATCATACTCATGCAACAATTTACAAGAATCTAGGATATTTACAAAATGAGAATCATTATAATTTTGTATCCTAGATTGAATTGTTAGTTGTTGATGAACTTGGTTCAATAATTCAAGCATATCTACTTTTTTTCATTTAACAAAGCAATCTTATTTGTAGTGGGAATAGGAATCCACTCTAGTTCTTCATCAACCTCCAATGGCATCTCATCATAAATAACATCAAAATCCAATAAATGATTATGCAAAATTTTACCTGATTCTTGGATGTTTAGACATAATGGATAAGATTCTACCTTTTGTACACTTTCATTTACCACTACTTGATGAGCCATTGTAGTCTTTTCTTTCTCTTCATGGTCTCTATCATCATCATCATTTCGTATCTCTTTACCTTCATCAATGACCTGGTTTTCAAAAGCATCAAAATTAGGCATCCAATCAAGAATATGTCTATCCTTTTCAAACCCTAAAACAATATTTTCTTTAGGAGGAATAAAAAATTCTAATTCTTTATTAACCATACATGAAGTTTCTTCATTTGAATATTCAATATAATCATGAAAATTTTCACTCAAATATTCAGTATTCGAGAATGAAAGAAAAGATTTTACCTCTTCTTCATCTAAAATAGATGAATCATAAGAAACATTTACCATTTCTTCCTTTTCTATTTCAACAAGATGTTCCACAAACTCATGTTCAAAATGATCAAATCTTGGAACCTTCTCTATTTCTGAAATTGACACATCATTTTCCAGTTGGATAGAAATTGCCAGATCTTCACGCAAGATAGAGGTTTCAACATCCTGCATATCAAGTGAAATGGAAAATTCATCAGTAGGATAATGAGAAACAAATAATTCCTCATATCTTCCCCAACCATTATAATAATCATCTTCCTAAAATATTTGATGAGATTGCATCCCTTCCTTCATTTCTTCTTGATCATTATTTTGAGGATACTGAAAATTTTGATCATCATTTTCAACAAATTCATCCAAATTTATGGAAGGTCCTGATTTATCATATGTTTCAAAACTAGTCCACTCTAGGACCTCTCCACTATCTAAAAGAATATCACTTTTAGTATCTTCGATCTTTGTCTCATGAGGATGATTTATAGAATTATCAAGATATGCATCTTGATGCATTTGTCCCTGTACTTGATCAATGTTTCTTTTAATCTGTAGAACTAACCTTTGCAACTTGTCCTGCATTTTAGGTGAAGTGAGTACTTCATTAGAAAGAGAGGCAAAATCCTCCCATTTATTCCACCAACAATAATCATCTTCTAAAATTAGGGTGTGATGTTCAACCACTTCTTCACACTCTGTAAATTCAACAATCGAATGCTTTTCAAATTCACTTTCATCAATTTCAAAAAAATTATCTTCAATAAAAAATTCATCTTCCTCAAGTAATAAAATTTTATGATCAGTCATAATGACATCACATCTAGAATCTTTCAATTCTGGAGCTTTAATTATTTCATTCAACTCTATGGAAGATTCTATTCTATCATATGTTTCAAAGCTAGTTAGATCTAGAACTCCTCTAATATCTGAAGACTCATGCATTTCTACATTTTGATAAACTTGATTACCACAATCCTCATTGATGGATATTGGCTTTGAAACTTGCACTTCCTCTTGGACAATATCGAAAGTGGTTGTAAAACTAGGACATTCAATTTCATCATCAATGGTGTCAGATTAGATGATTGACATTGGTTGGAATCCATAACTCCTGAAGAACAGTTTAACATGAAAGAAAAATGTGTATCATGACTCATAGGTGGTATTTGATTTGAAACCTTAGGGTTAAGTAATGATAATTTACCCACATCAACCCCTTTAGAAATCCACCATTGTTCTACAACTATTGCCCCACCATAGGCGTTAGACAAGGATAAATATTTAAGAAGCTTTTCTAGAAACTTAACAGTAAAAGGGTCTAAGGCTTCCAAGTATATTTGAATGACTTCTTCTTCTGAAATGATGAAATGTGTCTCTATTTCAGTATACAACTTATGAAACCTATCATTAAATTGACTCATGGATTCATTAGGCTCTTTACAAATAGAGGCAAATTGATTTGATATCATATCTATGTCAACCAATTTTCCAAAATGTTCAAGAAATGTTGCTTCTAGTTGATCCCAAGAAGTGGTAGAACCTGTAGGTAAATTAATAAACCAATTATGAGCAAATTCATCCAATGTGTATGGAAACATTCTACAGATAACATCTTCATGCATAATTTGAAAGTGAAACATAATGTTTTTATATGCCTGAATATGTTCCTCAATCGTAATCGTTCCATCATGCTTATAATGGGGTAAATAATTTTCTGCCATTGAATCAATTTTAACATGCAAGGCTATGTATGAAAAATTTACAAAAATTGAATCATAACCATTTTTTTGAATTTATTAACTAGATTCAAAATAAATAATCAAAAATATTTCAAAATTTTTTTAAAAATAAAATTTGAACAATTTCAAATGCTGAAAATTAAAAATATTACCTTTCAAGCCCTCCTTCTAGCGCCAATTTTGTTGAGTGGAAATTTTGCCCAATTGCAAAATCCCCATCACAGTTAGGATTTTCAAATGAAAACCCTCTCTTGTAAAGAAATAAACATTTCTCCAAGGTTCCTTCACTTAATGTGTGTTTGTGTGTTATAAAAATATATCAAATAAGTGCTTAGAATACCTTAGTGATTTACAAATAACTATTAACAAGGGGTCTATGTTGGTAATATTTTATGATGCTATGCAAGTGATTGTTCATGAAACTTAATGAAATGATGAATGAATTTGATCTTTAGGTTGCTTTAAACATGAAAGAAAAATAATCCAAATGATTAAACCTTCAAATATAATATCCTTTGAAATAAATTATAAATTAATTCCCCCTTTGATGAAATTAATTTTCATTAAGGGAAATTAATCTATATGCTTTGAAAATAATGGCCTTTTGGTTGCCATATAAATAACTACCTTTAATGAAATTAATTTTCATTAAGGTAAGTTTATTTATTGCTTGAAAATGAAAACTTTTAAAATTATAAAATTCATTGAAAACGTGAACTTTATGAACAATTTTATAATTTTAAATTTTCTCCGAACCAAAACCGAAATTGCTTTAAATAACCAATGTATATAAATCTTAATTATAAATTTTGTGACTTTATAATATTAAAATTAAGATTCATATGATCTTTCCATTAATATAATACTTATTCATCCAAATATCAATTAAATTAAATATTTGGAAAATGAATAAGCATAAGACCCTAATTATAAAGTTTCAATCTTTATAATATAAATTAGGGTTTTATAATCTCTTATTAAAACAATAATATTTATTTTCCCAAATGTAAATCTACGTAAAAATATTAATGGAAAATAAATATATATACCCTAATTATAAAATTTACAATTTTATAATATAGATTAGGGTTTATGATTTTGAACTTTGAAATTTAAAATAAAAGTAAAAGATAGGGTTTGGAGTAATGAAATAAAATAATAAAACTTATGTTGTAGGCTACAGAATTAATGAAAAGAACCTTTCTGAATCTTAAACTCAATTTATATCGATCAGCAATGACTCAATCAAATATAAATTGAATGTTATCTTCTATGGAATTCAAAGAAAGAGAAATATACCAAATTATTAAATCAATTAAAACACCATATTCATGCTTGTTTTAACAAAAATAACTTGATATAAAACTTATAGATCTCACAATAAATCTTCTTCAAAAAGCTCCTATCCAACGTTGTGTAAAACCCTCTACAACCTGTCTTTCTCCTCTTTCCTTTAATCTGTCCTTTTTCTCCAATCCGTCTGACCCCTTTTCTTGGTTTCCAATGGCCTATTTATAATTTAACATTGTGTTCGTTCATTCCGTTCTACAATTTAAAACGGATTTTATAACCATATTATTCTCTTTGCTTTTCGCTCCTTTGTTCATTCATTCATATTGAAAACCTGCAAAACCAACACAATTTTTTTATAATAATGTACATTAAATATTTTAATTAAAACATTTACAATACACTTTGAAATAAAAACATTCAAAATGAACTTTAAATATTTTAATTAAACTTTAAAATGAATGATTTAAAACATTAAAATTATGTACTTTAAATATTTTAATTAAAACATTTGCAATACACTTTGAAATAAAAACATTCAAAATGAACTTTAAATATTTTAATTAAAATTTAAAATGAATGATTTAAAACATTAAAATTATACTCTAAAGTATTTTATTTAATGATTTATTTTAAACATTAAAATTAAAACATTTAAAATCACACTTATCAAGTCTTAAAATTTTCAAAAGAGGCCCAAAAAAATATAAAATAAAGTAAAGAAAGGTTTGATTTTTAATCAAACAATCAAGATCATGAAAACCAAAATATCAAAATCTCAAAATTTTCAGTGGGTCCCCAATTTTGGGGAAGTTGTGAAGTGGTCACAACACCTCCCTCCATGACTCAACAAAAGGTAACCTTATCTCCCCTCGATACCTCCTATAGAGCACTGGCTCATCAAGAACCCCCTACCTCAAGCTAAACTATCGGAGTACCTATGAGAACTAAATATACTCAGCCTCACTCTGATATCTCCCAACCATCCACCTAGCCTACTTGACCTATTACAGATGCTTTCTATCTCCTGTCCATATGATATCTCGCCATGACCTCCATATCACTTAGGTAGATGTTAATCTAGTCCATAAATCCCTGTACCATTGACTCATCCACATAGGACAACTCAGTTGTACTTCCTCCCCCATCGCTCATCTCCTAGCATAGGGTTGATCCCTATCCCAACCTACAACTGGTAGACCCTTCGATCGAGCCACACTAAAATGATCCCATCCCCAACACTGCAGTAACAAACTACATCCCAAACTCTTTCTCCCTTATCTTCACACCTCGTAAATATCCTGGTACACTTGCACCAATAAGGTAGAATCCCATGCATACACCTGCAATATAGTGAGCATATCACTCACCAACCCTATCAGGTTCTACAAGAACCTACAACCGGTACTATTCGAGGCCATGATTTTTGCCAACACGAACATTACCAAAGCCCAAAGGGCATCCAGTTCCTTGTCCACATACATGAATAAGTATGGAATGCCCCCACAATCCACCCTCAAAGTCCACCAGCTGTCACCAAACATCTTCTTCATCTCCACCCCACGATCGTGTCCAACCTCGACACAAATCCCCTCCATAGATAACTTGAGGATGCGATATACATCCTCAAGTGTAAGGGTAACCTCTCCAGTAGGGAGCTAAAAGTTCCCCCTCTCTAGATCCCACCTCTCATCGAAGGTAGAGAGGTACCCCTCAGCCGTCCTCACCACATCTATTTGGGATACCTCCTCTAACCCTACAGCCTTCAAAAAATATCACTCCTCATTCCCCAACGCCTTCCTCATCCCAAGGATGAGAAGTAAGAATTAGTTTTGAGCCTCTAAAATCCTAAGCTACAACACAACACAAAAACATTTATTGTTAATACATGTTCATAATTCTATATATATATATATATATTGCATAAAACAAAAGAGCCACCACATGGGACTTACCTCAGAAAATCATAATCTAGCCCTAGCTCTAGCCTCTGCATCTGATCCCTCCACCACCATAGCTTTCGTGCTCACCTCAACTCCCTTCACTACACTCCACCTCACCTCACTCTCCTAGATCTAGCTTCAAAAATTTAGAAATGCACAAATGAGTTCTATTTTTTCCCTACAAGCTATTTATAGCTGCTTTAGGCACCTTGAAGTGCCCACAAACATTTCCTAGTGTATTGAAATGCATCGAGGCATTTGCAAAATACCCAAAAATTAGCAGGCATCTACGCATGTCGAAAGCACCAACCGACGTTTGGCATCAACATTAACAAAAAGGAAAAATTAATACAAAATAGTGGCTTAGCCCCACAAAATCACTCAAAATGGTATTCATGCATCAATTTCATCATATTATCAAGTTTTGTGAAGGTCCAAACCAATTTGGACGCATAATTTTTATTTGTGCCCAAAAAGGAACAAAATCACTTTTCAAATTTAAAAGCACTACAAAATGGTCCAAATTTTCACAAAACATCCATAATCATCATTCTCATCATCAATAATCCACTTTCACATCATCAATCATGATATTTGCATATTTGTAAAGTTAAAACAACATTCAAGTGAACCTCGTATCTAGTGGTTTATTCTATCTACTTGGCGATTGCAATAATTTTCATTCATGCAATTAGATAAGATGAATAAATTACAATAAGGACACTTGGCCACCTTCATCATCCCCTATCTCATTGCTCGAAAACAACATCACATTTGATACTTCACATTTTGTGTGAAACCTTGCTAAGAACAATTTGCCCAAAAGTTATTATTGATGGCCTAGTTCGTGGGCCTTAAACATTGACACAATCACATTTTATCATTTCATATTTCCTTGAAATTCATCATGGTGATTGGACTTAGCGAGGATGATTGGTTTCGATCATAGGAATTATCTGACAGTCACTAGTTGACCCTCCGAAGTTGACTATTATTATCTTTGCATATTCATATTTGCATATCAATGACACCCAAAGACACATTCTTCAGCAGCATCGAATCACCCCAAATTTGGGGTAACCACATTTGGTTTTGATTTCCTCACAATGGGATACATCTTACATGATCATGGCATCTACACTTGGCAAAAATCCCTTTATCTATTGGGGAAAAAACAAAAACATTTTCATCACATCTTCACAAAACCCTTTATTTTTTGGGTGTAAAAATAGACACAATCATCTCACATTATCCACCTATCCCCTCTTCCCATTGGGGAAACAATATATCATATTTATATCATTCATATCGTCCACAATCACGCCATTTATTCACACAATCATTTGCACTCATTTATCAATTGGCTCGTGAGATTCATCCCCAAATTCATTCGTCAATTGAGGGTGTAAGCTACACAAATCAAAATTCTTTTATCTCCAAGCTCATGTCCACATCTCAACAAAGCTGCTTTTGCATCAGGCCAAAATAGATGTCTTGTATTTTTATACTGCATTGTGTTTCACACAACGTAATACAAAAAGGGACATATGTAGACACCAAAATCTAGCCACTTGTTATCCATCCAGGTCTTCCTACCATTTTTTATCTATTATTTACATATATTTATATATATTTGTTTAATATATATTTAAGTATTAATATTTTATATTATATTTAATATATATTTAATAAATGTATATATGTGTATAAAATAATCCCAACCATCCATCTTATTTTAATCCCAACCATTCATCCACCGTGATCCATGCCACATGCCCAGATTTAATCTCTACCCTCTGTCATGTTTTAATATTGACCGCACAAATTGTGTTGTTAAAACCCTAATGTGCTCTAGGTGAGATTATAAATAAGATCCATTTTTGTGGGTCAACCCCTAAGTCTTTTGGCCCTGAAGTTTCCTAAGCAATTCATGTCCTTGAATTCCCTAAGCTTTAATCCCAAGTTGCCTGAGTTTTTAGAGTGCCCTAAGCAATCTGAGAATTTCCCATTGTCACCCTCGCTTTGCATCTACCATCGCATTCATCGCCACATCCTTTTTCTAAAGCATATATGCTTCTGCAAACCTCACCTCACTCCACGAACACCCTTTCACTACTCTTGAGCACCACTGGACACTTTTTTCCACTCTTGAGTACCTCTGGGTGTTTTCCACCATCCCTGAATGCCCATGGGTCTCTTCTACTACCATTGAGTGCCCGTGGGTGTTTCAAACCAGAATTTTACAACCCTATTAACCCTCAGGTGTAGCTAGGGCATCATCACACCATTTTCTTGCAACAACTACTACAAACCAGAGAACAACAAGTAAACAAGGTAAATCCTATATTGATTTATTTTATTTCATGTATTTTCATATTCTGTTCACTTTATTTACATTATATAGCTAGGGTTTGTATTAATTTATGAGGGTCTTACATTGTGGAGCCCTCACAGTTACTACTGACTTATTTTCTATATTTTATGTGTGTATCTAGAGATACTACACCTACATTGTGTAGTTGCTTAAGCTGGAGTGGCCCATTATTGGATAGCACAAAATCACTCACTTCTGTTGGGATCAAAAGCGAGTTTGAAAACACCACCAAAACTGTTCACTAGGGTCTCGGAGAACCCTAGTATTATAATATTTTGTATCAAAAGAAATAAAATTCTTTATTATAACATTGGAGATTTGAGTTTCCCCCCATATCAATAAAATTATCTCTTTGTGCAATATTATCTTAGTTTCATTTATCTGTTATATTTGGTGTTTCGCTTTTGCATCTACATTAGTAAAGGAGCATTAGGTAATAGATTCTATTTTTATGAATGTATTAGAAAAGACATTATGTGTTTGTTTCTTCTTGTAAAGCAATGCATTAGTGAAAGTGTCTTAATATATTTCTATTCTTTTTCTAAGAGGGAATTAGTGAAAGAATATTAAAATATTTCTTTTCTTCTTTTAAAGAGAATGCATTAGTAAAATGATAGAGTTATGTTATCTATCATCTCTAAAAGATAAAGATGAATATCTTTTGTCCCTTTTAGTTAATTTTGGAAAAGATATGATTATAGAAAGGTTTAATCACTTTCCATCTTGTTGAATGCAATAATAGTTAAAGCTTGTGCTAGTATTTGTATGCTAAGTTGGTATTCTTGTTATCATAAGAAAATAAAGTTATGGATGAATGAATGTTTGTTACAATATGGGAATGATTATAATGGTTTCTTGAGACTTGAGTAGTTAAAGAAACCATTATTGATAGAAGTATAGGGATTCTCTCCTAGAGTGTGGTGTGGAATGTTTGCATGTTTGCTTGATATTAAAGTAAATAATAGTTTTCTAAGACTTGACTAAGTAAGGAACCATTATTGAGAGAAGTATGGGATTGTCTCTTAGAGTGTTGTATGGAATTTTTGCATGTTTTCTTGACCTAAAGTAAATAATGGTTTCCTGAGACTTGAGTAGGTAAGGAACCATTATTGAGAGAAGTATAGGATTCTCTCCTAGAGTGTTGTATGGAATTTTTGCATGTTTGCTAGATCTTAAAGTAAACAATAGTTTTTTGAGACTTGAGTAGGTAAGGAACCATTATTGAGAGAAGTATAAGATTCTCTCTTTATTTTGTGGTTATTAATGTTTATATGCATGGTGGCTTTCATCATTTAGAATCATGATTGAATACATTGCAAATGGAGTTGACCTAATTCCTAAGTAAATCTCAAGCTCATGAGTAATCCATTTCATGAAGAAGACCATGGTAGAAGGTGGTTTAGAGATCTCTTAGTTGGATAGGTTTAGTTTATATTTGTTTATGCATTGTTTAGATGAAGCTTGTAAAATTAGTCAAGTTTGTAAGACAATGAGAGCTTGATCATTGTACAAATATATGGATTGGTTTATTTGCATTAAAGATAAATGTTATCTTCTTTGATGTGATATTATGGCAATATCTAGATCTTGTGATGGATAGCAATGCAATGATATGAATGCAATGTTTAGATATTATGATGGATAGCAATGTAATGACGTGATGTTATTGCAATATTTAGATCTTGTAATGGATGGTATTGTAATTATATTTCACACTTCTATAATATTATATTTCTTTTTAAATTGCTTTATGATAGCTTGGATAAATAAATCAATCATGGCTTTTGATTGGATGAAATGCTATATTTAACTTATGTTATTGCAAGTTATGTTGTATCATCCTTTTATTTTCCATGCTCCATGATATGTTATAAATAATGCATGTGTTGATTTTAGTTAATGCTTTGGTTCTAGAGAGAATGGTTTATCTTGGGTTGGATTTAGAATCACTTGTAGGACCCAAGTCAAAAAGCCTAATCTTGGGAGGAGTTGTGATGACACAATAACCAGGTAAAGGCAAGTTCCTAGAAGGAGTTGTAAGAATGCAATAGATAAGAAATTATAAAATCTAGAAGGAGTTGCATGAATACCATAACCAAATCCTTATGAATCGAAGCACTTTTGATCATGAAGGATCAGGTGTTCTACAACTAGGAAGTTGTAAGAGTCATTCATAAGACAACAATGGTGGTTCCTTGAACATGGAGGATTGAGAATCATGTTTGTTACTAGTTGAGGGGTAATAACCTTAGTTAGCCCATGAAGGTGAGGTAACTAAACACCAAGGATTACACTTGATTAACCACCCTAGATGAATATAGGGAAAGTTTAGGGAATGTGCATCCCCATTTAAGTGTTATGGGCCTTAAAGGATAATCCCAAAATTATGATCACATTATCATATACTAAGAGAGTATACGAACGGTGGGGGGGACCACTTTTAGCATTCTTCTAAATGATTAGGTTTAGCAAGGTGAACCCTAAATACTATAGAAATTTGACCACTCCTATCCACTGAGTGTCATCTATAGTGATATTAAATTCAAATGTGGTAAAGTCTTCAGTATGTTGCAAACAAAATTTATTGGGATCTCCTTGTGAACCTTATTTAAAAAATGGGTTGGTATGTTTGGGTTGTTACAACTTTAATGTGCTTTTGTCATGCTGGTGGTTTTGACTGTCATGTGCCAAAATAAGAAAAATAACTTTTTGTACCCTCCGAGACACCCACCATTAATGGATCAAATCCCTAAGATCAAATTCTAAGCTCCCAATAGAAATCACAAATCCAAGATTTTCCATTTTCAATATTCCTCCATTAGTGGCTTATTTATCTCTTTTGAAATTATTGTAACCTCTAATCCTATCATCTTTAATGTAATTCTTTCCAAAGTCATGGATTCCTATAAAATCAACACTTAGGGTGATCAATTAAGATCATATTGTATTGTAACAAAATTATGTCTAAATCTCTCTAGAATCATATGAATTTATCATTTTGCATGACAAGATATGTCAAATTATTACCACAATCTCATGAAGGCCATCCATGCAAGCATTCAAGATATTTTTATTACAAGCATAGAAGCATCCAATATATCTAAAAGCATTCATACATCAACCATTAAATCCTGCAGGCTCAATCTCTGAAGTGACCACAAGCAAGCTAGAAAGCTTTCAATAAGCTTCTACAAACAAGGGGGAAACAACCTTACATCTTGGGTTGTGCTCTTTCCTCTTATCTATTTTTGATACTCTCTAGTTTGTATCTCTAATATTTTATCTTGATGCATGTTGACATGCATCTAAATCTACTTAACATCTCATTTTATCACTTAATATTAATTTTAAGTAAGCAAATCTCTATTTTTTTGTTATTTGATAGTCTTTGTGCTCCCGAGTTAGAGACCATCATTTCAATCATTAAATTGGATTATCTTACATCTAGTCTTACTTTTCTACTCTCTAAAGCAAAATCAATATCAAATTTTAGTTCCTATGGTGCTATCACCCTTTGTTTCACACAAAGCAAAAGTGCCAGCTAGTAGTAAAAGTGTTGGCAGTGTTATCACCATCATATGATACTTTTTCCATAGAACATTTATTTTATGCATTTATAATTTTCATCATTTTTATATCTATCTAAATAGGTTCTTTATTACTATCCAAAGGAGTCCAACATTCTTTGATAGCTTAGATATGACCCTCTACTACTAATCTAATAATTGTTTTGTCTATTTTGTAGGAAAGTGAAAGTTCCATCGATAAGCAAAAGCACCTACCATTATTTTATGGACTAGAAATGTTTCTACCTCTATGGAAAAAATAGGTTTTCCATTTTATATTTCTTGTATTACAAGAATTTAAGACAGTCTTGTTTTTTGTCTAGTTAAATTAATTTATATTTCTACTTTTTTCAAAAAATAAGCAAAAGAAAAAGAACAAACTAGTTTAGTGTTAATCACATAGGGGACCTTCTAAATATTCAAGCTTTAGGATCAAATTGAAATCAAATATAGTTGCATCTAGGATTTTTTTGTTGCATTCTTCTTGTACCCTTACCTCTTAAAGAGAAATCATCATTTACTTCATCATCAAAAAGCAAAAGCATTTTAACTTTAGTCCTTGTTGCATTTATATGTTGCATTAGGGATAAATTAGGATTAGGCTTAGACAAAGAAGTATCTTAGGAGAAATGTAGATGTTCTTAAAATAATCCATCAAACAATAAGCTTCAAGATCACAAACTGACCCTATCCTTGAGGTGATAAAAGAGGAAAGAGTCATGGCAGATCCTCCAAGTGGCCCTTCATAATTACCTTCCTTATATTTATCACAAATTTGTGCCCGAGTTCAAATTTAAACAAAGTTGAAAGGGATTTCCAATGGATTTTTCCAACCTCTAGATTTAGATAAGCTTCCTACTGTTCCTTAGAAAATACTCATATTCTAACTTGTACTATCTTGCATTGAAAGTAAAATGTAAAAAGTGTAATGTGAAAAGTAAAGTGTAAAAAAAAAATGCATAAAAGTTTAAAGGTGTGAGTGGCACAAAAAAATATAAGTTTAAACCGTAGCAAGGAATGCGTGTGATTAATCAACATAGAGAATTCAAAAATCAATGTCCATCCACTCATTATATTATGAAATTAATGTTGGCAATTTTGGGTTTGAGATCCTAGCTTCTTGTCTATGAGTTGTCATTGATGTCAAAAGGAAATGGCATTAATGTTAAGAGGATGTGTTGGCTTCAAAGGTGGAAGATTCCAAGAGAATATTTTTAAGAGAATCCGGAGAGATTCCATTGGCAAGGGTTTTTCATTAAAACCAAACCGATTTTTATTAAAACCAAGTTGGATAGGGTTTTTATTAAAACCAATGGAGGTTCTCTTTATTATTTATTTAATTATTATTTAAAACCCTTCAAGGTTTTAATTAATTAATTATTTAATTAATTAAGGGAGAAATTATTTTTAATTTATTAAAAATACTTAAAGGTTTTTAAACCTTTTTTATTCTTAATTTATTAAAATTATTTAAGGGTTTTTAAACCCTTTTTGAAAAGACTTTTGATTAATTTTGAAATGGTCTTTATTTTCGTCGACGTCAAGGTGTCTTCGAAGAGACTATTTATTCTCCAACTCCTAAGGTTGGAAGGCTAATTAATTCGAAATTCCCCGAATGCAATTTGCGGTGTTTGTGCTCTGTATTCGCTGCGATCGAAGGAAGACTTAGAAGCACGTGCGGTTGAAAAGTCTTCGGGAGTTTTTTCGAGGGTGAAGTGGAGGGAAGTTCACTTGTGAACTTCGTAGCCCGCATGGGCTAGTGGCAGCGAAGGCTGCTGTTGGGCGCTGCATTGGCGGAGGTCACCGTTTCGAGTCTCGCGGGGGTGCTTTGCTAGAGTAACACACGTTTTTATTAAAACGTCTTTATGCCACGAAATTCGGAGTTTCTTGGACAATGATTTATAAGCTTGAAGGTTCAATTATCTTCTACTCCAATAAGGTATGGGCACATTCTTCTTATGAGTATGATTGGTGTATGTTTTCTAAAATAAGGTTGGAGTGAAAAGGTATTCTACTAGGTATCCTTTGGCTAGGTGTAAATCCTATTTTCTGGTTTGTTGAAGACTACTTATGCATTGTTATCCTTAAGGAGAGTTTTTGGTGAATGCATAATTTTTGGTTTGAGATAGTGGAAGCTTTGTGCACTAGGGTTTATATTTGTGAGTCTAGCTACTTGCATTGAGTTGGTGGAACCCTTGGTTGGCTGTTTTGAGTTTGATGGTTGAGTTGCTTCCATAGAGGTTGTTTGATCAAGTTATTGCTTTACTTGATTCATGATATTGGGCTTACTCCATTGAGTTGATTTGAGCAAGTTATTCTTTGCATTTGGTGATATTGTGTTGGTGGTTGTTTTGTTCAAATATCTTTGGAGGGAAAAGGATTTCTACTTGTTTCCTTTTCTTGTGATGATTGGTTGAATGCTTCAAGGTTGATGTTGAGTTGAATGGTGTTGGTTGACTAAACCTTGTTTGATGAGCATTGTTGTTGAAACCCTAATTGATGGTGAAAAGAACATGAGTATCATTGTTATGTGATTCTTTGCATAGTTGGCAATTGTTGGGGTTTCATGTTCTTGAAAGAAAACATTCTATCCTATCCATTTCAGATATTGAGTTGAGTTTTTAGATTTGAGATTGAGATTGAGCTGAGTTGATTTGAGTTGAGTTTTGAGATTGGGATTTGAGTATAGAACATATTGAGTCTCTAACAATTCTCTTTATGCTTCTATGAGTTTGACAAATCACATTGGGTCTCTAACAATTCACTTTGTGATTTCCTACTAAGAAAGTTTTTCTTGGTGAGCTTGCTGAGTTTTTGGACAGGTTTCGGTGGGGACTTGTGAGCAGTTTTGGACAGGTTTCGGTGGGGACTTGTGAGCAGATTTGGACAGGTCCTAGAAGAGGACTTGTGAGCTGAGTTTGATAGTTCTATCAGAGAACTTGAGGACAGAGGTGCATTGGTTCTATGAGAAGAACCTGAGGACAGATTTGGCAAGTCTTTGAGAAGGCTTGTATGCGAGAGGATTGATTTGTTCAAGAGTTGGACAGATTTGACGAGACAGAGGAAGACTTGTACTAGACCGACTGACTGTGTTTGGTATAGGTTGCTGAGTTGCTTGTGGACGTGATCATAGAAGGTAGAGGTCTCTTAGGCTAAGCATTGAGGACAGGAGGTCTTCGGTGGAAAGGAGTTCCACGTGCTGGAAAGAGGTAGAGGTAGTTGATCTTCTGAGGGATCATTTCCAGAGTAGAGGGGAAGGTATCTCCTTTGAGAAGAGGCTCATAAATTTTGATTGGGGGAAGGTATCTCCTTTGAGCAGAGGCTCATAAATTCTGATTTGGGGAAGGTATCTCCTTTGGGCCGAGGCTCATAAACATTGTAATTGGGAAGGATTCCCAAAGAACTTTGAGATAACTTTTAGAGAAAAGTTTTGTGGATGTAGCCCAACCATTCTGGGTGAACCACATTAAAATTGGTGTCACTTTGTGGATGATATTGTGCATTGCTTTGATATTGCTTTGGGTATATTGCTTTACTATTTTGAAGTATAAAGGAAAAAGTAAAAAGAGGTCTTATACTTGTTCACCCCCCTCTCGGTATAAGCTTGTGTTCTTCAATTGGTATCAGAGCAGGTGCCTTCGAAAAGTTTAACAGCTTGAAGGAAAAGCTAGTAAAGAACACAATGGATCATTCAAGTGGCAATGCAGCACCTATTCTTGATGGGTCAGATTTTGGTCTTTGGAGTGCAAGGATGAAGGTTCATCTAATGGCACTTGGGAATGAGGTTTGGGAAGTGATTGAAGATGAGTACACTATTCCTGAACATGGTCCTAATACTAAAGAAGAAAGGCTCCTACATCACAGCAATTCAAAAGCAATGAATGCAATCCTGAAAGGCTTACGGAAAGCAGATCTCACCAAAGTGATTCACCTGCAAGACAGACTAGTGAAATGTGGAAACAATTGAAGGTGGTTCATACAAGTGATACAAATGTCAGAAAGGCCAAGTTGAGACACTTCAAAGGTATGTTTGAACAACTCAAGATGAATGATGATGAAAATATTAGTGACTACATGCTTCGTATGGATGAGGTTGTTAACTCCATGAAAGACTTAGGTCTTGAGCTTGCTGAAAATGATGTTTGTGATAAGATTTTAAGATCTCTTCCTAATAGATTTAGTGAAAATATTTCTGCTATTGAGGAAGCTAAAGATTTGGATAAGTTGAAAAAGGATGAGCTCCATAGTATACTTGCAGCATTTGAGTTGAGAACTCAAGTGAAGGTTGATGTCAAGAAAGAGGCAGCTTTCAAGGCTACCAAGAATTCCAAGGGTAAACAACTTCAAGATAGTGATGAGTCTTCTAGTGATGAAGAGGCATATTACAGAAAGAAAGGCAAGTTCTCTAGAAAGCACAAAAGTATGAAAAATATAAGATGTTTCAATTGTGGAAAGTTTGGTCATTATGCTACTGATCGTATCTGTTCCCAAGAATGAAAGTGATGAAGATAAACAGGATTCTAAGAGCAAGGATTCTGAAAAGCACAAGCATCACAGGAAAAACAAAGATGAGCACAACAATCAAGGAAAGAGGTATTCTCACAAGCACAAGAAGAGTTTCTACCTAGACAAAGCAAGTAAGTGTTCTAGTAGTGATAGTGAAAGTTCTTCAAGTGATAATGAAAATGAGATGTTGTTCATATCAGAAAAAGAGGAAGAACCGAAACATAGATTCATTATCATGAAATGTCTTAGATGTGGAAATTTTGGTCACCTTGAGGATGATTGCACAAATAATGATTTGGTTTCTAGTATGTATGAGGATGCTTCAGAAAACTATAAGGAAGATGCATGTATGGTTTTTGAAAAGGGTAGCACCTCTAGTGATAAGAAATCTGAAAAAGGCTTTGATGATTCAAAAAGCAAACAAATAGAGGAAGATATAGAGGAAGGTGAAGTAGATCTTGAAGGTGAACTTATTAGTGCTCTTAGTGCTTTGAAAAAGGAAAGAAAGAAGAATGCTAGACTCAAGGATAAGTTAGATGAATGTTGTATGGAGAGAGATGATCTTATAGAAAGTCTTGACTTCTCTATGGCTAAGACACAAGAACTCAAGGATGAGTTAGAGTCTAAGGTTCTTGAGTATAGTGAGTTAGAACAGAAAATGGCTTCTTTGAAAGAGGAAACTAAAGAGTACAAGGATAAGCTTTACGAGGTTTCAAGATAGCTCCAAAAAGGTTAAGTCACTCATCAAAGGTCAAAGAAAGACAACAGATAAAACAAGCCTTGGTTTTGTTAAGCCACACAAGGAACAAGTTGGAGAGTCTAGTAAGAGACTCCAAAAGGAAGAGAGTTTTGATGAGGAAAGTATTTCAGAAAAGGAGTCCTTGAATGATAGATGCACAGAAAACAGAATTCAGAATGAGAAGAAGAAGTTTTTAGAACCTAAGAGGTCAATTAAAGGAAAGTTTCAAGGCAGATGTTTTGCTTGTCACAGGTTTGGTCACATGGCTTCACATTGCATGGCTCAAGTGAAGGAGGTAAATGACAGTTTAAGAAGTGCTAGTTACTTTCAAGGGTATTGCTACTCTTGTCAACAGTTTGGGCACAAGGCGATTTATTGCAAGGCAAATAACAGGAACGAGTTTGGTCGAATAGGTTTGGTCAGAACAGGTTTGGTTAGAACAGGTTTGGCCAGAACAGGTTTGGTCAGAACAAGTTTGGTCAAAACAAGTTTGGTCAGAACTGGTGGATTCAAAGATCAGGTTTATCTCGGAGAAACAACATCGTCAAGTGTTTCAAGTGCAACAATGAAGGTCACACAATCGAGACGGTGTAGAGCTGAAATTCTAGAATACAAGAACAAGAACAGTGGCATGATCAGGTCCAAGGATCAAGGCATGGACAAGAACAGGGATGAGAACAAGAACAAGAATAGTGACAGGAATAGGAATATGGACAAAGAGTTCAAGAGAAGGCCCGACAAGGAAGTTATAGACGTTGATGATGATCAGTGCCTAATGGGAGTTTTACTCCCACCCAAGAATTAATCACCTCATCAGGAGGTGGGGGAGGGACTAAGCTAAGAGGCTCATTCTTAGTCCCGAGCCCCAAAGGTGACCCTTTGCCATTGATGACAAAGGGGGAGAGATTTGAGTAAGGGGGAGAGCCTCAAGACAGGGGGAGCTATTTATGTTGAGTTTCTATGTTGTTGAGAAGCATGGTTTGCCATCAATGACAAAGGGGGAGATTGTTGGCAATTTTGGGTTTGAGATCCTAGCTTCTTGTCTATGAGTTGTCATTGATGTCAAAAGGAAATGGCATTAATGTTAAGAGGATGTGTTGGCTTCAAAGGTGGAAGATTCCAAGAGAATATTTTTAAGAGAATCCGGAGAGATTCCATTGGCAAGGGTTTTTCATTAAAACCAAACCGGTTTTTATTAAAACCAAGTTAAATGGTTTTTATTAAAACCAATGGAGGTTCTCTTTATTATTTATTTAATTATTATTTAAAACCCTTCAAGGTTTTAATTAATTAATTATTTAATTAATTAAGGGAGAAATTATTTTTAATTTATTAAAAATACTTAAAGGTTTTTAAACCTTTTTTATTCTTAATTTATTAAAATTATTTAAGGGTTTTTAAACCCTTTTTGAAAAGACTTTTGATTAATTTTGAAATGGTCTTTATTTCCACCGACGTCAAGGTGTCTTCGAAGAGACTATTTATTCTCCAACTCCTAAGGTTGGAAGGCTAATTAATTCGAAATTCCCCGAATGCAATTTGCGGTGTTTGTGCTCTGTATTCGCTGCGATCGAAGGAAGACTTAGAAGCACGTGCGGTTGAAAAGTCTTCGAGAGTTTTTTCGAGGGTGAAGTGGAGGGAAGTTCACTTGTGAACTTCGTAGCCCGCGTGGGCTAGTGGCAGCGAAGGCTGCTGTTGGGCACTGCATTGGCGGAGGTCATCGTTTCGAGTCTCGCGGGGGTGCTTTGCTAGAGTAACACACGTTTTTATTAAAACGTCTTTATGCCACAAAATTCGGAGTTTCTTGGACAGCGATTTATAATCTTGAAGGTTCAATTATCTTCTACTCCAATAAGGTATGGGCACATTCTTCTTATGAGTATGATTGGTGTATGTTTTCTAAAATAAGGTTGGAGTGAAAAGGTATTCTACTAGGTATCCTTTGGCTAGGTGTAAATCCTATTTTCTGGTTTGTTGAAGACTACTTATGCATTGTTATCCTTAAGGAGATTTTTTGGTGAATGCATAATTTTTGGTTTGAGATAGTGGAAGCTTTGTGCACTAGGGTTTATATTTGTGAGTCTAGCTACTTGCATTGAGTTGGTGGAACCCTTGGTTGGCTGTTTTGAGTTTGATGGTTGAGTTGCTTCCATAGAGGTTGTTTGATCAAGTTATTGCTTTACTTGATTCATGATATTGGGCTTACTCCATTGAGTTGATTTGAGCAAGTTATTCTTTGCATTTGGTGATATTGTGTTGGTGGCTGTTTTGTTCAAATATCTTTGGAGGGAAAAGGATTTCTACTTGTTTCCTTTTCTTGTGATGATTGGTTGAATGCTTCAAGGTTGATGTTGAGTTGAATGGTGTTGGTTGACTAAACCTTGTTTGATGAGCATTGTTGTTGAAACCCTAATTGATGGTGAAAAGAACATGAGTATCATTGTTATGTGATTCTTTGCATAGTTGGCAATTGTTGGGGTTTCATGTTCTTGAAAGAAAACATTCTATCCTATCCATTTCAGATATTGAGTTGAGTTTTCAGATTTGAGATTGAGATTGAGCTGAGTTGATTTGAGTTGAGTTTTGAGATTGGGATTTGAGTATAGAACATATTGAGTCTCTAACAATTCTCTTTATGCTTCTATGAGTTTGACAAATCACATTGGGTCTCTAACAATTCACTTTGTGATTTCCTACTAAGAAATTTTTTCTTGGTGAGCTTGCTGAGTTTTTGGACAGGTTCCGGTGGGGACTTGTGAGCAGTTTTGGACAGGTTTCGGTGGGGACTTGTGAGCAATTTTGGACAGGTTTCGGTGGGGACTTGTGAGCAGATTTGGACAGGTCCTAGCAGAGGACTTGTGAGCTGAGTTTGATAGTTCTATCGAGAGAACTTGAGGACAGAGGTGCATTGGTTCTATGAGAAGAACCCGAGGACAGATTTGGCAAGTCTTTGAGAAGGCTTGTATGCAGAGGATTGATTTGTTCAAGAGTTGGACAGATCTGACAGACAGAGGAAGACTTGTACTAGACCGACTGACTATGTTTGGTACAAGTTGTTGAGCTGCTATGGACGTGATCATAGAAGGCAGAGGTCTCTTAGGCTAAGCATTGAGGACAGGAGGTCTTCGGTGGAAAGGAGTTCCACATGCTGGCAAGAGGTAGAGGCAGTTGATCTTCTGAGGGATCATTTCCAGAGCGAGAGGGAAGGTATCTCCTTTGAGCGAGAGGCTCATAAATTCTGATTGGGGGAAGGTATCTCCTTTGAGCAGAGGCTCATAAATTCTGATTGGGGGAAGGTATCTCCTTTGGGCCGAGGCTCATAAACATTGTAATTGGGAAGGATTCCCAAAGAACTTTGAGATAACTTTTAGAGAAAAGTTTTGTGGACGTAGCTCGGCCATTCTGGGTGAACCACGTTAAAATTGGTGTCACTTTGTGGATGATATTGTGCATTGCTTTGATATTGCTTTGGGTATATTGCTTTACTATTTTGAAGTATAAAGGAAAAAGTAAAAAGAGGTCTTATACTGTTCACCCCCCCCCTCTCAGTATAAGCTTGTGTTCTTCAATTAAATGCCAATATGGGCTAGAATGGTTATGCTACAACTACTTTGAATTTAGCAAACCAAGAGGGTGATGTCATTGATAGAATGATTAAGGACTTGCCAATTTCTTAAAATCACATGAGGTCAAAGCACAATGTGGATTTCATAGTGTGTAGATTTGAATTTTCATGGTCAAAAAATAAATATAGTGAGAGCCCTAGGCCCATTTTATAGTAAATGCTTACTCTTGAGTTATATGGTGTGAGAAGCAATTACTCCTAGTAAAAGTAAGGATTTGGGGGCATCTTTAGCAAAATGATGCACCCCCACATGTTACATGATTCCAATTATGCCTCTAATAGGCTTCTAGAAGGCTTCTAAAATAACTTAGTGTCCCACCACATGTTCAAATATTGCTTTTTGGAAGATTCATATAGCACCATCAATTTACCTTTATGACCACCTATGTAGTTTGATCCAATTTAGTGAATCACTTACTTTATCAAGTAGATAAACACATTTTGCTAATAAAATCATGCCTTAAAGCCAATTAGTCCTATTTAGCAAGTGAAATAGTACTTGGAGTCAACCAGTCATCTTTTACAAGTGAATCAATACCTATTCCATACTTGGTCAAATTTTGAGAATTTTTGGAGGTGTATGCTATCTGATTTCTATTTCGCATGCTCCTTGAAAATTTATAAAATCACAATGTACTCTCAAGGTACTACACGTACACATTCAAAAACCTTGAGACTATTTTTATTAAATTAACTAAGGCATAATCATCACTTATTGAATACTTAATTATTTTATTTTATTACCTTAACAATTTAGCCCATAATTAAAGTGTCCAATAAGTATAGAATAAAATAAAAAAATGTTGAGTAAAGAAATGTGTTCCTTGTTTATAGAGGATTGAATTAATACCATTTTAATAATCTATTAAAAGTACACTTAGTCAAGGCTCATTCCCATTTTAATTTTTTTAATTTCATTTTACTTATGTATTGATATACATACATTGACAAAATAAAAAATATTAATTTTTCCTAATAATTATTCATTTCATAGATAATATTTTATTTTATTATCCATATATCACATATCCATAGTATTTGTCTTTTCTGCAAGGTAATAAGGTTAAGAAGAGATCATCACCTTATTAAATTAGAATCGCCTCTCATTCTCTAGTCAAATAAACAAAGGGAATTTTCCACAATATTCAAAATCCATGGTCCCATTATGAGGTATATGGTGCAAGAACGATTTATTGGATTAAACCCACTCATGCATGTTTTAAGGTCTAATCAATTTAAATATAATTAAAACCATTTCACTAATAGTCTCAAGGTTTTTTCCATATTTCAAATAAACTTTCTTCCTAAAAACATAACTAATAGAATCAAAGACATAATGGATACATGTGCCAACATGGTCTTATGAATTTATGTTTAGTTCTAACAACTATTATGTCCTTCATGATTGTAACAATAAGTTTATTAATTATTTTTTGACAGAAATGCCTTCACACTCCCAATCAAATTGGCCTTGCTAAACTTCCTCAATGTTTGGACCACAAGCCTTGTCTATCACCATAGTTTTGAGCCTCTCCCACAAATCCTTTTCATTATACTATATTTATTTAAATTTATCGTTCTTGATCTCTCCCCTTCTCTTAATTTCTTTCATAATTCTATCATCCTCTCCACTATCTTGTATAAATATTTCTAATTTTTGACAAGACTAAACACTCATCCTTATTTTCTTCCTTCCTTTTTAGACATCTCAATAGATTTGATCTAGCACTTCCTCCTTTATAGTATTATGCTTCCAAATCCCTTTATGCATTTTCATACTCACAAACACAAAAAAGTTAAAATAATTTTTGAACAAAAGCCACAATATTTCCTTACTCTAAAACTAAAATTGAAGATACATCATTACCTTTGAAAAGTCAAAGGCCATTCTCTTCTCCTTAATATGCTCACAATCCAATGTTACTTACTTCTCAAACACACCAATAGAGATAGTTCATATTATTGAATAAGAATTGAGTGAAGTGAGGCCATTTTTTGCACCTAATTATTAGCTTATTAATTCACCATAATTACAAGAGATTTTTCCCACCACCGCCTTAGTGCCAAGGAAAATACAATCTCTATTCATCCCATCCCATTGCATATTTGGACTAAGTATTTATTACTTACCATCATAGTATGTTTTCTTATCTCCTCACTCCTTAACAATGATTTAATATCTTCATCAACCAATTTTCCCAATTCTTCAATCCAATCATTTATTTAACAATAGATCCATATTTTGATAAATCAACAATTTTCTCAAAGGATCTTAAGTTTAAATTCTCACAGACATTTAACAATAACAATGACAATAACTCAACGCATTTTTATAACTAGGCATTTTCTAATGATAGAGGGAGAATGAATGGAAGAGGGAGATGTTAGAGAATATATTACATTATTGGGTACATATCAATGTACCACCTTTGGTACATTACTAGAGTAGGAGTTTACTTTAGAGTAAATTTAAGTAGTTACTTTAGCATGTAATAAATGTACAAGTGTCAGAATGTGTAATGATGTAAATGTGCATGTAGTCCACATGTATATAAGTCATAGGATAGAGTCAAAGGTAGAGTAAGGGCCAAGGAACCTATCTTCCTATATAAAGGCCTTATAGTGAGTGAAATAAAGGGGAGATAATATAGAGGGTGGATAGTATAAATTGATAGTGTAGTACAATGTAGTTCCTTTAAAATAGTTTATAAAGCATTCATGTCCTCAATTATACTACATTGTACTATTTTGGTGAGCTTTCACTAATGGTATATTTCTAAGTTATTACAAATTTTTATCTCTTTATTTTCTTGTATATTATAGTGCCATTATTATATCGATATCATAACTTGTTTATCTTGCATCTTGTGGTTGCATTTCCTATATCATATACTCATAAAAGCTAACAGTGGTATTAGAGCACATGGTAGATCAATAGGAAATAGGGAGAGCCACAAGTGAGATTGAGAGAAATCCAAAAATCTCATTTATAAAATTTCTAAGATTGCATTTGGCTAGAGTCTTTCCATAGAATTTGCAAAAAAACTCATGAAGACTAGGAATCAACAAGGATTCCACTAGTTTGTCAAGTCAACTAGTGAAGATTGATCATCTCTAGATTTAGAATTTCTTCCATTACAGTTTCTAATACCTTATTGCAGAAAAATGAGATTCAAAAAATTTGGGAATCTTCCTACATAGAACTAGGAAGAATATCTTCTTTAGAATCAATCCAACACTAGAAGCATCAAATGGAAGAGCAAATATTTAGAAGCTTCAAGAAAAGGTTCCATTACTAGAGATTGTAGACCTACAGAATGTAGAAGAAGAAAAGACCATAAGAGCCTTGGTGTAGATTCAAGGAAGACACTCCATAGAAGAGTCTAGGAGAATATTGGAGGTTGGTGATCTCCATTGAAGACTATAAGTAGTATATTGAAGAGACTCCAGAGAAGAGTCCTGGTGAATATAGGATATTGGTGATCTCCATTGAAGATTGAAGACTTCACCTTGAAGGAGTAGAATAAATCAGCCTAAGAAGCTAAAGAGACCTACAAGAGATCCCATTGAAGAACTTCCAATTTTTGGAAGAGAAAGAGAAGGACTAGAAAAAGTCCTATTTATGAAGTAGAAAATTTTAGAGATCCAAGAGGGAGATCTCATTGTTAAACTTCCATAATAGAAGGTTGAAGAAAAGGCCTCATTTAGAAGACCAGAGAAGTTGTGAGAGTGGAGACCCTAAAGAAGAGGTCTTAAGGAGAAAAGAAGTATAAGGCTTTGTGAGCCTCATTGAAGGAGATTAATAGAAGGCCATTAAAGGAGTTAATAGAAGAAATTATTTGAGAAATTTATCACCAAGGAGAAGTATTGATAAAGGAATAACTTGGGACAATTTTTTCCATCTGACAACAAGCCCAAGGGAGAATGATTTGGCAAGAAGTTTTCCATATTTTGAAGGATATTGGTGAATACCTCAAGACTTTCAGATTCTTGAGAAGAAGGCCTTGATTGAAGTTAGAATTCAACAAGGAGGTTGAAAGAGAAAGGAGCAAAACATTACTAGCAAACATAAGAGGTTTGAAGATTACCTTTGAAGGCTAGAAGGATCATTTAGAGAAAGGAGATCTATTGGTTTCTATAGTAGAAAATTGAAGGGTTCTTGAAGGAAAATCTCAGCTACAATTTGGAGGAGTTTCCTACCAAATTTTTGAGATTCAAGGATAAAATTTTAGTGGAGATATTGACTACTTTGCAATCTAAAAATTTTATATTTGAGGATAGCAAGAAAGCAACAACTTAGGTAGCATCAATAACGACTAAGTTTCAAATTTTCAGGATACATCCTGAAGGTTGAAGCCACCAAACTACAATTTCAAGGCAATAAGTTAGAAGGTTTCAAAGCTGTAGTAGGTGAGTTAGAGAGTTATTTTGGACAGCCAAGTAGAGCTACAAGTTCATCCAATTAAAGGCAAAAATAAGGTAAATCTAATCACCTTGCAATCCTTCATCTACAAAGTTCGTTAAGGTAAGCAACTTGGGTGCAAATAGGTTCATTAGTTGAACTTTAATTTGGTTAGTTATCAAATTCCATTAAGCACCTTATTAGAGTTTCAAGAAGTTGCAAAGAGAAGGTTGCATATTATAGTCTTCAAGGGAGTGCAGAAGGAAGTTTATTTTAAGGTTTATTACCTACACATTAAAATAGGATATTAGATATATTTTGACATAAATAAAAATATTATTTTCCTATTATCTAGTTAAAGTTTAGAAGACTACATTAAGTTGCAGATATTATAGTGCATTTAGGAGCAATTACTAGTGCATGATTTAAGGTTCATTTGAAGGAGTAATAAGGTAAGATTACTATTACACTATTCTAGCTATCCTTAAGTGCATTAAGTTGGAGATATTATTGGTGCATTAAGGATTAATCTAAGGTGAAAATTAGTGCACTATACTAGTTACTCTCAAGGATTATTAAGTGCATTGTTTTGTGAGTTAGAGTGGAAAACCAAAGTGCACAAATTAGCATGATATCAAAGTGTCTAGAGATATTGTTGTGCACACGAAACCTGCAACATCTTGTGGCAAGGTGAAGCCACCAAAAGAGCAACAAAACCTCCATATATTGGAGAAGGAAAACTGCCCACCATAGAAGCTAGAAATATTCAAAAAGGAGACCATAGAAGTCTTAAGTTTCAATGTATTTCAAGGTAGTGTTACTCATATTATTGCACTCTAATATACATATCAAATGTAGTTCTAAAATTAAAGCGTCTAAGAACACTCTTAAAGTGGGTTATTACAATTAATCAAGTGCAAATTCATCAATAGGGGAGCAATAGAAAAGAAATTACATTACCCTCAAAGTGGGTGGTTTACACAGTTCAAAGAAGGAGCTCCATAAATATAAGGTAGATCCATTTAAAGGCTCAATACCCTTGCATTGGATGTGTCCAAAGATACCCAACTTAGTGCCTACATAGTTCTCATGAATAAATTTACATTTGTTTAAGAGAACCTACGTAAAACATCTTTGTTACAAGAAGTGCAAACAAGAAAGAAGACAACACAAAGGTTACATGGAAATCAAGGAGAAAGGTTACCATCTATCATTGCTCAAGCTTGGAAGAAGTGCCTTCATTGAAGCCCACCATCATCCAACATAGCAAGCTCCACCATTTCCAAGAAAGCACCACCATTTCCAAGAAAGCACCACCATTGAAGAGGAAGAACCACCTCACAAGATCAAGTTGGATGCATAATAGAATACATTTGAAATAGACAACAAAGAGAAGTGAAAGGGATTAAAGAGAATAAATATATTATAGTAGCTTGAAGTGCATGCAAAGGAGTGTTGACACTTATCCTAAAGGAGCAAGGCATCTTGTGCCACTTGGAGCACAAGAAGGAAGAGGTGCCAAAATGTTTTAATGCTTGTAAGATATCAACGAGCACTCAAGGAACATAACCCCCTTTATCATTGCACCAATGCTCATGTAAGAAGATTCTTTCAACACCCAATATGAAAGTCTAATGCCTACAACACATGGTATATCATTTGTAGTGTTAATATTAGGGAAACACCTTCTAAGGTAAGGAATTTAAGCATTGAATAACCTTGAAGTGACACTTGTGTTAGGATTAAATAATAAAACATGAGCAATAAATAAATGTGGAAATAAAACACAGAAGAATAAAGCAATACACGAGACACAAATTTACGTGGTTCACCCAATGTGGGCTACATCCACGGAGAAAATAACCAGGCCTTATTATTCCATCCAACAAATCTCGAAGGGATACAACCTATAGCAAATCCGTCGTACTTCCTCTTCGATCTCACAATTATAGTCTCTCTTCCTTCTTCACTTCCTTCACACCCTTCACACTACAATCTCCAATGTCGTACAACATCCTCTTATAAAACGAGGGTTACAATTTTAGGGTAAATCATTAAGACCCCAAAATAAAAAAGAATTACTATTTTTGACAAATTATCTTTTCTGTCGTAATTTGCCATTTTTAGTAATTACTATTTTCGAAAAATTATTTTTCATCAAAAAAATTTCCATTTTTAGTAATTACTATTTTCGGAAAATTATTTTTCATCAAAAAATTCCATTTTTAGTAATTACTATTTTCGAAAAATTATTTTTTGTCAAAAAATTTCCGAAAATAGTAATTCACAAAAAAACTTGGATTAACATGCAATTTGACACACAATTACATAACATCCATATCCTTTCGTAGAGTGGGTCCAAACGCGGCTAAAACAAGACCTCCAAATTAGAATCAGGCTCCACAACCAACAATCTCCCACTTGGAGACTGATCACAGTAACTCCACCGCTACTGCACCTATTGGACTATGCTTCAACTTTGGACCTAGAAATTTTCTCACCTTTTACTATCATGCTTGAAGACCAACTGAAACTGAGCAAGAACTCAGTTTCTCCCTAGTTACTACCTTTGTGAACATATCTGCAGGATTCTGGCTAGTGTGTATCTTCTCCAGTTTTAACTATCCATCTTCCAACACTGAGCGTATGAAATGGTACTTGGTATGTATATGTTTAGTCCTAGAATGGAAGGTTGAATTCTTTGCAAGATGAATGGCACTCTAACTATCACTATATAATATGCTATTCTCTTGCTTCTTTCCCAACTCCTCCATAAACCTTTGTAACCAAATCATCTCCTTACTAGCCTCTGTAACAACAACATACTCTGCTTCCATTGTTGAAAGTGCAACAACCTTCTGTAATTTTGAAATCCAACTTACTACAGTTCCACCTATAGTAAAAACATACCCTATGGTACTCCTCATGTTGTCTATATCACCTACCATATCTGAATCAACATATCCCTATAAAGTAGTGTTAGAACCTCCAAAGCATAATACCTGAGTGATAGTACCTCTCAAATACCTAAGAATCCACTTCACTACCTCCCAATGCTGTTTTCCTAGATTGTTCATAAACCTGCTCACAACTCCCACTACATGTGCAATATCTGGCCTTGTGCACACCATCGCATACATAAAACTACCAACTACTGATGAATAAGGAACCTTGGACATATAGTCAATCTCCTCCTATGTCTTAGGACACATCTCTTTGGTCAGTTTGAAATGATTGGCCAAAGGTGTACTAACAGGTTTTGCATCCTACATATTAAATCTTTCCAACACCTTCTCAATGTACTCACCCTGAGACAATGTTAATTTATGATTTTTCCTATCTCTTGTTATTCTCATACCAAGGATTTGCTTTGCAGCACCCAAATCCTTCATTGCAAATGACTCTACCAATTTTCTTTTGAGCACAATTATATCCTGCATGTTAGACCCTGCAACAAGCATGTCATCTACATACAATAACAAGATAATATAG
The DNA here is from genome assembly GCA_028583015.1 of Wollemia nobilis. Lineage (NCBI taxonomy): Eukaryota > Viridiplantae > Streptophyta > Pinopsida > Araucariales > Araucariaceae > Wollemia > Wollemia nobilis. The sequence continues at coordinate 275,329 of JAQPPZ010017065.1, forward strand.
TTACCATTATCCAATCTCTTAAAATAAACATAGTGGTCAGAATAACATCTACTATAACCTTGTTCTAACATAAACTTATCAAATTTCATATACCACTACCTTGGAGCTTGCTTCAGGCCATACAAGCTCTTTTTCAACTTGCATACTAATTCCTCCTTTCCTTTGACCTCATACCCTTGTGGTTGCTGCATATAAATCTCTTCCTCCAAATCCCCATGGAGAAAAGTTGTTTTTACATCTAACTATTCAAGATGTAAATCCTCTATAGCCACTAAGCTTAAAACAGTTCTAATTGAAGTCATTTTAACAATAGGAGAAAAAATTTCATCATAATCAATACCTTTCTTCTATGCAAACCCCTTTACAACCAGTCTAGCCTTATACCTCTTTTTACCTCCATCTTCTTCTTTCACCTTGTAAACCCATTTATTCTGCAATGCTCTTTTTCCTGTAGGCAACCGAACCAGATCCCAAGTCTGATTATGTACCAAGGAGTCCATCTCCTCTTTCATGCCTTGCTCCCACTTCTTCCTGGTTTCTACCTGCATCGCTTCTTCATATGTTTTTGGTTCACCAGAGTCAGACAATAATACATAATATAATGAAGGAGAGTAACGATCAGGAGGTCTACTTATCCTGGTAGATTTTCTAACAATACTTGCAGGAGTTTGAGGTGCTTGTTGTTGTTGTTGTTGATTTTCTAGCACCTTTGGAGTTTCAATTTCATCAAGCACTGTGTATTCTATGTTTACCTTTTCCTGTTTCTTTTGCTGCAAGTGGTCTTTATACATGACTTTCTCATTGAATATCACATCTCTACTCCTAATGATTTTGTGATTTTCATAATCCCAAAAATGATAACCAAAATTATTAACTCCATATCCAATGAAAGTGCACTTCTTGGATTTTACCTCAAGTTTAGTTCTATTTTCTTTATCAATATGCATGAATGCTTCACAACCGAAAGTCTTCAAAAATGAGTAGTTAATAGGCTTACCTATCCATGCCTCTTCTAGAATCCCACCATCTAGGGAACTTGAAGGCCCTCTATTTATTAAATAAATTATAATATCCACAACATCTACCCAAAACTGTAAGGGCAATCCTGCATGTAATCTCATACACCTAGCATGTTCCATGATAGTCTTGTTCATCCTTTCTGACACACCATTTTCTTGTGGAGTTCCTGGAACCGTCTTCACTCTATGAATCCCATGGTATGAACAATAACTGTTAAACTCTTTGCTATAGTACTCACCTCCATTATCTAATCTAAGACACTTCAACTTATTTCCTATCTCATTCTCAACCAAAGCTTTCCATTTCTTAAAAGTATCAAAGACATTTGATTTCTTTTGAATACAATAAACCCAAGTTTTTCTAGTTGCATCATCAATAAACATAACATAATAATAAGAGCCACCAAGAGATGATACCTGAGTTGGTCCCCATACATCTATATGCACAAGCTCTAGCTTTTCACTCTTCTTTTCTTTTCCAACTCTGAGAAATCTGACTCTTTTCTATTTTCCATAAATGCAGTGCTCACAAAAGTCTAAATCAACCTGCTTCAAACCTGACAACAAATTCCTTGAGTGGAGAATCTGCATCCCCTTCTCACTCATGTGCCCAAGCCTATGATGCCACAAAATTGTATCCACTCCTATAGAAGCTAAAGCAATAGAAATATCAGTATTACCAGTACATACATACAATGTACCTTCCTTATTTCCTTTTGCTAATAACAATGATCCTTTAGCAACCTTCCATGAATTTGTTGAGAATGTAATTGTACATCCTTCACTGTCCAACTGCCCTATGGAAATTAGATTTCTTCTTAAATCAGGAATATGCCTTACCTCTTTCAACAACCATTGGTTTCCATTTGGTAATTTTATCTGTATCTTACCCTTTCCAACGATTTTACATGGTCTATCATCACCCAAATAGACCTGTCCAAAATCACCTTGAACATAATCTAGAAAATATTTCCTATGAGGTGTGGCATGATATGAAGCCCCTGAGTCTAGCACCCAATAATCATTAATATTATCTAGTGAAAGGATTAAAGCATCTTGCAATACATCACCTGCTACATTTGCTTCCTGATTACCTTGTTTTTCTTCTCCCTATTTTTCTTTTTGAGTCCAACAGTCTCTTTTCAGGTGTCCTTTCTTCCCACAATGCCAACATTCCAACTGCTTCCCTTTGGATTTGGATCTACCTTTCTTTGATTTTCCATGATTTCCTAGACTCTTTCCTCTCTCCTTTTGTCTCCCCCTATTTTCCATAGTCAAAGCATTACCTGATGTCTCACCTATGCTTTTCTATCGCATTTCCTCGCTAAGGATAACACCAATAACATCATCAAATTTTAAAGTATTTGAACCAAAAATAGAATTACTCACAGCCATGACCAAGCCATTCCAACTTTCTAGCAATGAGCATAAGATCAAAAGAGCCCTAACCTCATCATCAAAATTTACTCCAACAGAATTTAACTGATTAGTAACCATGTTAAACTCATTTAAGTGATCAGTAACAGACCCACCTTCTGACATCTGCATATTAAATAAATACTTCATAAGAAATACCTTGTTCGAAGCTGAGGGTTTTTCATACAGTTTAGCCAACGCATTCATTAAACCCTCCATTGTATTTTCCTTTGAAATATTGAAGGCCACCGATGATGCCAAGCACAACCGTATTGTTCCTAGTGCCTTTCTATCCAGAACTTCCCATTCTTCATCTGATGTCTTCATTGGCTTCTTTGCTATTCCACCTAATGGTAGGTAAAGATCCTTCTGATAAAGATAATCCTCCATTTGCATCTTCCATAGCTAGTAATTTTGGCCATTAAACTTCTCAACCCTAAACCTACCTTCTTCTACCATTGCTCCCACTCAAACCAAAAACCCTCCTTTCAAGTGCATTTTTCAAACCCTAAGCTCTGATACCAGTTGTTAGGATTAAATAATAAAACATGAGCAATAAATAAATACGAAAATAAAACACAGAAGAATAAAGCAATACACAAGACACATATTTACGTGGTTCACCCAATGTGGGCTACATCCATGAAGAAAATAACCAGGCCTTATTATTCCATCCAACAAATCTCAAAGGGATACAACCTACAACAAATCCATCATACTTCCTCTTCGATCTCACAATTACAATCTCTCTTCCTTCTTCACTTCCTTCACACCCTTCACACTACAATATCCAATGTCGTACAACATCCTCTTATAAAACGAGGGTTACAATTTTAGGGTAAATCATTAAGACCCCAAAATAAAAAAATTACTATTTTCGCAAATTATATTTTCTATCAAATTTACCATTTTTAGTAATTACTATTTTCAAAAATTATTTTTCATCAAAACAATTTCCATTTTTAGTAATTACTATTTTTGGCAAATTATTTTTCATCAAAAAATTCCTTTTTAGTAATTACTATTTTCAAAAATTATTTTTCATCAAAATTTTAAAATAGTAATTCACAAAAAACTTGGATTAACATGCAATTTGACACACAATTACATAACATCCATATCCTTTCGTAGAGTGGGTCCAAACATGGCTAAAACAAGACCTCCAAATTAGAATCAAGCTCCACAACCAACAATCTCCCACTTGGAGACTGATCACAGTAACTCCACTACTACACTTTGGACTATGCTTCAACTTTGGACCTAGAAATTTTCTCACCTTTTACTATCATGTTTGAAGACCAACTAAAACTGAGCAAGAACTCAGTTTCTCCCTAGTTACTACCTTTGTGAACATATCTGCAGGATTTTGGCTAGTGTGTATCTTCTCTAGTTTTAACTATCCATCTTCCAACACTGAGCGTATGAAATGGTACTTGGTCTGTATATGTTTAGTCCTAGAATGAAAGGTTGAATTCTTGGCAAGATGAATGGCACTCTGACTATCACTATATAATATGCTATTCTCCTGCTTCTTTCCCAACTCCTCCATAAACCTTTGTAACCAAATCATCTCCTTACTAGCCTCTGTAACAACAACATACTCTGCTTCCATTGTTGAAAGTGCAACAACCTTCTGTAATTTTGAAATCCAACTTACTGTAGTTCCACCTACAGTAAAAACATACCCTGTGGTACTCCTCCTGCTGTCTATATCACCTGCCATATCTGAATCAACATATCCCTGTAAAGTAGTGTTAGAACCTCCAAAGCATAATACCTGAGTGATAGTACCTCTCAAATACCTAAGAATCCACTTCACTGCCTCCCAATGTTGTTTTCCTAGATTGTTCATAAACCTGCTCACAACTCCCACTGCATGTGCAATATCTGGTCTTGTGCACACCATCGCATACATCAAACTACCAATTGTTGATGAATAAGGAACCTTGGACATATAGTCAATCTCCTCCTATGTCTTGGGACACATCTCTTTGGTCAATTTGAAATGATTGGCCAAAGGTGTACTAACAGGTTTTGCATCCTGCATATTAAATCTTTCCAACACCTTCTCAATGTACTCACCTTGAGACAATGTTAATTTATGATTTTTCCTATCTCTTGTTATTCTCATACCAAGGATTTGCTTTGCAACACCCAAATCCTTCATTGCAAATGACTCTACCAATTTTCTTTTGAGCACAATTATATCCTGCATGTTAGACCCTGCAACAAGCATGTCATCTACATACAATAACAGGATAATATAGTTACCATTATCCAATCTCTTAAAATAAACACAATGGTCAGAATAACATCTACTATAACCTTGTTCTAACATAAACTTATCAAATTTCATATACCACTACCTTGGAGCTTGCTTCAGGCCATACAAGCTCTTTTTCAACCTGCATACTAATTCCTCCTTCCCTTTGACCTCATACCCTTGTGGTTGTTGCATATAAATCTCTTCCTCCAAATCCCCATGGAGAAAAGTTATTTTTACATCTAACTATTCAAGATGCAAATCCTCTACAACCACTAGGCTTAAAACAGTTCTAATTGAAGTCATTTTAACAATAGGAGAAAAAATTTCATCATAATCAATACCTTTCTTCTATGCAAACCCCTTTACAACCAGTCTAGCCTTATACCTCTTTTTACCTCCATCTTCTTCTTTCACCCTGTAAACCCATTTATTCTGCAATGCTCTTTTTCCTGTAGGCAACCGAACCAGATCCCAAGTCTGATTGTGTACCAAGGAGTCCATCTCCTCTTTCATGCCTTGCTCCCACTTCTTCCTGGTTTCTACCTGCATCGCTTCTTCATATGTTTCTGGTTCACCAGAGTCAGACAATAATACATAATATAATGAAGGAGAGTAACGATCAAGAGGTCTACTTATCCTGGTAGATTTTCTAACAACACTTGCAGGAGTTTGAGGTGCTTGTTGCTATTGTTGTTGATTTTCTAGCACCTTTGGAGTTTCAATTTCATCAAGCACTATGTATTCTGTGTTTACCTTTTCCTATTTCTTTTGCTGCAAGTGGTCTTTATACATGACTTTCTCATTGAATACCACATCTCTACTCCTAATGATTTTGTGATTTTCATAATCCCAAAAATGATAACCAAAATTATTAACTCCATATCCAATGAAAGTGCACTTCTTGGATTTTACCTCAAGTTTAGTTCTATTTTCTTTATCAATATGCATGAATGCTTCACAACCGAAAGTCTTCAAAAATGAGTAGTTAATAGGCTTACCTGTCCATGCCTCTTCTGGAATCCCACCATCCAGGGAACTTGAAGGCCCTCTGTTTATTAAATAAACTATAGTATCCACAACATCTACCCAAAACTGTAAGGGCAATCCTGCATGTAATCTCATACACCTAGCACGTTCCATGATAGTCCTGTTCATCCTTTCTGACACACCATTTTCTTGTGGAGTTCTTAGAACCGTCTTCACTCTACGAATCCCATGGTATGAACAATAACTATCAAACTCTTTGTTGTAGTACTCACCTCCATTATCTGATCTGAGACACTTCAACTTATTTCCTATCTCATTCTCAACCAAAGCTTTCCATTTCTTAAAAGTATCAAAGACATCCGATTTCTTTCGAATACAATAAACCCAAGTTTTTCTAGTTGCATCATCAATAAACGTAACATAATAATAAGAGCCACCAAGAGATGATACCTGAGTTGGTCCCCATACATCTGTATGCACAAGCTCTAGCTTTTCACTCTTCTTTTCTTTTCCAACTCTGAGAAATCTGACTCTTTTCTATTTTCCATAAATGCAGTGCTCACAAAAGTCCAAATCAACCTGCTTCAAACCTGGCAACAAATTCCTTGAGTGGAGAATTTACATCCCCTTCTCACTCATGTGCCCAAGCCTATGATGCCATAAAACTGTATCCACTCCTATAGAAGCTAAAGCAATAGAAAGATCAGTATTACCAGTACATACATACAATGTACCTTCCTTATTTCCTTTTGCTAATAACAGTGATCCTTTAGCAACCTTCCACGAATTTGTTGAGAATGTAACTGTACATCCTTCACTGTCCAACTGCCTTATAGAAATTAGATTTCTTCTCAAATCAGGAATATGCCTTACCTCTTTCAACAACCATTGGTTTCCATTCGGTAATTTTATCTGTATCTTACCCTTTCCAATGATTTTACATGGTCTATCATCACCCAAATAGACCTGTCCAAAATCACCTTGAACATAATCTAGAAAATATTTTCTATGAGGTGTGGCATGATATGAAGCCCCTGAGTCTAGCACCCAACAATCATTAATATTATCTAGTGAAAGGATTAAAGCATCTTGCAATACATCACCTGCTACGTTTGCTTCCTGATTACCTTATTTTTCTTTTTGAGTCCAACAGTCTCTTTTCAGGTGTCCTTTCTTTCTGCAATGCCAACATTCCAACTGCTTCCCTTTGGATTTGGATCTACCTTTCTTTGATTTTCCATGTTTTCCTGGACTCTTTCCTCTCTCCTTTTGTCTACCCCTATTTTCCATAGTCAACGCATTACCCGATGTCTCACCTATGCTTTTTCATCGCATTTCCTCGCTAAGGATAACACCAATAACATCATCAAATTTTAAAGTATTTGAACCAAAAATAGAATTACTCACAACCATGACCAAGCCATTCCAACTTTCTAGCAATGAGCATAAGATCAAAAGAGCCCTAACCTCATCATCAAAATTTACTCCAATAAAATTTAACTGATTAGTAACCATGTTAAACTCATTTAAGTGATCAGTAATAGACCCACCTTCTGACATCTGCATATTAAATAAATACTTCATAAGAAATACCTTGTTCGAAGCTGAGGGTTTTTCATACAGTTTAGCCAACGCATTCATTAAACCCTCCATTGTCTTTTCCTTTGAAATATTGAAGGCCATCGATGATGCCAAGCACAATCGTATTGTTCCTAATGCCTTTCTATCAAGAACTTCCCATTCTTCATCTGATATCTTCATTAGCTTCTTTGCTATTCCACCTAATGGTAGGTAAAGATCCTTTTGATAAAGATAGTCCTCCATTTGCATCTTCCATAGCTGGTAATTTTGGCCATTAAACTTCTCAACCCTAAACTTACCTTCTTCTGCCATTGCTCCCACTCGAACCGAAAACCCTCCTTTCAAGTGCATTTTTCAAACCCTAGGCTCTGATACCAGTTGTTAGGATTAAATAATAAAACATGAGCAATAAATAAATGTGAAAATAAAACATAGAAGAATAAAGCAATACACGAGACACAGATTTACGTGGTTCACCCAATATGGGCTACATCCACGGAGAAAATAACCAGGCCTTATTATTCCATCCAACAAATCTCGAAGGGATACAACCTACAACAAATCCATCATACTTCCTCTTCGATCTCACAATTACAGTCTCTCTTCCTTCTTCACTTCCTTCACACCCTTCACACTACAATCTCCAATGTCGTACAACATCCTCTTATAAAACGAGGGTTACAATTTTAGGGCAAATCATTAAGACCCCAAAATAAAAAAGAATTACTATTTTCAGCAAATTATATTTTCTATCACAATTTGCCATTTTTAGTAATTACTATTTTCAAAAAATTATTTTTCGTCAAAACAATTTTCATTTTTAGTAATTACTATTTTCAGCAAATTATTTTTCATCAAAAAATTCCATTTTTAGTAATTACTATTTTTGAAAAATTATTTTTCATCAAAAAATTTCTGAAAATAGTAATTCACAAAAAAACTCGGATTAACATGCAATTTGACACACAATTACATAACGTCCATATCCTTTCGTAGAGTGGGTCCAAATGTGGCTAAAACAGGACCTCCAAATTAGAATCAGGCTCCACAACCAACAATATTCCACTTGGAGACTGATCACAATAACTCCACCGCTATTGCACTTGTTGGACTATGCTTCAACTTTGGACTTGGAAATTTTCTCACCTTTTATTGTCATGTTTGAAGACCAACTGAAATTGAGCAAGAACTCAGTTTCTCCCTAGTTACTACCTTTGTGAACATATCTGCAGGATTTTGGCTAGTGTGTATCTTCTCCAGTTTTAATTGTCCATCTTCCAACACTGAGCGTATGAAATGGTACTTGGTATGTATATGTTTAGTCCTGGAATGGAAAGCTGAATTCTTGGCAAGATGAATGGCACTCTGACTATCACTATATAATATGCTATTCTCCTACTTCTTTCCCAACTCCTCCATAAACCTTTGTAACCAAATCATCTCCTTACTAGCCTCTATAACAACAACATACTTTGCTTCCATTGTTGAAAGTGCAACAACCTTCTGTAATTTTGAAATTCAACTTATTGTAGTTCCACCTATAGTAAAAATATACCCTGTGGTACTCCTCCTATTGTCTATATCACCTACCATATCTGAATCAACATATCCCTATAAAGTAGTGTTAGAACCTCCAAAGCATAATACTTGAGTGACAGTACCTCTCAAATACCTAAGAATCCACTTCACTACCTCCCAATATTGTTTTCTTAGATCGCTCATAAACCTGCTCACAACTCCCACTACATGTGCAATATCTGGCCTTGTGCACACCATCGCATACATCAAACTACCAACTGCTGATGAATAAGGAACCTTGGACATATAGTCAATCTCCTCTTGTGTCTTGGGACACATCTCTTTGGTCAATTTGAAATGATTGGCCAAAGGTGTACTAACATGTTTTGCATCCTACATATTAAATCTTTCCAACACCTTCTCAATGTACTCACCCTAAGACAATGTTAATTTATGATTTTTCCTATCTCTTGTTATTCTCATACCAAGGATTTGCTTTGCAACACCCAAATCCTTCATTGCAAATGACTCTACCAATTTTCTTTTGAGCATAATTATATCCTGCATGTTAGACCCTACAACAAGCATGTCATCTACATACAATAACAGGATAATATAGTTACCATTATCCAATCTCTTAAAATAAACACAATGGTTAGAATAACATCTACTATAACCTTGATCTGACATAAACCTATCAAATTTCATATACCATTGCCTTGGAGCTTGCTTCAGGCCATACAAGCTCTTTTTCAACCTGCATACTAATTCCTCCTTCCCTTTGACCTCATACCCTTGTGGATGCTGCATATAAATCTCTTCCTCCAAATCCCCATGGAGAAAAGTTGTTTTTACATCTAACTGTTCAATATGTAAATCCTCTACAACCACTAAGCTTAAAATAGTTCTAAAGTGGCTAATGATGGAAAGGTGCCTAGTCCATTTTCATGAGATGATGTGTCACACTCCTATGTCGTCAACTCAAATTGTACACATAATTTTTGTTTTAAAATATCAATACTTTTATTTTAATTCCAACCTAATGTTAGTTTAGGCATATTAATTTTACACTTCAAGACTGTTCACCACTACAACTGGTGCCTTAAGTGCTCAGGATTGGCCACATCCTGCAAGTGTCACCGTATAGGATTCTGACTCCTCCCATGATTCATTCTAGAATTCGGAGAAGGGTTGTCCTTTCAGGGCCCATATCACCTGAAAGGCATACGCTATCTCCCTTTTCCAAAACTACAAGATTCACAATCTTAAGAGTCCCCAACTCAATCACTTTGGAACCAGCGTCCATATGCCAGTGGTAGCCCTTGACCCTCTTCTAAGTTTTGGCTAGATTCCACCATCACATGGCTTAAGTATTAGATATTCAGGACCCAACCTGAGTTGATGATAATGCTGCCCATACCATCTACCATTGGATCTTCCAACTACATGTCTAGACTCTCTAACCATGCATATTGTTGGCACCTCCCCAACCCGAGTGAATTGATGAACATATTCACTCTCTAACTGTCTGACCACCTAGAGCGACGTCCCATACCACCACTCTTTACACTCGACAACTTGGACCCCTATCCTTGCATAGTTGGAGTATAGTGGTACAGACACACATAAGTCACCTCGTGACTTAGTATGGTTGGGTGGAGTAAGTCCTCATTCGACATACTCGATTTAAGAGCAAAGTATTTTATAATGTAGGTTATGGTTTTCTTTCAAAGGATAGACTAGAGAGAATAGTCTTTCTTAAATATAGTTGGAGAGTAAATATTGACTTACTTAAACCATATATTTCAAGATTGAAATAAAGCTTATCAACATAAATGTCCTATGTAACAAGATTGAAATAAAACACAACACCATAAATCTCTTATATAAAAATTAATCAAAATAGATACTTGTTAGTCAAAAAGTGACTAACTACAGAAAAACAGCTGATGCACCTTTTTGCATATTTTCCAAGAAGACCAAAGTGGCCCATATGCTAAAGATCAAAGAAAAAGCAAAACACCGCAAGGAGGAAAAAGTGTCGCGATATCGCGACATGTTGCATTTTCATGGTCCAAAGCAAAGAGAAAGAGCAAGGAGGAAAAAGTGTCGCGATATCGCGACATGTTGCATTTTCGCGGTTCAAAGCGAAGAGAAAGAGCAAGGGGGAAAAGTGTCGCGATATCGCGACATGTTGCATTTTCGCGGTCCAAAGCAAAGAGAAAGAGCAAGGAGGAAAAAGTGTCACGATATCGCGACATGTTGTATTTTCGTGGCTAAGAGCAACAAAAAGGAGCAAGGAGGTAAAAGTGTCGCGATATCGCGACATGTTGTATTTTCGCGGCTAAGAGCAACAAAAGGGAGCAAGAGGGAAAAGTGTCACGATATCATGACATGTTGTATTTTCGCGGCTAAGAGCAACAAAAAGGAGCAAGGAGGAAAAGTGTCGCGATATCGCGACATGTTGTATTTTCATGGCTAAGAGCAAAAAAAGAGCAAGAAGGAAAAAGTGTCACGATATCGCGACATTTGTGCATTTTTGCGGCAAAAGAGAAGAGAAAGAGCAAGAAGGAAAAGTGTCACGATATCGCGACATGTTGCATTTTCGCGGCAAAGAGAAGAGAAAGAGCAAGGAGGCAAAAGTGTCACGATATCGCGACATGTTGCATTTTTGCGACCAAAGAGAAGAGAAAGAGCAAGGAGGCAAAAGTGTCGCGATATCGCGACATGTTGCATTTTCATGGCTAAGAGAGACAAAGGGAGCAAGGAGGAAAAGTGTCGCGATATCGCGACATGTTGCATTTTCTGGCTAAGAGAAAAAAGGGAGCAAGGAGGAAAAGTGTCACGATATCGCGACATGTTGCATTTTCGAGCTAAGAGCAACAAAGAAGAACAAAGAGGAGAAGTGTCATGATATCGCGACATGTTGCTTTTTTGCGGGCAGAAGAGCAAAGCAAGAGACGAACGTCACGATTTCATGACATGTCTCATTTTCCGGAGCAAAGAGCAAACTAAGAGACGAATGTCACAATTTTGCGACATGTCTCATTTTCGCGGAAAGAGCAAAGCAAGAGACGAATGTCACGATTTTGTGACATGTCTCATTTTCACGATGGGAGGCAGCAAAAGAGCAAAGTAAGAGACGAATGTCATGATTTCGTGACATGTCTCATTTTCATGGTTGGAAGCGGCAGAAGAGCAAAACAAGAGATGAATGTCATGATTTCATGACATGTCTCATTTTCATGGTTGGAGGTGGCAAAAGAGCAAAGCAAGGAAAGAATGTCATGATTTCATGACACGCCAGCTATAAAGGAATAGAGTATATTTTTGGCAACTAGGGACATGCACTGACATCAGGTGCTGATTTCTGAAGAATGGTCTATTGATTATAACCTGGCAGGTCCGTTGGATGATTGCAGAATAACAGGCTCATCTAAAATTAGCCAGAAGGAAATCTATCCAATCTACGAGAAATCCGTTGTATATTATTAGAAATTGTAGACAATTACTTGTAATTGATTGAAGAAATTAAATGTACGTAGTAGAAGATACTCTTTTTAGGGTATAAATAGGAGTGAGTCGACCATGAAAAAGGGTCGGCTCTTGGACGTTTACAAGCTTGATGTACATGTACTGGATTACAAGCAATAAAAGATTTCTTCTTTTGGCTTTCGAAACTTCTATGTGCAAGTGTATGTATCTTGGTGTTTTAACTTTTATTCATTCTAAGTTTTATAATGTATCTGTTCTGAAATCTGGACTATGCACGTATAAATCTTGTTTCTAGAGTTGAACATTAAAAGATATTTACATGCTTTTAGACGAACATCTAAAAGTCACACTCAAGAATTCATGTTTTCTATAAAGAAGATATAAAGAAAACTCTGAAAGTAGTAATCTGCATCATCAATGTTTGTTGTTGTCCAATCTGTACCATGAGAAAAGTTTCTAGCTTAGGCTATATTTCCCTTATCTCTTGTTCCCCTTTTCTCTAAAAAACTCAAAGGAACCAACCTTCTCTGGAGACTAGACAGATGATCTCAAGCAAGATCTGTCTATTCAATGTTGGCAAAGTCTAAGGTGCAACACTATTAACCGAAGGCAGATTTTGTTCCAATAGTTTTTGGCACGCCCGGTGGGACCAGCAATCCCATAGTATTGTATAAGTTTTGGTGTTTTACCTTAAGAGCCTTTTTGTTTTAAAATCTCAAGAAAAACCACCTGGCGACTCCGTTGCAATTTAGACCATAAAAGAAAGACCTTGTCTAAAAACCTTCTGGTTATATAGCCATATGATAACCAGATCCCGAGCTAGAAACTCTGAAGAACCTATCGAGTTCTTTGAACTACATCTCGGAAGCCTAAAAGCACACCCTGTGCTAGCCGCACGATCAAATCCGCCCGACACCATTAGCACCTCTTTAACACCCATTGTAGGAGCATCTGCAAGCAATCCCATAGCGGTTGTAACTCCTTTAGCAATCATGGCAGCCGCCCCTACCCCAACGCATCTTGTGTGGAATCAAACTGGCCCTTTGAACTTGGGAACACACCACCAAATTCCACAAGCTGCACTAAAAGCATTACCGACCTTTGACGGAATAGGCAAAATAGCAGATGAGCACTGTTTAGATGTATCATCGCTAGCATCTATTTACAACATCACTCAAGAAGATGTAATGGTCAGATTGTTGATTATATCTTTGAAAGGAAAGATGCTCTATTGGTACAGAGCGCTTCCCGCTGGATCCATTACTTCTTGGGCAGTACTGGTCGACCGTCTGGTCGATGAATTTAATATACATGCGGATCCTTTCACATTGCTGAATCAATTCACTGTCATTGAGAGGCATCCACAAGAAGAAATCCAAGATTTCAACATCAGATTTACCAGAACTCGTGGTAGAGTACCGCAAGGCCTAAAGCCCATGGAAGAACAAGCTATATGCTATTACTTAAGGGCTTTTGATTCAGATCTCAGTATGATAATAAGGCAATCCCGTGTAACCACTTTTCCTGGGATCTATGTAGAGGCAGCAAAGGGCGAAGCTGATCTCATCGCTACAAAAAGATATCCATCAAAGAGTCTATTGCCAATTGTACCAGAGCTTTCCCAAGCATCAATTTCTAAACTGCCTGTACTCCCATCAACGCAGGCCCTCCCAGCTATAGCTGCACCTCCTACATTCCTTGCATTACCAGCCACACCCCTTGCATCAGCTCCCCCCAATGATCAATACACGACCATAATTGATACAATGAAGACATTGTCAAATGAAATGGCGTCCATGAAAAAGAGAGAGGCGAAACGGAATATCCAAGCAAGAAGATTTCCACAGATACAAAAGGAAGGTGCTTCGACAAGTGGAAGGGTACAAGAGAGAAAAAATGTGGTGTATGCAAATGAGACAGGAGATAATGGAGAACCCACTAATTCTGATTACTGGTGTACCACTTGCAATGATCCTCATGGAGAAGATTCATGCATGATTCATCAACATCATGTGCAAGCGGTTATTAATGAAAGAGCCAAAGAAACCGGCAAGGGACAGGTGAACATAATCAGAGAGGTGCACCACAATTTGGCAATGCCATCAGTGGAGCAAGTATCGGTCCTGACAAGATCGGGAAAAAAGTCATTACAAGTTGACCCTAAGGAACTCCAACCACTAGGTTTTCCTCCCTGCCCCCAGGGCAACTCCGTAGAAGAACCAGTCCAGTGAGAAAAGACGTTCTGACCCTCCTCAGACTTCTGCGACTACACCAAGAAAAGAATTTCCCCCTAGAAAAGGGAGCGAGGCTCAAGAGCAAGCGAAGGAAAGACTCAGATTTCCTTCATTGACAAAAAGGCAAAGAACAGAAGCCACGCAGGTCTATAGAGACAGATACGACGCATCTACTAGTGGAAGGGAAAAGAGTGCTGAGGTATCCCCCACTGCAACCCTTTCGTTCAACATTGCAGAAGAAATGAAGAGGACTCCTTCCAAGATAAGCATGTATGATGCACTGCAAATTCCTGGTCAGATTGACCTCCTCCAAGAGTCCCTAAATTTAAAAAATGATGCCTCCTTCTCAAATGTCGTACAAGCAAATGTGGTGCCAACCTCTGGGAAAAATAGACCGCCCCCATTCTATCTATCTTTGCAAATGGAGGGGTGGATAGTTCACAATTGTATGATTGATTCAGGGGCCGCAACTACGGTGATGCCGAAAGCCGTATGTGACATAATGGGGATGGAATATACTCGAAGTCATCCTGGTGTGTTGCAATTAGATGGTACTCCAGTAAAAACTATCGGGGTGATCAAAGATATCCCTATTCAACTCCACAGAATGCCAGAAGCAGTCGTCATACAAGAAGTAGTCGTTGTAGACTTAGAACCATATTTCGGTATGTGTTTATCCAGAGAATTCACGGCCAAAATGGGCGGTTATCTGTCTCTAGATTATTCTCATTTGGAGGTACCTTTCAAAGGTAAAAGAGTCAAGATCTACAATGAAAAACCATCTACTTTCCACGTAGAAAGACTGGAGGAAACAACTACCATCAACATGATGTCTGAAGAATTGGAAAACATCGATTTAATGGAAGAAACCCTGGAGGAACTCCAATCTGAGGATCAGTTTTCAATGAAAGACTTCAATGTTATGATAGAGACAGAAATGGGAAGCTATTCCATTGAGAAACCAAAAAAGCTCCCTATTGCTATCCCTAAAACAGATGATTCGGCCAACCAGTTATGGAAATTGTACTTTGATGGGTCAAGGTGCAAAAATGGAGCAGGAGCTGGAATCGTTCTGATTTCACCTACTGGAAAAGAAAAAGTCTTTTCATATAGGTTGACATGGAGTTGCACCAATAACGCAGCTGAATACGAAGCCTTGTGTTTGGGACTCAGGAAAGCTAAAAAACTGGGTGCAAAACAACTGCTGATCTATGGAGATTCAGAGCTGATCGTTAAACAGGTTACTGGCAAATGCATTTGTAAGCAACATTACCTAAGGGCTTACAAAAACAAAGTGTTGGATCTATTGGAAAATTTTGAAGCACTAAACATGAAATCCATTTCCAGAGAGAAGAACACACATGCAGACCTGTTAGCATCAGTAGGATCAAATTTTTGCCCAATCAAGAATGTTATTCAGAAGTCTAAAATAGTTAGACTTATATACAAGCCTTCTGTGCCTGACAAGGACATTTTTTGGCAGGTATTTGAGAATGATGAGCAGATCCTAGATTTTTTGATTCATGAGATGAATTGCTCTACAGATAGAGCGTTACAAGAAGAGGACGAAGAGAGCCTTATTCAATTGAAAAACAATCATATCCCCAGGAGACTGATCACCCTGGAGAGCCTTTTCGACAATAGCGATAGAGCTGTAGGTCGAAAGATCAAGGTAGATGAACGCCGGTATAAGGAAATAGAACTAGAACCGAGCAAAATGATCAAAGTAGGGACCGATTGTACAGTGGTAGAACTAGAACAAATAAAATAGTTATGTAGAGAATATCCAGATATAATAGCCTGGACTTATAGTGATCTGAAAGTGTACAGGAAAGAGGTCATTCAACATACCATCGAACTAGAGGAAGGAGCTAAACCTTTTAGGTAGAGGCAGAGGCCTGTGAATCCTAAAATTGAAGCCTTAATGAAACAGGAGTTGTTAAAACTCCTGCAGGCTAAGATAATATACCCAATCAAGCACTCTACCTGGGTGGCAAATTTAGTTCCAATCCGTAAGAAAAATGGAGAAATACGACTATGCATCGATTTCAAAAATTTGAGCAGAGCCTCTTTAAAGGATCACTATCCTTTACCCCAGATTGACCTAATCCTTCATACTATGGCAGGAGCAGAAAGGTTTTCTCTGTTAGACGGCTTCTCTGGTTACAATCAAGTTTGGGTGAGAAATGAAGATCAATATGGATGGGTTCTATCCATCACGGTGAATGCTTTTCACCTGAAATTGTATTTCCAATAAAAGCTACAGATCACCATTATATGTACAATATATTATAAGTTTGGAGTTTTGTAAATATTTCCCTTTTTACGGCCTAATAAGAATCAAGTGTGCAAAACTTATCAAGAGATAATTGCAGCCATGGACAGAATCAGAAGATCTAAACATCAGGGGCAGCAGCCAGCAGCCAGAGCTAGGACCAGCTCCCATAATTGAATTTTTTGTGTTCTTCAGACAAAGGTTAAGTCCCTGAGCGGTAAAAGAAAGGTTCTGATAAGGTAAAGATCACCTATATTCCAAAGTGCATTCTTTTTCTTTTATCCTTGTTTTTCCACTCAAAATTTTACTTTTCGCAACTATGCTGGTGACTCCGTTTCCCAATGGATGAAGGCTTGGTCTCTATTTTTGTGAGCAAAAATTCCCCTAGAAGGCGCCAAGAATGTTAGTCAAAAAGTGACTAACTACAGAAAAATAGTTGATGCACCTTTTTGCATATTTTCCAAGAAGACCAAAGTGGCCCATATGCTAAAGATCAAAGAAAAAGCAAAACACCGCAAGGAGGAAAAAGTGTCGCGATATCGTGACATGTTGCATTTTCACGGTCCAAAGCAAAGAGAAAGAGCAAGGAGGAAAAAGTGTCGCGATATCGCGACATGTTGCATTTTCGTGGTTCAAAGCGAAGAGAAAGAGCAAGGGGAAAAAGTGTCGTGATATCGTGACATGTTGCATTTTCGCGGTCCAAAGCAAAGAGAAAGAGCAAGGAGGAAAAGTGTCGCGATATCGCGACATGTGTTATTTTCATGGCTAAGAGAAAAAGGAGCAAGAAGGAAAAGTGTCACGATATCGCGACATGTTGTATTTTCATGGCTAAGAGCAACAAAAGGGAGCAAGGAGGAAAAGTGTCGCGATATCGCGACATGTTGTATTTTCGTGGCTAAGAGCAACAAAAGGGAGCAAGGGGAAAAGTGTCGCGATATCGTGACATGTTGCATTTTCAGGCTAAGAGCAACAAAAAGGAGCAAGGAGGAAAAAGTGTCGCGATATCGCGACATGTATTTTCGCGGCTAAAGAGAAGAGAAAGAGCAAGAAGGAAAAGTGTCGCGATATCGCGACATGTTGTATTTTATGACAAAAGAGGAGAGAAAGAGCAAGAAGGAAAAGTGTCGCGATATCGCGACATTTGTCATTTTCCGGCAAAAGAAGAGAAAGACAAGGAGGAAAAGTGTCGCGATATCGCGACATGTTGCATTTTCGCGGCAAAGAGAAGAGAAAGAGCAAGGAGGAAAAGTGTCACGATATCGCGACATGTTTGATAAGAGGAAAAGAGCAAGGAGGAAAAATGTCACGATATCACGACATGTTGCATTTGGCTAAGAGAAAAAGGGAGCAAGGAGGCAAAAGTGTCGCGATATCGCGACATGTTGCATTTTCGCAGCTAAGAGCAACAAAGGAGAACAAAGAGGCAGAAGCGTCGCGATATCGCGACATGTTGCCTTTTCGAGAAGAGCAAAGCAAGAGACGAACGTCGCGATTTCAGCGACATGTCTCATTTTCCGGGGAGGAGAAAAGAGCAAAGCAAGAGACGAATGTCCAGATTTCGACGACATGTCTCATTTTCGTAGCTGGAAGCGACAGAAGAGCAAAGCAAGAGACGAACGTCGATGATTTCGTGACATGTCTCATTTTCGACGGGAGGCGAAAAAAGAGCAAAGTAAGAGACGAATGTCACGATTTCGTGACATGTCTCATTTTCACGGCTGGAAGCGGCAGAAGAGCAAAACAAGAGACGAATGTCATGATTTCGTGACATGTCTCATTTTCGCGGCTGGAGGCGGCAAAAGAGCAAAGCAAGGAAAGAATGTCACGATTTCGCGACACGCCAGCTGTAAAGGAATAGAGTATATTTTTGGCAACTGGGGACATGCACTGACATCAAGTGCTGATTTTTGAAGAATGGTCTATTGATTATAACCTGGCAGGTCCACTGGATGATTGCAGAATAACAGGCTCATCTAAAATTAGCCAGAAGGAAATCTATCCAATCTATGGGAAATCCGTTGTATATTATTAGAAACTGCAGACAATTACTTGTAATTGATTGAAGAAATTAAATGTACGTAGTAGAAGATACTCTTTTTAGGGTATAAATAGGAGTGAGTCGACCATGAAAAAGGGTCGGCTCTTGGACGTTTACAAGCTTGATGTACATGTACTTGGATTACAAGCAATAAAAGATTTCTTCTTCTGGCTTTCGAAACTTCTGTGTGCAAGTGTATGTTCCTGGTGTTTTAACTTTTATTCATTCTAAGTTTTATAATGTATCTATTCTGAAATCTGGACTGTGCACGTATAAATCTTGTTTCTAGAGTTGAACATTAAAAGATATTTACATGCTTTTAGACGAACATCTAAAAGTCACACTCGAGAATTCATGTTTTCTATAAAGAAGATATTTGAAAGTAGTAATCTGCATCATCAATGTTTGTTGTTGTCCAATCTGTACCGTGAGAAAAGTTTCTAGCTTAGGCTATATTTCCCTTATCTCTTGTTCCCCTTTTCTCTAAAAAACTCAAAGGAACCAGCCTTCTCTGGAGACTAGACAGATGATCTCAAGCAAGATCTGTCTATTCAATGTTGGCAAAGTCTAAGGCGCAACACTATTAACCGAAGGCAGATTTTGTTCCAACAATACTATAATAATTTTTCATGTTTCCAAATAAAATAACATAGCAATTCTTATGTTTCCAAATATATATACACATACACTATTCTAAAAATATAAAACTCTTTATTCTCAAATCATTGAAAATATTTTAATTTATCTTCATATGCTATAAGTAGCTTACTAACTCTAAGGAAATTCACCTAGTATTCTTTAAATTTCCTTTTTTCATTTATTAAAGACATTTGCCTTAGTTTAAAAGAAGTTTTTGCTTAAAAATAAATTTACACTTTCAACTATATACAAAATTCCATTTCTAGAATTACATTTACTCATACATTATGTACATTAAAGTCTAAGCGACACCTTACATTATAAATGATTCCTCATAGACAAACATTAGGATATACATTTAATGTTTCTACAGCAAGACAAAAACAATTATATTCCTTTATCTTCTCAATGATATCTAAAGAAATTATTAATGCAATTAAAGTTGTTTCTGGCATGTTCTAACTATTTCCAATAATCATAGATATTTCATAGTTTGACAAAACATAAGTGAGTTCATGCATAAGGAACTAATGACATAGCAAACTCAAGGCTCACAGCCTTACAAAAATGAGTTGAGCTATCAATTCTAGCACCACCTATCCCTACCCAAACCTTTGCCAATAGTGCTTCAATCATATAGTCATCGCCTAAGAGTCCAGATGTCAACATATCACATACCCTGTACAGACTGCTAAAAAAATTGGAGGCTAGGGCTGGGTCAACATGGTCCTATTTCTTCTATATGTCATACTCTCAAGCAAGGCAAATAGAACAAATGCAAGGATACAACAATGACACCCATTACTCATCATATGCACGGTATTACTCATGCCAATGAGAAATCAAAATTGATGCCATGGTACTATCCACTCAAAATAGAGAATATATAACTTAAATACAAAAACTAAAGTCACAGATTTAACAAACTAATGCAATAGTTTCATTTTAGATTCTAAAGTTATATTGTAATTATTTTTATATATTATAAAACTACAGCAGAAAGAATCCTTAGTGTGCACTTATATATTTTGAGAATTCAGCAGCGTTTTCTCTTGGATTTGATATATGACGTCTCTTAGTTTTCTTATTACGCAAGGAATTCAAAGACATACACTCTTCTTAGTTTCATTTGTGAATTTACTGGGTAACCACATACACCATTAGTAATTTGAAACAATATTTCTTCTTATTATAATTTTTGAGTATTAAAATTAGATCTTTTCATCGTCAGCCATCAATAAACACAAAGAATAATTAAAAATTTAGATAATCAAATGCCTAAACTTGCCAACGTAGTCACCAAGCAATGCTGAATTTACCTATTAAGTTACTCAAGTTTTCAAACTAGACATATATATAAGAAGAGCCTGACCTTCTTATGACACAATCTTGAAGAACTTGTTCGCCTCTCAGCCTGCTCTCGCCCAACCCGGAGAATAGAAATGCTTTAATCGACCAACTAGTTTCCATTAAAAAGGAAGAGGCATATAAAGGATAATCTACACCTCAAATTAGCTCGCCAGGTTTAGCAGCATAAGCGTTTCCATGTGGCGGATGCTTAGTTTACCATTTGGGCTTTATTAAAATGATTATGATTATTACATAACCCTTCCGAGTTTCCCCCCTTTGTTTATCATTAAAATACTTAGAGATTTAAAATATTTTTAGCTTGTTGCCTTATGTAACTTAGGCCCTTCCCTTTTAATTTGTCATCTTTATTATAGATTTCTTAGGCATAGCCTCTAGCAACTTAGAGGTAATGTTTTATAACATCAATCTTAAATAATTTCTCTTTTCTTTTTATATGTTATATATATTTTATTATTATTCTTTTATTTATTTTACTTTGTTTATTATTATTATTTTTATGATATTTCTATAACTTTATATAAATGCACTTTACATATTTATATTTTCTTTAAAAATTAATATTTTAAACAACAACAAGCAACAAGCGACAATCCGAAGAAAACAAAAAAACATGCAAACATTCAAACAACAATGTCAGGTAGAATGCAATGCAAATGCAAACTCTACGGTGGGCTTCCATGTACCCACGGACCAAGGTGCACGAGGCATGACATCATATCCCACTTACCTGATTTTTCCAATATGTTGCCCTGGTCAAGGGGTGGGTGCTCTCCTCTGTTTCTGGCTCGGAGACCTGCACCTGCACCACAAAACTAAACACAGGATCACATTCTTCCAAATAAATTAATCACAAGTAGTGGGGATGTGACATACTTCCCCCTTAGATTTAACACAGTCCCTGTGTTAGCTCAAGAATACATAAGTCAGTAAACACATTTGCTTGATAGCCAACTAAATAGAGTATTTGCACAAAAAAACATTATAGTTATGTCTAAACATGTATAGCAAATCACATTATGGTATCTTGTAAAAGAGAGTTTATATATCAAAACATTTGATATACACAACAAGTTCCATCACATCATTACAAAGAAAAATAGAAGTTTTCATCTTAACAATAGTTTGTCTTTGGTATCAATTTTCAAACAAGTAAGGAAACTGATTTCTCATGCTAGATACATCTTCCCAGGTGGCATTTCTTTCAGAGTACTGATCCCACTGTACTCGACATTGCTCCACAGATATTTTCCTCAATTGTTTGGTTCTAAAGCCCAAAATTTTGACTGGTCGCACCTCAATGAGTTGCGGGTCCGACATCTGTAAATGGGTTGTATCCAAAATGTGGGATGGGTCAGCAACATATTTACGTAGAAGGGATACATGAAAAACACTATGGATTTTTGACAAATTGGGTGGCAGTGCAAGTTTGTAGGCGACAGGACTGATTTTGGCAGTTATCTCAAATGGACCAACAAACCTAGGACTTAATTTGGTGGATTTAATAGAGCTTTTGGTAGGCTTGACTCTAAGGAAAACCTTATCTCCTACAACAAATTCATGGGGTGTTCTTTTAAGATCAGCATAGCTTTTTTGTCGATCAACGGCTTCACGTAGTCGTTGGCGAATTTCTTTAAGTTGGTTTTCCATTTGCTTTACAACTTCAGGACCGATCACCTCTCGATCATCCAAATTATCCCATGTTAATGGTGTCTTGCACCTTCGCCCATATAGAGCCTCAAAAGGGGCCATGCCCAACGTGGTATGATAGCTATTATTGTAAGCAAATTCCACCAGGAAGAGATAATCTTCCCATTTGCTTTGGTGGTCCATACAATACATGCATAGCATGTCCTCAAGCACTTGATTGACCCTCTCAGTCTGTCCATCCATCTCTGGATGATAAGCAGTGCTAATATTGAGCCTTGTTCCCCAGGCTCGGTGCAAAGCTTGCCAAAACTCAGAGGTGAATCGTGAATCTCTATCAGATATAATTACTTCAGGGAATCCATGTAGCCTCACAATTTCCCGTGCAAATTTTTGTGCTATAACCGAAGCATCATCACGTACACTGCTTGGTATAAAATGTGCCACTTTGGTTAGCTTATCCACTACTACAAATATTGCATCATGCTGGAAATCGGGTTTTTGGAAGTCCCACAATGAAATCCATAGATATGACCTGCCACTTATGTTCGGGTACTTCATACAAATATAACCTACCTCCAATATTTTGGTGTTCTACCTTAACCTTCTAGCATTCAAGACATCTAGCAACAAATTGCACTATATCTTTCTTCATCCCAGGCCAGAAATAATATTTTCTTAAGTTTTCCCTCATTTTGACTACACCCGGATGAGCAGAATAGGGTGCATAATGAGCTTCTTGCAGAATAGTTCTTTTAAGTTCTTCATTATTGGGTACTACAATTCTATTCTAGAAGTATACTAGATTTTCCTTAATACCATAATCCTCATGTTGACTGGGTTCTAGCTCAATCTTATTACGGCATGCTTTACAAAACTCATCAGTATTTTGTGTTCTGCGATCTGATCCTTTAGTTCATACTGACACCTTGTGAAAGCAGTTATGTGTCTTCTCCTACTAAGAGCATCTGCCAATTTATTTTCCTTTCCCTTGATATATTCAATACCAAAATCATATTCAGCCAAAAATTCCATCCATCTTCGTTGTCGGGCATTCAACAATGGTTGTGTAAATATGTATCTTAGACTCTGATGATCAGTCTTAAGCTCAAAAGGTTTTCCTAGCAGGTAATGTCTCCAAATTTTAAGAGCATGAACTACAGCTGCTAGTTCTAAATCATGAGTGGCATAATTTATCTCATGTTTCTTGAGTTTTCTGGATTCATATGCCACTACAACTTCCTCCTGCATCAATATGCCCCCTAATCCTTCCATTGAGGCATCGGTACAAACTGTGAATGGTTTGTTTAGATCAGGTATCCTTAATATCGGTGCAGTTGTCAATTTCTCTTTGAGAGTTCTGAAGGCTTCTTCACATTGATTTGTCCATTTAAATGCTTTCCCCTTCCTTTGCAGATTAGTTATGGGGTATGCAACTTTTGAAAACCCTTTCACAAATCGTCGATAGTAGCCAGCCATTCCCATAAAACTTCTTACTTTTGACACATTGGTTGGAGCTGGCCAATCTATTATAGCCTCGATATTTTTGGGGTCCACGGCTATTCCTTCGGCTGAAACAATATGTCCCAAATACTGCACCTGAGGTGTATAAAATTCACATTTGGACAACTTTCCATATAATTGGTTTTTCTTGAGAATCCCTAGCACTATCCTCATGTGCTCATCGTGTTCTTCTTTATTTTGAGAATAAATCAGTATATCATCTAAGAATATGAGCACAAATCGATCTAACTACTCTCGAAACACACTATTCATCAGGTTCATAAATGCGGTTGGTGCATTAGTTAGGCCAAAAGGTAATATTGTGAACTCATAATGCCCATACCGTGTTCTAAAAGCAGTTTTGTAGGTATCCTCCTCCCGGATTCTTAATTGGTGATAACCTGACCTAAGATCAATTTTAGAGAATATGGTGGCTCCTCTTAGCTGGTCAAACAAATCATCAATCCTAGGCAATGGATACTTATTTTTAATAGTCATCTTATTAAGCATCCTATAATCAATGCATAATCTTAGGGAACCATATTTCTTTTTAACAAATAGAACCGGCGCTCCCCAAGGCGATACACTGGGTTTGATGTGCCCTTTTTCTAATAAATCTTGCAGTTGCGTCTTAAGTTCTTGTAGTTCAAGTGGTGTCATACGGTATGGAGTTTGAACTACTGGGGTTGCTCCTGGTACAAGTTCTATTGAAAATTCAAACTCTCTTTTTGGTGGTAACCCTGGTAGATCTTCAGGAAAAACATCTCTAAATTCACCCAGTATCGGATACTATTGAAACAATGTTGAACTTGAGTCTGTTTCTTCCTTTTTGTTCATCTTTATCACATATAACTTGCATCCTTTCCTCCAGGCTCTCTTGGCTTGCATACTACTTATCAGATGGGGCTCAAAAGATGTTCTACTACATTGAATGTGGATTCTTTGATTGGCATTATCGGTAAAGTCCATCCATCTCTCTTCAAAATTTAATATAGCCTTATGAGCCTTAAGCCAATCTATTCCTAAAATTATGTCAAATGCATGTAAGGGAGCTACATATAGATGCCAGTTGATCTTTCCTTGGGGTATTTCTATTGGAGAATAAAATAAACATTGATTAACTAGATAAGTTTGTCTTGAGCCATACTCAACTTGCCACCCTTTTGCCATTACCCCAGGTTTAACAGGTATATCCCTCAAAACATTATTGGAAATAAAACTATCGGTAGCACCACTATCAATTAAAATATTCACATTTCTTTTGCCTATTCTTCCTTTAATTAAAAATGGAGTGGTTTGTCCAACAAGGTTAGGGTTACCTGTGGCCGCAAAGATTCTGTGGGATGCTTCCTCAGTGGGGTTCCTACGATCTGCTCTTTTTGGGCACTGCCTAGCAAAGTGGTCCAGAGCTCCACATGTGAAACAAGCATTGGGACCATCATTCTTTTGTTTGTCATTCTCCTTGGTGTGGTTCCCATTCTTGCCTTGCTCTTTATTATTATTTTTCCTCTCCTGGAAGTTCCTTCGGTCTGACTGCCCCTTGTGCCCCTGGTTTCTGCCCCTATTTTTGTTATCATTTCTACTATGACCCCTATCTCTGTATCTATGGTTCTGATCCATACCATGATTCTGCTCAGGGTACCTTATTTTCTTTGAATTATCTCTTTCTTGTTGGTAGAAGGCTTTTACTTCTTTTTGGCTTGTTTCCTCGTATCGAGCTGCATCATAAGCAATGAATAGGGTCTGAGGTAACTTCCCTCCTACAGGCTGACTAATATTTGGATGCAGTCCCATGACAAATTTGTGTGCCTTAAACTTCTCTTGCCCTTCAAACTCTGGGGCATACTTTAGTAGTTGCACAAACTTTTGGTAATACTCAACTACTGTCATGTTGCCTTGATGCAAATTTGTAAATTCCCCATGCTTCTCAATATAAAATTGCTCTGTAAGGAAATGACTTTTGAATTCCCTTACAAATTCCTCCCAAGGTATGTTTGTTGCCTCCCTTTGAGTAGCTTTCTTGTATGTGGTCCACCAGGTTTTGGCAGGACCTTCCAAATGAGCAACTGCCCATGTAGTTTTTACCTCAGAACAAAGGGGTTGGATGGCAAAATATCCTTCAGCTTCACTAAGCCAATTAACGATGATTTCCCCATCGCCACATCCATCAAACTTAGAAATATCTAATTTCTTTAATTCTTTTTGCAGTTCCTCACCCACTTGTCTCCTTGAGGATCCTTCTGGAAATTGACTCACATTACTTTTTGTCTTCTTCTGAGTCAGGTTTTCAATAACTTTTTGTTGTTGGGTGATAAGTTCCTACTGTTGGGCCATCTGTGCCCATTGTTGGTCCATATGCTCACTCATCTGAGCCCTCTAGACCTCCATCTGCTCATGTTGTTGGTTTAATTGATCTTGCATGAGCTGGATCATACGAGCCATGTTCTCATCATTGTGGGTAGCCCTTGTCGCTATAGGCTCTTTTTCTTTTCTTACCACACACCATGGTGTTTCAGCAGTTTGCACCCTCTCTGACTCCTTTATGAGTCGTCTTGGTCCTTTCCTTGGGACCTCTGCAATCTCCTCTTGCAGATTTAAGCTAGCCCTCCGTGAGGTACCTGCCATATCTGGCATCACAAAATTTTGTTAGAATAGCTATGTTAGCTAGGGTTTCGTAAACCTAGGCTCTGATACCAACTGTCACAACCCTATTTTGTCAACTCAAAATGTACACAAATTTTTGTTTTACAATATCAATACTTTGCTTTTAATCCCAACATGATGTTAGTTCAGGCATATTAATTTCACACTTCAAGAATGTTCACCACTGTAGCTGGTGTCTTAAGTGCTCGGGACTGGCCACATCCCGCAAGTGTCATCGTATAGGATTTTGACTCCTCCCATGAGTCATTCTAGAATCCGATGAAGGGTTGTCCTTTCAGGGCCCATATCACCTGAAAGGGGAACACTATCTCCCTTGTCCAAAGCTACAAGATTCACAATCTTTAGAGTCCCCGACTCAATTCGCTTTGGAACCAACATCAATATGTCAGTGCTAGCCCTTGACCCTCTGCTAAGGTTTGGCTAGAGTCCACCATCACATGGCTTAAGGACTAGATATTCAGGACCCAACTCGGGTTGATGGTAATGCTGCCCATACCATCTACCGCTGGATCTTCCAACTGCATGACTAGCTCTCTAACCATGCATCTTGTTGGCACCTCCCCAACCCGAGTGGAATGTTGAACATCTTCACTCTCTAACTGACTGCCCACCTAGAGCGACGTCCCATACCGCCGCTCTTTACACTCGATAGCTTGGACCCCTATCCTTGAGTAGTTGGAGTATAGTGGCACAATCACACATAAGTCACCTCGTGACTTAGTGTGGTTGGGTAGAGTAAGTCCTTACTCGACATACTCAATTTAAGAGCAAAATATTTTCCAATGTAGGTTATGGTTTTTCTTTCAAAGGATAGACTAGAGAGAATAGTTTTTCTTAAGATAGTTGAAGAGTAAATATTGACTTACTTAAACCATATAATTCAATATTGAAATAAAACTTATCAACATAAATGTCCTATGTAACAAGATTGAAATAAAACACAACACCATAAATCTCTTATATAAAAATTAATCAAAATAGATACTATAATAATTTTTCATGTTTCCAAATTAAATAACATAACAATTCTTATGTTTCCAAATATATATTCACATTAGCTTTTAAACTCTTTATTATCAAATCATTGAAAATCTTTTAATTTATCTTCATATGCTATAAGATGCTTACTAAATCTAAGGAAATTCACCTAGTATTCTTTAAATTTCCCTTTTTCATTTATTAACGACATTTGCCTTAGTTTAAAAGAAGTTTTTTCTTAAAAAGAATTTTACACTTTCAACTATATACAAAATTCCATTTCCAGAATTACATTTACTCATACATGTTGTACGTTAAAGTCTAAGCGACGTCTTGCATTATCAATGATTCCTCATAGAAAAACATTAGGATATGCAATTAATGTTTCTATAACAAGACAAAAATAGTTATATTCCTTTATCTTCTCAATGATATCTAAAGAATTAATTAATGTAATTAAAGTTGCTGGCATGTTCTAAATATTTCCAATAATTGGAGATATTTCATAGTTTGACGAAACATAAGCGAGTTCATGCATAAGGCACTAATAACTTAGCAAACTTAAGTCTCACAACTTTAGAAAAATGAGTTGAGCTATCAATTCTAGCACCATCTGTCCCTAACCGAACCTTTGCCAACAATGCTTCAGTCATACAACTATCGCCTGAGAGCCCAGACGTCAACATAGCACATACCCCATACAGACTATGGCAAAAATTGGAGGCTAGGGTTGGGCCAGCATGGTCCTATTTTTTCTATATGTCATACTCTAAAGCAAGGCAAACAGAACAAATGCAAGAATACAATAATGACACCCATTACTCATCATATGCATGGTATTACTCACGTCAATGAGAAATCAAAATTGATGCCATGGTACTATCCGCTCAAAATAGAGAACATATAAATTAATTACAAAAAATAAAGTCTTAGCTTTAACAAACTAATGTAATAGTTTCATTTCAGATTCTAAAGTTAGACTGTAATTATTTTTATAAATTATAAAACTACAATAGAAAGAATCTTTAATGTGCACTTCTATATTTTGAGAATTCAACAACGTTCTCTCTTGGATTCGATATATGATGTCTCTTAGTTTTATGATTACACAAGGCATTCAAAGACATACACTCTTCTTAGTTTCATTTGTGAATTTACTGGGTAACAACATATACCATTAGTAATTCGAAACAATATTTCTTCTTATTATAATTTTGGGTATTACAATTAGATATTTTTATCGTTAGCCATCAACAAACATAGAGAATAATTAAAAATTTAGATAATCAAATGCCTAAACTTGCTAATGCAATCACCAAGCAATGCTGGATTTACCTATTAAGTTACTCAAGTTTTCAAACTAGACATATGTATAGGAAGAGCCTAACCTTCTTATGACACAACTTGAAGAACTCGTTCGCCTCTCAGCCTGCTCTCGCCCAATCCAGAGAATGGCAATGCTTCAATCGAACAACCAGTTTCCATTAAAAAGGAAGAGGCGTATAAAGGATAATTGACACCTCAAATTAGCTCACCAGGTTTAGCAGCATAAGCATTTCCAAGTGGCGGATGCTTAGTTTACCATTTGGGCTTTATTAAAATGATTATGATTATTACATAACCCTTCCGAGTTCCCTCCCTTTGTTTATCATTAAAATACTTAGAGCTCTAAAATATTTTTAACTTACCTTATGTAACTTAGGCCCTTCCCTTTTAATTTGTCATTTTTATTATAGATTTCTTAGGCATATCCTTTAGCAACTTAGAGGTAATTTTTTATAACATCAATCTTAAATAATTTCTCTTTTCTTTTTATATTATTTATATTTTATTATTATATTATATTTATTTTAATTTGTTTATTATTATTATTTTATGATATTTCTATAACTTTATATAAATGCACTTTATATATTTATATTTATATTTTCTTTAAAAATTAATATTTTAAACAACAACAAGCGACAAACGACAATCCGGAGAAAACAAACAACATGCAAACATTCAAACAACAATTTCAGGAAGAATGTAATGCAAATGCAAATTCTACGGTGGGCTTCCATGTACCCACGAACCAAGGTGCATGAGGCATGACATCATATCCCACTTACCTGGATTTTTCCAATCCGTTACCTTGGTCAAGGGGTGGGTGCTCTACTATGTTTCTGGCTTGGAGACCTGCACCTGCACCACAAAACTAAACATAGGATCACATTCTTCCAAATAAATTAATCACAAGTAGTGGAGATGTGACATGATGGGTCAGATTTTGAGGAACTCACTATGTTGAGTACATGCATAGTAGTCCAAGTCACTTTGGTCCAAAGATATGGAGGTACATTTTTATAGACAAGAAGGGAACAAGCCATGTTCATAATTGTCCTATTCATGCACTCAATAACACCATTTTCTTGAGGTGTGCCTGATATTGTTAATTTATGTTTGATCCCATGTGAGGACAAGTACTGTGTGAATTAATTTGAGGTGTACTCACCACCATTGTCACTCTTGAAGGTCTTGATTATACAACCTAATTCTCATTCTGCATGAGCCTTGAATGCTTTGAAGATTTCAAAAGCTTTAAACTTATTTTCTAAAAAGTTGATCCATAGATTCTTTGAGAATTCATCGATGAAGGTGATGTAATACCTTTTGCCTTTTAATGAGGGAATAGACATTGGCTTGCAAATGCTTGAGTGAAATAGCTCTAATTTTTTTTTGGAATTCCACTAACTCTTTGGTAAATATTATCAAGAGGATTTGGTAATGATGCATGCTTCACATTTTATGGGTTTGGAAAAGAAGTGTGGTAGTCCCTCGATGGTGGACTCTATTTATCTCAATCAGATAAGTTTGAAATGATCCATGCAAGCATGACATAATGCATCAAAAAAAATTTCTTGGGAGTTAAGGTGGCACTAAGTGCCATGTCAACTTTGGAAATGTGAACATTAAAAGCAGAATGTCCAACAAGTCTAATGAGTCTTCCATATAAGGAACCAATAATGACCACTATTTTAGAGGGTGGATGAATGACTCGAAGAGTTTTCTCTTAGGCAGTGATACTAAGATCAAATCCATGATAGACAAGTGTGGATAGTGATAATAAATTTTGTTTGATAGTAGGGATGTAGAGAACATTAAGTAGCAAAAAATTAGGTAATATAGGAAGTTTCAATCGAATAGTTCCAGCTCCTTCAACTGGTTGATAGGATTTATCATCCATGTGAACTACAACAAGTACTTCTGAGTTGAATTCTTCAAATAAGTCCTTGTTGGGAATCATGTGTTGGGTGGATCCAATATCTATGATCCACGAACTACTAGTAGAGGCTAAGTTGTGGGTAAATTCAATGGTTGCAATGTGGGATAAGAAATTTCATAGCCAACATATCTTGAATGTACCTCAATGAATGTTTTGGGATGGTCAAAAAATGGTGATATAGGTTTTTGTGTGCTGATGATCTAGGCATGCAAAAATTGAGCATTTTGGAAGATATCTAGATTAGAGTCATATTCATTTACATTATGTACACTGTGCTTTTGAAACTGCTTGATCTTGTGTGTGGTAGTTTGGAAATCAGTGGAATACTACCCTTTTTTGTTACAATATTTACACACGATATTTGAGTTGCCAGTTCCTTGAGAGGTACTAGAATCCTTTATTTTTTCTTGGTTATGTTATCCTTGACTAGTTTGATGTTTTGAGTATTCATGTTAACCATTGTTAGAACCTTGTCTTTATCCTTTGCCTTTACCTCAACCACATCCTCAACCATGGCTTATGTTACCTTGATTGTTTGAAAATTTTGCATCTTCATCCACCTGAAAGGCTGAGTCACTAGGGTCAAAACTAGTGAAGTTTGTGTCAAAGGTTTTATCAAGTTCAAAGAACTTTTTTCTAAAGCTTCAAAGTTGAGAGTTTTTAATGTTCCACTAGCTGATAAAATGGTAAGCAAGTTCTTGTAGTTTGGAATGTGAAGACATGAATGAATTAGGAAAGCCCATGTGATACATTTGTTTTTGAAATCTTCATAAATGACCTATTTAATACAGTGAAGAAGGCTTATGGTGGAACTGGAGTGTCCTTTTTGCATCTTTATTTGATTCATATTGAGGACAAGATAAAAAAATTCTAGGTTAGATTTAGTGTCAAAGTTTTTCCTAAAGAATCTGATAACTGACCGTGCTATGTCATGTTTGGATTTATAAATCAAATTATGAAGGTGATATTCTATGACAAGTAGGATACCAACATGAATTTAGTCATCATATTTCTACCATATTCCTAGGGCAAAAATATTTATGGGTGGTGTGGGATTTGCATCCAGATGGTTGCACCATAGGTTCTCAAATTTTGTAGTTATCCTAAGGCCTATGAACCATTGATCCCAATTATCCTTACCTTTGAGGGTACATCCAACATTTTGTTTGAAGTTGGAAGTCATTGTGACATGTGATACTACAAAGACCTAAAAGAGGTGTGTCAAGGTGTGAACAAGGAACATATGACTAAGTGAGGTAAAATGTGATAGTAAATAATAATCCAAGTGATGATAATTAATAAATGTGATCCATTAGACCTTGCTCACTATCCAAGTGGAATCAGAGGGCTATGGTCCCTCCCCTGCTCCCCCTCCCATGGCTCCTGGTTCCTGCCTAGTCCCTAGCTCAACCTAGGTCATCCCTCCTGGGGAGTGGTTGTTTGCAGATGATCTCCTGGGGGGAGATCCTTCTCCACTATCTGTGCCCCTCCCGGCCGGCTAGGGTTTCCTTGGTTGTTTTTTTGGATCGGTGCTTCCCAGGGATCCTCGTTTGGTTGGGGATCCCTTCCCTTTTTCCCTCAGGCTTCCCCCTGGGGTTTTTTGTAGGTTTTTCACGTGGATCTGGTCCCCTGCATTTCTCGATGCGATGGAGGTGACGGTTTAGGGTTTGGACAGTTTCCCCCTTTTTCTTGTGAATTCTCAGTGGACTCTGTGCTTGGACAGGATTCTTGGTCCCTGCTGCTGGGATCCTCTTTTATTTTTTTGGGGCGGGTTCCTTGTGGTGCAACTCTCTGGTCACTTCCTGATGGGCTGGATCCTCTCTGTGCTGGCTATCGGCTTCCTGCAGGATGGCTCTCGGGCGGGATCAGCAAAATCCATCGGTTTTCTCATGAGGCGGTATCCTTTCTTTTCTGCTGGTTTCCCGGATGGTGGGATTTCCCTGTTGCTTCCCGCTAGGCGGGACTGTTTGTGGTGGTTTTGACTGCTTCCCGCGAGGCGGGATTTTATTGTAACGATTTTTTTTGCTTCCTCGCCGGGCGGGATCTTCTCGATGGTGGTTTTTGGCTACTCCCACCGGGGGGATCTCCAAAACTACTTTCTTTCTTATTTGTTTGTTTCCCGCTAAGGAGGATTGTTTCATGCTTACTGTTACCGCTGGGCGGGATTTCTGTTTTGGTGTCCAGTTTCAAGGGATTGATGTCCTAGGTCCATTGCTTATGTAATCAGGTTTTGGGATCCTTGTTAAAACCCATTATAAATACAAACACTATCCAAGTGGAATCTTTTTTACAAATGATGAATTGTACAAGTGGCTATGAGTCCTGATGCAACAAGATGATGATGTGGCTAAATCTAAACTACTAAAAAAATGTGTGTAGCCCAAAATAAAATACTACAAATGAATATAAAAGCTAATATCTGCAATAGATGAATGTGTAGGCTAATATCTCCAATACTAGATTACACAACTGAATATGAAAGTGTGGTATGTGCAAAACTAGTAACCTCAATATTATGAATACAAGTAGGTGAGATGCTAAAGTTGGAGAGGTATAATGAGCTTATCTCAAATTAAGGCCTTTACCTATATGATCATATATAGATGCTTGGTGATGAAATCCAAGTCATGATGGATCCCAAGTCCTGCAAGTCCTCACCTAGTTTATTATGATCAATGATATGCTTTCTAAAGAAAAGTACGTGCTCTATTCCAGAACTATGACAGATATTTGATTGACTTAATTTTAATATTGGTTAAGAGTTTTTTTTTTTCCAAGCACAGGAAAAAGGATGATTCCTTTACAAAGGTTTGTGGGTATGGTTAACCCCTTTTACTATGTATTATCATTAATTCCAATCCAAATTTGAATCACAAGGCCTTTAATGTAGATTTACCACCACCAAGGAAGTGGCACCTTGTCATGAGGCTAGGTTACAGAATGAGTCATCGGATGTGTTCCTTTTAAGGATGATGAAAATATGTGAATCAATTTGTAATGAAAGAAAGAAAATAAAATTTAAATATAGAATTGGAGTGTAGATGGAGTGCTACTACAATGCTAAAGTGGTAGTATGTATGTTAGGTGTGATCCACTAGACCTTGCTCATCGTCCAAGTGGAATCACTTTTACAAATGAGGGAAATAAGTTAGAAAAAGGCAATATGGAAAGTTTTATAAACCACTTATACAAGTAAAATGTAGAGGCTAGAAGTCTGATGTGCTATCAAAATAAAAAAATATGACCAGTTTACATAACGACCATTCTAACTATATGGTTGTGTAAAAATAAACACAGTCAGTTTACATAGAGGTTGCCAAACTCTATCAGATATGTATTTTGGATACTATATGGTTGTGTAAAAAATAGACATGGTTAGTTTACATAGAGGTCACTAAACTTCATTAGATCCATATTTTGGATATTGTATGGTTGTGCAAAAATGAACATGATTATTTTATAGAGAGGTCATCGAACTTGGTTAGATCTAAATTTTGGATGCCTGCAAACAAATATACAAGCTAATATCTACAATAAAAATAAACTCTATGGAGGTTTTATGAAACCTCATGCAACATCCTCATGCTATCATTTAACTCAACACATAAATTTGTGGAGGAGGAGAGGAGGGGAATGCAATGCTTCTCCAAGCTTGATTGTGCGAGGGGCAAGCATCCAAGCTTTGGTACCACTTTTAGCAAGGATCAATGCTATGTGCCCAAGCACAACCACATGAAACAAGAAAAAAAAGAGGATAAGATTTTTGATAATGGAGATAATGGAAAATCACATTAAATAACCTATTCTAATGAGGTCTTATTAAAGCCTCATAAAAATTAATTAGGAACCTAACTAATAAACATGATATTGTAGCATTAACATATCTTCACATTTAAAATATTTCATGGGTAGAATTTGTGTAGATGAGTGGTATAATTGATGAGAAAGAATATGTAACAAGTTCTAATGAATAAGGCATCAGTCAATCAACTAAAACTTCTAAGATCTTTTAATCATCATAATAATGATGATCCCCACCTAGATCTATATGATGGTGTTAATCTTATATTATTTTTAAAATTTTAAAAAATTGAGCTATGGCCTAAAATATTCTTAGTGTTTTGTAGGTTTGTAGATGAGGAGTACCCTCTCTACCCAAGCTCAAAAGGGTTAGTGGTATAAATCCACTATATACTTCAAAACTTGTAAAGAAATATTTAAACAAAAATTAAACGAGAATATTCCACTCTAGTACGAAGTGGCATTGCCCATCATGACCCTTCTTCCTGCAAAAAATATTTCATGTAAACTTTTAAATGTGCAAGGTGTCTTTTTACCCAAATATTATTTTTGAAAACTAATCCTCCTATTAACATCCATACCACATTTACTCATTTTCACAACTTCTGCTCTATTTATTAAGGAAAATTTTCCAACATGTTTTATGCACTCTTAAACTTGAATTTAATCCTCTCTCCTATCCACATTTTACAAATGCACACTTGGTTACATGACATGCAACCTAGTTTTCTAAAAATATTTACCTTGAGTTAGTCATTTGTAATTCTCACCATCTTGCTTGACATGTGTATTGCCATTATTTACTCTCATGGAAGTCTTTTACAACTAGTTCTAGCCAAGTTAATTTCTCAGTAAGGTTATTTTATCCTTACCAGTAAAATTACCTTTCCCTATAATTTTCCATTATTTGTCTTTCCATGGATAATTTATGTGCTTTGGTTGTATGAATCTCTCTTCTAGAAATCTTTAATTTTATCTTACTTATAAAATATTCTATTTTCTTTGTGTTTTTTCTAACTCTTTGCATTTTAGAATTCCTTGACTTAGCATCATTATAATTGTTTTGTTGAATGTAAAGTTTCTCTCATTTCAATTCTTTGCAAGTGCTTATTCCTCCTTCTAGGTAATAATATTGTGATTTGAGTCTATAGGTTCATCAAATTTCCCTTGTTTTCTTAGTCATAGGTGGAGATTTATGCCTAGAGTGTTAATATAAATAAAAATGTGTCTTGCAAAGGATCTCTTTCCTTTCATGTTTGACACAACTTGTCTGAGATATTTTTACAAGGTCAACTAAGTACTTAGGTATTATCATGATCACTAGCCTAAAGAGAGGATGGTAATTTTAATATTTTATTTTGGTTTCTCTTTTTCAAGTGTAATGCTTGGGTACTCATGCAATGTTTCACTATAAAAAGTCCCAAATATTTTGTAAGTGTTTGGAATTAACATCTTGCAGACACATTGACATGATGTGTAATTGAGTCTAGTTATAGTAATTTCAAGCACATATTCTCTATGAGAGTCAAAACTAGCATCAAGAAAATATCATTCACAACAAAGGCTTTATAGATTTACATTTGAAGATATTTTGTTTTCTTGTGTGACCTGACCCCTTATGTGCATAACCCTCACATGCATAGAAGTTTGGGTGAGAATATTTCACAAGGGTAATGCTTGTTAATTTTTCCTTATCATTCATAGATAATTATGAATTCATCCATCCTTTGTATTCTACCATTTGCAAAGAAGATGAAGTTTAAATACACTCCATGGAAGGAAACCATAGGGGTCTCTTAATTGTAAAAAGTCACTAATACTAATATGATAATGATGACCGATTTAATAGAATTTTTTTTTTATTAAAAATTAGGAATAAGAAGTAGAAGAAAACAATGATGATA
Organism: Wollemia nobilis; assembly: GCA_028583015.1. Taxonomy (NCBI): domain Eukaryota; kingdom Viridiplantae; phylum Streptophyta; class Pinopsida; order Araucariales; family Araucariaceae; genus Wollemia; species Wollemia nobilis. The sequence continues at coordinate 311,927 of JAQPPZ010017065.1, forward strand.
GAAAATGGAACCTTGATGATGTTGCACAACCTATATACCAAAACATGGAGGAAGTATCAAGGGGGATAAAGGATAAAATACAATGGGCTTGGGAAAATAAAGAATAGAATATCATCAAGATTTCCTCACATAAATGTTAGAAGATGTTTTGGAAGCCAATTACAACACTATGCAATGAAAAGGTAACAAAATGGGGAGATATGGGGATTGAATGTGTAGAAAACATGGTGACTCGTTCCTTTGAATAGCCTAATTAAACATAAGGAATAAGATTCTAGACCATGCATTTGAAGACTATACCAAGTTAATAAACAAGGCAACTAACAAAGTCAACAAGATGGAAGAATATCTACAAGGTATAGGCATTGATCTTAAATTAAGCTTATAGTAATTAATTAAGAAAACCAAAGATGCAACTCTTGTGGAATTTGATTTACAAATGAGTCAAGTAGTCTTAAAGTTTGAAAAGTTTTATAAGGCAATATTAGGTATGTTTGTGGGGTTGTTCTCGATTAGAATTAAATTTCCTTAGTTGACCAGTGCTATGGATACCAACATAGAACCAATAGATCATGAGAAGAAGATGGCTGAATCCATGATGAAAAGTGTGTATAAGCCTAACTTGAAGTTTTTCAATGTGTAACTTAGGACTTGGATGAAGCATAAATAGAAGATCATCAAAAAAAATAATAATTAAAGGAGATCAATAATAGTGAGCTTGTGGCCTACCCTTTTTTCCCCTTGTAGGGATTTATTTTTAAAACTTTTATTAATGATGAGATTGTTTAATGAGATATGATTTTTCTTTATACAAAATGTAAATAGTTTTGATTAAGAATTAGTTAAGATAAATATTTATTAATTAATAAAAATTAGTTAGAGGTAGTTGAGTTGGTTATTCCTTATAACCAACTAAATTATTATACAACTAGGATGAAATAAAATGACCAAGGGACTAATTTAAAATTTTGTAAGAAGTTGTACTTTGGAACTCATGAGATTAATTGAAGAAATGGGATACTTCTTGTTGAATTGCAAGAATATCTATACTTCTTATATGCTCACAAATCTATTTAAAAAAATTAGAAGAAAGGGGAGTGTGCCCCTCTCAACCTATATATTTGTGTTGACTCCCCACCACCATTGCTAAATTTAACTAATCTATGCTAAATGCACAAAATAAATACAATAATTAAAATGCATGAAACTAAATTTGGATGTTTAGGATGCAAAAAAGTAAAAGTAAAATAATACCAAAACCACATTAAGTAAAATGATTAATTAATGCATGAGAAAATTGAATAACAACATTTCATCTTGTGCATATGAAATGGAATTAACAAGGAATGACATGAGGATAAAAGGGTAGTGTCATGATCATCAAGCATTCCACAATCTAGGATGGAAGTGCCACTAATGGAAATATAAAACTCTCATAAGTTTATTCTTATCACAAAGGACACAAGATTAATTTCAATGTGTTTCTCATAAAGTCTATCCATAATTCTCTTAAGCCCAAAAGTTGTTTTCAATGTAGGCCATGGCTCCTATTTATAGTAAAAATTCACCCCTAAGTTACCTTTGGTGAGAAATTCTTATTTTTAGTAAAAATAAATATTGGGGGTATCTTTATAAAAGTGATGTACCCCCAAATTTTTAAATGCCTTTAGATACATCGCTAAATGTCTTAGAATCCCTCTAAAATATTTAATGGCACCACTAGATGTCAAACATCACTTCCTAGAGATCTTGAGGATCTATGTATTCTTTATCTCACTTTACTTGTCAATGAGTGATTCACACTAGGAGGGGAGCAAATCACTCCTACCTCAGAGTGTTTTTATACACTCTACAAAGAAATATATTCCATAAGAACCAATCATACTACTTTGAGTGAAACATGCCTATTACAAAATTTATAAAACTAAGTTTTTGGAGGCTCCAATTGATTCAGGACTCTAAGGTTGTAACTAGGTTACTATATTTCTTGTGACTTCATGGTATGCCAAGCTTTACAAGTAAGAGATCCCATATATTACCTTTATTCTAGAGCACAAAGTCTACAAAATGGGACTACATCATAGCAAAATTACAAAAATATTGGTTCTCCTTAGTCTCCTTATGGAAAAAATTCACCAACTTTTTCCATTCTTCATATCCAAGTAGAATAAGATCTATAAGCTTTTTTCCATCTCCTACCATATATTTGCATGGGTCCTCAAACAAGCCATCTTGATACTCCATTATTTTCTAAAGCCTATCCATAAATAGCTTCATATATTCTATATACTTCAACATCAAATTTGGCTTTCTCCTCTTTGAACATTGTGTACATAACACCATCATCAAGGAGTCTTTTTTGGTTATGTACAACATAAAAAAAACAACTTCCATGAACCCCTGTACCTCTTTTACTATTTCAGGAATCAAGGTCTCTAAAGTGGCTATTTTATATTTATATGTCTATAGGTCCCCTTGGTTATTAGGAATCATGTTTAGTTTTCTAACCATTTCTCTTATGTCTATCCCCAACTATTGGGCCTATTTTGTTGACAACATAGCCAATTACCTTGATTCCTCCTGATACATTACCTTCATAGTCAAATTATCCTCAGTTTTTTTGATTGGTTGAGGATGGATTCTATGCTAACCATAAAATCAAATTTTATTTTGGTGTTTTACACCTTGATTCTAATATCATTGCATAGAGACTTTATTTTTTTCATTTTTGACGTGTGTTCAAGGTCTAACATTGCTCCTAATAGTTTCCTAATTTCTTCATGGAGCTTATTAATTTCCTAATCTATCTTTTGTTGGGTGGCTTGAATTCGTTCTACTTGATTTACCAGATCTATCATCTCCTATTCAAATTGTTATCATTGTTTATTTTAGCTTTGTGTGAGCTACTTAGAGATATCCTCTAACTGCTTCTATTTTTTATTTTTAGCAAGTGTGGCCTTCAATTCTTTAACTTGTTGTTGTACTTGGGATATTTAAATGGTATCCTTCCTGAAGGATTCAACTTTTTGTTGAAGTTGTAGCTTTTTAACAACATGGATTTTTCCCAATCTATTATTTTTAGCCTTATTATTTGCTCCATTCTCTATCACTAGCTAGAAATACTATACAACCACTCCAATGGACAATTTATTTGAGAGATAGATCATTTGATATGGATATATTCTTGACAGATATAAGCTCTAAAAATATGTCAATAAAGCCAGTGAAAAGGTGGATATCCTAGATGGATTACCTTAAAATATTTCAATAATCAAGAATTTATCCCCATCGATAGCTAACTATGATCTCATGATCATTACCATCCTTGAAAAGTGATCCTTCAAGAGTTTGTATCCCCTTCTAAGCTTTGTCTCTTTTTCTAAAAGTGAATCAAACACTTATTATGTGTATGTATCTTCTAAGGTGCCAATGGCTTACTAGATCTAATCCTAACTATGTATTAACATTGGTTGCTTCTTTAGGGTGGACTTCATTCACCCAATTATATAGTTTTGTGTTAAAAATATCATTATCCCTGTCAAGAGTTGTAACTTGGGGTGCCTAGATGTGGAGGAGGGGTAGATATAGTAGATGAGGCAAAATGTGTGGAGATGAGTATGAATGATGAATTAGTGGTACATACATCAATTTTAATTTGAGCTAGGATTCTACCTAATGCTGCAACTAAATTTTATGGGAATGAGATTTCAACATATAAGACAAGTGGATGTGTAGTGGTGAATTCCATAGTGGAATATGAAAATTATGTGATGGGTGTTATGTTAAGAGTATGATTGATTATGGAATGTTATGTGCTCCCTAGAGAACCAATAGTTTCACTTAATATTGAGGAAGGATGTGTAGAATAAATAGACAAGATCGAAGGAGGAGTAGACAAAATTGGTGAGAAAGAAGAAGCGGAAATAGAAGAAATGGAAAAAGAATACATAAAAAGTATAGGAATGAGAATGATAAATGTCCCAAGAAGTCTATCAAGTGGTCCTTATGATTATTCTTTTTTTTATATGTGTCTATGAAGGCCTTAATGGCTACTATATCTTGATACATTTTATTTATTCTTGTTTAATCATGTTCCCTAAGCTACTCTTAATAAAAGTAATAAATTTTTTATATTACACTTTGGTAGCTTATAATCCTACAAGAGGTTTTTCTTGAGGAATTTCTCATTATTCAAGTGGGGGTGATTTTTGTCTTGGATATTCTTGTCAAACTACCACCACTTCCTCACTTTAGCCTACAATTGGTTCTCCCTCAACTTACATTCCCATACTTTCAAAAATCGACCCATGAGGGTCTTTCTATCATTTCTTAAATCTCTCTTAGGTTATTTATTGTATTACAACAATGACAATTACTAGAGTTGATATACCCATAGATATCCCTATTTTGAGTGTAATGAAATGAGATCTCCTTACTATTATACTACATGTTAGGAAATATTATACCACCCTATACCTCTTTATTGATCCCTTACATAGTGGTCATCGAAGGGAGACTATCGAACTACCTTTTTAGTGTTTCTATTTTGTATCACATTTTTTGATGCTAGGATCTTCCTTTGTGAGTAGCCTAGGTTCTACAACACCTTCATTGCTTGATGTTTAATTTTATATTTAGGATCAAAGTCATGATTGACTTTGGCTTCAATATAGAAGGTGGTGAGAAATATTACATTATTTGGTACATGCTAATGTATCCCCATGGTACCTTTAATGGTACAATTGTAAATATATAATAGATTAGGGTTGAGTCTATAGTTTATAGGGTGATTTATATTTACCTTTTATTTAAGTGTCAATGTGTAGGAAATGCAAAAGTCTTGTGTAAGTTAGATTCCAAGTGTGCATTGAGAGAATGTGAACAAGTATCATATATGTAAGTGTGCAAATATGTAATGTGAGGATGTGCACAAGTGTCTTAGAGTAGGTGTAGAAGTGTGCAAGTTTCATAGAGTCAAGTGTGCATGTAAAAATAAAGTGAAGAGTCTAGTATGCAAGTGGCAAGATGATAAGCCAAAGGTCATGGGACTTGTCATATGGAGAGAAATAGTCAAGTACATACTTGGACTCTTACACTTTGAACGCAGTGAATACTTGGACTTGTTATACTTTGAAGGCAGTGAATACTTGGACTCTATTTTAAAGGTGTCATTGAGTGTAAAAACCCAAAAATACAACCCAATTATTTTTGAAAAGAACACTTATAAACAAGGATTACAAAGGAGATACCCTTAATTTATTTATCCCAGGATACGAGAATATACCACATTTGAGTTCCAATTCACTATAGAAGATACTTAGTGGACAAGAGTGGCCAACTCCCATAGTTTTTTGGGGTTCACCTTAAAAAACCTACATGTTTAGCAGGATGCCACAAGTGGTTCCTCAACCTTTCCCATACCATAATTTTTTTTTTTTTAACATGGTGGAATCGGTAGCCGCCACAAATTTGGGAAGGTTGTCCAGCTTTTATGGCCGCCACAGTATTCTACACTATTCACCCCAGAAGCCGCCACATAGATCTTTGCACAATCCACCCCTATAACCACCATGCCACAATCATTTCAAACCTTTTACATCACTAAAAGAACTAGAAAAGGGACAAGCATTCAGTCCGACGAGGCCCAACTTTCCCATACCATAATTGCCTAGGGACTATTCAACCATTGTGTATGGATTATCCTTTAAGGCCCATAAAATTTAAAGGGGGATGCTCATTCCCTAACCTTATTCTAAGTCCATTTCCTTTAGGTATGTTAACCAAGCATAGAGACTTGGTGCTTAGTTACCACACCTACATGGGCTTATGATTTGATTTATGGATCATAATGGTTATCTTAATTAGCAATGCTTATATTCTTCCTATTACTTTAGTGGTTGCTTATCAAATCAAGTTTAAGGTAAGGTCTCCATAATAATTATATGCATGAACATGGTTGTTATTTATGTATGGTTATTTATTGCTCTATTAGGTGGTCGATATGACTTTGAAGCCAAAGCGTTGCATTTTTCTAAATATTGGTTTGTAACTATCAAACTTGCCAAGGAGGATGTTGTGTAAAACTCCTTGGAATTTGATGTATCTCCCTTGCAATATCATGGATTCTCCTTTAAAATTTATGGAAGGATAAGTAGAAGGGGTTATTAGAGATCAAAGGACATAGAGGCAACAACAAGACTAGGAGACATGGAGATGAGTGGTGGAATCCTTTGGGAGATAGTTTTAGGTGCTTCCTTTGCTTTTTTGAAGCCTTTATTTTCTTTGCCTATGTAATACATGTTACACATCAGTATTTTATTTGTTTGCTTTCTGTTCACCCTATTGGTTTGCTTTGTTTGGCATCATTTTCCTTGTTCATCATTCATTTTTTCTATGTTGGATTATTAAGCCTATGTGGCATATGGTGGAATCTCATTAGGTTCCTTATGTTGTGCTTTGATTGTTGGTTTGCTTGCTTTGTCATTAACCAAGTAAGTGGCATCAACCCATTGAGCTTTGTTTTGTTCCCTATTCAAAAATCACCTTTTTCCCCAATGTCGAGCATCTTTCCCTCCTATGTTTAAGCATAGATTTCCCAAGGTTTTTGGGAATCGTTAACTCCAACTTGGAATATTATTTTCCTCTATTTTTTTTGGTGCTCTATCCTTTTCACAGATGCTATTTTTTTAAGGGTTCTTTATTTTAGTGTTGACTAATGTTTATAGTATTGCTTGAGTGAATCTTTAATAATTCATGATTCGATTAATGTTTTTGCTTGGATGAAGTTTTCATATAATTTGATTTATGAATTGACTAAAATTTAGTATTTTTCTTGGGTAAGTTTTTGTTTAGTCTATTTATTGTTTTATGTTATTGCTGTAGACACCAAAATCCAGCCACTTGTAAGTCATATATACCTTCCTGCCAGCCACGTGTCAGTCATCCATCCTTCCCGCCATTATTTGGCCCAAATCCACACTTTCCCACCATTATTTGGCCCAATTTCACTTTTCCCGCCATTTTTCATCCCCAAATTTATTTAAATTAATATTTATATATATATTTTAATATTTTAATATATTTTAATATATATATAAATAAAGTTTAAGTGATTTAATCCGAGCCGTCCATCCTTCATTTAATCTCATCCGTCCATCCATCTTAATCCGTTTCACAACCTAGATTTATTCTCTACCCTTGGATCCACTTTAATCTTAGCCACACGTTCAAAGTGTCGTTAAAACCCTAAAGTGTGCCCTAAGAGTAGATTATAAATTGAGTCACCTTGATGGCTCAAACCCTATCTATCTCTTCGGCTAAACCTACTTATCTTCCCTATCTAAGTCCTGGAGTTGGCTATTGCCGTTAATCCCGAGTCTTCTCGAGTCTTCTACGGCCCTAAGTCTGAACTAAACCCTTTCGCCGCATCCATCGCCGCCGCCCGGTCTCACCGCGTTAACAGGAAAAGGTATAGATTCGTCTAAAGCAAGTAATCTTTCTTTATGTATTAATCCTGTTGAATTCTCGCATTCTGTTTATTTTTATTTCATAAATCTAGGGTTTTAGATCTATTTCGAGGGCTCACACAAGGGAGCCCTCTTATTAGTTTCTAACTCTTTGATAATTTTAATGTGTGCAGGATTCTAGTGGTAGATCCGATTTGTTGATAGCAACCGCTTGCCGGAGTGGTCCGAGCCAAAGGATACAACGAAGCCCACTCATTCTGTTGAGGTTAAGGATACATTCTTCGGAGACGCCACCACATTGTGCCAGCTAGGGTTTCAGAGAACCCTAGCACAAATTGTAACTTTGTATCACGAAAAGGGTTACAGGCCCTGTTGTACTTAAAAGGAGTTTCTAAACTCCATTGATTAATAAAAATCATTCATTTTGTACAACTGTGTTTCGCATTCCTTTATTGTGATTTCTTTATTTCTGTTTGGCGTTGTATCTTTAATCTACAAATGGCGATCACGGTGGGACCCCTAGGGTTTCATGTTTTTAATACTTGCTTTACTGATCTATTCCTGTTTTTGTTTTATTTTGCAGGTTCCAGAAATCGTGAAATTCACTGTTCCAGCGAACTAGGGTTTCTGAGGAGTTTGCAAAACGCAGCAGACGCAGAGCGGCGTCTGGAAGTCCGATCCGAAACGCAGAGGTGCGTTTCAGCCGCGCAGACTCCCTTGGGCGTTTGAAGGCTTTTACGTAAAAGCGTAGGCTTCCGAGTAAGTGCGTTTTTTTTTTCTTTGTTAAACCGTACTTTTTACGTTTTTGGTTTTTCTCTCGTATTCTTTTCTTTTTCAGATCATTGCTTTAAAATGAACAAAAACTAAGTAATCTGAAAAGAACATTAAGTCTATATACATTTTTTTTGTTACATTTTTAGTTACATTTTTCTCCATTGCATTATTGGTTGTTGCTTGCATAAAAAAAAATTGCATACCTAGCCGCATATTAGAATAGCTACGAATTATTCTGCTTTAGTTATCTAAGTAGGACTATTGATTGGATGTCAATAGTACTCCCGCCATTGGGTGATTCCAGAGAGAAGTGGACGAACCTTCCGGTTGCTCCTTTGATATCTGATATCATTGGTAGGCAGGGGGTTTTAAACGGTGTACTCCACTTCTTCAGAGGAAATGGCATATTTTCAATGGCCTCTTGCTTAGATCATTAGAACTTTTGATTTATAGCTTTGTATGTATACATTAGACAACTAAAACACTTAAAATAAAATTCACTGCATTTCATATTGCATTTAAAACAGTAATATCCGGATTTCATCACTCTGTATTGCTTGAAGTTTAGTGACGGTGGAATTCATCTCCATCCATTAAACTTCTGCCTCGTACACCATAGGTCACCCCCGAGCAAACTTGCCGGATTTCATCACCAAGAAGAATCTCGTTGTCCTTTCCTAGCCATAGTTTTTACCTTTTTTGTGAATAATTCAAGATTAGATCACATGCAAAACTCATAAACCGGACACTTAAAATTTACTACGATTAAGATCAGAAAATAAGTAATTAACCGCAGGTAAGACACATTGGTTGAAACCTAGGTTGTGACTGTTTCTGATAATTTCTTTAGTGTAAATTTATCATTCAAGTTTTGCATTCTTCTTTTCTTGAATTTGTTTAGATTTATTGCGTTATGGTCTTAACAAGGAATCAATCTAAAGTGTTAAATCTAAATAATCAAATGAATAATTCACAGAACATCCCCACCACCAACATGACCACTTATCCTAGTGAATTTCAGGCAGGTTCGCCTGTAGGTCTTTCACGTCCTTCTACCGTCTATCGCATGGCCATGCCCATGGAGGAAGACAATTCCTGTCATATTACCCACATTGATATGGCCCAAGTGCAAACTCACTTAAGAGATGGCACTGGTTATGTCCTTGAGCCAATCCAAGATTCCCCTATGCAAGATTCTATTTTTCAGCAGGATATTGCATCAACCATACCCGCTGGTTTCACTCAGGTCTACACTAACCCTTTTTTGAGGCTAATGTTGTATCCGCTCAGCCGGATTCATCTCCAACATCTTCCTATATGCTCAATTGTCCTCCTTTGGAGACAAATGTAGTGTCTTCCCGACCACTTTCTCCTCCATTTACCCGGTTGTACACCAATTCTCTCTATGAGGCCGGTGGAACCTCCTCTAGCCATGACCAATTTCAACCCTCTTCTTCCCAAACCATTTATGGTTTCACCCTACCCGGGGCACAGCCACCGTTTCTTCCTAGTGTACCGCCTACTTCAGCCACCTTCATTGCCCTCGCTACGCGCCTCCTGTGACTACCATGGCACCCGCCCTCCACCTTCATCCAATCATCCCACATCCCTTGGGTTAGAAATTAATAAGGTTAGGGAGTACCTCGACAAGTTGCTTCAGCAACAACAACAACAAAATGCCCAACCACCTGTCGTAGTAAATCCTACACCCCAACCAATTTCTACCCAGCTAGCTTTTCTTAGCTCAGACCCCACCTGGGTACCCCAATCTTCGGTGGTGTCCATTCCTACCCCACCTTTCTCCCAACCCACCCAGCTTCATCATTCACCCCAATCACCTTCTTTCCGGTATCATCCATACCAACAACCTCTCCATTCCACACCGCCTAATCCAGGCAATTTCATCCCATCTCATCATTTTTCCACTCCTCCATTGCATCATCATAATCATCAAACGAATCAAAATTTTCATGAAGATTCTCGACTCCATGCTATGCAACAACAGATTGACAACCTTATGCTCAACATGCCCGGCTCATCTAGTCGAAACCTACGCTAAGGTCGTTGATCAATCAACCAATTCATCCTTCGGTACCTTCACCGCCATATCCGACTGATTTCACATTACCGAAGTTTGACAAATTTCGAGGAACTGAGGATCCTCACGAACATGTGAGCTCATTCATGCATGCCTGCTTTAGAATCCAAAATAATGACGCTCTTATGCTCGTAACTTTTCCTCATACATTAGGAGGAGATGTTGTACAATGGTACAATCATTTACCTCACCATAGCATTTATGCTTACGAGCAATTGATTAATCTATTTTTAGAACGATTCTCCCTAAATGTACAAAGGAAAGTCTCATTGTCCGACTTATACAAGCTCAAGCAACATGACGATGAGACTGTTTATGACTTTGGAAACCGTTGGAGGGCTATCATTAATAAATTGCCATTCTCCCTACCAATGGAGGAGTTAACCAAAATGTTCACCCACAGTTGTCTAAAACCTATCTCTTGGTTACTCCATTTACAACAATACAGGACTTTTGAAGAGGCTTTGGCCCAAGCAAGTATCATAGAAGACATTAAAGTCCAAGAGGGTGTTTTAAAACCCCGTAGAAAAGAATGGCAACAAAAGGGCCAACAACGAAATAATAATTATGGCCAAAACAAACAAGCACAAGCTAGTACAACCTCAAATGTTAACCAAGTTAATCAAGTGGTGGCGAGCCAGCCCGTAATGGCTCAACAACAACAAGTAATGCAAAGTCAACCGCAACCAATTGCTTATCATGCGGTACCCGCCCCTCCTCAACCAGCTCACAATATTGGGCCAACCATGGAAACTCGACCTTGGCAAACAAATCGTCCCAAGCGACAGTTCACACCTTTAGATGAACCATATGCGGTCATATTCAACAAGTTATATAGCACAAATCAGTTAACTTTACCTGAGTTTAAACCTTTAGAACCATCTAGAAGGGGGAAGTATTACAAGGAGTACCTATTTTGTCCTTATCATAGGCAAAATGGACACGATATCAATAATTGTACAGCTTTCAAACATGTGATCCAAGATCTTATTGAGATTGGAGCCATTAAATTGGATAGCCCCTTAGCCCAACAAAATCAAAATCTTGGTGTATTTCAAACACCCCTTCCACATCGAGAGGAAGCTCCAACAACTTCGTGGGGAGTAACTCTGTAACTCCTCCTAATCAAGTCAACCATGTACAACAATACCAAGGTTTTGTGGGTACTATTAACGTAGTAACCCGGGGTCAAAGGGCGAACCAACCAAATCAGGTCGAACCACAGCCACCTGTACAAACCCCCAGCCCACCTCGGTAACAAGTGACCCAACGACGTGCTAGTACTTCTCAACAACCGCTAAATCATTCTACTCAACGCCAACGACCCATCATGTCATTGAGTAGCCGATTAACTACCAGCTTAAAAATGGCTTCGCCAAGTTATCGATCTATGACCTCATTCAACAATCTCCCCCGCATAGAGAGGCATTAATGGAAATATTAAAGTCAATCGAGCTTCAAACTCAAGATACTAATGCCTTCAACAACTTTGTGGGGAGTATTCAAACATGCATGGAGCCCTCCATCACTTTCTATGATTTTGAAATCAAACCTTTGTCAACAGAAAGTATAGATCCTCCACCGCATATCATGGCCAAGATCGATCACAAGCCATTCAAGAGAGTCTTAATTGACATCGGTTCCTCAATCAATATCATTACAACATCGGCGTTGAGTCATCTAGAGCCGTCGCCATCCCTTATCACCAAGTCGACTTTTACTCTTAAAGCATTCAATGATGCTTTATCTTCCACGGTTGGCACGGTTATCTTGCCCATTGAGGTAGGGGCCCGAACTTTGCATACCTTGTTTCACATCTTGGAAGGGTCCATGGCATACAATGTATTGCTTGGACGGCCTTGGCTTAGGGAGATGAGATGTGTCCCTTCTATACTGCATCGATGTCTAAAGTATGTATATGAGGGACAAGTTCATTGTGTACCCGCCGACACCGAACCCTTCAAACATTGCAACTATGTCTCAAATCCTTATGAGATTGTGTTGCCATCCACTCATCTTTTCTTGACCCCATCTACTTCTTCTATACCATCTTCTTCTAAAGCTCCCATTCCTGAGGAGCTACCCATCATATCGCAACCATCTTCCTCTTCCGCTATTCCATCTCATTCACCACTTTCTTCATCTCCTAATCTTCCTTCTTCTTCATCAATGACCACATGCACATGTGGCCATGACCAATCATCTCTTTCCACGTCATTACCCCCTTCTTCTACACCTTCTTCAACATCACCTATTATTCCTCCATCTTCCCAACCATCACCAGCTGATGTTTCACAAGTCAATGAAGCATCAACCCAACCAAATCCTTCCAATTCTTCTATCCCACATTCTTCTATTCCATCATCTAGTCCATCTCCCTCCCAAGTCAAGGTCCATCTAACTGATGCAGGTATTGGTGAGTATGCCATCCAAGATGTCCACATCACACCGTTCAATGTGCAAACAGTTAAAGATTTTGGTCGTCCACATGACCAACATTTATCCATTGGATCGGTTTATAACATGGGTTCTATGCCAAATTCCATTAATTTTGTATATGGGGGAATAGAGTCATCTTCTAGTCCTACCACCATACTAGAACCCAAGCATCCATCCCCGCCAATATCGAAAGGATGGAGGGTTTTCCCTCTCGCTATTTCCACAGACATAATTGGCAGCAATTTGGCCTAGGTCGATACGAGCAAGGGGTAACTGAACGCATCGATATGCCATACCATAGACCCACTGAGCATTTTGGTCTGGGCTACCAACCACTTCCATCCCTTTCTTCTTTTGAACAAGCTTTTCAAAGCATTAATCTTAATTCGAAAGAAGAAATCCTCCACCCCGACGAATCCGAAGATGAAGCCTATGAAGAATTTGACGTCATGTCAAATGGTGATGAATCAAGAAGAGTCGGCGCCCATTGTTCCCCTCACCGAACAAGACGAGTTTTATCTCCAATTGTTCCCTCTCCAAGAGGCCATCTTTCGCTTGCTTCTTCCACAAGAACGAGGTGAACCACCCCTCCGCCACATCCATAAGCCATAATCCAAACCTGTATTATATGTATATACTAAAATAGTGGTTTTCACCACTACCAAAAAAAAAAAAATCAGAAAATTCCCAAAAAAAAAAAAAAATCAAAATATATAAAAATACTTTATTGCTTTATGTATGTGTGTAATAGTGGTTTTCACCACTACAAAAAAAAAAAAAAACTCAAACTACAAAAAAAAAAAAAACTGAAAAACTATGTTGTTTTGCATTTCAGGTCTTCCGAGGTCTTCACCGGTTTTCCCTTCCATTCCGCCCATCCTTTCTTCCATAAGTCGACAATGAATTTTGAAGACTTATTCACCCCGCTCCATAATCCATATGATCCGGATAAGCCAATCCCGATCAACCCAAACCTGATTGACATGGATCGGATTTCATCTCCTCCATCTATTTCATAGTTCATCCTTTTCGAGGAATTGTTAAGGGCTTCCGCCAACTACATTCCTCCTTCACCTCCACATTCACCTTCATCTTCTAAGCCAGAGGTCTTCCAGGCAGACATAGACGAGAGCAAGGCACAGGAGCCTGATGACATTTTAGATGACATAAATCTGATCCCTACTCCCCATCGGCTTGAGGAAGGTTCCCACATGTCTATTGAAGAAACTATCGATGTAGACCTTAGTCCGGACTCAAGATGGCACCCAAATTGTGAAACCGGCTAAAAGTCTATCATCGGAGGAACAAGAGCAAATGATTGCTCTACTCAAGCGGAAGAAGGAGATATTTGCATGGTCTTACAAAGACATGCCAGGCCTAGACCCTAATTTGGTTGTCCATAACCTCACCTTACAAAAAGATGCTAAACCTGTCAAACATAAACTTAGGAAAATGCATCCTACCGTGGCCCTCATAGTTAAATCGGAGATTCAGAAACTTCTGGATGTTAAATTTGTCGTCCCGATTGATTATCCCGAGTGGCTTTCTAACATGGTACCCGTTCGCAAGCCTAACGGGGGAATACGTGTTTGCACCGATTTTCGAGATCTAAATAAAGCGTGTCCTAAGGATGACTTTCCTCTTCCAAACATTGATACTCTTGTCGACACCTGTGCTGGTCATGAAATGCTTTCGTTCATGGATGGATTTTCAGGATACAACCATATTCGAATAAACCCTGAAGATCAACACAAAACAACATTTACCACACCTTGGGGAACTTTTTGTTACAGGGTGATGCCCTTTGGCCTTAAGAACGCAGGTGCAACCTATCAACGAGCCATGACTTATATTTTCCATGATTATATGCATAAGATTATCGAAGATTATGTGGATGATTTATTGGCAAAATCTAAAACTCGACAAGAGCATTTTGATGTATTGGAAAAAGTTTTTGATAGACTTCTAGAGCATAAAGTAAGGTTGAACCCTAAGAAATGTGTCTTTGGTGTTACCTCATGCAAACTCCTAGGTTTTATTATCTCTAAACGAGGTATTGAGGTGGACCCAAACAAGGTCAAAGCCATTATGGAAATGTGTCCCCCAACTAATTTGAAGGAGTTGCGTAGTTTGCAAGGAAAGATTAATTCAATCCGTCGCTTTATTGCACAACTTTCTCATAAATGTAGGCCATTTTGCCACCTACTACAAAAGGGGGTACAATTTTCATGGACAGATGAGTGTCAGAAAGCCTTTGATGACATCAAGCAGTACTTAGCGTCTCCGCCAGTCTTAGCTCCGCCTCGTCCAGGGGTCCCTTTCAATCTTTATATCTCAAAGAACGGACTTTGCCTTAGGGACAATGCTTGCACAAAAGAATGAACAAAATCGTGAGCAAGCTGTCTATTATATTAGTCGAACATTGGTAAGCTATGAAACCCGATATGCTTATGTGGAAAAGTTGTGCTTAGAAGTGGTTTTTGCCACTAAGAAACTTCGTCATTATATGCTTAGCCATACAACATATGTCATAGCTAGAGAAAACCCTCTCGCGTTATATGATGTCTCGCACTTATAATAACACTCGTACCGCTAAATGGATAATGTTGCTTACCGAATTCGATCTTGAATTCATTAGCCAAAAATCTGTTAAAGGTCAAGTTATAGCCGATCAACTTGCGGAAGCTCCACTACCTAGTGATCATCCTTTGATTATTGAGCTCCCGGATGATTCGGTATTTGCTATCACCGAACAAGAAGAGGACATCATTCCGGAGGAAGATGTTGACATCACGCTATTCTTTGATGGCTCTAAGTGCGCGAAAGGTCAAGGCGCTCGGAGTTGTGTTTCATACACCTCAAGGGATTCCCATCCCTTTATCATTCAAACTAGACTTCCAATGCACCAATAATACAGCAGAGTATGAAGCCTTAATTTTAGGTCTTCAATCAGCCATAGCTATGAGCATTAAGCGTATTCGGATATTTGGGGATTCTCAACTCGTGGTTAAACAAATTACAGGAGAATACCAAGCCAAAGAACCTACCATTAAGCTTTATCATGATGTAGCAATGAAGTTGCTCTCTAAGTTTGATTGGTATGAGATCACTAGTTTGCCTCGCTCGACTAATAGATTTGCGGATGCCATGGCCTCTCTTGGATCATTGATTCCAAAGGACTCCCTTGGAGAGGTACAACCCCTAATCATTTCCACAATCTCTAAGTCTCGCAATTGTCCGTGCTGAGTCTAAGGATGAAAAGATGTTTGCTTTATCCATTCGGATCCATATGAGCCTTGGTCTAGTGAGATAGTAGCCTTCCTCAAGTTTGGAACACTCCCATCTGATTTGTCTCGAACTGCCCGCCGTTGTTTTAAGCAAAAGGCAGCTCATTTTGTTCTTTTGGGGGATGTGTTGTATAAACGTGGATATGATGGAGTACTCCTCCGCTGTCTAGAAGCAGGTGAAACACATAGAGCTATTGCTGAAGCCCATGATGGTACTTGTGGTGGTCATTTTAGTGGAATGGCCATTGCGAAGCGTATTTTACGTATGGGGTATTATTGGCCCACTATGGAACAAGATTGTTGCAAATATGTTAAACAATGTAAAAAGTGTCAAGAACACGCTAATTTAACCCATATACCATCACAAGTTTTACAGCCCATCCAAAGCCTTTGGCCCTTCTCACAATGGGGTCTCGATTTAATTGGCAAGATTTCACCCGCCTCTTCAGACAACATACTTTCATCATTACAGCCACTGAATACTTCACAAAGTGGGTTGAAGCTATTCCTCTAACCAGTACGATAGGTCCTAGAATTGTGGAGTTTATACTTCACCATATCATTTGTCGTTTTGGTATTCCCTCTAAAATTATTTTTGATAACGGCAAGTCTTTTAAGAATAAGGATGTTCGAGCTCTTTGCGAAAAGTATAATATCCAACATAGTTTCTCAACTCCTTACTACCCACAAGCCAATGGACAAGCCGAAGCTTCCAATAAGACCATAATTGCTATTCTTAAGAAACTTGTTAAAGAAAATCATAAAGATTGGCATACACAAATCCCCTTAGCATTATGGGCTTACGTAACAAGCATCGAACTCCCATTGGGGCAACGCCATTTTCTTTGGTCTATGGAGCTGAAGCAATCATGCCTCTTGAGCTCGAGATCCCTTCCTTGCGAATTTCTTTGTAGGAATTTATCGATGATGATACCGCTAGACAAGCACGTCTTGATCAACTCACACTCATAGATGAAAAACGAATCAATGCTTTAGAGCATTTGCGAGTTTATCAAGACCGATTGAAACGTGCTTACAATGCCAAAGTTCATCTAAGAGAATTTCAAGTAGGGGATCTTGTCCTTAAAGAGAATCAACAAAACACCAATGCATTGCCGCATCTTCGAGATAAATTCGCGGCTAATTGGTTAGGTCCATATATGGTCACCGAAAGAGTGGGTAATGGAACTTATAGACTTGCCAGATTAGAGGGAGAGGAAGAACCCGAACCACTTAATGTTATACACTTGAGGGCATTCTACGCATAGTTTGAATTTTATATGTACATATATACATGGCTTGTACAACAAAAAAAAAAAAAAAAAACAAATAAAATAAAAAGAATTTGCATTTCATTGTTAGTTGCATACATCTCATTCAAAAACATTGCATTTCATGTGCATACATCTCATTGAAAACCATAACATTTCATTTTCAGCCATAGTTGCATATCATGTTAGAGACCATTCTATCTTTTGGATATAAAATTTGGTCAAGCAAAAGTCATGTTGCCTTAATCAGGGGCACCTTCATAAAATCCATCAAACCGAATTGTCATTCGTACACCCATTTTCCATTTGCACATATTTACATTGCCAAAATGTTTTCATCCACTCAGCCATTCCTAGTGTTTTAAGCAAACTTCGAAATGCATGTCAAAGTTCTCTAGGGCCATATCACAAATTACACTAAATAAAATCTTGAGTATTGGGAAATGATTTCAAAAGCGGTCTTGAACCTATCACATTTTCACATCTTAAAAACATCTTGTGTCAAAGAGAGATAACACCATCCTTGGGTTGTGCCTTGAAGTGAAAAGGGTAATCCTCGTTTGTCCTATCATGCAAACATAGTCCATAAAACAGTGGTTCTTACCACTATCACAAGCAATCACAAAATATAAATATAAACAGAGTAGTAAGGATAGGGTAAAATTCTCATCATACTTCGGTTGAGAATCCGATTCCCCAAAGCTCTAAGGAAATGAACATTTTTCACACACCACCGATCCCAAATAAGTTGTAAGGATCGTACTACTTGTCCAATCAGACGGATAGGTAGTCATCCCAAAGGCTTACAAAGGTCAAAAACAACATGGACTATGGAGTTAACCTTCACCGGGGCTATAGACGCTTGACTCGGCAAGTGGAGTATACTCATTGCGTGGCGACATGTCTCTCCTCAAAAAGAGACCTCTGAATGCTCATACGGACAAACTAGCTTCGGGGTCTTCTCCATAACAGGGTTACCTAATTTATGCAAGATGAGGTTAATGAACACACTTGCACACACACAAGTTTTTGATTGCCTAGAGTCACTACCATGCTTCTGATTTGGTTAATGAACTCGCATGCACACACATTTGGTCCTAGTTGAATTAGGCAAGTGTTAGTAAGTTTGTTTGATACCACTAGCATGTTTGAGTCTTTGTAAAACAGTCTTCCATATCAACCTCCATATCACCCTCCATATCTTCTTCCATATTCATGTCATTCCATACGTCATCCATTCACAAGCCACCAAGTTCGGTGCCCCTGATTAAACAATTATGATAACAAGTTCGCTAAATCTAACTATCTAAAAGTATGAGTGCTTCTTAGTGCATATTTCATTTACTTAGTCTCGCATTAATCATCTATAAGTTTGCATTCCATTCCATCACATATGCATCAAAAACATTAAAACATATAAAAACATGCATCACAAAAACATAGGCATTCACACAAAAGAGAGTAAAACACCAAATAAATAAAAGCCATGTATATATATATATTATAAAGGTCAAACCTGTACAATGAATGCCAAAAGGCTACAATATACAATAGAGCACCAAGGCTCATAAAGAGTGCATCTAAGCACTAAGCTAACCATCAAAAGAGGACCCCTGAGACCTAGTAGGAGCCCTAGACCTAGTGGTGTGCCTAGACTCACTACGCCTAGAGACAGAGGAGGATGGAGGATCGGGCAACACAATGTGATGCCTAAACAATGTGTCCTCCAGAGCCTCAATGTAACGAGTCCTAGACCTAAGCCTAGCTATGTCTATCCCGTGCCGTCGCTCCCGCTCCGCTAGCTCGCCTGGAGTCTCGTCACCCCGTCATCCTGGGGCACCCTGGTCGCTCCATCCAAGTCCCCTAGCTGGGCCATCCTCTCCTCCTGAGCAACTAACAGGGCATCCCGCTCTACCGCCTGCTACTCCAGCCGAGCTATCCTCTCATCCCAGGCAGCTAGCATAGCATCGCGCTCCGCTATCTGCTGCTGCAGCTGTGCCAACTCGTTCTCGTGCCCGCTAGGGGGTACCTCCCTAGCCTCTCCTACGGCCTCTCCTAGGCCCTCTCCGCCATCCTCCCCGTCATCTCCGCTCCTCGGAGCCTACCGTGCCATCTTCCCCTTTCGCCTTCGACTGTCAGATCGAAGGCGGGGACCTCCTCACGCTTGGGAACCTCCATGGTTCCCTCGCCCTCTCCAACCCCTCGGCTCTTCGGTCCACCACCACCAATGGTGGCTCCCACCTCGGCTCGGCCATCCATGCCGCATACTCACTGTCACCCCGACGTCATCCATGTCGGGGATCTCCATGTCCTCATCGTCCTCTCGCCTCCCTCCATGGCTCGCACACGCAAATCCCCTCGATCCATGCCTCCGATAGCGCACCGGCTCACCGGGACATCCCGCTCAATCCGACCCCGCGGAGTACTCGAGACATCTCGTATGTACTCCCCTCACCGTGGCTCCGCCCTACTACCCATCTCGCCCGTCGCACCCGTCTCAGTGCTCTCCATCCCCGATCCACCTCGCTCCCGCCAGGGCCTCCAAATGACTCTGCATCCGTCAAGTCCGCCCATAGTCTCCTATACCATTGCCCCGATCTCACGGGGGGCTCGCTGTCTCTCCTCCACCACCGGCCATCTCCTACCATAAGCCCAGCTCACATCCCATGAGCCCATGGCAACCCCTCCGATCGAGCCACTCAAGTGCTCCCACCCAAGACTGGAGCACCACACTGCAACCCAGGCCCTTCCGGCCCCGTCTCTGAACCTCATACAACTCCCGGTACACCCGTGCCAATAAAGCGGGCGCCTGTGCATACACTACCCTATTAGTGAGCATCTCGCTCACTACACCCATCAAGTTCCATGGGAACCTGCACCCGTGCTGTTCGGGGCCACAATGTTGGCCAACACGAACATCGTCAGAGCCTCCACCGCTCCCAACTCCTTGGCCGTATACATGGCCAAGTATGGGATCCCCCCGCTCTCCGTCCGGATCTCCCTCCAGTCATCCCCAAACACCTTGGCCATCTCCGTGGCCCTATCTCGTCCAACCTCCACCCGTGCCCCCTCCACGGGCACCTTGAGGATGCGGTATACATCCTCAAGCGTCACCGTCATCTCTCCAGCGGGAGCTG
This sequence comes from Wollemia nobilis, assembly GCA_028583015.1. Classification (NCBI taxonomy): domain Eukaryota; kingdom Viridiplantae; phylum Streptophyta; class Pinopsida; order Araucariales; family Araucariaceae; genus Wollemia; species Wollemia nobilis. The sequence goes on from JAQPPZ010017065.1 coordinate 332,399, forward strand.
GAACGTCCCCCGATCTGGATCCCACCTCTCGGCCAAAGCCGAGAGGTACCCCTCATCCGCCCGAACTACCTCCAACCGGGCTGCCTCCGCTAGCCCCACTGCATCCAATATCTCCCAGTCTTCCTGGGACAACGACCTCCTCATCCCCGGAATGATAGGGGAGAATCGGTGTCGTGCCTCTAACACCCTAAGCTGCAAAACAACAAAACAAAAATTTGTTACAAATTTTTTCAAAAAAAAAAAACACATAATAAGTACTTGCTTAAATGAACAAATACCTCAGCTGGCTGCACTGGCGCGTCCGCTCCCATCTCCGCCATAGCTCCCGCGTGCTTCACTCTCCCACACAACCTTTCACTCCACTTCACTCCACTCCCTCAGACGCACTTCTCTTAAGCTCGAACGCACAAATGAGCGAAATTCTCGCTGAAACTGTTTAAATAGCTGATTTTGGTGCCCTGAAACGTAGTAGGGCGTTTCATGGTGGATTCAGACGCAGTCCTGCGTCTGCAGAGCGCCTAAACACCGACGGGTGTCTCTTCCAACCACAAACGCAGACCGACGTTTGGTGTCAGTATTGAATAAAGGAACAAAACTTACAAAATTGAAGCTTACCTCCTCCAAATTTCATCAAATTGCATTCATCCATTCTTCTTATCATAATAAAACATTTTGTGAAGGTTACAACAGTTTTGGACACAAATTTTGTCATTTCTCTCAAAAAGCGCATCATTCATCATTGTTTTACAAATTGGGTTAAAAATATTCAAAACCTTCACAAAATTAACCACATTCATCAATTCTTCTGATCTATCGTCAATTTCATTCTTCTTTCATCATGCATATTTTTGCCAAATCAAATTAAAGTAAACCTCGTATCTAGTGGTATATTCTATCACCTTGGCGATTGCAGCGATTTGAATCCATGCAATTCGGTAAGAGGATTAAACCACCATAAGGACACTTACCATTTATCATCATCAATTATTTCACCGTTTGAAAATTGGAAATCAATTTTGGGTATTCTACTTTTCAAGTGACCTCATACCAAGATTAATTTGCTCAACAGTTGTCATTGATGGCCTAGTTCATGGGGCCATAAACATGGACAATCTTTCATATCGTCATTATTTTAAGTCTTGCTAGAGATTGTGGCTACCTAGGTTGATTGGTTCCGACCCGAGGAATTATCCATACAGTCACTAGGAGCATCTCTGAGTTCGGACTCTTTCATGCATCTTTCATCTCTCCATATCAATGGCGCCAACAAGGCAATTTCATCAACAGTATGGATTCACACACAGGAGTTGGGGCATCCGTTATCAATTTCTAATTTTCCTATAGTGGAATTCATCTTACATGATCATGGAATTTACAGCTTGGCAAAAATCCCTTTATAACCGTTGGGGCAGAAAACGGTCCATCTTTCACATCACTCATATCGTCTTCAATCATATTATTTTCTGGTTTGTACACCAACCCCTTTTCTGTTGGGACATAAACAGATGGTGCATGCACCAACCCTTTTTTTCACCGTTGGGGCAAAAACGGTTCATTATCTTCCGAATTTCTTCCAATTGGCTTGTGAGAACCATTCTCGCTCGCCAATTGAGGGGGTAAGCTGAAAAATTTTAAATATTCTTTTATTCTTTGGTCTTCAAAGTTGTGCTTTAGTCTTGAGAGAGAGTTGCGTCTGATCCAACTTTTAAGTGTCTTAAGTTTTTGTGCTACATTGTGTCTTCACACAAAGCAACTCAAAAGGGGCATCCGTAGACACCAAAATCCAGCCACTTGTAAGTCATCTATACCTTCCCGCCACCCACGTGTCGGCCATCCATCCTTCCCGCCATTATTTGGCCCAAATCCACACTTTCCCACCATTATTTGGCCCAATTTCACTTTTCCCGCCATTTTTCATCCCCAAATTTATTTAAATTAATATTTATATATATATTTTAATATATTTTAATATATATATAAATAAAGTTTAAGTGATTTAATCTGAGCCGTCCATCCTTCATTTAATCTCATCCGTCCATCCATCTTAATCCGTTTCACAACCTAGATTTATTCTCTACCCTTGGATCCACTTTAATCTTAGCCACACGTTCAAAGTGTCGTTAAAACCCTAAAGTGTGCCCTAAGAGTAGATTATAAATTGAGTCACCTTGATGGCTCAAACCCTATCTATCTCTTCGGCTAAACCTACTTATCTTCCCTATCTAAGTCCGGAGTTGGCTATTGCTGTTAATCCCGAGTCTTCTCGAGTCTTCTACGGCCCTAAGTCTGAACTAAACCCTTTCGCCGCATCCATCGCCGCCGCCTGGTCTTGCCGCGTTAACAGGAAAAGGTATAGATTCGTCTAAAGCAAGTAATATTTCTTTATGTATTAATCGCTGTTGAATTCTCGCATTCTGTTTATTTTTATTTCATAAATCTAGGGTTTTAGATCGTTTCCGAGGGCTCACACAGAGGAGCCCTCTTATTAGTTTCTAACTCTTTGATAATTTTAATGTGTGCAGGATTCTAGTGGTAGATCCGATTTGTTGATAGCAACCGCTTAAGCCGGAGTGGTCCGAGCCAAAGGATACAACGAAGCCCACTCATTCTCGTTGAGGTTAAGGATACATTCTTCGGAGACGCCACCACATTGTGCCGCCTAGGGTTTCGGAGAACCCTAGCACAAATTGTAACTTTGTATCACGAAAAGGGTTACAGGCCCTGTTGTACTTAAAAGGAGTTTCTAAACTCCATTGATTAATAAAAATCATTCATTTTGTACAACTGTTTTGCATTCCTTTATTGTGATTTCTTTATTTCTGTTTGGCGTTGTATCTTTAATCTACAATTGCTTTGATGAGCTTTATTATAGTTTAATTAAAGCTTAATACTATTGCTTTGGTGAGATTTAAAATAAGCATAATGCTTTGTTAGGCTTAATATATAGTTGTTTCTATATTTTAATTAAATATTATGTTAATGGATGGAATGCTTTTGTAAAGATTTAGTAGAATGATAGAAGATTTGTATGTGCTTTTAAACCTTTCATCATTAGTTGAATGTCCTTGCTAAGTGTAAAGAGTTTATATTATTTCCATGTTTTAGGAAAGCTTAGGATGCTTTGTTGGAAAATTCTTGTTTAGCTTATGTGGGTTGGTTTATGATTATTGATGTGGGTAATGAAAGCTATAAAGGGATAAATACTTAAGCTTTTATCATGCTTTGTTTTTAAGTAGGAAGCTTTATTTATTCTTTGGATTTGAAAGAGAAATAAAAAATAATAATTCTTGATACTTTTGTAAGTTAAAGGATTATTATTAAGAGAAGTATGAGATTCTATTTGGTTGAATGATTTATGTGTGCCTTGGTTTTGAAAGAGAGATGAAACTAATAATTCTTGAGACTTTTGTAAGTTAAAGGATTATTATTAAGAGAAGCATTAGATTCTCTTTGGTTGAATATTTTATCTCTTCCTTAGTTTTGAAAGAGAAATCAAAATAATAATTCTTAAGACTTTTGTAAGTTAAATTATTATTATTAAGAGAAGTATGGGATTATTTTTGGCTGAATGTTTTATTTGTGCATTGGTTTTGAAAGAGAAATCAAAATAATAATTCTTGAGACTTTTGTAAGTTAAAGGATTATTATTAAGAGAAGTATTGGATTCTCTTTTGTTGAATGTTTTATCTATGCCTTAGTTTTTTTGATCGGTTAAATAATTTATATTAAGCATAGTTTTTATCAGGGACCCAAAACCTGATTACAAAATAGAAAATTAGGCTATGGAAGTTGAGAACTTAAAACATAATAGAACAGGATGCAGTCCTTCAAAATTGAAATACCACAAAGGCTGTCAAAAATTTGTAGCCAAAAAATATAGAATAAAATAGAAGAAATTATTAAGAAGAAAATAGAAACAATAGAGAAAGGATGCGCCAGGAGGAAAAGAAAATAATCCCAATAAAATCATACTAGAAAGGATGCCCTTACGCTTCTTCATCTGGTTTCGCTCCACCGTCCTAGAGCTCATCATTCGACGTGACCTTGTTAACATCCTTGTCCTCATATTGGTCTTCCATAGGAGCTGCAACAACCTTGACATACTTGGTAGGGGATTTAACAACATCCTTAGAGAAAGACTTCCTAAAGAAAAATAAATTCAATGCATTGTGCAGGTCGACCATTTGAGACATACAATTGGAGACATAATTAATGATAAACTATTGCATGCACTGGTCGGGGATGTCCTTATCATCATCCTCTGAATAAATGATTAGGGATTCCATTTTTTGAGCCAACTTCTTCAAATTAACATAGGAATGAATACTTTTTGGCTCTCGCTGAGGGGATTTGCTCTTGGGTCTTTTACTCAACCTATGAACCGTTTCGATCACTTCTCTCATTTTTGTAGAAAGCACAGGAGTGCTAGAGGATTGAGGAGTGGTCTGAGATGAGCTAGGCTTTATAGGGCTAGGTTTGGATTTAGGAGCAGGAGGTGGGATGACACCCTAGGGGCAGTGAATCAGCCAATGATTATACAAAACTTTAAATAAACCTTGGTGAGTAGGCAATTTAGAGCTATTTTTCTTTCAACTATGTTCGATGGTGTAACTAATGGAGTTAAATAGGAATTGAGGGATATTAACCAAATTAAATTCATGGAAGTGGTTGAAAAATGTGAAGTGGAAGCTACATAAGACCTTATCAGGGTCTTCCACAGTGACGAACTCCATGATAGGCTTTAAGATGCTATTCCACGGGGAGGGGAGCTCCTCTTAACATATTCCCATCTTGGATTTTATGTATAGCTCCTTGTCTTTAATATCCTTAATCTTGGTATCCCAATTATATTTATCCTGACGTATTGATCTACCTTTGGCCTATTTCCCAGTGAGATTGACCAAATTTTTAATGTCAACATCATAAGTTCTATCGTGAATTATCACTCTACCATTATCCTAAGAGTTTAGGAATACAAAAATAATTTTGGAATCCTCCCCTTTAATTTTTTGAAAAAATGGAAGGAAACCCCTGGCAGAAAAACCCTAGCAGAAAGGATAGCTTATGCAATTGAGTCCATGCTAACACAGGATGGCTCAATGAAATTCATGGCTACAACAAAGCAATGACTCTGAAGATGTAATTAGAATGGGCAGATATGGGAATGAATTGAAATAGGGTAAGTATAAAAATAAGCCTTTGATGGTTCAAAAATGGAAATCAACCAACCACCATATCAACAAGGGTTCCAAGTGAATCGAGGATGGGAAAATCTGCACGAACCGAGGAGCTTGTGATAGAAAACACATGAAAAATTATGAATATGAAGCATGTGGGAATCCTTCCCAAACACCCACATGATGGAAAAGACGTACTGGGGAAAGAGAACAAAGGGTAAGATACAAGGGAAGGGGCCAACGTGGATGGAGGATGGAGATTTTTGGAAATGGGTAATGAGAGAGGAGGGAGACATGGCAGTGCTGAGGCGGATAAACAAGATGGTCATGGAAAAAGGATGGAGCGAATGACAGGAATGTGGAGGCCAGCATGGCAAGGATGAAAGACAAAGTGAATGGATGAAGAAAAACTACAAAAATAAAAATCATGAAAGGCAGTGTACCGGGGATTAAGGTTGACAAACCCCAAAAAAATGGTTAAACCATGACCCAAGGTTGCATGGGAATCAGTAGAGAAGGGAACAAATTCAATGAACATTTGTCCTGTTTGAAAAAAGGATGACTTGCTCCACATCAGCATTGGTCTCATTTGAAGATAATATATCTTGCTCCACGATAACATCTAGTGCCTAAGGAAGACTATTGGTCCAAGTCATCAAGCTTGTGGAGTAGGCATCGATATTAGCAAGTTTGTCAGCTACCTTATTGCTTTCTTTGAAAGCATGCTAAAAAATTATTTCTTGGAAGGTTTGACTGATAGTCCTAACTTCATCAATGTAGTTCCTTATCCTCCAAGAGGGATTTTTAAAATTATTTAAGTAATTGATGATAGTCAAAGAATCACCTTCGACCATGAGTTTATCATAATATTCATTAGCCAAGACAATGCCACGCCACACAACTCTAGCTTTAGAAACCTGATTTGTCTGATTTCCCAAAAAATCTACAAATGCAAGGATAACCCTACCACTACTATCTCTGAGGATACCCCTAGATTCAACTAATCCAGGGTTGCCCTTGGAAGCACCATCAAAATTTAGTTTGATCCAACCTGAGGGAGGGGGAATCTATTTAGAATGACTCCTGATGTGTAAGGGTGGAATTTGATGACTGTCCATAATAGGAAAATTGAGAGAAAGGCTTAGATAAACCTCGAAGCGGGAAGTAGGATGAGACATAATTTATGCCTTAGTTTTGAAAGAGAAATCAATATAATAATTCTTGAGACTTTTGTAAGTTAAAGGATTATTATTAAGATAAGTATAGGATTATCTTTGGTTGAATGTTTTATTTGTGCATTGGTTTTGAAAGAGAAGTCAAAATAATAATTATTGAGACATTTGTAAGTTAAAGGATTATTATTAATAGAAGTATGGGATTCTCTTTGGTTGAATATTTTATTTGTGCATTGGTTTTGAAAGAAAACTCAAAATAATAATTCTTGATACTTTTGTAAGTTAAGATATTATTATTAAATATAAATGTATGGGATTCTTGAGACCTAGGTGAGTTAAAAAATTATTATCTAGAGAAGTATGGGATTCTTTTGGATTGGTTGTTTATATTTTATGCATGGTCCTTTGCATATTGGTTGCATTAAATTTTAGAAAAAAATTTATCCCTAAGTAAAGCTCTCAAGTTGTGGGTGGATCGACCATCAAAGAAGCTACAGGGATGTGATCGATAGTGGATATCAAACAATGATTTCTTTAAAAGCTCTTCTAGAGTAATGTTGTTGTATGAGAAAAGACTTTCATTTTCTAGAATGATTTGTAAAACTTGATTATGTATAAATAAGGTTTATGTTGTTTCCTTTGTGTCATGAGCCATGAAGTAATTGTTAAGCAATATCATGTCTTTAGTTAGCTTGGAGTTGCTTTGATTAAGGATTTAGATTGATGGTTAACATATTTTGCTCCTTTATGTTAATGATGGAATGTTTCTTTGAAGCCTTTTGATAAGATTTGGAAATAAGTAATGTGGTTTTAATTCTATATTGGATCAGGTAGCTAATGATTGGATTATTTATATATCAATGAATGGATGTGTCTTCTGTTAAGAGGATATCTATATTTTATATTTTATCAATTCTTTGGATGTTTATATTATATCTTTTAGATTGGAATTTTTTACCTAACCTGGGGATGGGTTAGATTGATACTCTAAGTAAGCTATAATATCACATGTTCAAAAAGGAAGTTCATCAAAGAAAACAAAAACATATACACAATAGGGTAATAATATACAAAAGATAAGACACAATTTAGAACCTAGTAAGAATATGATAAATACAACTTCTAGTAAGGGCCTTGGGATGATAGTGAACCCCAACCAGAATGTTGGAGGTCCATTGAAATATGAAAAAGGGATAGAAGATATTTCCTCCATGGTAAAATTGATCCAAGAGAATTTGGAACAATAGCAAAATTTAAATATTCTTTGGTCAATAGGGAGGCTAGCACCCAAATTAGGGAAGGTCAACAAGAGGAAAATCATGTTTGAAGAAGCCAAGAGGGTAGATCCCGAATAGAGGTTTAGCTTGCAAGAGATATTAAGAATGTTAAGGTAACCAAATTTAATGGAAAAATAGGAGGAGATGTGGTTGAGTCATGGCTAAAGGAGTTAGAAACCTTCTCCATTAAAAATTACTCATTAGAAACTAAGACTATATGGGCCATCGTTCACCTTCTAGAAGTAACCTTGGGGTGGTGGGACACATACAACTCAGGTAGAAAAATCCAAGCTATGAATCTCAAATGGGAAGATTTTGTTGAGGATTTTAAGAAAAGGTTTCTCACTGACCAATTTTACATTGAGAAATTTGAAGAGTTCTCTACCCTTCAACAAGGGTCATTGTCCATAGAAACATATTTTTAGAAATATGTACAAATTCTAAAATATGATCCAAAATATGAGAACAATGAACGTCTTAAGGTGCATAAGTTTATTATAGGGGCAGACCCTAATATAAGGATGATGATTAATTTTCCCAAGACAAAAACTTTGCAAGAGCTTTATGATCTGGCTAGGTAGGAAGGAAACCAATATTCAAACCAAAAGGACCTTTTCAACAATTCAAGCATGACAAAAAATGAAATACAAGAGCTAAGAAAAAAAGAGTATGAGATTTATGAATTGGGATAGGGATAAAAACAAAATAAATCCCAAGTTTAATAATAGGATCAATGGGAAGTCAGTGCAAAATAAGAAGAAATTTCATAGGAAAGATGGATCTAATCCCAATACCCCAAAATAGCATGAGTAGACACAAAAAGAAGAGACAAGGGAAAGGATGCAGGATAGACCCTAGGAAACTAAGGTGGTATGCTATATCTTTGGGGATGCTCACTATGCTAAGTTCCCTTAGATAATAGATTCAAGCCATAAAGTAGAGGATCCACCACACCAAATTTATGTTGCAACTAGAAATCAAGACTTGGATGGTCAAGAAACATCGATGTTATTAAATGGTAGTATTTTTACTAGAAATATAAAAAAGTATTGATATATAGTGGAGCCATAGATAGCTTTATTTCCACTAGTATTATCAGGGATATGCCAAAAATCCTATATTTTTGGCATAAGGGTGGAATTTCAATATGGTTATGGGTAAACCTACTCAATGGATCAATGTTTACCTACCATAGAGTTAACTCTACCTAAAGGGTCTCCTATATGACACTTGTATGTGGCACCTCTTCATGCCTTTAACATTATCCTAGGGATGGATTGGTTAAAGGTACATGGAGCCTTAATTAATATTCAAGATAGGTGTATGAATTACACCGATAAGGACAGGAGGATATTAAGAGTTTAAAGTGGGTGAGGTTATTTTCAAACCCACTTACTTTTAATGATGCAGCTGAAGAAGCCCATAAAAAAAGACAACTTGCTCTATGTAGTAAATCTTGATGGTAATATTGGAGAAAAATGAGATGAGGAAGTCTTTAAGAAGCATCCAATTCTCCATGAATTTTGGGATGTATTTCTTGAAGACCTTCTATTGTGGAAATATTTGAATATCCCTTTTGACTATCACACTATTCAAATACTTGAGAACCCACAAGCAAATATGTGAGCTCTGGTTAACTCACCACTTCATCCTAGGATAGCTTGAAAGCTAAATAGGTCATGTCTGGACACCCTAACATGAGTGTATACAATGCTCATCAGGAAAATAGCTCAACTAGATATAGATAGTAAAATAATGTTGACAAAGTAGAAAATGAAAGTATTTCAATAGTTAAAGCACATCGGTGCCTTGTTCATTGGGCTATCATAGCAATTTTAATCATTCACATGAAAGAATAAATGATAAATCTATGTTCATTCAAATATCATAATCAACATAAGTTCTTAAATTAGTGAGGAATCGTTACCTACATATTTAAATAATGCAATGTGCAGGCAAGATAACAAACACACATTGTACAAGAAAGTTTCCAGAAAAGTGAGAACCAAATATTGTGTATTATATTCAGAATGAAATGTTACAATGACTAAACCTGGAAGAATACCGAGGTCTTTTGACCAATACAATACATTAGTCACCCTGTTCGAATGATGTAACAAGGGACTATTATCTACTATCCTAAATGTAGTGACATATAGACTTTACCTCTATTGAAAAACTCCTATAAATAATCTCAGATAGGTTGCTCAAATTTTGAATGTACCTACACAAAAGTGGAATGAACTTAAGGAGATGATGAAACAAAGAAAGATAAAGGGAATACGATAACCTAGACCAAACACTCAAAATACCTCACATAAGTTGGCTATGCAATTGCTTGATGATGAAGCTTGGCTACTTTGACTCCTTTTATAACTGGGCTATCCAAAATCAGTTATAGATGCTTGGTGCAGTTGCTACCACTTGGAAAAATTTATATGTTCCCGTGTCGCTTTGGCTTCATGAGTTTGTTATAAAAAAATTAGTTGATGCCAACTATCAAAACTTATGTCAGGCCATTTACTTGCTTTGCCTGTTACTATGAATTATCCTCTTGGATTTTATTTCTAATGACTTTTAATTGGAATAGGGATATTAATAGTGATAGGCCAAGCATTTGAATATGCTTTGCAATCTGTACAAAATGTAATTTAGGCGTATTTCCTTTATTCCTGTTATCCTAGTCATCTACCTTCTCATATTTAGATGACATTTGACTGGGAATTATGTAGGTATGTTTTTTAGGTGAAACAAAAGGGGCCCCGACATGATGGTGAAAACAAAAAGAAAAAAAACTATGAGGTGGAACAAAATGAGGAACAATATAGATGGTGGTGGGAACAGTTGGACACAATGGATGTGGAAGACTACAGATAATGGTGGTGATATGGTGCTTTATGGAGTAGACTATGATGGTGATTAAGAGAGAATACCTAGAAAGGGGAGGGCAAAGGGAAATTAGAGGAAATACATAATGGAAAATGAGATCTAGAAGTGTGTATATTGGGAGGATTGATAATAAAGGTACACTTCCATAACTATATTCCATCGAGGTGATCCTTCTATAACTATATTTCATTGAGACGCTGTTATATTTTTGAAGCACATAAAATATCGATGCTTTGGCATTTTCTTCTTCTTACTGCACCTTCTACATATTTTATACATGTACCTCTTATGTTGATTGTAGTATTTTATTACCTTTTGTGCACAGTGGCCCATATTTACTTTTGATTCCTTTATCCTACCTACTACCATTATTTAAAGCCGCATTGAGATAGTCCATTTCATCAGCTGATGGTTGCAACATCATGTTCTGTAGATACAAGTGGACCTGTATATCTTGGACCTGCATTAATCCTGTACCTTGAGTTGTTCATTCCATGATCTTGCCTTTCTTAGTACAGTCTTGGACGTCTTCAAATTATGTGAAATATTTTATCCACGTGGCTCAATACAAATTTCAAGCTCATTGAGTTTTATGGCTTTCCTTCTAAAAAACCTTAAGCCAATGATATCTCATTACTCTTATAGTCTCCTATACTTTGTTGCAATCATAGTTTTGAAACTTGTCATGAATGATCTTGTTAATATTTGTCTACTTCAAAGATATATGTTCCACTTGGTGCACCCTCTGATTTTACCACTTTTGGATCTTGGGTTGTTTAATGCTTCATACCTTATATCAATCTTTGGTCAGTGAGCCCCATGCCTTCCAAGATAGAGTAATCATAATCGATCTTCATGGAATGGTCTAGACCATTGATAATTATTTCACTCTTTTCCTGGGTTTATCGCTGATGCATATCCAATGGGCATTTTTTATGAGCGAAAAAGGCTAGCTTGAGTTTTACTGTCACTGATTTTTTGGGGCTATCATTTATGGGCGAGTGAAGGTAGTCTATTATCAGTGATGGGTGACTCATAAGAATAATGTTTATCCAATGCGTTATGGGAGGTGGAAAACCTAGGGCCATGAGGACTTGTCCCTTTTAACACCTTCCAAAAACTCTATCATTGATGAAATATCCTCTTCATCGATGGATCGACAATAGAATTTTCTCAAGGGTGATGAATTAGAATTGCTCATACTAAGCCATTTAATGGTCTTTGATGATGATGAGGTTTCACTGATTACATCAGTGAAAAGGCTTTTGATTGACGAGAGACCCTTCTAGACTCAGCGCTATATTTTAAGTACGAAATGTTTTTTATGGCTTGGGCAATTGCAAATCGATAAAGAGACTGTACGATCTAAGGCTAGACTTCACTGATGAAAAATACTATCACTGATGGATTGAAAATGGATCAGTGATGGAAAGTGTTGAAGAGAAACGAAGAATTTACATGGTTTTTGGACTATCATTGATGATGGTCACAGATGGATCATTAATAAGAATTTTAACTTTTGATTTTTTTTAAGCAAAAAACCCCTTGCGGGGCCACCTTGGTATGATAGACCACTAACAGGGGGTTCTACACCATCAAAGTCACCCGGGAGTCGCACCCGACCTTGCTCGTACCTAAATTATCAATTGGATTTTGGATACCCAATTCAGATTTTTGGTAGGGTGGAGATTTGAACCTAGGACCTCCCTTGGAGGATTTCCCTCTCCTCTACAACTCACCTACAACACCTGGGTTTAAATTTTGACTTTAAAACAACTTGAATTGACCAAGTTATGCTAGGAGGGGGACTTTTTAGGCTGATGTAGATAAGATCCTTGTTTCAGACTTGAGACTAGTTGTCGTAGATGGTGTTGAGCAGTCACTAATCAGATCAACAATGAGGCTTCGCAATAGTGATGATGAAATTTATTCTTCTTTTGAATTGACATGGTCATTGAATTCTCTATCCCTTGCTTCCATGCTATGATGATCCCACGTCCTGGATGTAAATGCGTTGAAGACTACACTGAATTGCTATGCTAAATTACTTCATTTAATTGCTTTGTTGAATTGCTACATCCTTCCTGGTACAAGAAACCTTTAATAGGTGGTCAACCTAGTGACAAGTGTCATTTTGGTTACACTTCAATACTTTCTTGGACATTCGTTGCAAGTGTAATATCTAAAATATTTTATCCCTTCTTGTGTTGTTTGAATGATAACACCTATGAAGGAAAATAACTCCTCTTCCACGTGGTCTATGGGTGCCAAAGACTTTTTGTAACACTTCCTCACATGCTTGAAATTCCAACATACCTTGAGAGCATTTTAGGGTTTCCTTTGGAGGATTACAAATGTCACTTGCATGCCCTTATTCTTATAATGCTTTCTTGCAAGATTTTCTATGTACTTTTCCACCTTCTTCTTGGTTGTAATTCGATGCGATTGAGATGGTTCTAGCCAAGCAAATATAGTGGTGGTGCTTTTGTGGAGAGACAGAGGAGCTATGGTGGATATTGAATGACAATGCTATGGTGGATATTTCTTGATGCTCCAATGGTAGTATTGAATTCTCCTTCCTTTGGACGTATGCTTTTCAATTTTGCTTACTTTATTTCCTTTGCTTCTGTGTTGCTGGATATGTCCCCTTTGGTGAGCAACGTGCCTCATTTCTTGTGCTTTAAAAGTCACCTATTTTGGCTATTCAACCCATGCAATATGTAGGCCCTTTTGAGAGGCTTCTTGATGGTCGTATTCGGCTACGATCTTGTAGAGAATTTTGTGTCTTTATGGCACCTTAAAATATACCATATTTCCTATGTAGAACATATTATAGAAATGCAATATAATGTGCCAATATTTGTGAAATATAATACCTTTATTGCACCCTTCCTTGCACTTATTTTGTAGGTCTTAAATCCTGGTTTTGTGGTAGAATCTTGAATGCAGTGAAGGGGTTTTGAGGTTGTCTCTTTGTTTAGACACCTTCCCATTTTTACTTGGATACTTTTATGATAAATCCAAGCTTATATAGAAGCTCTTTATTTGATGCAATTTTCTACACTTTTATTTCTCTTGCACCAAACCCTGTAATGCTTTGGATTTGAGACTCACCAAGTCTCAATATTTGAAGCTTCTATTTTTTATTTCGGTTATTTTTTTCTTCTCCAAGTTTCAGAGGATTTTAACCTTTTCGGTACCTTCTCTTGGCCAACATGAGTTGCATATTTTTGTGCACCAATAGTATCTTTAGACACTTTGACAAATTCTAATTTTGTGCCTTTCTCAAGAACACAAACACTAAGCTTTTTGAGAGTAATATAGTAGTGCAAATGAACCCACTAATATTTCATTTTTTAATGCACTAACAATTACATCTTATCACTCCAAATAAATCTCAAAAACTTATAAGTGCACTTAATCAATTTAATACAACTTAATCAAGAATAATTTGAAATGAATCTTCAAGAATTATTGTATAAATTTCTTATAAGAAAGATATTAGGAGATAGTCTTCTTTTGCTTTCCAAATTATATGATAGGTAGTTGATAAATAGTTAAAATTTTAAAATCTAATAAACTCCTAATGTGTAAATGAACCTTAAAAATAACCTTTCTTTTTGCACATTTGAAGACTATAATACAAATCTCCTTTTTGCAACTTTAATATGGATTAAGGTGCTTTAACAAATCTGATAAGTAATCCAATTAATGAATCTACTTGCACCAATAGTTGCTTACATTTTTTTGAAAGATTTTTTAGCTCATTTTTTGCTTCTATAGAGGATGTATATTTTTGTGTCTAAGATCACCAAGTTTCTACCTTGAGTAAGATCTTGCAGCTCTTTGTAGACTGTTTTAAACAACTCCCTTTTCACCAAAATAACGGTCTTAGAATTTCTTTCATGAGACTAAGATTTGATGACTTTGTTCTCCTCTTGTAGTCTCCTCCTTCCACTATAGATTTGGAGAAGTTTGTGTCTCTGAAGAGGTGTTCTCTTTCTATGGGAGGTAATCTTGAAATCTCACGGATTTTATGAGCTTATTTTATCTTCAAGTCTTCTTTTTGAATTTTAACTTCAAGCAGGATATTCTTCTCAAGATTTTGAATATCTTGAGGTCTTCACCGGATTCTTCTTCTATTCAGATTTGACACTCCTTGTCAAATTCTCCTCCTCTTGAGCTTGTTTTGGAATGGTGACAATTGTCCCAAGTCCTTCACTATCAGGGGATTCTCCTTGGTAGTGGATTTCTCGAGTGAGTTCTCCTTTGATGATTTATTCAGTAAGTCTCTCCTAGCCTTTTACTGGATGCTCATCAAGACCTCAGTAGGGTCTTTGATATTACAACTTATTTTGGTTTTCCTTGAGATCTTATCTTCAAATTTCTACTTCTAGAATTTTGGTGATAAGATCTCCCGGATCTCTAATTTTGCTATTTCTAGACTCAAGTAGGACTCTCCTTGTCCTTCTTCCTAGTCTAGAAGTCCTTCAATGAGATCTCCTCCTTATCTCTTTTTAATTTAGGTGCTAGATTGATTCTGAAGAATATACTCTTCCTATATTTCTTGTAGGAAGATTTCCCAACTTACTGGATCTTCTTATCCTACAACAAAATATTAGTACTACAATCTACTTCTGAATTAGGTACTCTCTTCTAGAGACTTCTTCAAGATAAATTATTTTGTGGCCTATTTCAATATCAAGGCGTTTGTGGCCTTTTTTAGTATCAAGGCTTCTATGGATTTTTTGGTATCAAGGCTTATGTGGCCTTTTCAAGGCTTTTGTGGCCTTTTATTCAATATCAAGGCTTGTATGGCCTTTTCTTCTGGATCAAGGATTCTATGGCCTTTTCTTCTAGATCAAGGCTTCTATGACCTTTTATTATGAATCAGGGCTTCTACGGCCTTTTTATTTATTTTTTAAGTTCTTCAATCTAGAAATGGAGATCTCCTATCTCCTGACTTTACCAAGATTCTTTTCCATAAATTTCTTCTGAAGTATTCTTCTCTCTGCAACAACTAATCTCTACTATATGAAGGTACTCTGATGTTCAGGAAATTAATTTGAGGTCTCCTAGATTTATGTTATAGAAGGTATCCAAATCATCTAAGAATTAATTCCCTACAATAAAAGAAACTTCAAGTAAATATTTCCAAATATCTTAGATGAGCTTCACTAGTTGATTCATCAAACTGGTGGATCAAATATTGAGTCCTAGTATTCACGGGTTTTCCTACAACTCTGTGGAAAGACTCTAGCCATATGCAATCTCAATATTTTTCAAATTGAGATTCAGTCCTCACTTGTGGCTCTCCCTAATTCTATCACCTAGACTTTTATGAGATATTTTGATAGTGACTGGTCCAATGTTACATTAGGTTGACAAAACACTTAGGGTCAATGATAATGGTGATTTTCCTATTGATCTACTATAGCTATGATACACCATATCTTTGATACCACTGTTAGCTTTTGATACAAAATGTAATGGGAGATAACAATCACAAGATGCAGAATAATAATAAGAGAAAGTAAATTTACGAGATGACTGAAATATGCTATAAATAGAAATGATTACATAAGTAGCTACGGAGGAAATAAAAACTCCATTATCTAATATACTGCTCAATGGATGAGCTTTGAGCTTATAGACCACACACTCTACACTAATGCACTCTCCTACACTACTGTCCTTGCTATGTGATGCTATATATAGTCCTTTATATAGGAATATAGATTCCTTGGCCAACACTCTATCTAGTTGTACAAGGGACACCTTGCACATATACAACTTGCACATTGATACTTGTAAATTTATTACATTGCATGAAGTAACTAGATAAATTCCCCTAAAGTAATCTAATGTCCTAAGTATGTACCAAGAAATGTACATTTACATGACCTAAATAATGTAATATAATCTATTTCTAACATGAATTGATTTGAATGGGTTGTAGAAGTTGATGCATCATTATGTTGTTGTGTGGTCCCATGTTGTGGTAAAGGATTTTGATAAATTCTAAGGTTTTGGTTAGGAGGGGCTAAAGGGTTATCAACAATAATGTTCCCTTGATCAATCATATCTTGTACCAAGTTTTGGAATTGTTGACAATAATGGAGATCATGACCCCTTTGGTGATGGAAAATATAGTAATGAGCTTCTCTATACCCTCTTCCTCTAGGTTTATTTGGATCCTTAGGTCTTATATTGGGTAAGGAGATCAACTGTGTGTCCATAAGTTTTTAAATATGGTGGACAAGGGCTCTGAGAGGTGTAAAATTACATGGCGGTCATTGAGTGTGTGCAGAATGATAATTGGATTGATTGGGATTTTGAAGTTGAGTGGGAGGTGGCACGGTGTTGTATGTTAATTATTATGGTGGATAAGAGGGTTGTTGTTATGGATGTTGAGGTTGTGGGGATTGAGTGGTTGGGCTACTCAAAACTACTTGGTTTACCTGGGTAGGCTTAGATTGATTTTTGTTGTTGTTGCCCTAAGAATTCTAGTTGACCATTATTTCTTTTAGAGCTTGATCTCCCCTTATTATATTTTGATATCTTCGATGATCTTGACCAAGGTTATGCATAGTGTCTATTTTCACAAAATTGGCTAAATTTAGGATTTTCAAAATTTGGAATTGGCTAATATTTGGGACCCTTGACCAGGGTCCATTAGCCAAAAAAATTTGGGTGCAAATTTTTTTTTTGGTCGATTCACCCCAATTTTATAATAATTTGACCATTTTAAGTTTAAATTTCCAACATTACCCCTAATAATAGTGAACCTTCTACATGTGTTTCGATACTATTCACTTGGATTTTGAAACCAATTCACAAAATTTTTATAAATACATTTTGGGTTCGACCCCTTATGCATAACCCTGATCTTGACTTGTGTTAGAGCTTCCTTAAGAGTTTGATATTGTTGGCTTTGAAGTAGGAGGGATATTGATTTGGAATAACTCTAAGTGAACAATCAAGTTAGATAAATGATGGGGATAGATAATGGTAACCAAGTTAGTACCGCTCTCCATATATTTTCATAATCAATGATAGATTCATCATCAAATTGACAAATATTGTTGAGATTTGTCAATGTGGTATATTTTTTACGTTTAGAGCAAAGTGCTCTAGGAAGAGAGTGGATGAAATTATATAGGTTGTGTCTAGGCAAATGGTTTTACCAATCCCAGGCTCCTCTCACAAGGGATAGAAAAAAGGTTTAGAGCATGAGAGGTTCTATCACATTGATGAAATAATAGACATTTATGAATGTGCTCACATGATCTTGAGGATCTTATTTTCCCTTAAATTTTTTGAATTTGAGAATTTTGAAAAAGGGAGGGTAGGGTAGATCTAGTACCGAAGGGTTAATGGGGTATTTTTGGAGTTGACTCAAGGTTGGCTTTTGATATCTTGTGCCTATAACTTGTGATTATTGACTATTGACCTTGTTGGTCAACTATTGGAATGCATCCAAAGCAGCTTGGGGACCTGAGTAGTAAACACCATAACAAGTCAAATGGGATGGCTCGATAGGAGGATATGATTGATGTGAATGAAGTTGATGGTAATGGTCATGGTTGGGATCAAAATATGACACTTGAGGGATTTGGGACCCCGAGGGTAGATATTGATGGTGTTTATGAGAATGGTTATAGGTGTGTATGGGGTGCAATGGTAGTTGTTAAATGTGATGTTGATGATATGTATGTAGCAAGTGTGAACAGGACTTAGCTTGAAATGGCTTAGAAAAATCTAGTTTTTCTAAGCACAGTGTGAACACACTTACCTTTTGTCGGCTAATTTTGTCGGATGGTCGGCATGATTTTTCTTTCTCCCTTTCCTTTATTTTCTCCTTATCCCTCCATTCTCCTTCCTCCTTTCCTGCTGTCCATTTTCCCTTATCACTCCACTCCCTTCCTCTCCCCACGCTCGCTACCACCTCCCACTCCACTTCCTACTCCTCCGTACTCTCTAATCTGTACGATCTTCCTCCACCTTCCATTTCCTACTATTGCACATGTTCTAAGCCTATATAAGGTTTATTATAATGTAATTATTTAATTTTGTCGGATGGTCGGCATGATTTTTCTTTCTCCCTTTCCTTTATTTTCTCCTTATCCCTCCATTCTCCTTCCTCCTTTCCTGCCGTCCATTTTCCCTTATCACTCCACTCCCTTCCTCTCCCCACGCTCGCTGCCACCTCCCACTCCACTTCCTACTCCTCCGTACTCTCTAATCTCCCCGATCTTCCTCCACCTTCCCTTTCCTACTATTGCGCATGTTCTAAGCCTATATAAGGTTTATTATAATGTAATTATCATGTTGGTTAGTTTAATGAATAATTTTGGCTTTAATTATTGTTCGTGTCAATTATTACCTTGGCTAATGTTAATCTAAGGTTAATTTAATCTTGGAATCACACTGGTATCAGAGCAGAGGGGGCACGGATCCCGAGGGCCGAGGTAAGGCACGAAAGCCGAAGGCATACGGATCCCGAGGAGCGGCGGAGAGGCTGTCGCATGAATCTCGAGCAGCGCATGGATCTCGAGGAGCGGTGGAGAGGCTATCGCATGGATCCCGAGGAGCGCATGGATCCCGAGGAGTGGTGAAGAGGCTGTCGCATAGATCCCGAGGAGCGCATGGATCCCGAGGATCTGACTAGACGCTGATAGCAGGCTGACGTGGCGGCGAAGCTAGATGGCAGTTGCTAACGTGGAACATGGCTGAAATGGAAGATGTGGACGAGTGCTGACATGGACAACATGGCAAAGCTGACCAGGCACTGACGTGGCCAACATGGCAGAATTGACCAGGCACTAACGTGGACATGGCAGAGCTGACCAGGAGCTGACGTGGACGATGTGGTAGAACGCGAGCATAAGTGGACGAGTGCTGACGTGGATGCTTTGGGTGTGTGCCACGTGGCGGAGTTTGTTTGGTCGACGGACAGGCAAAAGGTTGGCGAGATCGATTGCCCGAAGGCAATCGACCTATAGAGTGTTCGCAGGCTTTGATAAAGCCTGGACACACTCTTTGCCCACTGAATGTGGGACTAAATTTTTTTTCAAACTGTTTTAAGCCGACCATATGAAGAATAACCTCCTTCCTCTCTTATTCCGTCTGGCTAGAATGGTCTAGCGGTCAAGTCCCCCGCCTTGCAGAGAAGAGACCCGGGGTCGAATCCCGTCGGGGTAAAAAAAAAGGTTTTTTATTTTTTTTTGTTCTTCGTCGATAGTAATGGAGGTTTAAATTTGTTTTTTGGTTCCTTCCTACCATCAGTAGCCGCGTGGTGCAGCGGCTAAGATTGTCGAGTAGACGGCGGAGGTCTTCAGTTCGAATCCCATCGGGGGTTTACAAAAAAGGTTTATTTTTTAATTAAATTTTTATTATTTGTTTTTTCTAAAAGTTTTTATTAAAAAAATAATAATTTCTATATATATTTTTTGATTATGTTTTTTTTAAATATCCATTTCATTTAAAAAATAATAATTAAAAATATATATAGGAAATTGTTAATTTTTTTTAAAAAAGGTCTTTATTAAAACAAATTTTAGAATTTTTTTTTAAAATAAAAGGGTGCAAAGATATTTTGATATAAAAAGTTTTTTTTTGGCATCATACTAAGTTGTAACCCAGTTCATACGGTGTGATTCTGGGTAGATGATCCGGTCAACCGGATGCTATAATGCATTACTCTCTCTGTTGAGAAGAGAGACTCCTGATTCCTTTGACGGGAAAGTCCAGCGGTATGGACTTCATACAGTGTTTTGCCAATTAGAGAATCAAGTGATTGCTCATCTGAGGAAACCAGATTCTGGCTACGAGGCGGATTCTGAAGATAATATCTTCGGGCAAAGGATAGTTGAATCCAAGACGGTTGAAATAGTACCTGAAGGACAATCAAGTGACAGTTATTCACCTGCAGTGCCTGAAGTAGAAACAAGTGAGAGCTATACACCACGCTCTCCTGATTCAGAACCAGAAGAAGAAGAAGAAGAAGAAGAAGAAGAAGAAGAAGAAGAGGAAGAAGAACCAGTGGAGGTGAAACCTGCAATTGAAGAACGAAATGTTCTCAAACGAAGTTTTGAACCAGCAGCAGCACAAGAAGTCATTATAATTAGTGACGACGAAGCAGACAATTTCACCTTTCCAATTTTGGGTGATCCTCGAGAAGAAGAACGCCAAATCAGTGAGCATATTAAGAAAGCTAGATTTGATTTAAATCAGTAAATCAGTGATCTATTTTGTACTTCTTTGTACTACTTGTTTGAAGTTGCAATAAAGTTTGCTTTCTAAAATGGCTTCCAATACTAGTCTACCAATTCCTGAGTTCAATGGTGGTGATTACGAGTATTGGTCAATTAAAATGAAAACTCTTTTGATAGGCAAAGGTCTTTGGGATGTGATTGAAGAGGGATATACTGAACCTACTGCTGCTGATTGGGCAGCTTTGAATGTTGCTGATAAAAGGGCTAGAAAGGAAGCACAGAAGAATAATTCTTCTGCCCTTTATCATATCCAAGCCGCCCTTGACAGAAGTATTTTCCCTAGAATAGCTTCTTTTATAACTGCTGAATCTGCTTGGAATGCTTTAAAAGAAAGTTATAGGGGTAGTGACCAAGTCAAACAAGTTAAACTACAAACCTTGAAACGAGAGTTTGAGACTCTTAAAATGCAAGAGAGTGAAAAGGTTGGTGATTACTGCATGCGTGTGAAAGTCCGTAGTAGATAAGATGGTCACTTTAGGAGAAGATGTAAAGCCTGAAGTTATAGTGAAGAAAGTGTTGAGGACACTTCTTCCTAAGTGGAATTCAGTTGCCATAATTATAGAAGAATCCAAAGACCTAACTTCTCTGTCTTTTGAATCCCTAATTGGCTCACTTCTCTCACATGAAGAGAGGTTACAACAAACTCCTTCCACAAGTTACGGAGGAGATGATAAAGCCTTTGCTTCACAAGAAGGCAGAGGTAGAGGCCGTGGCGAGAGGACAGTATAGAGGTAGAGGCAGAAATAATCAGAGAGGTGGAACTCCTAACAGAGGAGGAAATCAGAACAGAGGAGGATTCTCAAACAGAGGTGAACAATAGAATAGAGGTGGACAACAAAATAGAGGAAAACAATCAGGCAGAGGCAAAGGAGGAGATAAGTCAAAACAATCTTGCTACAACTGTGGCAAACTTGGCCATTATGCTCGTGACTGTTGGACAAAGACTTCACAAGGAACTAGTAGCAACTAGAGCAGTCAGTTTGGAAATTTTGGAGAAGAGGAAGAGGCCACAAATCTCTTTCTCTCTTATGGTCAAGCAGATCAGAACATGAATGATACATGGATCTTGGACACTGGGTGTTCAAACCATATGAGTGGCAAAGAAGAGCTCTTTGCTACTCTAAACTCCTCATACAAATCCAGACATCAAATTGGGAGATGATAAATCATTGGAAGTTGAAGGCATTGGAGCCATGGCGAGTTCCAACTAAAGAAGGCGTCAAACATGTAAGTGATATCTATTACACACCCCATCTTCAACACAATATTTTAAGTGTTGGTCAAATGTTAGAAAAGAACTACAAGTTGCTTTTTGATGAGGGTAAATGCACTATTTTTGATAAAAATAATAGTAATAGAATCATTACACAAGTGCCAATGTCAAAGAATAGATTGTTTCCTTTAAAGTTTGGCCAGCCAGGGGGAGATAAGTTAGCAAATGTTGCTATTTCCAATCCAAGTGTCCTATGGCACTTGAGATATGGTCATTTGAATTCAGCTAGTTTGAAAATGCTAACTTCACAAGCGATGGTAACCGGACTTCCTAAGGTTCAGGATAGTAAGGAAGTCTGTGAAGGGTGTGCTCTTGGGAAGCATGCCAGATCAAAATTTCCTCATGGACAAGCATGGCGGGCCAGCTATCCACTCCAGCTAGTGCATACAGACATCTGTGGTCCGATGCAGACCAAGAGTCTTGGTAACAACTCTTACTTCCTACTCTTCATTGATGATTTTACTAGAATGTGCTGGATATATTTTTTGAAATATAAGGATGAAGCATTTGAATGCTTTGTCGATTTCAAAACAAGAGTTGAAAGTGAGAGTAGATATTTTGTAAAATGTCTTAGATCAGATAGGGGAGGAGAATACTCCTCTAATGAGTTCTTGAATTTCTGTAAGCAACATGGCATTAAGAGGCAGTTCACAGCTGCCTACACTCCATAGTAGAATGGTGTCGTAGAGAGGAAGAATCGCACCATTGTGGAGATGGCAAGGTCTATGCTTTAGATGAAGCATTTGACTAATTCATATTGGGCAGATGCAGCCAGGACCAGCGTACATATCTTGAACAGAAGTCCTACTGCAAGTTTGGAAGGACAGACACCTTACCAAGCTTGGTATGGTAAAAAGCCAAATGTTAAGTATTTTAGAGTGTTTGGCTCACTGGCATATTCTCACATTCCTGATGAGCTAAGAAAGAAGCTCGATCCAAAGAGTCAGGCATGCATCTTTGTAGGATATTGTGAGAATACAAAAGCTTACAGACTCTACAATCCCAGGACTAGAAAGTTTGTGCTTTCCAGGGATGTGATTTTTGATGAAGGGGGAGAATGGGGTAAGCCCCAGATTTTTAGTGATGATGAATCTAGTGATGTAGGTTCTAAGCAGGTGCAACAGCAGACACCACATAAAAGTAAGCAGTCTCCTCCCAGAGATCCAGGTTCATCTTCCGATTCAACTTCTTCACCAAGTCCTTCTCCATAGAGATCAGTAAGTTCCTCACCAATGGACATCGATTCTCCATCCAGAGGTAAGAGAACTCTACAGAATCATCCATCATATCAGATGTTGGATAAGAATTTTTCAAAAAGATACACTAGGAGTCAAGCTAGTGAAATGAATTATGTTCTACAAAGATTAGAAAATATGCACTTGTATGGTGATGATGTTTCCCAACAGGAACCTAGGGGAGATTTAGTTAACTATGCCTTGTTAACTAATACACAACTTGAACCTTCTAGTTATGAGAAGGCTTGTACTCAAAATATTTGGCAAGATGCCATGAAAGAGGAGATCACCTCTATAAAAAACAACGACACTTGGGAGCTGGTGAAGCTTCCTAAAGGAAAGAAACATGTTGGATGTAAGTGGGTCTACAAGACCAAGTTTAATGCTGATGGTAGCATCGAGAGGCACAAGGCGAGATTAGTTGCAAAGGGATTTACTCAAAAATATGGAATTGATTATGAAGAGACTTTTGCTCCTGTAGCCAGACAGGAGACTATCAGAACAGTTCTTGCCTTAGCTGCACACAAGGGATGGACAGTCCAACACATGGATGTAAAGAGTGCATTTCTAAATGGTTACTTGATAGAAGAAGTGTATGTTGAGCAACCACAGGGATTTGAAGAGAAAGACAAGGAACATCTTGTTTACAAACTGAAGAAGGCTCTTTATGGCCTCAAGCAAGCACCGAGAGCTTGGTACTCACGCATTGATGGGTACTTTAAAGATTATGGGTTCATCAGAAGCAAAAATGAACCCACGCTCTACTACCTGAATCAAGGAAATGACATCCTCATAGTTTGTTTGTATGTGGATGATCTCATTTTTATGGGTAGTAATGAAAAAGTTAACATGGAGTTCAAGCACTCCATGATGCAAGAATTTGAGATGAAGGATCTTGGCTTAATGAAATACTTTCTTGGAATGGAAGTACATCAGACATATTCAGGGATCTTCATCTATCAACTTAAGTATGCTCGAGATATGATTCAAAAGTTTGCTATGGAGCAATGCAAATCAGTTGCAACTCCAATTGGACATGGGATCCAATTAAGCAAGGATGATGGAGCATCGAAAGTTGATGTGACCACTTTCAGAAGCATTGTTGGGAGTTTGATGTTTCTCGCCAACACCAGACCAGACATTCAGTATGTTGTATCTCTTGTTTCTAGATTTATGTCTAATCCATCTGAGCTGCATTTGCAGGCAGCTAAAAGGATTTTGAGATATGTGAAGGGTACATTGGATTTTGGAATCCAATACTACAAAAGTGATACTATCAAGCTTGAAGGCTTTAGTGATAGTGATTGGGGCAGCAATATTGATGATAGAAAATCCACATCGGGTAACTATTTTAGTCTTGGTTCGGGCCTAATAACTTGGAGTTCCAAGAAGCAGACAGTAGTAGCACTATCTTCAATAGAAGCTGAGTATATAGCGGTTACTCATGCTAGTACTCAAGCTCTATGGCTACGAAAGGTATTAGAAGAGATTGGAGAGCAGAAAAGTGGTCCAACTCGAATATTCTGTGACAACATCAGTGCCATTCAGTTGGCATACAATCCTGTCCACCATAGTAGATCAAAGCATTTTGATATGAAGTACCACTTCATCCGAGATATGGTGGAAACTGATATTGTTGAGCTTCACTATTGCCACACTTTGGAGAATGTTGCTGACATCTTCACCAAGGCACTGGCTAAAGCTCAATTTGTAAAGCTGAGAGACTGTATAGTCAGTTCTCTCAACTTTAAGGGGGAGAATGTAGCAAGTGTGAACAGGACTTAGCTTGAAATGGCTTAGAAAAATCTAGTTTTTCTAAGCACAGTGTGAACACACTTACCTTTTGTCGGCTAATTTTGTCGGATGGTCGACATGATTTTTCTTTCTCCCTTTCCTTTATTTTCTCCTTATCCCTCCATTCTCCTTCCTCCTTTCCTGCCGTCCATTTTCCCTTATCACTCCACTCCCTTCCTCTCCCCACGCTCGTTGCCACCTCCCACTCCACTTCCTACTCCTCCGTTCTCTCTAATCTCCCCGATCTTCCTCCACCTTCCCTTTCCTACTATTGCGCATGTTCTAAGCCTATATAAGGTTTATTATAATGTAATTATTATGCTGGTTAGTTTAATGAATAATTTTGGCTTTAATTATTGTTCGTGTCAATTATTACCTTGGCTAATGTTAATCTAAGGTTAATTTAATCTTGGAATCACAATGTAGGCGATAGAGATTTGGATATATGATGACTGATATGAATTAAGGGGTTATGTGGAGGTTAGATGATGCAGGTGTTTGATGGTATGTGATTCATACGATTGGGAGGTGGGATGATACTAATCAAGGGTAAAATGGTGTTGATGAGGTGGTGGTTGATGTGGGTGTTGGATTTACATCTGTTTTGTAAGCCACTGATGATAGTCATGAGGGTGGGAATAAATTGTAAGTACTATGGGCAGATAGGAGGCCCATGATGGTGATTGGGAAAAGAATAATCCTTGGGCAGGTGAATGAGATGGAGGATTGAGAATCTAGGGTGGTTGTTGGGGAATATGGGTAGTGTGAGAAGAATGAATGTGACACAATGGACAATGGCTAAGGGGTGCTTGTTGTGAAGAAAATTTATGAGAAGATGTCATAGGATTAAAATTATGGAGGACAAGTAGAACATACAATAGAAGAATGTGCAACATATGCACCAATGATATGAATGGTAGTGGATGAAGAGTAAGTTGTAAAAGGAGAAACATTGAGATCAATAGATTGGGGAGGTGGGTTAGAAAATTGAAAAGAAGGACGTTGTATGAATGTAGATGGAAAGTAGAACAAACTTGGGCCAGATGATGTGGGTCAAAATTTTACATGGTATAGGAGGGTGATGTAAATATGTGCCAACACTATAATGAGTGAATGTGATTGGAGGAATGTGGGTGTTTAGGATCGATGGCCACCAACACTGGGTCTAATATGTACTATGAAGGGGTGGCACTAGTTATCTCAAGTGGGAAGTACTCTAGGGATATTCCAAAATTTTACACACTCGAGGTGTGGTGAAAGCTAGTGGAAGATGTGGGAGGTGACAGACGATGATAGGGCTTATAACCTTACACTTGAGCGAGTGTAGAGTCAGTTCGGGTAGGAATGTGTCATGAGGGTAGAGATGGTCATGATGAGTTAGGTGGTGTAATATGCAGTTAATAAGGTTCCTAGTGGGAATAAGGTGATTGGACATGATAAATAAAATTGGTGTAAAGGAGAAAAATAGCCTCAAGTTCAATGTATGTGATGTTTGGATTGGGTGGAAAAAGGGGAGTCTCAAGATGAGGGAATTTATGAGGGGATATGTGAGTGATATGATGATTCACACCTAATAGGCTACCATGATGAATTTGTGATACATCCCCTTTATGAGTTGGGGGAGTGATTGAAGAATAGGTAGATTGACCTGAATGATCCATGGAGAATTGGGTTTCGAAGTGGTCCTCAGCTTGATTATGGGTCATTACCATAGGCTATCTAGAATGGAATGGGTTTTGGTGGATGCTCTATATCTCTCTATCTATTTGAAAAGAAAAATGCACTATCTATGCAAAAAAAAAATCAAGCAAACAATTATGGTTTTGGATTTTTGATTTTTGATGTTTTTGTAATGCTTCTTTTATTTATTTATTTTGGGTTTCTATGTGTTTGATGTTACATAGACCTAGATATTATGAATGGGTGATAGAATAAAATATATAAAGGTGTGTTTATGCCCACTCCCCTTATGAGGAAT
Source organism: Wollemia nobilis (assembly GCA_028583015.1). NCBI lineage: Eukaryota > Viridiplantae > Streptophyta > Pinopsida > Araucariales > Araucariaceae > Wollemia > Wollemia nobilis. The sequence continues at coordinate 359,474 of JAQPPZ010017065.1, forward strand.
AAGACACAAATGGCTAAAAATACTTCCTAGGATGGTGGGTTGGCTCTGGGTATCCTAAGAGGGTAAAAAAACATCTCGAGAGAGGTTGCACTATCTAAGTCCTGCTACTTACCTAAGTAGGATTTCACTTCGCCCTTGATTGGGCTTGGATATAAATGATAGTCGTGTCCAAAATTATTAATCCCTATGAACAAAAGGGTGTCTAACCTCAAAATTACCTCGAGATAGCCCCAAGCGTAACTAGCTTCCCAATGATGAAATCCAAGAAACTATACAATATAGCTATGGTTTCTAGAGTACTCAATCGATGGTTGGTGGTGAAATCCATCACTGAGAGGTTTTCCTCACAAACTATTTGCAGAATGTAACATGCAAATGTGTGTGATTAAATGTGCTTTTCATATTTTATTTTGATTTTTTTAATTTTGTGTTGTTTTGGTTTTTATTTTTTATTTTTATGTTTTTTTTTTATTTTGATGCCTATTTACCATGCAAATCTAAAACTATCCCTAAGTATTTAATGAAAATATTGATCTAATGTGCTATGTGAAAAGAAATCTTGATCTAAATGAGCTTATGGAAGCATGCACAACTAACCTACTAATATTAGAAAGGAATAACAACTTAAGCTACTGAGTTTTGAAAAGCAAATGATGACTAATCAAATGAGTCTTTGAGTCTCTAAAAATAAATAACAACTCATCTAATGCACCTTGAGTCTTTTAAAAAATACAAATAAACAACTAAGCTATTATGCCTTTGAGTCTTTGAAGAACAATGAAAAATAAAAAATTAAGCTACTGTACCTTTGAGTTTTTGTGCAAAAATCATGAAACAACTATGCTAGTGCTTTTGGGAAATTTAAAAAGGAAAATGAGGAAAAGAGATTCAAACAAAAAAATTAAATGAATTATAGTATGAGTTTCTACATAAAATTATGGAATATGAACAACTAACCTGTGAGCCTATGTTGGAAGGAAAGGAAACTAAGCATGGTGTGCCTTTGAATCTGAGCTTGTGTAGTTGTGCCTGAGCCTGTGCATCCATCCTAGGTGGTTGTGTCTGAGCTTATGTAACCACAATGGGTGGTTGTGTCTAAGACTATGAAATTATCCTAGTCGATTGTATATGAGCCTAGGAGGGTAGATATTGCAAGATCAAGCTCTGATCTAAGAGGTGTGACCGTATATTTCCTACCCTTGGGTACCTACAATAGAAATAGAAGGTAAGCAGTTAGCAAAGCAAGCCAAAAAAATATGCATGTATGAAGAACCTAAGCAAAACACACAAGCACATGTTATGCCCAACGCAAGTACCAAAGCTCATCCAAAATACTAAGTATCAAATGTGTTAAGGGCAAAGGATCCCACCATGATTACCATTTATGTGAAAGAGAAAATAAACCATAACATTGAAATAGATAAAAAGAGATTTTATATTGATATTAATAAACTGTCTTTTATAATACATCCTGTGCAGTTACAAATGAACTCCCAAAATGGAGGATTTTCCTTTATAGGTAAAATCTATGGTGTCACAAGTTATCTCCTCGATCACACAATAGGTTGTGGGAGGGTTTAGAAGGCATGTTTCTTGACCTCCCAAGCCTCTATGCATATCCAATACCTGCACACAAGCTCACAATGACAACATCAATAGCATATGTGGGGCCTTTCGAGATGAGGTCCAAAACTATGAAAGAGGGTTACAAAAGCAAATAGAATGTTACAAAACTTTACAAAATCAAGTATAGAATTTATAAAACTGTAAGACATACCTAACCTAATAAAATTCCTAGTTTACCTTTTTGTGAAGTTTGTGGATGATCTGGATTCATTGCTTTCCTTGAGGTTCAACCACCCAGGGTGGTTGGCCCTCTTGTACAATTACCTGAGCTAGTTGTGTTCTTGTATAGCCATCCAGGGAAGTTGTGACTATTATCTGGTAGAGGGTTTCAATATTGGATTTGAGCCTTCCTAGATTTGTTTTGAGGCTTTTGTTGTAGGTTCGATGCAGTTTTAGATATCGATGGTGGGCATGGCTACAAAATAAGGATTATAAAACACTTCCAAGAGCCTCCATGGTTGAAGCCTTCAAGATCTCTATATGGCATACCTACAATCACAATGTCAAACACATACACAACAAAATAAAATAAAATTTGGATAGAGTTGTATTATCATTTTGTGCACACACCTCAAGTGAAATGAAATTGGGGCATATTTGTAGAATTTCCCAACTGCATATAGCTACAAGCTTACTGCAGTGGTAAGGTCTTTGGCTTCTCTTTGAGAAGTCCAAGGTTCAAACCCCACTCAGTATGAGGGGACCATGAACCCTCATAAAATTATGTGTAAACTCATTGAAAAAAAATCCCAATGATAGAAGAGAGTGATAAGGGGGAAGAATATGGGTGACAATTGGCTTGGGTGAGAAAATAGAGGGATCTTAGGGTTTCCCCACTTGGGTGGACAAATGTGCAACTTTCCTTTTTTGGGCTATGAAACCCTATGACACATTATGACATGCCATTATGAATTATGATATACCATGATGCATTATGACATGCCATGATGCATTATGACATGTCATAACACATTGTGATATACCTCAATAATACTCTTTTTATGAAGATATTCCTCACCCACAAAAATGGCATCTCTTATCAATGTTCTTGGGTGGAGGGAATCCTCACCCAAATGCATTTAATAAGCTTGGGATGTGGAGGAAAGAAAGGAATTACATACCGACCAGAGTTAAAATAGTAGAGTGATCCCATGATGACCATGGTTAGGTGTAGTAAGGGGATTAAGTGCATCAAATGGGATAGAATAGTCAACATTAATAATTTATAAGATTACAATATATTAATTGAAATAATTGCACACATTATTAAATATTAATATTAACCATTGCAAATGTGACACTTTTTAGGTGTCTACAAAAAACAAGGAAAATTATAGAGATTCATGGAAAAATATTAAGATAAGCCTACCCTTTCGTGGCAAAATATCTAATATAAAATAAAATTCATGGCTCTCCAATTGTTGTTTAATTTTTTTCTATTTATTGAAAAATTCTTTGTATATTGTTTTGCCGAGTTTTCTCAAGTTGCGCATAAAATATCCAAAATTTAGTTGTTGATATTTTTGCGAGTTGTGAGTTTTCAAACTCTGATTGGATCAAATTTGATATTTTTTCTTGGTGTACAAACATGGAAAAAAATTTCCTTCTGTTTCCCTTTGAAATTTCTTCATTGGTATGATATCAACTTGGTCAAAAATTTTACCCGATTGCTAGATTGTCATGCATGTATTCATAAGTCTGGGTTCTTTATTGTACATACCTACATGGGGCTAAAAAATATTAATTCTAAAAATTATAATATGGGAGCAAAAATGGGGCTAGAGGAAATATTACAAGTGAGAGTCTAGGCAAATCACTTGAAGGTATCCAAATGAATTGCTCATTGGATTGAACTTGGAAAAATTTTCTTTTCTAAGTAATTCACTTCATGATATTTGATTAAATTGATTCTTGGTTTAGGAAATTATTACTCAATTGGAAATTATAAGGATTCTTAATTTTCCAAGTGATTTGCCTCAAATAGGATGATTCATTGTAATTTTAGAACAAGTCCCTTCCTAAGTGAAGACTTTGCAAAAAATATTCAAACTTTGGAAAATCATTTTTGGCCTATGGCACATGCAATTTTTACACTGAAGCTGAATATTTTCATTGATATTGAGTGTATTTGTTGTTTATTTGTAAACGATTTAAAATTTTGAGGCTCATAATGGAGTCATCATTTGTAAGGCACATGTAAAAAATAAAAATAAAAATAAAACATATCCAAAACTATATTTAAGACAAGACTAAGTTTGTCTCATCTTGGAAATCAAGCCTTTGGTTCGACTATGATTGTCAAAAATATGTCAAATTATGTAAATTTCTAGCTTCTTATGCACTCACAAATCTATTTCAACAAATTGGAAGAAAGGAGAGTGTGTCCCTTTCAATATTTGCATTTAGGCCATCTCCAAACTATCTTTGCTAAATCTTATTTATATAGGCTAAATGTAAAAATTAAATGTGTAATTTTTATTTTATTTTTTTTAATTTACATGGTGGAATCGGTAGCCACCACGAATACGGACAGGCTGTCCAGCTTTTTATGGCCACCATAGTATTTTGCGTTGTCCGCCCTAGAAGTCGCCACATAGATCTTTGTGCAGTCCGCCCCTATAACCACCATGCCACAATCATTTTAAACCTTTTACGCCACTGAAAGCACTAGGAAAGGGACAAGCGTTCAGTCCAGCGAGGCTCGATATTTGAACCTTGGACCTCCGCCCCCTTATGGGGTTTGGATGAACCAATTGGTTTACACCTCGGACCTTTAAATGTGTAAATTAAGATTCATGAAAGTGAATTTAAAATTTTAGAATGCAAGAAATTAAAAGAAAAATATTTGAAAATCGTAGCAAGGAGAGAGAATGTGTGTGTAGAGACACCTATTCTAAGTATGTCACTAGTCACACAAACATGACAACATTCACCTCATCAAACATACCAACATATTGATCAAAAAAATAACCTAAAGTCTCATCCAGGGAGCATTTAATGACCCAAATCAAAAGCACTATACATAAGATAGTGGTCTTGGTGGTGCTTCTAATTAATTTGAAGCACTTTTTCCAAAATATTAAATTTGATCTTCTCCTACACAAATGACTTGTTGATAGATATTTTGATATTAGCACTACCAATGCCCTTACATTTAACACTATTGTCTATCATGAACTAAAAAATGAAATAAGTAGCTAAATGATATTAGCTACCCATGAAATTAGAATGTGGCTTTGCTAACTTACCTAATCTTCCTACAATGAAAAGCACCTAACATGGTTCATAATTATGCATGCCAGTCCACTTACATATTCCAAATTCACTAACCAAGAACCCTCCATGTCACATGCATATCTTCCATGTAGCCCCAAATCTTATGAAAACTCTCCTCTCCTAAATTTACCTCCAAGAAATCCTCTAAGGGTGGTACAACTTGTATATGTCCAACCCTTGAGCCACCATAAAAACATATTTAACAATCTTAATGAAACACCGCTAAAATATCTATCAAGTTAAGTTCCAAAAATATTAAATGATTCAAAATATCCATTGATGTTTGAATACCATATCGATGAATTTTTGTAAATATTTCTATTGAGGGATCCTTAGCAAAAAATTGTAGTTCAAGTGGATAATCCTAACAAGAGCTCTTATGTTTTGGATCATATTTTATGGCCTCCCATGATTGCATCCACACAAGCATTAGAGCGGTTGGTCTTCCATCATAGGCTTTTTATATTTGTCCTCTAAAATATTGGTATTTTATTATAGTTTTCATTTTCATTCATCTATCATATTTTCATGTATTGATTCATCAAGTCATTTTTGTATAGTTCTATATTTTTGTACTAGTACTAGTCAATATTCTATATTTTGATCACTATTACAAGCCCATAAATTGAAAAAAATTCACCCTATTGCATTTTTAGGCAAAAGTGCCATAATTATATAGTCTCAATAGTGCTATCACATTCTGATCACTATAATAGACCTATAAAATCAAGAAGTCTATCTTAGGCCAAAGTGTTATTACCTTCTAATGCTATCGATAGAACCGCCTCCACTTTCGCTAGTGCTAGCCTTCTATATCGCTTCTATAATCTAGTCAAATACTAAAACTATTTATCTATTATTTGGAATTTTTAATTTTACGTTTTTTTAGAATAGTGGTCTAATGGAGGTAGACCCCTTTAAATTTAATTTGTTGTTGAATTTTCTGTGCATAGTTATCTTGAGAGGGAGAACAAGTGGGTAAGCAAGAATATTTAGTTGTGAGATCAAGGAGAAAAGAATTGGATCTTGTCTCTCTAATATATTCTATATTTCATTTTCAAATTAGTTATCTTATTTATGTTATTGCTTTAGTAGATTTAAATTTTTATCTATTAGTGTTTTTAAGAAAAGAAAAGAAAAAAGTACATATAGTATATGGTATTTTTTATAGTAGTGTTGGCATTTAAGATTAGTACATAAAAATTTTATGTTTTAAAAAAAGATATTAAATATCACGTAGGATAGATCATGCCTATTGCATAGATGTATTCTTGCACCTTTGTATTAATAGAAAAAGAAAGAGAATTTTCATTTGCATAAGTGAAATAAAATCACATTTAAGTTTAGTGACTTGTTTGTCCATATCTTGTATGCTTTGCATTCATATATCAATATGGAAAAATAGTTTCAAACTTAATTACTTTTAGATTTTTTCTATAAGGGTAGGCTAGGCTAGATTCTTCAAAAAACATAGGTTTTTTCTAGCTTAAAACATAAAAATTAGATATTGCAACCTAACACACCTCCCCATATATTTGAAGTGGTGAATAAAATTAAAATGCTATATGGATAGAGGAGCCAACAGAAGTATCCTTGTTTGTCTCAGGACTTTTTTTCCCCATATTTTGGTAAATGCAACATGAATAACACATGCATCTCAATATTCCTATTTGACCTACCTTGTTTAATTTGAAACTTAAAATATTTTAGGCAAAATAATAAATAATATTATTAAAATTTTATTTGCATAGATTAAATCATATTAATAAAAATAATAATAACCTAACCAAAGTGCTAGTCCTAATAGGAACCTATTTAATTCCCTAAGTAGCTATTGTCTAAATTATTTGCCTACATTAGGTATATAGTAAGCTTGGGATGCTAGCCACCCACACAGGGTTATACTAGAAAGTAACTATATCACAATAGGCTAGTGGGATCATAAGGAGGAACGAATTATACCTCATGTCAATCTCAATCATGTACCCAAAGGGGCTACTTCCATGTATTTTTAGTATTCTATGTGTTAGCTCTACTCTCATGTATTGATGGGTATATCAAGAGATGTCACATATATAGGTAGTTATCGGTATATAGGGAGACAATTGTGGTATATATGTCAAATAATACATATATAAGAAAGGATATATAAGGCATATAAGACTTCCCCTTATTCTTATTTAAAAAACACTATAAATAAATAACTAATTTATTAATCCTTATTTGTCACCAAACCTTACACCATTAGTAAGAGACATTAATTAACTCGTAGCATCATCATAAAATCTCCAATAATTCTAATCCTCCCAAAGAGAGCTAGGATAATTTTCTTATCCATGAGAACCTAACTTTTTCTCAAGAAGAGGAGATTTTGTCTCTTCAATATCCCTTAATCCTTGTCCAACAAGGGGATGGAAATCTAGTTTTTTGATCTTCAATACACATGGAATAGCTTCTTCAAAGTCATAAGAAATTCATGGTGAAGTTATTTAAAGAGGATAATTAAGTTCAATGAGAATCTATAGAGGATTATCCATGATTTAATCATCCCAACAAATGACCTCTAGTTCTCTATATTTAAATCAACCAGACCAATATTTTGCATTTGTTATTGTCACTATGTCAATACTCAATGCATTAATTTTTAACCTAGTCAATTCAATCCCACCTACTAGCATAACACCAATGAAAAGTGGAGGACAAGTTCATCCCAAAAGGCCATTGGTTACACATCCATCCATACCTACTGTTGAAGATCTTATACATGACAACTCTAGTTGTTCTATATCAGAACACATGGGAACAAACATAACCCTATTCAATATGACTCATATCATAGCATCAGTCCCTAACTATAATCTTGGTCCACCATATTCCACCTTTCATACTATTTCTAATCCTAACCCACTTAATCATATAGCTTTTATATTAATCGCAAGGTAATATTCTAATTTGTTAGCCCCTCATCCACCACCTAATAGTTAAGTAAAATAATTTGATCTATGGCATTTTAAGGACTAAATATTCAATTCTAATACTAGCATTGCATACCCAGATGTCCCAATCACAACCAACTATTTATTATCAAGAACTATCTTCTACTTCACAACCTATGTTTCAACAATAATCAAAACATGTTCCCCTAATCCATTCATTATAGTATAATCAATTCTCTCTCTAACAACTCAATTGGAATAATTTAAAGAACAAATGATCATTATCTAAGGTTCATGCTCTAACTAAAATTATTCTTATGATGACCTCTATAACCAACCCCTAGATCCTTTTATAGCTAGTTATCCATTTCATCTAAATTTTGAAACTTCTATGGTTTAGATATATAAAGGGAAAGAATATCCTATTAACCATTTAAAATTATTTAGAATAACTTGGAGTGACATTGCTTATGTTAAAATGTTCCTCCTAGAAATCCTTTCCAAGAGTCTAAGTGGCCTAGCCATGGAATGGTATTAATAGGTACCAAGGAATTCCTTGAAAATTTTTAGGAACCTAATCAATATGTTTATCAAATAGTTATATATATATATATATATATATATATTAATGATAAATTCATCAATAGTGACCTCTATCAGTTCAAATAGTCCAAAGAAAAAGCGTGGCCAATTTCCTAGGAAGATTGAGAACCTTGGTAGGAAGATTATAATATGTTACCCTACCAATGGAATTAGTAGACATCTTTATATCTATTCTCCATGAATAGTTATCCTTTTATTTGGAAACAAGTAACATATTTTCCTTCAAATATACCATTGACATGGATAAAAGAGTAGAAATCACTCTTTTTAAATGAGTAAAATTAAAAATAAAGGCCAACAAGGAGGAGGATATTTTTTTCTCTTTAAACCAAAAGGGATAGTATAATAACATGCATTTTATCAATTATGAGGTCATAGATTCCTAAAAATCCAATAATGTGCCCTAACAGGATGGCCCTGTCGGGATGGCCCCATCCCATTTGCCTGCTCCCCTGCTCCTGGACTACATCTTTCTAGACCCACATGATCCAATGGATCTTCTAGGCTTGTTTCCCATGCTTGACTAATTCTTTGTAGCTATTTGGATCATCCTGGAGACCCTATCCTAGGTGCCTTGGCTTGGTTGGTTTTTGACTAGCCCAGTTGGGGGGTTGTGGCTTATGAAAGAGGGTTTGGCATTTTTTGTTCTTGTTACTCAGGATCACTATCTATATTTTTTGTGGCTTTAGGGGGGCCCATGCTCAACGTATGTAGATGGCCATCCCTTCTTGCTCTAGATCAGGTTTGCAATACCTCTGGGATCTCCTTGTAGATCCAGTGTTTGTCTACCTTTGGGTTTTTCTATGGAGCTCTTGCTATAGTCTATATTTTTTAGTCCTGGGTTGGGACCTTATACTTTTTTGTGTAGTTGTGGCTCTTGCTTTCGTGGTTTCTTACCTTTGCAAAATGGTAGTACTATGTGATTTTATCATGTGAGTGGTCATTTTTGGTGTTTTAGTTCTATAATTTTAAAGGTCTTATAGTGGGACCTTATGCTTCATCATTTATTAGCAGTTGTTGAGCCATGATTGATAATCCCTGTGTTCAATTTTGCTCCAGTCATGGGTCATATTTGTGGTTGGTGTATTTAAAACTTTCCTCTTTAGCCTGCATTATCAGTCTCCTTTGTAGAGAGATCTTGTGGCCTACTAAGATCTCTAATATATGCTAATCCATTTCCAAGCCTTGTTTTCATTTCTACCATTGTGGGATGGGTCTTTGGATTTTCCATACCTTTCTGAACAGGATTTCTTATTTGGACCAGTCTGGTTTTCCTTTGCATCCGGATGGAATTCTATTGTTGAGTTAGCCTGTGTTGGTCATATCCCTTCTTGGATGGAATCCTCCTTTGCTGCAGCTACTACCTAATGGTTAATACCTAGTGGGATTTCTTTGTTCCTACTACTTTTCCCAGGATTCCTTATATGGGTTTGTCATTTCTGGTTTTCCTGCTACTTTTTTTGTTGGTTTATGGTTTCGTAAATCCTTCTTGTTAGGATGGCCTGGAGGGATGGCCCAAGTGGGATTGTAAGTTTAAAATTTAATTTTGAAATTTTTTCTTTGGCAGTCGTTGGGGTTTCTCTACGCTCATGGTTCTGCCAACTCAATTTTTAGGCGAGAATCTGAGTGTAATTTTAAAATTTCAAATTTTGGAATTGTCCCATTAGGACCATCTTCCTATTTTTTATATTTTGCTTGTTTGGGTTTGATACCACCCTTGTGGCTTATCCTTACCTTCTCTTTTGGTCTACGAACCTGATGGTTTTTGTAATCGCTTTGTAATAAGGTTTTGGGGCCCTTTCAAAACCCACTTTTAATCCAAATATCAAAAAAGTAACCTTCAAAACATCATATGGGGAAATTCAACCTAAAAAATCCAAGAATTAGGTGCAAAAATTTGGAAGAACCTATTTCTACCATATTAGAGTAAATTCTCATAGCAAAAATGATAAAACCATGCTAGTCAAACCTATAGAATGCAGAAGAAAAAGGCTTCTTAGTTCAATCCAAATGAACATTGAGATTTTTACATAGTGAATGGTCATTTGACCAATAGGTTTATAGATCTCAAGAATGTGATCCAAGATTTCATAGATAATTTCCAGATTGTAGTCAATACATTTGAGTCATAATCCTCATATAATTAGGACCTTGTCATCTTTCGAAGTCCACTACCCAACCACACCAATCAAAATCAACAAATCATAATGAATAATATTAATTCTTGTAATGTAGCACCTCCTACTCAGGGAACGGTTGATAAAATTACCCAACCCTATCACATGTTTGTATTGTCATGAGGTGACAACACAAGAGTTCACCTCTAGAATTACCATAAACTAATCAACCATTAAGACTACCTTTGGTCATTCTTTCCAAATTATCAAATCCACTTGAAGGACCTCCTTGATCAGTTAATCACAATCTAAAAGTAGAACCAAGGGTTTTTTAGATTTTCTTCAACAACACAAAAGTACTAAAGAAACACACACTTATACTGAGAGGTGAGGTGAACAATATAAGATAAAAAATTTATTTCCACAACAATAACTGCAATAATATGAATGCAATAGTGAATCAATGCATAAAATACCATACACACAAGAGAAAAGGATTTTTATGTGGAAACACCCTTTCGGGATAAAACCATGGTAAAATATTGTTTTCATTTCTTCAATAGAATTTTTAGGTACCAACCCACAGGATACATCAATCTCCTTATACAATTACGTAGGAACCAACCTACAGGAGATACAAATGCCCTTATATAAATATGTAGGCACCAACCTATGAGAGACACCAATATCCTTAGTTAAATACGTAGGCACCAACCTACGAGAGACATAAATCTCCTTGTACAAAAGTGTAGGCACCAACCTATGGGAGACACCAATCTCCTTGTACAAAAGTGTAGGAACTAACCTATGGGAGACACCAATATCCTTGAGGCACCAACCTCAGATATGAAGGCACCAATATTTTGCTCATAAATATGATTAAAAACTCAGCTCAGGTCTGCTCCAAAATATGATCATTAACTTTGCTTAGGTCTGCTCCAAAATCTTCCCTTCAATGGCATACAATATTGTACATTACTTGGAACTTGTATATATGCACTTTCCATTGACCATACCCTCACTAAAGATACATCTTCTTCAAAAAATGAGAACGACACTATTTTGGATGTTTCTTGGATCTAGAAATCTATACACACCATTACTCATATCAAGAAGACCACCACTCCATGGCTGTTAACTACTGTGTCAAACCAATATTACATATACCTATGCTATGGATTGTATAGAGATAATGATTTTTGGTCCAATTCTTCAAAATTCCAACTACTAGTTCTTTTCAGTGGTCTTCTCTGATTTATGTATGCTTTGACATTTCTACTACAATGGCCACATTGATGATGCCCACATGGGTCTTATGGTGGTTGTATTAGCAATTAAAATTGATGTATTTATTCTCCACATGATCTTCTTCAATTTTTGTCAATACTACCCTTTTAAGGCTTCGAACAATGGCTATTCATAGTTCTCTTTGTATGAACAATGATGTTTTCCTTCTGCTCATACTCCAAAATTCAATGAATGGTCATTGGGGCAGATACTAAGAGGAATTCAAATAGTATTGTCTTCATTAAAATTGAATTGCTCTCAAATCAAGCGATTACAATCCGTTACTTGGTTTCTAAGGGCTTTGTGTTTGAAACTTAGGCACGGGTACATACATAAATCTTTTGATCTTCCATTGTTACTGTGAAACTCTTAGTATATAGGCTCTGTATATTTGGCACTCGACTATTTGAAATATTTTCTATTTGCAGGGCTCTTCTTCCGAATTGTGTCTCTCAAAACCATAGACATCTCCCTATCATCCATAAAAAAAAAACTTGTACCTTGGCTCCTCTGCTGGGTCTAATTACATCTCATCCAACGCTAATGGCCCTAGAAATAGTCTTGGATTTCTATATTTTGAATTCACCTTCACAATAACATTGTGCACCATCCTCCATGTGTTCTCACTACGTGTTGTTATTCATTGCACACTCTTCACCATACGTCTCAATGGTCTTGATTCCAAATAGCTATGATCAAGAGATTCAAAGGAATGCCCCAAAATTTTCTCAAATACCCTCACAAAATGGAAACCACCACCTCAAACCCGTTTGTCGATGCAAAGCACTTAATCCTCAATAAATTTTGAAAAATCTCCTTCACTTCATTGCTACATCATACCACATAGCCTTTTCAAACTCCAAGTGTTTCTAGGCCACCAAACCTTTGATTCAACGTAGATTTATCTAAGACTTTTAAACAACCACAGCCATACAAAATTAGAAGCCACCACTGCTACCAAACTGGGAGCTGCTGCTACTACAAAAATGAGAGCCACCACCATATTCAATTCTTAGAAAACCACTTCCTGTTCATGTGCCGAAAGTATTCATCCTCACAATATTCACTATAGCTTATTCACCACACTGCTCATTTTATATCGAATATGTTCGAGCAGATGCACTTTTTGGAATGAATTTCAACATATATATATATATATATATATACATACATACATACATATATATATATATATATATATATATATATATATATATATATATATATATATATATAAACTTATCTTTTAGCTTTGGCACCCAAGAAGTTGGACCAAATATTCATAACATTAATATTCAAATCTTTTAATTTAAATATTTAAATCTTTAATTTAAAATCAAGTAAACCCTTTGATATCTTAAATATTAAAATCAATTAAACAATTTGCCTTGAATAATTCACCCACCATTTGCTAGCAACCAAGTCGGCCTTTGACATCAATGACAACTCAATAGTGAATAATTCTAACAATCTCCCCCTTTGTCATTGATGGCAACCCTGCAAAGAAACTATCCTTTACTGCAACAGGATCACAACTGCTCCCTCTACAAGTTGCTCCCCTTACTGAAATTACAAGCTGCTCCCCTTACTAAAATTCTCCCCCTTTGACATCAATGGCAAAGGCTTCTCGGGGCTAAAGGATAAGGCACTAGAAAACTCCCCCTTACTAACTGCTCTAACTGAGACATTCAATGATGAGATGGGAGTGAAACTACTCCCAACTTACTATGCTCCTTTTCTTGTTCCATTTTATTTTTCCAAACTTTGGAGGACATATCCTTTTGAACAGTTTGACCATCCTCCTTCTTACTTGATTTCGGAAGTTCAGGGAACACCGTTCTACACCATTTAGCTGTATGCCCAAAATTATTACATTTGTAACAAATGATGTTGTAGTCCATGAGAGGTGCAAATGAATTGAAATTCCTCTTGGTGAAGCCAAAATCATTTTTAGCATGGACCCTACAATTTACAACTTTATGACCAAATTGGTGACATGAAAAGCAATAACCATGGAAGAAATATTGAAACCTGTCTGATTGCCTTGGAGGATATGGCCGCATGGTTCTCTCATTGTTGTTTCTATGATGGACCTTGGTCCATGATGATGCTTTGTTTTCTTCCTTCTTGATGCTTCCACTTCTCAACACATCAGCATAGGTCTTAGGCTCTTCTTTAATTATTTTCTTTGATGCCTCTGTTCCTTTTGAGCTTGACTCCTCCTTTTGTTTCTTTTGACTTTCTTCAAAACCAAGTCCAGTCTTTATAACCGAAGATCTCTGTGCTTTGATAATATCATCCAAGATTTTTGTGCTTTTCTCAAACCTAATATTTTGTTGTAGCTTATCATTAGATTTTTCCACTTCCTTCCTCAGAGAGACAATCTCATGTTCCAGTTTTTCACATTCCAACTCTTTTGCCTTTAACTGCTCAGTCATAACTTCTTCAATTCGCTTTGCCTCTTCAATTTTAACTTTTAAGTCGATGAGATCTTGTGAAAACTTTACCTTTGTCTTCTCATCCTCTTGTACTTGAGTCTTCAATCTTGAGTTCTTCTTTCTAAGCCTCTTCACCTCTTCAAGAGAAAAAATAAGTTCCTCTTCTATGTCAACTATGGCTTCCTCTTCATTTTTTGGATCTTTCTCCTTTTCTTGGTTTTCGACAACAGGAGCATCTTCTTTCACCTCCATAGCCATAAATAGGATTTCTTCTCTTTCACTATCGGAGAGGCTTTCATCACTATTGTTGGAAGAACTGCTTGCTTCTTCAACATAAAGACTCTTCTTGTGCCTTTGATAGATCTTCTTCTCATGCTTGCTTTGACCGTGCCTCTTTTTCTTTTCATGATAAAATTTTCTTTCCTTCTTTTTCTTGTATTCCTCTTCTTCTTCACTGCTACTACTTCCAGCTTGTGGGCACTTAGCTGCATAGTGACCAATGTTACCACAATTAAAACATTTCAAAGTATACTTACCTTTGTGTTTACTTGATCCCTTCTTATTTCTTCGCACAAAGTTGGCTTCTTCTTCGTTGCTCGATCCTTCACTTGACTCTGGTTCCTTATTCTTTGTCTTCTTTGAAACTTTAAATGCGGCCTCCCATTTGGATGTTTGATATTTTTTAGTCCTCATCTCATAGGCTGTAAGAATTCCATGTAGCTCATCCATGCTTAAAGTTTTAAGATCCTTCATTTCTTCAATCGCCGAGACCTTCGCATCAAACCTCATGGGGAGTGACCTTAAGACTTTCTGAACAATATTAGGGTCATCAATACTTTCTCCAAGTCCATGAATGGTGTTGACAATCTCATCAACACGGAGCAGATATTTGGTAATATTTTCCTCATACTTCATCTTTAAGTCTTCGAACTCCCTCCTGTGGGTTTGAAGTTTTGCCATTTTAACCTTGTCGTCTCCTTCATATGTTCTTTGTAACTTGTCCCATATTTATTTTGCAGAGGTGCATTGCATGACTTTAACAAACTTTGATTCACATAACCCACTTAATATTGCATTCATTGCCTTGGCATTATTTTCAAATGGTTTCTTGCCATCTTGATCCATGGGAGGGGTTGTAGGTGGTTTGAACCCATCCACAATAGATTGCCATATATCGTAGCCATGTGCCATCAAATAGGTTCGCATCCTCATGCTCCATAAGGCATAGTTAGTCCCATCAAACAATGGAGCCCTACTTGATGAAAAACCTTCTTGGTAAGCCATGTGTGTTCTTGTAAGATCTTCCTTCAAGCGGTTAGGCTTTCATGAAGGAACCTGCTCTGATACCAATTGAAGAAACACACACTTATACTGAGAGGGGGGTGAACAGTATAAGATAAAACTTTTCTTTCCAAAACAATAACTGCAATAATATGAATGCAATAATGAATCAATGCACAAAACACCACACACACAAGAGACAAGGATTTTACGTGGAAACACCCTTTCGGGAGAAAACCATGGTAAAATATTGCTTTTATTTCTTCAATAAAATTTGTAGGCACCAACCCATAGGAGACACCAATCCCCTTATACAATTATGTAGGCACCAACCTACGGGAGACACCAATATCCTTATTACAAATACGTAGGCACCAACCTACGGGAGACACCAATATCCTTATTACAAAGACGTAGGCACCAACCTACGGGAGACACCAATCTCCTTGTATAAAAGTGTAGGCACCAACCTATGGGAGACACCAATATCCTTGAGGCACCAACCTTCGATCTGAAGGCACCAAAATTTTGCTCACAAATATGATTAAAAACTTTGCTCAGGTCTGCTCCAAAATATGATCATTAACTTTGCTCAAGTTTGCTCCAAAATATACCCTTCAATGGCATAAAGGATTGTACATTACTTGACACTTGGATATATGCACTTTCCATTGACCATACCCTCACTGAAGACACATCTTTATAAAATGAGAATGACACTATTTTGGATATTTCTTGTATCTAGAAACCTCTACACACCATTGCTCATATCAAGTAGAGCACCACTCCATGGCTATTAACTACTGTGTCAAACCAATATCACATCTGCCTATGTTGTGAATTGTAAAGAGATAATGATTTCTGGAACGATTCTTCAAAATTCCAACTACTAGTTCTTTTTGATGGTCTTCTCCAATTTGCATATGCTTTGATATTTTTATTGTGATGTCCATATTGATGATTCCCACATGGATCTCACAGTGGTTGTATTAGCTATTAGAATTGACATATTTATTCCCCACACGATCTGCTTCAATTTTGGTCAATACTACCCTTTTAAGGCTTCAAACAATGGTTATTCGTAGTTCTCTTTATATGGACAATGATGTTTTCCTTCTATGCATACTCAAAAAGTCAACAAATAGTTGGTGGGGAAGACGCTAAGAGGAATTCAAATAGAATTGTATTCATTAAAATTGAGTTTCTCTCAAATCAAGCGATTGCAATCTGTTACTTGGTTTCTAAGGACTTCATATTTGAAACTTAGGCACGGGCACATACATATATCCTTTGATCTTCTACTTTTGTTGTGAAACTCTCTATGTATAGGCTCTAGCTATCTAGCACTCGACTATTTGAAATATTTTCTGTTTGCAGGGCTTTTCTCTTGAATCATGTCTCTCAAAATCATAGATGTCTCCCTATCATCAACAAAAAAAACTTTTGCCTTAGATCCTCTGTCGGGTCTAATTACATCTCATCCAACACTGACAGTCCTGGAAATAGTCTTGGATTTATACATTTTGAATCACCTCCACAATAATGTTATGCGTTATCCTCCGTGCATTCTCCCTACATGTTATTCTTCATTATACGCTCTTGACAATATGTCTCAATGGTCTCGATTCCAAATAGCTACGATCAAGAGATTCAAAGGAATGCCCCAAAAATTTCTTGAAGACCCTCAAAAAATAGTAACCACCACCTCAAACCCATCTATCGATGCAAAGCACTAAATCCTCAATAAATTTTGAAAAAGCTTCTTCACTTTGTTGTTGCATCCTCCCACATAGCATTGCCAAAATTTAAGTGGTTCTAGGCCACCAAACCTTTGATTCAACGTAGATTTATCAAATAATTTCAAGCAACCACCACCACTACAAAATTGGGAGCCACCATTTCTACCAAAATGGGAGTCATCACCATCTTCAATTCCTAGGAAACCACTTCTTGTTCACGTGTCGAAAGCATTCATCCTCATAATCTTCATCATATCTTATTAACCGCACTTCTCATTTTATATCGAATGCATTCAAGTGGATGCACATTTTTTTTTTAATTTACATGGTGGAATCGGTAGCCGCCACGAATCCGGGCAGGCTGTCCAACTTTTAAGCGGATGCACATTTTTGGAATGGATTTCAACATATATTTATATGCAAACTTTACCTTTTATATTTTGCACCAAATAAGTTGGCCCAAAAATTCATAACATTAATATTTAGACCTTTAATTTAAATGTTTAAATCTTTCTATTTAAATATTTAAATATTTAATTTAAAATAAAGTAAACCCTTTGATATCTTATATATTAAAAACAATTAAACAATCTGCTTTGAATAATTTTCCCACCGTTTGCTAGCAACCAAGTCGGCCTTTGAACTTCTCAAATTTTATCTTATCCATAAATACATTCTTATTAGAATTTTGAGTGAATACCCAACTCCTCAACAATTAAATCTTGATGAGTTCACTTCTATTGTTATATCAATCAGGGTAAATCACACCTAATATATCCTTCTACAAGGATGTCATTCCTTAATCCTCTTTGACTAGAGATCAACCTTTATACATTACAATATAAATCAATGACAATTTTATAAAAAGAAATTATTCCATAATGGTTCTAGCTTTAATGTATGTGGCATATAACTTATCAATTATTTTGGTCTATCTAGAATGATATGGGGAAATCAAATCTAGTGATTCAGGCCTTTAATAATGGGTAATGCAAAGCTAGTGATACAATATTTCTACCTATAAAAGTTATATTTGAATCCTTAACACCTTGTTTTATGTCATGTCTTATGATTTATCCTATAGCATTATTTTAGGTAGACTTTAGATTCATAAAATGTTGGTCAACACATCCATCCTACACTAATGTTTGAATATAAATACAAGGGCAAGAGCTATAGTAGTCCTAGTGATCTTAAACCCTTCAAATATTGTAAGTTAGTCAAGGTCAAAAGTCAAAGAGGTAGTCTTTGTTCTCATCTCACTAATTATTCTAATCCATCTATTGATCCTTTCTATTTTAAGTCTCCTATCATTAATGCATTGAGTTTGCTTCATCTGCATAATCAATCTAAACAAGATTCAATAGAATGTCATAATAAATTCATCATCATTAATAATAATCAATATTTAATCAATGACCAAACCTTTATAAATAAACCTATTGAAGCTCCCTCATTACCTACAAATAATAAGTTTACATTCTAGTATTAGAGGACAAATAAGGTAGATAAGGAGTTGCTCATTTATTTGTAATGAAACTGCTAATGATGATAATATCGAAGGTATTAACCAATACCCAATCAAATTATATAATACCTCATGTTTCCTATCAAGTATATATCATATTTTCAAACAAAACTATTCAATATAAGATACTAAGATAGAGGGCTAGGTTTGCATGAGAAGGATATCAAAGAACCTTTTCAAACTAAAGTTTGATCTAGATGTTGTGGGATAGGATATATCCCAAATCATAATGAACCCTACCCTACTTCTAATGATGATGATGAAGAGGAGTTTTATTATAATAATCATTGTCATAGATACTTTCTAGTCAACACTATTTCTTTGAATGGGATGGAGTGGAATGACACTGACAATTATCAGTCATTACATCTCATAGATCCTAGTGTCCATCAATTTACTTGGTACATTAGAGTAAATTTCTTAACCTTAGAATTCCCTAAATTGGTCACTAATAGAACTTTATGATTGAGAGAGTGTATAATACAACCTTACCCAAGGTATCCATTTAAGTTATCTTGATCAAAATCCATTTTATTTTTTAGGATTTCCCCCCCAAATTACCAACACAATAATACCATAAAATTTAGATAATGACTAACTATCTATAAACCTTATCTATTTAAAAATATAGGAGTGCTTCTATCCCTTTCTTAATTAGAATGTGAATCCCATAATTTGATTGAGAAAACCATATATGCTATTTTTTACACACCATACAATTCCAAAAGCTTCAAGAAAGATAAAGTCCTAACCACAACAAAATGCAAGGAATAAACAAGTCATTGAAAGAATTTAAGGATATATTTGCTTGGTCTTATGTTTATATGCCTAGTCTAGACCCTTATTTGATCATCTAACATTTGGTCGTTACTCTTGATGCTAAACCTATAAAATAGAAATTGTGATGGTGCACCCTAACATTGCTTTCCTAGTCAAAGAGAAACTTGAAAATCTCCTTGATATAATATTTATTAAATCTATAGATTATTCTAATTATATTTTAAACATTCCCAATAGCCAAGAGAATGGGAATTATTAGAGAATGCACAGACTTTTGGGATGTCAACAAGGCATGTCCTAAGGATGACTTACACCTTCCCAAAATCAACATGATTATCTATTTTATAGTATGGCATGGTATGCTATCCTTAATGGATGGGTTTTCAATATACAATCAAATTATGATAGACCCTTAGGTTCAACCCAAAATAGTTTTCACTATCCTGCTGAGAATATTCTACTAACAAGTCTTGCCCTTCAAGCTAAAGAAATTAAACCACTTATCAATGAGCCATGATCTATATCTTTCATGATATGATGCATAATATTGTGATGTGTATGACATCCTTGGTTTATCCTTTAAATTCCAAGATCAATTTTAGGACCTTAGGTGTATTTTTGAAATACTAAGGGAATACAAGGTATGCCTAAAACCTTAAAAATTGTCTTTAGAGTAACATTATGGAAGCTCTTGGAATTTATTATATCTAAAAGGTCACTAAAGTCAATCCTGGTAAAATATTGATTGTTTTTTGTATTCCACCCCCTCAAATGAAAATCCAACTCTAGAGTCTCCAAGTTACAATTCAAGCTAGTAGGATATTTATTTCCTAGCTTGTTGATAAATGTTAGCCCTTTACAAAACTATTGATAGCGGATGTGGTTTTGAAATGGGACAGCATATGTTAGGCCACATTTGATGCTATAATATCCTATCTCATGTCACCTATAGTCCTTGTCCCACCTAACTCTCACAAACCTTTATTATTATACATAACTTTCAATAACTATGCTTTGAGAGATATATTGGCATAATATGATGTTCAACATAGAGAAAGGGATATATTTTCTATTAGTTGAACCCTATTCAATTATGAGATATATCCACCCTTAGAAATATTTTTCTTAACTATAGTTTTTGCATCCCAAAATGTTAGATATTGTATGCTTAGCCATAAAATATTTATTATTGTAAGATTCAATCTGTTATGATACCTCATTTCCATGTCCTTTATCTTAGGAATAATCACTAAGTGGGTCAGTGCACTTAGCAAATTTGAGTTACAATTTATTAATTAAAAGTTTGTGAAAGGTCAAGTGATTATTGAACAATTAATAGCTATACCCTTGGAAGCAAGACAACCCTTAGTGGTGGATTTTTCTTATTAGTCTATATTCAATATGAAATAATAATAATATCATATAGAATCTTGGACTCTATACTTTGATGGTATAAGATGCATTATAGTCATTCTACAATAGCAATTAATCCCTGTATCCTTCAAATTAAGGTTCTCTTAAATCAAGAACATAGCATGATATAAATACCTTAGACTAAGGATCAATTTTTCTAGAACCATCAATGTTATAATTATCATTATCTATGAAGACTCTCAACTAATAATTAACCAATTTAATAGTGTACATCAAACTAAAGATAACAAATTAACACCATACAAAGATATTATCGATAAATTGATGGCTACCTTCAACAAAGTCATCATTGATATTATTCACAGGTCTAATAATGGTCATGTTGATATTATGTATTTGACTTCCTCTTTTATCCCTCTAGAAATAGAATATTAAGAAGCCACAACCATCATTAGGCAATTTAGGGATCACACAACTATAAAATCGAATTAAATCCCCTTAGAATTTTTTTATCTTAAAAAAACTGCATCCCTTAGCCCTTGGTATAAGGATATATTTTATTACCTCAAAGAAGGCACTTTTCCTAATGGTTTATACTATAATGAGTATAATAACCTTAAGCAAAGAGCCTATAAATATGTCCTTATCAATGATATATTGTAATGTCATGCTCTTGATGGTACTTTACTGAAGATTTCAGACCAAACTAAAGCCTAAAAAGTGGTTCAAATTCCATAATGGATCCTATGGTGGGAATTTTAGTGGTGTCACCATATCTAAAAAATACTTATAATGGGTTATTATTCACCATCCATGAAGAAGGATCCTTGTGAATATGCTAGAATTTGTTACAAGTTTCAAAAACATGACAACCTTATTCACACCCCTTCCCAATCCCTATAATTTATTACCTCACCTTGGCCTTATCTTTTGGGGGGATTGGACATAATCAAGAAGATAAATCCTATATCTTCTCATGGCCACAAAATTATCATCATTGCCACTAAGTAGTTTATAAAATGAATGGAAGCTATACACCTAGCTTTGAAACTATAGTACATGTATATTATTAATCTTCAATCAAATTATTTTTCATTATGGTATCCATTCTATTATCATTTTAGACAATGGCACACTTTAAAAATAAGGATGTCCAAAATATTTATGTAAAATATTAAATATAGCACAAATGATCTACTTATTATTTTCATGGCAGTGACCAAGCTAAATCCCCTAATAAAACCCTTGTTAAAATCCTTAAGAAGATAGTTAATAAAACTAGAAGATATTGGTATCTCCAATTATACCTAACCCTTTGAGCATATGACACAAGTACTAGAACCCTTACTAGAGTGACACCTTATTCTTTGGTCTATGGTATAATCTTTCCCTTTAGCTTGATGCCCCTTCACTACAAATTCTATTGCAAGATGCCTCTATAGAAAAAAAATATTATCTCACTTACCTTAGCCAACTAGAACTGATTAATGAAAATTCCATACATGCACTAGATCATCTTTGGGTCTACCAATATTAACTTAAGAAATACTATAGTAGAAATTTGTAATTCTAATCCTTTGAAATTGGTTATCTAGTTCTCAAGAAGAACCAAAAGAACACCAACAATAAAATTCAAACTCAAAGGAAAGTTTGAGCTCAATTATCTAGGTCCATACATCATAATCATGAAGTATGTTTCATGCACAACCTTACCATACTAGATGGTAAAGAAATCAAATAACCTATGAAGATCACACATCTTAATAAAGACTATGCTTAAAGCTTTAAATTTGAATGTTTGTTTTGTGATTGCTTACTTGCATGACTTGATTGCATAACTCTTGTTGTGTCTATTTATAGAATAAAGAGTCAAGGGCCCATAATGACTTGCAAATTATAATCCTATCTAGGTTAGTTATTTTTTTAACTATATATTTCACGTAAGTAGATCCCCCTTTTCTTGTTATATAAACTATCTATTTGGACATTGAGAAGAAACTTAAGTTTATTTTCAATTTGTGTTTTTTCCCACAAGGATATATGTGTTTGAGTAATGAGTGATTATCATCAACATCATCTATCCTTCTTTATCAAAATTTTATTTCTATAGTAATTAGTCAATATTTATTCCATCCAAATAAATCCACTCTTCAAACTCAACTATAAATTTATACCTATCCTCACACTTCCAAGACTATCAATCTTGCAGGTTTATACTTAATATAGGAATTGAGATGGATAATTATTATACTCTTAGAACCAAATATCCAAGATTCATCCTCATCATTCCAATTCTTTCCAATAGTTTCTCTTATAATCCTTGTTTTCTTGTATCCAAGTTACATAGGGATGGCATGTCCTCCTTCACTTAGGTACAAAGTAGCAAGGCTAAAAGGTAGGGGAACATTACAATTGACTCTATCCAAAACTTTCATCAACCATATTCTCCCATTGTAAATGGATGATTCTAGTTAGGTTAGATTTTTTATCCTACTATGATACCAATGAGTCCATATCATTAGATCATCATATCTCTTGTGACACATTAACCTCATATATTTTTATTTAAAAAAATGGAACCAACTATATGTCTCTTGAAGGATTTAATCTTCACTATCATACAACCATCCTCAATTTATCCCTAGTTGGATCACTTTACCTCTTATGACATTTTAACCTCGTGGATTTACACTTAAAAAAAAAAGGTATCAACTATTTGAATCTCCTATTAAGTTCAAAATTTTGAGGTTGATAAGTCATAAAGACTTTTGATTCTCTTCAAATTATTTTCCCTGAATATTTATTTCATGAATATTATTAATCAACTTATCCAATCTTTCTAGATCTCCATCCATTGCCACATGATGAATACTACAAGATTTATAGGTTTTGATGGTAACATAATCTTTCCATGACCTACCAACCTTATCAATTTGTATTTAATAGAGGAAAATAATCACATGCTTCTTTCATTAAATCTAAACTCCCAAGGTTGATAGGTCATGAAGACTATTTCCCCCTTCCAAATCAAAAATCCTATTGTATGATGAATAATGCAATATTCGCAAGTGATTATGTTAACAATATCCTCTCATGATTTATCAACCTTACTAATTTGTAATCAACTATATGTTTTCTCCATTAAATCTAAATCATCAAATTTGAAAAGTCATAAAGACCTTGATATCTGTCAATATTATTACTATTAAATCCCTCATATATCATAATCCTACCACATGATGAATTTTATCAGATTCATACGTGTTTATGGTAACCTAATCTCCTCCTTCAAATTACATGTTCAAAAAGTGATCATATTGAAACATCTCCATTCTTGATTTTTACTTCACAAAATTACATCACCTATGCTATGTCATCATTATTGATGAAATTTATATTTCTTTTGTACCCATTTAAATATTGGATGGACTCAATAGAATGTTTCAATCATCAAAACCTCCCAAAACACATATAGATATGTGGACAATATTAATCACATAATAATAAATTCTCTCACTACCTATTAATTGGGGATTAACTCATTATTAATTTTTCCAAATAAACAAAATCACCATCATTTTACATAGCATCTTCTCTCACATCATAGAAAAAATTCCTAAAATGTATTTGTCTTAAGGTAAATGTATTGTCATTTGGAACATCTAAAAAGTCCTCTAAGACATTTATCTAGATGTAAATATATTTCCATTTGGCACGTCCAAAATTCCTCTAGGATATTTTCTATAAGTAAATCGATCACCATTTGGCATAGTATAAGTCCTCTACTACATTTATTTAGAGGTAAATTTATCACCATTTGATGTATCCAAAAGTCCTCATGAACATTTGTTTTGAGGAAAATCTATTGAACTTTTAAGCAAAACAAAAGGGTCTTTTTGGCATTTGCCTAGGGTCACAAAAACATATTTATCTTATATATGTATCATAATTTTGTCTTATAGCCATACCATTTTTTGTATCTAAGTACCCTTGCACATGACTCTTCTATTTAATATCTTGTATCCTAGCCATGCCTTATGGCCTATCTAGAGTCCCCCTAGGCACAATTTTTTATATCCTCTTGCATTATAATAATGCCTTATCTATATATCTATCTATCTATATAAGGCTAGGTAGGATGTCCTATTATATGTGAATTGACAAACCACATGTTCATAGTGGAAAATATCCCACTATGAATATGTGGTTTGCCAATTCACATATGTATATATGTATGTATGTATGTATGTATGTATGTATGTATCGTAGCTATCAATGTGAATCATCCAAATTCTATCTAAGGACATCTTTGTTCATTTCAAAAAGTCAAAAGTTATTATCATTGTCATTATTTAAAATCACAAAAATATCAACACATGGAAACTATATCTTAATCATATAAAATCATAAAATAATCATGACATCACATAATTAATTGATAATATATCAAATTAAACATACATAACACATACTATTCTCATCCATATACTAAATTATGACAAGAGTCATGAAGCAAATGAAATTAAT
Organism: Wollemia nobilis; assembly: GCA_028583015.1. NCBI lineage: Eukaryota > Viridiplantae > Streptophyta > Pinopsida > Araucariales > Araucariaceae > Wollemia > Wollemia nobilis. The sequence goes on from JAQPPZ010017065.1 coordinate 384,986, forward strand.
ATAAATACACCATCATAATATAATATATCAATATAGTATAACAAAATTGACCCCTAGATATGGGCTAGGGTTAGTTTTGGAACCGAATATATAAGTATTCTCCTCCTTGTGGCATTGCCATACTCGATAAATGAAATGACTAGAAGGTAATGTACCAAAACTATGTTTGTATCTTGGTCCATGTTTTTTTGGGTGAAGATATGCACCAACCAATAGGTATAACAACATGGTATGTTATTCAATATTGGGTCAATTTTTTAACCTTTTCTATCATATTCTATTAAAATTGTGTTCCATCTACATTTACCTGGGGTAACTCTATTGTATGTCTTTGTTGTATAGTAGCCAAATAATCTAGGAGAGTTTGGACTATATTTTTGTTGCTCCTATTGGATATTACTATGGCCTTTTCCATGATAACATCCCTCTCTATAGTTAATATGATGATCATTAATTACATTATAAAGGTTTTTTGCACCAAGAGATTCTAATATTAGGTTTGTATTCTTGCATTTGATTATGTTGTATCTTGCTCATCAATAAGGGATGCCATCATTGCCTATAAGCTAACCACCTGACTACCCAACATATTCCCCTCTACTTCCATCGATGACTAAGGAGACCTATTCAATCATGCCTCACCCATCATGATCATTGAAATCCTTGGAAGTACTATTATGGACATCATTACTAGAATACTAACATGACTACTATTTTTGCTCTCTAGTGCCTCTTCCCTAGCTACATCCACTAGCGATTCTCACCCTCTATGGTTGAACAATATAATACCAACCCTAATAGTAATTGCTTACTCTAGGGGCATCTATACAAGGATCTAAGAAAACTAGATCATTTACATTTGGCTTAGGGTATGAATCTAAATTAGATATAACCTTGAAGCCCTACTCCTATATCAATTATTGGCATCGGACTAGGCTAGGTAGGATGTCCTATTATATGTGAATTGGCAAACCACATGTTCATAGTGGAAAAGATCCTACTCTTATTATTGCCCCATTAACCATAATTTCCATATAGCTCTAGTCAAATAATAATTATCCTCTTCCCTACCTAGGTTCCCCCATAGACCTTCCACATGACCTACTCCTAGTGAAAATCATCTATTAAGCATTATACCTTGCCCAAAATATTTTGATATGGGTAGCTTTGTCCTCATTTTAAATTATATAGCCACCAAAAATCTCATGGTGCCTCATCATCATCCACTTGCCCTAATAACCCTGATAACCACTCAAAATTTATACACTCCCAGTCCCATACCTAGAGAATTGTGTTATAGGAAAACCCATGGATCCCCTATACACCACTAAATGCAATAGTCGTATAGGAGGGAAAAAACATTGGGACCCTAGGTAAATATGGTCTAATTCTCAAGCATCTCTTCCACCACCTCCCCTAATCCCCAGTGCCTCAACCTCTTGCTAGTGTCACCCACCAAGACCCATGACACTAGTATGGTCAACAATGTCACCTTTTAATATAGTTATCATAAAACATAAGAAACATTGATATCAATACCCAACCTCATAAGATGCAATATTGGGTTTCCTATCATCTTTTTCAAGCTCATTCATTACAAAGATTGAATTAGATAGGGGTACCCCTAATGGAAACCTACAATATCCTCCATATGTCCTCAATATTGTTGGTAACCTCATTGTATAACAAATAAAATGTATTTTTCTTTGAATACTACTGCTCCACTAGTGTTGTCAATAATGCCCTATTGAAATCCACCTTCGATATAAGGGTAACATGATACAACCATACTACTAATAGGAATTCATAATTCTTAAATTCCAAGAGTGTGAGGATCATCTCCAAGTAATGGGGATGTTGGTCATGATAGTCCAAAGTTTAAAGCCTTACCTACATCAATAAATAATAATCATTAATTTCATCCTCAAATTCATCATATCACATATCATCCTAGTTAAAGTGCCATCACTTGGTAAAAGGGTCATCAAAAGGTAAAAGTGTTGAGTGTAAAAGCACCTCATCTACATAAAAATACTACATAATATCACCAATACAAGATAAAATAACTATGCAATAGTGCTTCCACTATGAAAAATATTGCATTGAATTATTAACACATTTTTCAAGACAAAATAATAAATTCTTGAAAATTCTAGATTATATACTTGAGGTCAATCTTCCCTCTCACTACTAGTGGTCTCACATCTAGTCGCTATAGTGCATAGGTGTTGCCTATTATGCCATCAAAATATGCAGTGTTTATATATGTCCAAAGCACATTTTTGCAATAGTGAAAACAAAAAATTATTTTGTTTTTACCTCCTTATCCATTTTACTCCCCACTCTTCCAAGCTAGTCTTTTCCTTCATCATTATTTCTCATCTATTCAACTATGTGCATCATAGTCAAGCTTCCTCTTTCAAACCTAATTTTTATAAAAAACTTGAGGGGGTACATAGGGGCATGGAAACATTCAATGTTATCATAAAATAAAAAATTACATCATCAATAATCAACTTATAATAAGTATCAATAATTTTAAATCTTAAATTTGATTCATCATAAAATATATTTATCTCCAAATTAGGGCACACAATCTAGTATTTATCATGCTCATTATTTTATGAATTTATTAAAAAAGGACAAATATAGACACTCAATTTTGAGTGTAATAAGTCACACAAACATGAAAACGTCCACCTCATTAAACATAATAAACATATTGATCAAACAAAGAAGATAAATTATTATCCAAGGAGCATTCAATAACCCAAATAAAAAATGATATACCCAAGATAGTAGCACCAATGATATTTTTGACCAAGGTACAATGCTTTTTTCAAAATATAAAATATTATCTTCTACTACCCAGTCAAATCACTAGTAGGAATTTTAACATTAGCGTCAAGAACATAAGCATTACCACTTCTTTTGCCTCCAAATCTATTACCTATCATGAATTAAAAAAAAAAAAGGTAGCTAACTCATGTTAATTATTCATCAAATTATAATCTAGCCTTTGCTAGTATTACTTGATATCCATCTAGTTTCAAGCATCTAACATGATTAGAAATCATGCATGCATTTCTACTTATACATTTTAAATTCACCAACCAAAAATCCTCCAAGTCACATGCATGTATTCTAAATCTCTAATCATATCCACTCATCCCAATATTTCCTCCATTCAACACTAAATCTGAAGATAACTCTCATCTCCTTTCAAAATTACCTCTAACAAATCCTTTATGGGTGCTACAACTTCTATAAACTAGCCATTGGGGCATCATAAACACATATCTAAGATGGTTAATATAACACTACAAAATTCTTTATCAAGTTAAGGTCCAAAATGCTAAAGAATTACTATTAAAGTACCCATTTGTGTTCAAATACCATATCAACAAAGTCCTCCTATGATTTCTATTAAAATATCTTTAGTAAACCGATAGATTTCATGTGGGAAATCCTAACAATATCTCTTTTGTTTTGAGCCTTATTCAAATGCCTCCCATGATTGCATCCATAAAAGCATTATATTTCTTGGTCTTCCATCACCAACTTTTTGTATTTGTCTCTAAACTTTCTCTTTTGTCATGTTTTTCCTTTTTGTTTATCTTGTTTCATTTTGCCTTGATCATTCATTTAAAACCCCTTTGTTCTTTATCATGTTTTCCTTTTCATTATTTTATTATATTTCTATTTGTTGTTTGATTAGGTTATTTTTATATTGTACCACTATTGGTCAAGATTTTATATTTTGATCATTGTTGCGGGTCCATAAATTAAAATAATTCTCTTGTTGCACTTATAGGTAAAAGTACCATCATTCTATAGTCTCAATAGTGTTATTGCATTCTAATAACTATGTAGACCTCTAAAATCAAGAAATATATCTTAGAAAAAATTGTTGTTACCTGACAACTTTATCAATAGCATTGCCTATGCTTTTGCAAGTGCCAATATTTTGTAGTGTTTTGTAGTATGGTCCAAATCCAAAAATTATTTTTTATTATTTGATTTTCTATTTTTTTTTAAACAAGGGTTTGATGGAGTAAGACAACTTAAAACTTAATCCATCATTAATTTTTTTTGCATAGGTTTGTTGCGACATGAAAGGAGCAAGCCAAAAAGTAGGAACATTTAGATTGGAGCAACATGAGATCCAAGAGCAAGAAACAAGTTTTATCTCTCTAAAAGATTCTTTCTTTTATTTTTAGAATAATTATCATGTTTACATTATTGCATTAGTATATTTGTTCTTTATCTGTAAGTGTTTTCAATAAAAGAAAGTAAAAAGGGCATACATTCTAAGACATTTGTTTTAAGTCTTATCATTTAAGCTTCATACTTATATTAGATTTTGCATTTTAAAAACATGTTTGGTATCATGTGGGATAGATCCTCTTTGCTTCCTAAAGGTATCCTTGCACCCTTGTCTTAACATAAAAAATAAATTAATAAAATCATTTACATCATTGAAAAAAATTGCATTTAAGATTATTGACTTCTTTGTCTGTGTTTTGTGTGCTTTGTATTCGTAGTCTAAAATAGCAAAATAATTTGAAATTTAATTTCTTTTAGGTTATTTCTAAAAAGGTAGGGCAAGATGGAATATTTAGGAAATGTAGGTATTTTCTAAATTAAAAACCCAAAGCTTAGATCTTGTGACCTAATATACCTCCTAATATCTTTTAAGTGGTGAATGGACTTGATGTAATACAAGGATAGAGGAGGTAGTGTGCCTCTCCTCATCCACCATATGACTTTTCATACCCACAATGTGATCAATCAATGCATGAGAAATCAGGTAATAATAATACATCCTACTTGTATGAAATTGAATTAACAAAGATGAGAAGATGATAAAAGGGCAATACCACAATCATCACACATTCCACAATCCAAAGGGTGGTGCCACTAATGGCAAACAAAATATCTTATCAATTTCTTATTATTTTAAAAGAGGAATACATCCTACTTGTATGAAATGGAATTAACAAGAAATGATAAGAGGAAAAAAGGGCAATACATAATCATCATTCAGTTAGGGGTCCCCTTAACCCCTTGTTGCAAAAGGTTCAAGATTCTTTTCAAAATCCCCTTTTCAATCTAATAAAAATAAATTTTTATTATTTCAAAAGAAAAAAGCAATTAAAATATGGGAATAACAAAGTGTATCTCTAATTATCTCAAGGAAAAAAAAAAAAAATTGGACTCTATGGCTCCTAATTATAGTCAAATTTCACCATTGAGTTATCTTGGGGAGAAAATCTTACTCCTAGTAAAAGTAAATATGTGGAAGCATATTTAGCAAAATGATGTACCTTCAAATGTTATATTCCTCTAACCATATCTCTAAATGGATTAGAAGCCTTCTAAAATTATTAGTGGTGTCACTACATGCCAAAATATTATTTTTTAAAGAATTTCCTTAGGATCCATGCATTCTTTATCTAACTTTACCTAGTAGCAAGAGATTCGTTCTAAGAGGAAGATTAAATTGCTCTTACTTGGAAGTACTTTTCTTCACATGTACCAATTACATTGCTTGAGTAAATTATGTCTCTAACCAAAATTTTGTAAGACTAAGTTTCTAGAGCCTCCAATTGATTAATTCAAGGGCTTTACAAGTCTTCAAAATGTGGGTGATCCCAAGGTAGTAACAAGGTTACTACAATTATACTCTCAAATTGTTAGTAATATTTTTTTCGTATGAGTATTTATCCCATTTGAATCCATTTTTGCTTTTAAAGGTTCTTATTTTCTACATTGAGGTGCATGCATAATTAATGAGCTAAATTATTATTTAAGTTGATTATTTCCTTAGGATATTAAAGGTTAAGTAATAATCAATCAAATGATTTCTAGTTTGAAGTCATTTTCTTTTATTTTATTTCATCTTATTTTATCTACATCCTTTAATCATAATAAGAGATTTTATTTATTGAGAAGGATCTATACTTCTATAAAATTATGGAGAACTTCAATCATTATTCTATATATTTTTCATGAAGTTCAATATATGGTCTAATGAACATATTTTAGACAAACATGTACATATGAAGCCCCTCAAAATTTAAGTGTTTCATCATCATCCAAATAATATCCAACATACTTACCCTTTCTTGGATCATTAGAAAGGTTAGCTTATTTACCTTCATAGTATCATGTATTCCCTTAAATATGATGCATGAGTTGATTTTTTAGGTATAAAATTACTATCATTGAGGCACAAATATGTCTCCTTTTGCTTAAAATATTTATGACCTTATTCTTCTTACCCGTACTATAGAATATGTCAAAATCACATGGAGGAATTACATCCAACTATGTTGTCTAGCATTTAGACCTAATTAAGTAAAAAGTGACCTCAAATTTTGGTGATCCCATTTTAGTATAAATTTTTACCCCTATAGGTAATATCTCAATTGTGTCAAAGAATGAACTATTTTAGCCAACTATAGGTCATGTGTAGGGTAATTTACTTCACAATATTTGAGTTTCATGACTCATACATAATTACACACCCATCCTATAATAAAACATCTCTAATCCTTTCTTGCAAGCATTCATGCACATTACAAAATATTTTTTTGGATCTAGTACAACCCAAATAGATGCATTGGTTAACAATATTTTTGGCTCTTGAAATGTTGCTTCATATCTCTATCACCAATAATTTCTTCCCTTTTTCCATAGAGATATGATAGGATTATTTTTTCTAGAAAATATGTAAATAAAGTTTTGATAGTCTCCTATTAGTCCCATAAAAATATTAATTTTTAAAACATTTGTAGGGGTTGTGAAATTTATAAATACCTAAATCTTTAATGGATCAATTAATATCTCTTTTTTCTAGATGAAATACCCCAAGTATTGTATATCTTTATGAAATAAGCATTGATTTGAAATCCTAGCATATAGATTTTATTCTCTAAGGTATTTGTAGAACTAAAATCATATATTGGAATTTACACCTATTTCTAATAACCAAAAAAATCAATTTATTCACTCAAATATTATACAAAAAGCGTAAGAAAAGAAAAGAAATAGATATATAGATTATGGGTATTCTTAAGCACCAAATAATCACTATATTATCCATAGATAAGAATATCAACACTTTGATACAATGGATGGAGTGGTTGGAGGTATTTGTACCAATACGAAAAATACCAATTGCATAACCAAGCTAATCTAATATGATATAACAAGTGGGATTTATGTTAGTTACAAATTATAAAGTGGTTTTAACCATAACAAGGTAATCGTGGCCCATAGAGCTTACATAAATGAATAATTATATATATTTGTGCACTGATTGCTTGTAGGCCTATCTAATACTATATCATATAATGTTGGTCTTGATAATAAGTTATATTACACTTTCAACACCCCCTCATAATATAAACCAAGGTTCCAAGGAGAGAAGACATTAGTGGAAATAATATCTTCCTCCCATAATGGATGCTCTAATGAGCCTTCATAGTTAGGAAGACTTAACTGAACCCCAAAATAATCTAGAAGCTTGGTAATACAAATAAGACCCTTGCACTTGCTAATATACTCAAGTTGGATCATAGTTATCACAACCAATATTAGATAATTCCACACATATAGAAAAAAACTTCCCCTTTAATTCCATATGAGGAATACAAGCTAAGCATATCCCCTCTTAGAAACTACTCCAATCTTCTATAGTTGCATAAGGCATGACTTGGAAGTAAAAAATGTTCTTTCATAGTATACTTCACCTTGTTTGAAAATTTTGACATACCCTTCACTTTCTATCACCAAAAATAGTTTTACATGAACCTATTTATGAGAATATCCATTACAAAATTTGAATAGTATCTAAACATGAAATATAAGAGATATGAGATTATGAACAATTAGATATTCATGTACAAAATGAATCAATAGACCAAGCATTTTGTGGGAAGAGGAAGGATTGACTAGAGAATATTTTGAATCATTTTCCTATGTGCCTCCAAAAGACCTAATTGTTGCTTCTAATATCATAAATCCAACTATCTTTCTAATGAATATGGACCAGATATTCTAATTGTGTAATATACTATAAATTTAACCTTTTAAAATAGAGAATTAGTCTTTGAGTACTATTAAGAACAACTATCCCCTAAGACTATAATAGGTCCTTGAACTGATGTCACCAATATAAAAAACTCAAAAATCATGTGATTTGAAAAGGTGGCTCAAAATTCTTTTGTATGCAAAAATTATGGCCTTTAGGAGAGTTACCCTAATTTCCCTAAAGAAATGAAAAAACAACCTCACAAAACTTAGAATTGTTGTATCCAACCACTATTCACCACTTGGCATCCACTAATTTATTAATGATTGCTATTGATAGTTGCAACTTGTTAACCATAGGACATTGATAGCAATGATATTTTAGTACATATTGAAGTATGATTGGTTGAATTGGCACATATAGAAAAATTATTTAGTGGCTCATAAATATGCCATGTTGGTCATCATGTTGCTTGAATGCTAACATCATTCATCAATAGGTGCTAAAGGGGTTTGAACCTAAGTCTTTGCTAACGAAAATAGCTTGTATTAACCATAAAAATGCCACAATTATTGAGGTGCTTAAGGCATTCCTAAATAGATGACATGATAGTATGACATAGCTCCAAGATGGAACACAAAGAAAAAAAATTTGATCAATGGAGAGATTCAAACATAAGTCATCCCATCTATGAATACCTTTGCAACTTTAGAATAAATATATAGGCATAGAAAATAATAGTATCATATTTTTATACCTCCATAGATGATATAATTTGAGCCTTCCACAATGAGAGTGATTTGATAAAATAAGAGCATATGATTTGAATGTGGACTACCCTCTCATAAAAACCCAAACATCGACTCCTCTAATCGGTCTCTATTCTACAAAAAAAAATAGAGATCATGCTTACATTTACCCCCTGACTTGCTTTTCCTTAAAATAAAAAAGCTTAGCATAGATTTGAACCTATAGATTTGAATGTTGGAAATATTAAGCACGCTGATTTTTCATTGATGTCAAAGGTGCATAGTCATTGATGTCAAAGGTGCATAGTCATTGATGTCAAAAGGTTGATATCAAAAGAAGGTAAGGCAAAGTTCATCTCAAAGCACATGGGACACATTTCTAAGTAATTGAATAAAAGGTTTGAAGATCCAAGTTTAAGACCATGGTTCAAAAAGAAGGCAAGTTTAAATTACAAGTGACTAAGGCTTAAAAGAGATAATATTATAATATTTTAATATTATAATATTTGGGACAAAAGGTTTGAAGACAAAGGTTCAAGTATTGCAAGGGAAGTTAAAAAGTATATTATAATATTTTTATATTATAATTTAAACTCAATATGGGTTTGGCACCAACGTGTTCAAATGTTTCGGATGAAAATTTTAATATAAGCATTGACATCAAGAAAGGAGGTGAAATCCATATAAATATGGATTAAAAATCATTCACTTGGTAATGTTTTTCGATCAAGGCAAACCGATCTCCCTCGTGCGCAAGTGTGAGAAACAGAGAAGAGAGAAGATAAATTTCCAAAAGAGACATGACGATGCGAATAAGGATAATATCATGGATATTTGTTCTCAAGCAAGCAGTTGGCCTAGCGACAGTCTAGGTAGCGCTAAGACACAAGGCAAGCAGGAGGTCTTAGGGTCAAAACTCAGTGGTGATATTTTTCATGTTTTTTTGATAGAGAGGATTCGTCAAAAGGTTTAAAATATAAATTGTGCATATACGTTCTTGTGCAGGCAGTTGGCCTAGCAACACCGCAAGCAGCACTAAAGCACGGGCAGGCAGGAGGTGTCGAGATCGATTCCCACCCATGACAGTTTTGGTAAATGCAAAAATTAATATTTTTTATCTTATGTTAAATCATTAGGAGGCATAAGTCATCTTTGGTCATTGTGTGCACTATTTTACTTAGGGAGTCATAAGGGCAATAAGGGTTTTATATTTTGGAAAATATTTTAGAATAAAATATAAAAGGGAAATTGCAATATTTTAAGGTGTTTTTTTTTATATGCAAAAGTGAGGAGTAATAAGGTGTAATTAGTTTTTAATTAATTTGTATTTTGGTATTGTTGATATATTTTCTTGGCACTTTAGAAAGGAGAAATAAGGTGTAATTTAAGTCTATTTATATTTTGTATTTTGGCACACCTTTGAAAAGAGAAGTTTGAGGTTTTAGTATTAAAATTCAAAGCTTTATATTTACAAGACTAAAGAGAAATTATAGAGTATATTTGAGCACATCTTTGAGGAAAGGTTTTGTGATTGTTTTGAAAAGAATATTGGCTAACCTCTTGAAGTGGCAAAAAGGAAATTTATTGTGAAATAAGTTTTGAGGGCACATCTTCATCAAAACAAATTAAGAGGTAGGGTGATATCATTCCTTCTCTAAGGTGTTTGGTTGAGAAAAATATTTCTAAATTATAAGGTGGAGAAATAAGGATTACATATGTGAATTGTTGGAAATATTTGAGCTAGGATTTGTGAAACAAATCGTACATTATTGATTGATGAAATTGGAAACACTTATGTTAGGATTTTAAAGAAATTGTGCATTCTTTTTTAAAGAACTAGTGAAGAATTTGGGTATTGTTGTGAGTGAAATTGAAAGTGAATGGGCAAGTGTTAAAGACTATTTTTGTGAAGCAATTTGTGCATTATTGTGTTTAATCATTGAGAGTAAAATTTGCAAATAATATAAACCAGTTTTGCAAAGCGAAGTTATACGCTAGTTTTATTTGTTTTGAAAGGGATTTGCAAGAAGTAGAGATTGGATTGGATGAATGCAATATTTGTGAATATGAAGAACATATTAGGTATTTGATAGTACATATCATTCTCTATATGTTTAAGAGGTTAAACGAATTCTAGGTAGAATATGTCTAAACTGCCTAGTTGAAGAAAGCATTTTTGAAAGAGATATAAGCATTACTTGTATACAAGATTTAGAAACATTTGAGCAGGTTCTATGAGCAGCATTGAGACAGATTTGAAGTAGGTTTAAGGTAGATTTGAGCAAGTATTGTGAGAAGACTTGAAGCAGGTTTGAGGTAGATTTGAGAAATTATTGTGAGAATACTTGAAGCAAGTTTGAGGTAAAATTGAGAAAATATTGTGAGAAGACTTGGGAAAAAGTTGAGAATAATTTTGTGAGAAGACTTGAAGCAGATCTGGGTAGATTTAGAGAGCAAATTTGGACAAATTTATGAGTAGAGTTGGAACAGATTTGTTCTAACTTTGTAACGATATTTGGTGTAAATTTGGGTAGGGATAGAGCAGTTTTGAGGTATATTTGTGCATGTAATATGTGCATATTTGGATAGATTTATGAGCAGAGTTGGAGCATATTTGTGCTAGCATTATGATGAGGTTTGGTGTAGATTTGAGATAGAGTTGAGAGTAATCTTTGGAGTAGACTAGAGTAAAGGGGATAGAGTTATCCTATGGAGAGAGATCCACAAACTAGAGAAGAGAGGATAGAGTTCTCCTATGGAGAGAGATCCAGAAACTAGAGTAGAGGGAATAGGGTTGTCTTATGGAGAGATATCCACAAACCAAAAAGGGGATAGAGTTATCTTATGGAGAGAGATCCACAAACTAGAAATGATATAGATTTCTCCTATGGAGAGAGATCCACAAATCAAATAAAAGGGGATAGAGTTCTCCTATGGAGATAGATCCACAAACCAAATAGGGGATAAAGTTCTCCAGTGGATAGAGATCCATGAACCTGAGTATTGGGGATTGAGATCTCCTTTGGATAGAGGTCCATAAATATTGTAATAGGGAATTGGTTCCCAAGAAATATTTTGAGAAAATTTATAAGAAATATTTTCTTCATGGACGTAACCCACATTGGGTGAACCATGTTAAATTTGTGTCTCATGTGTGTGATGATTTGTGCATTGTTTTGTTATTGCTATTGATATTGCAATTGATAATATTGGAAAAAATTGTTTAGGAAAGAAAATTAAAAGTTTACCTTATATTGTTCACCACCCCTCTCAATATAAGCTTGTGTTCTTCAATTAGTATCAGAGCAGGTTCCTTCAAAAAAGTCTAAAATATTGGAGGAAGATATTATAGGAACATAGATGGCATCTCAGAATGTATATTCGATAAATAAGGCTCCTTTTTTTGATGGGAACAATTATGTTTTTTGGAGTATGAGGATGAAGACTTATTTGATGACACAAGGATATGAAATATGGCAATATGTTGAACCTAAATCTACTCCTCCCATAGATAAGGATGGTAAGAAATTACATATGAATAATACCAAGGTTATGAATTGAATCTTAAGTCGATTACATGAATCATAATTTGTGAAAGTTATGCAATGCAAATCAGCAAAAGAGATATGGAACAAATTGAATCAAACATATGAAGGAGATAGCAAGGTCAAGTTGGCAAAACTGTAAACTCACAGGAGGAGGTTTGAAGAGTTGAATATGGAATATGAGGAAGACATTGCTAAATACTTACTTCATGTTGATAAATTTGTTAATACCATGCATGGACTTGGATTTAAAATTGAAAACTCCAGTGTTGCTCAAAAAGTATTAATATCACTCCTTATAAGGTATGATACAAAGGTTTCAGCTATAGAAGAGATGAAGGATATTGATAAGTTGAATATAGATGAGTTACATGGAATTTTTTGAGCAAGGTGCAGCAAAAGTATTGTCATTGTTGTCAACACAGACAGATAGATCAGTTGATGCAGTGGACAGGAGTTCAGAGGTCAGTCAGATCATGTACAGTGAATTTTTGAGAAGACAGAAGTGGCCCAGATTCAAAAAATCAAAGAAAAAGACAAGTAAGAAACATGTCGCGATATCGCGACATGTTTTCTATCATGATTTCGTGACATCTCGAAGGAGAGAGAAAATGCATGCCAAACTGTCATGATTTCGTGACACAACGGAGGAGAGAGAAAATGCATGCCAAACTGTCGTGATTTCGTGACATAACGGAGGAGAGAGAAAATGCATGCCAAACTGTCATGATTTCGTGACATAACGGAGGAGAGAGAAAATGCATGCCAAACTGTCACGATTTCGTGACATGGCCGAGGAGAGAGAAGGCGCAAGCAAAATTGTCACGATTTCATGACATGGCCGAAGAGAGAGAAAGCGCAAGGATAACTGTCGTGATATCGTGACATGGTGAAAAGCTAGAAAAGAAGATGTCACGATTTCGTGACATGTCAAGAAGAAAGAAAAGAAAACTGTCACGATTTCGTGACATGGTGAAAAGCTAGAAAAGAAGATGTCACGATTTCGTGACATGTCAAGAAGAAAGAAAAGAAAACTGTCACGATTTCGCGACATGTTCGAAGAGAAGGAGCTCACAAAGAAAAGTGTCACGATTTCATGACAATTTGCAAGAAGGATGGTACGAAAGAAAAAGTGTCACGATTTCATGACAGGTTCGACGAGAAAGCGCTAAGGAGAAAAAGTGTCACGATTTCGTGACAGGTTCGAAGAAGAAGCGCCAAGGAGAAAAAGTGTCACGATTTCGTGACATGTCAGGTTTTCGCTGGGGCTTGCGGAGAAGAGTGTACGGATGAGAAAGATGTCACGATTTCGTGACATGTTCCATTTTACGGGCAAAAGACAGAAAGGCACAAGGCAGAGAAAGATGTCACGATTTCATGACATGTTTATTTTCCGGAAGGCAAAAGGCACAAGAGAGAAAGATGTCACGATTTCTAACATGTTCCATTTTTGGTTGAAGCCAAGAGGAGTGTACAGAAGTGAAAGATGTCACGATTTCGTGACATGTCAGGTTTTCGCTAGTGCAGGCAGAACAGAGTGCAAGGAAGCGAAAGATGTCACGATTTTGTGACATGTCTAGTTTTGCGGGTGCAAGCGAAGAAGTGGACAAGGAGGCGAAAACTGTCATGATTTTGTGACATGTCGAGTTTTGAGTGAAGCCGAGAAGAGTAGCAAGAGGCAAAAAGTGTCACGATTTTGTGACATGTCGAGTTTTCACTAGGTGAAGCCGAGAAGCGTAACAAGAGGCAAAAAGTGTCGCGATATCGTGACAGGTCATGTTTTCATGGGTAGAAGGCGAGAAGAGTGCAAAGAGACAGAAGTGTCACAATTTCATGACAGGTGGCAACAACACGCTTACTGACAGTTAACTGGAACAGAACTACAGTTAAAGGGGCAGTGGTAGAGAAAAAGTAGGGAGCCAAAATTAGAAAAGTTAACTGGAGTCAGTGCGATGGTTACAAGTGCAGTAACAGTTAGAAATCATGCAATTTTTTTTAAAACAGTCGAAGAAAAAGAATTCGAATAGTCGTATACGAAGAATCAAGAAATGCATTCAAACAGTCGCATAAGGAGAATCAAAAAATGCATTCGAACAGTCGCATACGAAGAATCGAGAAATGCATTCGAACAGTCGCATAAGGAGAATCAAAAAATGCATTCGAACAACTGCATAAGAAGAATCAAAAAATGCATGCACGGATAGAAAAAGATTCGAACAGTCGCATAAGTAGAATAAAAAATGCATGCACGCATAGAAAAGAATTCGAATAGTCAGAGAATGTTATTCGACTGCATGCGGGATTCCAAAAGTCATAGAAGACGAGGAGTCTCGATGAGAAAAAGGGGTTATAAAAAGACAGTCGCACAGAGAATCAGGTTGCTGCTGTAAGTGAAAAATTACTACGAAAAGAGGGTTAGAAGAGGGCCGAGAGAGAAATAAGCAGAGCCGTGAGAGTGTGCAGAGTTTGTTTAATTACAGACCAGTGAGGGTCGTGTAAACAGTGAAGGCATTTTTATGTCATTGTAATAACTCAGAATTGCAGTCCAAGTTGGTGCTTGGTATTAGGGGTTGGTGCTCCTATCTGTTGCAGCAAAAAATTAAGGGGTTGGTGCTCCTTCCAGTGGATGCTGGTAAAGTGTTTGTAAAATTGGTGTTTTGCAAAGGCTGGATTTGGATTGGAGTCCAAGCAGTCATTTTTGAGGAGTAGCCAAATTGGTGAACCTCGTTATATTGTGTGTTGTGGTGTGCTCTCTTGTGAAAATTGCTTTACCTATTTTCAAGTTCTCTTTGCTTCAGTTTTAAGTGCTGTAGATTTGAATTTTAATAGCTACACTGATTCACCCCCCCTCTCAGTGTCATTGTGAGAATATCAATTGGTATCAGAGCCAAGTTTCTTGAACAAGCTTAATCAGCTAAGGTGATCTTGGAAGAAACACAATGGCAGGTGGTGAAGGATTCTCATCCAACAAAGCTCCCTTGTTCGATGGAACTAATTACTCATTCTGGAAACTCAGGATGCAGACATATCTGAGTGCATTGGGATACGACATTTGGGAGTCAGTACAAAGTGGATACACAACACCCACTACTCCTCCAACAGATACTACCGAGAAGAAAAAGTTTGAGAATAACTCCAAAGCAAAGAATGCCATAATGTGTGGGCTAGTAGACAATGAACTGATAAGAGTCATGAGCTGTAAATCGACAAAAGACATGTGGGATAAACTGAAGAGCATCCATGAAGGAGACAACAAGATCAAGGAAGCCAAGCTGCAAACTCATCGAGCTCAGTTCGAAGCATTACAAATGAATGAAGATGAGAACATAGAGGCCTATATGCTGAGAGTCAATGGAATCATTAATGCAATCAGAGGACTCGATGAAGAAATTGAAGATGCAGTTGTCATGAAAAAGGTTCTCAGAACTCTTCACAAAAGATTTAACTCTAAAGTTTCTGCAATAGAAGAGGCGAAAGATCTAAACAATTTTAGCATGGATGAGATGCATGGTTCCTTGACTGCATACGAAATGAGAATAGGACAAACTAAGCCCATAGACAGAGAAGCTGCTTTTAAAGCACACAAAAATATAAAAGCTGAACAAGAATCTGAGGATGAAGAGACACAGGATGAAACGGAAGCTAACTTTGTTCGAAAACTTACAAAGGGAAAAGGAAAGTATAGAGGAAAGTTACCATTTAAGTGCTTCAATTGTGGAGGAGTCGGTCACTTTGCGACTAAATGTCCAATGCATGAGAAAACCAAAAATGGTGAAGGGTCACACCAAGAAAAAGGTGACTGGAAGAAGAAACAAAATTTTAGAAAGAACAACTTCAAGAAGAAAAGCTTCATATCCAAGAATGTCAGCTCTTCTGAAGAAAGCTCAGGTGAGGATTCTGAAGAAGAAACAGGTGAAGCTCTGTTCATGGCACTTGAAGAAGAAAGAACAGAAGAAAATCAGGAAGGTGATGAAAACTTTAAGGATGAGGCTGAAGTATATCTGGAAGGAGAATTGGTTGCTGCACTTGAAGAGTTGAGTGTAGAAAGGAAAAAGAATAAAAAGTTTTCAAGAAAACTAGAGGATGCCAATGACATAATAAATAGTTTGAAAATACAGACAGAGGAATTTAAGAAAATGTCTGAAGAACTTGAAGTAAAATTAACCATGAAAATAGATGAGTGCAGCAAACTGGAAGAAGAAATTGTTGGTTTAAGAATACGGCTAGAAGAACAGAATCAAAAATTGAGTTGCTATCACAAACTTGAAGGAAGTTCTGCACAACTTGAAAAAATCATAAATAGTCAGAGGACCACAGGCATCAAATTCGGCTTGGGGTTTGTCGAAGGAGAATCTTCAAGTGGATCAAAAGCCATAACTGTAGAACCAACAAAGAAAGAAGATAAGATCAAGATTGACCAAAGAAAATTGAATCATGCTAAAGAAAGCAACAATGCCAGGCACGAGAAGAGTGCTGACAATGAGGGATTCACAAAAGTCACACATCAAAGGAGAAGAAAATTTGTGACTCCTACTACAAATTGGCAAAGACCAACTCCCAGGTTTAATCATTTCTTTTCTGGTTATTGTTTTAAATGCAATACTTACGGTCATAAGATTTCAGATTGCATTTATAATATAGGACAAAGAAATTTCACAAGTAGAAATGCATTTTCACCCTTGATGGAGTATGTTGTAGAATGCTATAATTGTCATAACTTTGGACACATTGCAAGAAACTGTAGAAGCACATATGCAGCAAATAAATTTCAGGGAAGAAGAACTCAACCAAACAGTTTAAAGCAAAACAAAAAATTTCCAGAAAAACATGCACAGGCCACTGACAAAGAAAAGTCTAAACAAGTGACCAAAACTGCAGTCAAATCAGAATGGAAAGAAAAGGAGCAACTCAAGGAAGAAAAGGAATCATTGATTGTACAGACAACATTCAAAGCACAGAACAAATCAGCACCATGGATATTGGATAGTGGATGTTCCAATCACATGACAGGAGATAAACAAAAATTTGAAAATTTACAGAAATATGAAGGAGGCTCTGTGAAGTTTGGAAATAATGATGGAGCCAAGATAGTTGGCAAAGGATCAATCAAGATAAGTGATGGAAAGATCAATTCCAAGGAAGTTCTGTTTGTGATTGGTTTAAAGCACAACTTACTGAGTGTAAGTCAAATCTGTGACAGAGGTCATGAAGTCATTTTTAAGAAGTAGGGTTGTGAAGTGAGAAAAGCACATAGTGGGAAACTGATAGCTACTGGATCGAGGACTTCTAGAAATCTATATACTCTCTCAGAAACTGTAGAAGGAACATGCTTGATTGGACAGGAAGATGAAAATTGGTTGTGGCACAAGAGGCTCGGTCATATTAGCTTTGACAATCTGGTAAAAATAAGTTCAAAAAGGGCAGTAAGAGATATACCAACCATTGGCAAACCAGTAAATAGCATCTGTGCTTCATGCCAAAAAGGAAAGCAAACCAGATCCACATTTAAATCAAAGGAATACTTCACCAGCAAACCGTTGGAGATAATTCATACTGATTTGTGTGGACCCATGAGAACACAAAGCATAAACGGAGACAAATACTTTATGTTGTTCATAGATGATTACTCCAGAATGACATGGGTATTATTTTTAAAGCTTAAATCAGATGCCTTTGAGATGTTCAAAATTTTTAAAAAATAGGTTGAAAATCAAACTGGAAAAAGAATTAAATGCCTAAGATCAGACAGAGGAGGAGAGTTTATTTCAGAAGAGTTTGCAGAGTACTATCAAAAATATGGGATCAGAAGACAGTTTTCAGCAGCAAGGACACCTCGAGAGAATGGTGTTGTAGAAAGGAAGAACAGGACAGTGCAGGAAATGGCACGGACAATGTTGGCTGAGAACAAAATAGCTGACAGATTTTGGAAAGAGGCAGTCCATACTATAGTTTACATTCAAAACAGGTGCATGCTAAGGCCGCATGAAAGCAAAACACCTTATGAGCTGTGGTTTGGCAGAAAGGCAACAACAAGATATTTCAAAGTGTTCGGCAGCAAGTGCTACATCAAACGGACTAAAGATAATCTCGATAAATTTGAAGATAGAGCTGACGAAGGTATTTTTCTTGGTTACTCAACAAAAAGCAAAGCCTACACATGTTACAACAAGAGGCTAAAGAAAATTGTTGAGAGTGCTGATGTTAAAGTTGATGAAGGTAGAGAACGAGAAATTACGTATCAAGAAAACTACCCTATTTATGAAGAAGTCATTGAAGGAGATGAAGAAAAGGAAACAGAAGAGAATCAGAAAATTGACCCAGATGATTTAAAAACTGACTCGAAAGAAGAAGAAAACAAGAAATTCAAAACAGGCAGCTGGCAAAAAAATCATCCCAGAGAACAGATTATTGGGGACCCCACAGATGGTATTCAGACAAGAAGAGCAGTAGTACGGAACTATTCTCTGTTATCCAGCATTGAACCTAAAAATATTGCTGAAGCAAGCACAGATGAAAGTTGGATGAAGGCAATTAATGAAGAACTAGATCAGATTGAGAAAAACAAAACCTGGGAATTAGTACCACGACCAACAAATAAAAACATAATCGACACTAAATGGATTTTTCGAAATAAATTAAATGAAGACGGACAGGTTGTCAGAAATAAGGCAAGATTGGTCTGTAAAGGCTATGCTCAGGTTGAAGGCATTGATTTTGAGGAAACCTTTGCACCAAGTAGCTGACTAGAGGCAATCAGAATGTTTCCGGCTTTAGCAGTCCATAAAAATTTCAAAGTATATCAAATGGACGTAAAATCAGCATTTTTGAATGGAAAATTGGAAGAAGAGGTTTACATTGAACAACCAGATGGCTTCCAACTCGGTGACAATCCAGATTTTGTTTGCAGGTTAAAGAAAGCATTGTATGGTCTGAAACAGGCACCCAGAGCATGGTATGCAAGGCTGGATAACTATCTTATTAAACAGGGGTTCAAGAAAGGTATGGTGGACAACAATTTATATATCAAAACAGAGCATGGCCAGCTTATTGTACTTGTTGTTTATGTAGATGATATAATATTTGGCAAAGCATGGATGAATATTGTAGAGACATAGCAAATAAAATGAAGACAGAATTTGAGATGTCAATGATTGGTGAACTTTCTTATTTTCTCGGACTGCAAGTCAATCAAAGTGAAAAGGGCATTTTTATCTCTCAAGTAAAATATGTGAAAGAAATGCTGAAAAAGTTCACAATGGAGGATAGTAAACCTGTCAGCACTCCCATGACAACAGGTTGCAAATTGAGCAAGGATGACAAATCTCCAGATGTAGATCAAACAATGTACAGGTCTATGATTGGAAGCCTATTGTATTTAATAGCCACTAGACCAGATATATTACAGGCAGTATGCATGGTTGCAAGATTTCAGGCTAGTCCCAAAGAAACTCATGTGACAGCTGTAAAGAGGATTTTCAGGTACCTCAAGGGTACTATGGATTATGGGTTGTGGTACCCAAAAGGTAAAGACTTCACTCTGATTGCATATTCTGATGCAGATTGGGCAGGATGTATTGATGATAGAAAGAGTACCAATGGAGGAGCATTTTATCTTGGAGACAGGTTGGTAGCATGGCACAACAAGAAACAAGAATCAGTCTCTCTATCCACAGCCGAGGCAGAATACATTGCAGCAACAACATGTTGTACACAGATATTATGGATGAGACAAACTTTGAAAGATCTTGGTATTCACTTCAAAGAGCCAATTTCAATTAAATGTGATAACACTAGTGCTATCAACATATCCAAGAATCCGGTTATGCATTCTCGAACCAAACATATTGCGATCCGATATCACTTCTTGAAGGATAAAGTTGCAGAAGGAGAGGTCAAATTGGATTTTGTTCCAACTACAGAGCAGGTAGCTGATATATTCACAAAACCATTGCCCAAGGAAGTTTTTGAGTACCTTCGGAGTAAGTTGGGAGTGGTCACATTTCCCAAGAACTGACTATCATTTGGGATCACATTCTCAGGGGGAGCATTTATGCCTATGTTTATAGTTTTGCTTATATTTATGATTTTTGCTAACTATAACAATATTTGTCTGAGAATGGTGTGCATAGACTCAGGGGGAGTCTGCAGCAGCCCTTTGGTATTATTGTCAAAGGGGGAGAAGAATTACAGGAGAGTGCATGAGTGTTGCCAACAATTCCAAAGGGGGAGATTGTTGAGCAAGGTGCAGCAAAAGTATTGTCATTGTTGTCAACACAGACAGATAGATCAGTTGATGCAGTGGACAGGAGTTCAGAGGTCAGTCAGATCATGTACAGTGAATTTTCAAGAAGACAGAAGTGGCCCAGATTCAAAAAATCAAAGAAAAAGACAAGTAAGAAAACTGTCGCGATATCGCGACATGTTTTTTGTCGTGATTTCCGACATTTCAAAGAGAAAAAACATCCAACTCATATTTCATGACACAATAGAGGAGAGAGAAAATGCATGCCAAACTGTCATGATTTCACGACATAACGGAGGAGAGAGAAAATGCATGCCAAACTGTCACGATTTCGTGACATAACGGAGGAGAGAGAAAATGCATGCCAAACTATCATGATTTCATGACATAACGGAGGAGAGAGAAAATGCATGCCAAACTATCATGATTTCGTGACATGGCCGAGGAGAGAGAAGGCACAAGCAAAATTGTCATGATTTCATGACATGGCCGAAGAGAGAGAAAGCGCAAGGATAACTGTCACGATATCGTGACATGGTGAAAAGCTAGAAAAGAAGATGTCACTTTCACATGTCAAAAACACACGCGACATGGTGAAAAGCTAGAAAAGAAGATGTCACGATTTCATGACATGTCAAGAAGAAAGAAAAGAAAATTGTCACGATTTCACGACATGGTGGCAGAAAAGAAGTCAAGTGGAAAAACTGTCACGATTTCGTGACATGTTCAGAGAGAAGGAGCTCGCAAAGAAAAGTGTCACGATTTCACGACAATTTGCAAGAAGGATGGTACGAAGAAGGAAGTGAGAAAAAGTGTGTCAGCAATGACAGTTCAAGAAGAAGCGCAAGGAGAAAAAGTGTCACGATTTCGTGACATGTCAGGTTTTTGCTGGGCTTGCGGAGAAGAGTGTACGGATGAGAAAGATGTCACGATTTCATGACATGTTCCATTTTCAGGGAAAGACAAAGGCACAAGAGAAAGATTGTATTTAGAAAGGGGAAAAGGCACAAGAGAGAAAGATGTCACGATTTCGTGACATGTTTCCATTTTCGGTTGAAGCCAAGAGGAGTGTACGAAGCGAAAGATGTCACGATTTCGTGACATGTCAGTTTTCGCTAGTGCAGCGAAGAGTGCAAGGAAGCGAAAGATGTCACGATTTCGTGACATGTCTGATTTTCATGAGTGCAAGCGAAGAAGTGGACAAGGAGGAAATTCGCGATTTCGTGACATGTGCTGAGTGAAGCCGAGAAGCGTAGCAAGAGGCGAAAAGTGTCATGATTTCGTGACATGTCGAGTTTTCGTTGGGTGAAGCCGAGAAGCGTAACAAGAGGCGAAAAGTGTCGCGATATCGTGACAGGTCATGTTTTCATGGGTAGAAGGCGAGAAGAGTGCAAAGAGATAGAAGTGTCACAATTTCATGATAGGTGGCAACAGCACGCTTACTGACAGTTAACTGGAATAGAACTACAGTTAAAGGGGCAGTGGTAGAGAAAAAGTAGGGAGCCAAAATTAGAAAAGTTAACTGGAGTCAGTGCGACGGTTACAAGTGCAGTAACAGTTAGAAATCATGCAGTTTTTTTAAAACAGTCGAAGAAAAAGAATTCGAACAGTCGTATACGAAGAATCGAGAAATGCATTCGAACAGTCACATAAGGAGAATCAAAAAATGCATTCGAACAGTCGCATACGAAGAATCGAGAAATGCATTCGAACAGTCGCATAAGGAGAATCGAAAAATGCATTCGAACAGCCGCATAAGAAGAATCAAAAAATGCATGCACGGATAGAAAAAGATTCGAACAGTCGCATAAGTAGAATAAAAAATGCATGCACGCATAGAAAAGAATTCGAATAGTCAGAGAATGTTATTCGACTGCATGCGGGATTCCAAAAGTCATAGAAGACGAGGAGTCTCGATGAGAAAAAGGGGTTATAAAAAGACAGTCGCACAGAGAATCAGGTTGCTGCTGTAAGTGAAAAATTACTGCGAAAAGAGGGTTAGAAGAGGGCCGAGAGAGAAATAAGCAGAGCCGTGAGAGTGTGCAGAGTTTGTTTAATTACAGACCAGTGAGGGTCGTGTAAACAGTGAAGGCATTTTTATGTCATTGTAATAACTCAGAATTGCAGTCCAAGTTGGTGCTTGGTATTAGGGGTTGGTGCTCCTATCTATTGCAGCAAAAAATTAAGGGGTTGGTGCTCCTTCCAGTGGATGCTGGTAAAGTGTTTGTAAAATTGGTGTTTTGCAAAGGCTAGATTTGGATTGGAGTCCAAGCAGTCATTTTTGAGGAGTAGCCAAATTGGTGAACCTCGTTATATTGTGTGTTGTGGTGTGCTCTCTTGTGAAAATTGCTTTACCTATTTTCAAGTTCTCTTTGCTTCAGATTTAAGTGTCTGTAGATTTGAATTTTAATAGCTACACTGATTCACCCCCCCCCCTCTCAGTGTCATTGTGAGAATATCAGAATTCTCACAGCCTATGATATGAGAACAAAAAAATATCACAATTCCAAGAAAGAGGCAGCATTCAAATCTTCAAGGAAAACAAAAGATAAGAAACCAGAATCAAGTGATGAGTCAAGCAGTAATGAAGAAGCTAACTATATGAGAAGAAATAAGGACTCAAGAAAACACAAAGATATAAAGGCTATGAAATTATTTAATTATGGTGAATTTTGTCACTATGCATCTAATTTTCCATAAGCTGGAAGCAGTAGCAGTGAAGAGAAACATGAATATAAGAAAAAGGAAGTAAGAAAATTCAAGCATGAAAATAAAAATAGGTATGGTCAAGGCAATCATGAAAAGAAGTTATTTTAAAGGCACGAGAAGAGTTTCTATGTTAAAAAGGCAAGCAATGCTTCAAGCGACAGTGATGAAAGACTCTTAGATAGTGAAGAAGAAGAGAATCTATTTTTGGCAATAGAAGAGGAAGAAAACACTCATATTGAAGATAAAGTAGAAGATACTCCTATAATTGAAGACCTAGAGAAAGGTTTAGAAAAAGAAGAAGAAGGCACAGTTGATCGAGAAGAAGAACTTATTATTGCTCTCAGAGAGTTGAAAAGAGTTAGAAAGCAGAATTCAAGACTGAAGTCTCAAGTTCAAGAACATGAGAAAATAAAATAAAAGCTTCTACAAGACCTCACAAACTCAAAAGCTAAGGCAAGGATATTTAAAGAAGTCACAGATGAAAAGTTAGAGGTAAAAGAGTTAGAATGTGAAATATTAGAACATGAAGTGGTTTCTCTAAGGATGGAAGTGAAATATTCTAAGGATAAGTTGCACAAATTTGGAAAAATTTCAAAAGCTTTGGATAAAATTATCGATACACTCATTTATCAAAATAGGACTTGGTTTTGAAGAAGGACAAGGGAAACAAGAAGAATGGTCAAGCTCAATATCAAAATAAAAGGAAGTTTCAGAGGAAGATATTGAAGAAGAAACTAAGACCTATGCGGATAAGTTGAAGAATGGAAGATTCACTAAGAAAGAAAAAAATGTGCAAACAAGAAACAATGATCATCAGAGAGAAGGCAAAGAAAGGACTAAGAGACCATATGTTTCAAGACAAGATGAATATTTCTTCAAAGGGCATTGTTTTTCATGTAATCATTTTGGTCACAAAGCTATGCATTGTAAGGTTCATGAAAAATATTATGGCTTCACTAAGAGGAACTTCAACTCATTCAAAGATGAATATTTCTTTCAAGGTTATTGCTACTCGTGTAATCACTTTGGTCATAAAGTGATCCATTGTAGGGTTCATGACAAAAATGATTATGGCTTCACCAAGAGGAGCTTCAAGTTATTTACATCTTCCAAGAACTACAACATCAGGTGTTACAAGTGCAATAATCTTGGGCATAAGACCAAGTGGTGTAGAACAAAATTTTTTAGAACTTCCAGAGTCAAGCAAGAACAGGGACACTCAAAAGGATCAAAAGGGTATGATTACAAAGGTGTTGAAAAAGAAAAAGAGCATTGTATGTTGGGAGTAGATTTACTCCCACCCCAAAATTAACCACCTCAAGGAGATGAGGTGGGGAGGGGGTTGAGCTAAGAGTCTTATTTTTTTAGCCCCAAAGGGGTCCCTTTGCCATTGATGTTAAAGGGGGAGAGTTTCGGTAAGGGGAGCATATTTGGAATTCAATAGTTGGAAAAGGAATTTTTAGAAAGGGTTACCATCAATGACAAATGGTGATATTGTTGGAAATATTAAGCATAATGAGTTGTCATTGATGTCAAAGGTGCATAGTAATTGATGTCAAAAGGTTGATATCAAAAGAAGGCAAGGCAAGGTTCATCTCAAAGCACTTGGGAAAAATTTCTAAGTAATTGAATAAAAGGTTTGAAGACCCAATTTTAAGACCATGGTTCAAAAAGAAAGCAAGTTTAAATCACAAGTGACTAAGGCTTAAAAGAGATAATATTATAATATTTTAATATTATAATATTTGGGACAAAAGGTTTGAAGACAAAGGTTCAAGTATTGCAAGGGAAGTTAAAAAGTCTATTATAATATTTTTATATTATAATTTAAACTCATATGAGTTTGACGCAAACATGTTCAAAGGTTTCAAATGAAAATTTTAATATAAGCATCGACGTCAAGAAAGGAGGTAAAATCCATATAAATACGGATAAAAAATCATTCACTTGCTAATGTTTTTTGATCAAGGTAAATCGATATCCCTCGTGTGCAAGTGTGAGAAACAGAGAAGAGAGAAGACGAATTTCCAAAAGAGAGAGGATAGTGCGAATAAGGATAATATCATCGGTATTTGTTCTCAAGCAGATGGCTGGCCTAGTGGTAATAGGAGGTCTTAGGGTTGAAACTCGACGATGACATTTTTCATATTTTTTTGATAGAGATGATTCATCGAAAGGTTTAAAATATAAATCATGCATATACATTCTTGTGCGGATGGCTGGCCTAGCGGCAGCCCAAGCAGCACCAAAGCGCGGGCAAGCAGGAGGTGTCGAGGTTGATTCCCACCTGTGGTAGTTTTAGTAAATGCAAAAATTAATATTTTTGTCTAAGGTTAAATCATTAGGAGGCATAAGTCATTTTTGGTTATTTTACGCACTATTTGACTTAGGGAGTCATAAGGACAATAAGGGTTTTATAATTTGAAAAATATTTTAGAAGAAAATAAAAAAGAAAAATTGCAATCTTTTAAGGTGTTATTTTTTATATGCAAAAGTGAGGAGCAATAAGGTGTAATTAGTGTTTAATTAATTTCTATTTTGGTATTGTTGATATAGTCTTGGCACTTTAGAAAGGAGAAATAAGGTGTAATCTAAGTCTATTGATATTTTGTATTTTGGCACACCTTTGAAAAGAGAAGTTTGAGGTTTTAGTCTTAAAATTCAAAGCTTTATCTTTACAAGACAAAAGAGAAATTATAGAGTATCTTTGAGTGCATCTTTGAGGAAATTTTTTGTGATTATTTTGAAAAGAAGATTGGCTAACCTCTTGAAGTGGCAAAAAGGAAATTTATTGTGAAACAAATTTTAAGGGCACATCTTCATCGAAGCAAATTAAGAGGTATGGTGATATCATTCCTTCTCTAAGGTGTTTGGTTGAGAAAAATATTTCTGAATTATAAGGTGGAGAAATAAGGATTACATATGTGAATTGTTGGAAATATTTGAGCTAGGATTTGTGAAACAAATCATGCATTATTGATTGATGAAATTGGAAACACTTATGTTAGGATTTTAAAGAAATTGTGCATTCTTGTTAAAAGAACTAGTGAAAAAATTGGGCATTGATGTGAGTGACATTGAAAGTGAATGGGTAAGTGTAAGAGACCAGTTTTGTGAAGCAATTTGTGCATTATTGTGTTTGATCATTGAGAGTAAATTTTGCAAAGAATATAAACCAGTTTTGTGAAGCAAAGTTATACACTAGTTTGATTTGATTTGAAAAGGATTTACAAGAAGTAGAGATTGGATTGGATGAATGCAAGATTTGTGAATGTGAAGAACATATTAGGTATTTGATAGTACATATCATTATCTATATGTTCAATAGGTTAAACAAATTCTAGGTAGAATATGTTTGAACTACCTAGTTGAAGAAAGTATTTCTGAAAGAGATATAAGCATTGCTTGTATACAAGATTTGGGAATATTTGAGTAGGTTCTGTGAGCAGTATTGTGACAGATTTGAAGTTGGTTTAAGGTAGATTTGAGCAAGTCTTGTGAGAAGACTTGAAGCAGGTTTGAGGTATATTTGAGAAAGTATTGTGAGAAGACTTGAAGTAGGTTTGAGGTAGAATTGAGCAAGTCTTATGAGAAGACTTGGGACAGAGTTGAGAATAGACTTGTGAGAAGACTTGAAGTAGATTTGGGTAGAGATATACAACAAATTTGGATAGATTTATAAACAGATTTGGAGCAGATTTGTGCTAGCTTTGTAATGTAGTTTGGTGCAAATTTGAGTAGAGATAGAGAGCAGGTTTGAGGTAGATTTGTGCATGTAATGTGTGCATATTTGGATAGATTTATGAGCATATTTTGAGTATATTTGTGCTAGCCTTATGACAAGTTTTGGTGCAGATTTGAGACAAAGTTGAGAGCAGGATTTGGAGCAGACCAGAGCATAAGGGATAGAGTTATCCTATGTAGAGAGATCCACAAACTAGAGCAGAGGGGATAGAGTTCTCCTGTGGAAAGAGATCCATAAACCAGAGCAGAGGGTATAGAGTTATCCTATAGAGAGAGATTCACAAACCATAAAGGGGATAGAGTTTTCCTATGGAGAGAAATCCACAAATCAAAGCAAAAGGGGATAGAGTTCTCCTATGGAGAGAGATCCACAAACCAAAGAGGGGATAAAGTTCTTCACTAGATAGAGATCCACGAACCTAAGTATTGGGGATTGAGATCTCCTTTGGACAGAGGTCCATAAACATTGTAATAGGGAATTGGTTCCCAAGAAATCTGTTGAGAAAATTTATAAGAAATGTTTTCTTTGTGGACGTAACCCACATTGGGTGAACCATGTTAAATCTGTGTCTCTCATGTGTGTGATAATTTGTGCATTGTTTTGTTATTGTTATTGATATTGCAATTGATAACATTGGATAAAATTGTTTGGGAAAGAAAAGTAAAATTTTACCTTATACTGTTCAACCCCCTCTTAGTATAATCTTGTGTTCTTCATTGAACTTATGAGATTATATGAATGATTAATAAGTACATAAAAGCATATGTATGAAAGATATATATATATATATATATATAAATATATATATATATATATATACACACACATAGGGTTCCCTTGAGCACCTAATAATTACTATATTCATTATTATTATCCATAGATAATAATCACAACGCTTCGATACAATGAGTGAAGTGGTTAGGATAAATATTACAATACCAAAAAAATTTAATTACATAATCAAGTTAACCTAAGCTAACATATCAGTGCTCTTTAGTTAATTACAATTTATAATATAACTTTAACCATAAAAAGGTTAATCGTGGCCCATAGGGATTATATAAATGAGTAATAAGTACACAAATAAATGTTTACATATATTTGTACAATGATTGCCCATAAGCCTATACAAGACTATATCATACAATGTTGACCTTGGCCATAATTCACATACACTTTCAAAATTAGATGCTCCTCATGTTCTTTTTTATTCTTAAAGTAAATCAAAACATCATTTAGAAATCAAATAATTTATCTAGATACTCCTTAAATATACTATTCATCAAATTCATAAATATCACTAGTACATTGGTTAATTCAAAAGACATAAATATGAACTCATAGTGCCCATATCGTGTTCTAAATTTTATTTTGTGAATGTCCAATATGCTTTACATATAGTGAATGATATCTAGATCTCAAATTAATATTAAAAATGACCATTGCTCCATACATTCAATCAATTATGTCATATTAAGGAGCAAAGAGTACTTGTTCTAGATGGTGTCATTCAACTTGTTATAATTAACCAAAACCTCATTAATCCATCTTTCTTACTAAGAAAGTTTACTGGAGTTCCCCATTGATACACTCATGTGAATCAACCCTTTTAAAGTATATATTAATTAAAAATATAGATCTTATATAATTTATAACATCACACATGGTAAAACTACTTTACTTTTTTTTTTATAAAAATTATTATAAATTTTAATTTTAATATAATCTTTAATAAAGCACACTCTTGACTTGTAGTTATAACTAAACAAACCTAGAAACTAAAACAAAATTGTCCTTCAAAAAGGTGTGTAATAAACAAACCTAGAAACAAAAACAAAATTGTCCTTCAAAAAGGTGTGTAATATAAATATAATTTTTAATTATTTAATTTTCAAAATAGGGAGGAGGAGCACAAGGTCGTGGTGTAAGAGTAAATATAAATTTTTATGGTGAAAGGTAAAGGGTTCTAAGTCTAATAAAAAAAATGACTAGGAGGTAAAAGATTAAGTCTAATATTTATCTTCTATAGTTTTAAGTTTCTATGCATTTATATAATGTTTAAAATAATAATAATAATTTTAAACGAAGATAATAAAGTGTTAGTAGAATAAAAATGATGGTAAGAAAGGACGCTTACGAGAGCCAGGTCTCCGGCCCCATATAACTACATTACAAATAAAAATTTAAATTTAAATGGCAATTCTTCTTAGGCTTACAATCAAACTTACAAAACCTAATTTTCGTAGTCCTCCCACGTGAATTTTGACGGTGGGAAGGATTAAAGGGGGTACAACACCTAATTTCCGTAGTCCTCCCACGTGAAATTTGACGGTGGGAAGGATTAAAGGGGATGTAAATAATAAAATTGATTAATAGTTTTTTCAATGTGGTTGTATGCATTTAAAACGGTTTAATTTATATTATAATCACATTATTAAATTATTTATGTTAAATTATTTAATAAAATAAAAATAAATTGTATTATTATAACATACTTGAAAATTGAAATTTAATAACATTTAATTCATTATATATATATAAAAGTTATATATAGTTTTGTTTTGCAGTTACTTTCATCAAAATAATAAATATTATACTTGTTATTAATTTATTAGATTATATTGAGCTTGCCTTTTTGTTAAGGATATTCTTCTCTACTCAACTCCTTAATATCATTTTCATTAAGTCAACTTCTTAATATCATTTTTATTAAGACATAAAATACTCTTGACAAATCACCTTTTAAAATTTGATTCCATCAAGATGGAGATCATTATCACAAGAATATTATTCTCTAGTCAATTCCTTAATATCATTTTCATATTAAATCAACTTCTTAATATCATTTTTACTAAGAGATGAAATATTTATTGACAAATCACCTTTTAAAATTTGATTTCATCAAGATGGAGATCTTTATAACACAACAACAATAGTTGGTGGACATCAATAATAATGTTATTTTTTATCCAATCTCCTCATCCATTTTCTTTGCTAGTATTAGTAATATTTGTTAATTCTCCTTAATTTGAAATATATTTCCATCTTTTTTTAGTGACAATCTTTATCCTTGTAAGATGTGCCCTAGCTTCTATATTTTTTTATTCGAAAAAATAGTAATTTTATATTAAGTAAATATGAAATTACATTCTTCATATGCCTCTTTGGCATTTCTTCAAAATTTTAATAGTGACCTAAAAATCAAGTCATTTATACATCATAGCTAGCTATCTCTATCATTCTAAGTTCCATCCCTAGTCAACTTCCCAATTTATCAAACAATATCCTTTAAATCACTAACTTATGAGTTTTTTGAAAGTTTTGATTCATCTATGCTTGTTTTAACTAGAGTGTATGAATCCCCTCATTAAATTATTGTACTAAGCACATAACAAGATCAATTTGAAGTGCCTGCTTTGAGAGTTCATTGCTTCCCTATTTAGTGCTCTATAAATATGCCAAAACATAAAAGCTTCACTTCTATCCACAACTTCTTTTATTTGAGAGAACATGGGTTGTAGAATCATGTTTTTCATCCTAAAAACATCAAGCATCCAGTTTATTACCACATGTAGATTTATTTTTTTTTGTATTCCTTTTGATTCTACCAACTCAACCGCTTGAAGGCCATAATTTCAGCATAATTATTAGAACTTTCTTCCAATCCAACCTTAAATTTAAAATAAATGAGTCAGAAATATATAGTAATCCTCTTGCTCCACAAAATCTACGAACCTTTGTTTAACCCCATAAAAAATTAACCAGACTAGTTGAATTTTTATATGATTTTAAATATATAAGGAGAGGTTTACCCTCGTTATAATCAATAGCTTTTCACAAATTTCCTTTCTATGCATCATCAAATTTAAATTTAATGAACCTAACTTTTAAACATGTTTATACTATAAATTAATGCATACTTTGTGTTAATGTTATTGTTATATATTACCATATAAGCATATTCAAATGCTATAATCAAAAGACTTCCCAGGATAAGATTTCAAAGTTATATTATAATATTTATTTTTAAAATCCTATTATTCATTTCAATGCATAAATTCCAACAATAATAAAAGGATCAATCCTTTATAAAATGCATAATACTTTAGTTTTTAAATAATTAATCCAATATTTTTAAACCAACTCAATATTATTTAAATTTATTTAAATAATGTAAAAAACAATAAAAAATAAATGATTGAATGTTTTTAAATCTTTTTACAAAAACCACATGTTATCCTTTTGTGTGAAGTTAATTAAATGGTGGCCGCATAACATACCCACAAATAAAATTTAAATTTGTATCCGGTGAGAAACATCCAACATCATAGATTTCAGCACAAAGATTCAATTATTAATATGAAAAATGACGACAAAGCACTCGTCTAAAAATAAGAGGACGGTGCACATTTAAAATGAAATGGATATGAAGTGCTTGTATTTAAAACGACCACTTGATTTTATTTAAAATAAAATGGACGTCCATTTACCTCATTCTTATGACTTTTGAAACAGTGGACAAACTACACGTTTGCACTTAATATCCAACATTGTTTTTTAGATATCATCAACTAGCAATCACTTTTCCCTCCTATTTCTATTTGAAAATACTATTATTAAATTTTATATTTGGATTGTGTCTGTCTAATTCGTTGAAAAGGTACATTTTTTCAAAGGATTTATGTGAACTTAATTAATATAGATATTTTGTTTTATTTATGGTTTGATTTATTTTTATATTTTTAATAAGTTTAACCATTTCGTTAGATGATTATTTTAGTATAATAATAGATAGATTTTAATATATTTTGTTCTTTTATATATATAAAAGATTGTTTTAAAAAACTTTAAGTAATAATTTGATAGTCACTATATATTAAAGATGCAAGTTCTCTTTCACAATGTTGTTTCTAAAAAGTTTAAGTAATACTTTGATTGTTTCTTAACTTTTATTGTTCTATGATTAATAAGGAAAGGATGATCACGTAAGTGGATTTATCTTGAACATTATAATTGGAACTATTACTTGAATAATTTCTTTGAGCTCTGGAAGAGAAAACTAGGGCATCAATTGGGTAGCCGAAGAGATTTCTGGTTACTGTGGATTTGAAGACAAGATTGCTGCCCCAGGAGGGCCCAATGGGGACACCTCCGGATCCTCTTCTAGAGAGACATAGTTCTTTTGCAGATTTGTTAAAGGATAAATCTCCATCAAAGACTGAAGAAGCACAAAAAACTGCATTAAAAATGCTCTTTACGGCTGCTGGAAATAGATCAACATCTCAACGAGTTAATGGATGCTTGCCACAGTCAGAATCAAGGCCAAAGATTGTCATTGAGCAAAGGATGGTCGAAGAAACAGTTTTATATAGAGCCAATCATGATTTGATCTGTAAAATTCATGGGTATTCGCCCTACCCTAAATTTTTTGCATTCCTGGGTCCGGCAAAACTGGGAGCCTCTTGGTGAGTATTCTTTGTGGTTTATTAGCAATGGATATTTTATTGTTAGTTTTTCTTCACTTGCCGATAGAAATAGGGCTTTCGAATCAGAAAAGAGGAATCATGGTCCGACAGGATTATTTGTTCAACCCCGGAGAGTGGGATTTGATCCTCGAATTGAACCCACTGTTGTCCCGGTTTGGATCCGTTTGTATGCACTTCCAATGGAGTTTTGGAGTGAGCAGGTATTGGAAATTATCGGTAATTCCCTTGGAAGACATTTGGGTGTTTCCAAAGACACAATAGAAGGAAACACAATTGTTTATGCAAGATTATGTGTGGAAATGGATCTTAGCCAGCCTCTACCAGCAGAGGTGGAACTTGAACTTGCAGGACTATCTTGGATTCAACAACTCGGATTATGAGGCATTGCCCTTCAGATGCAGAGTTTGCCACAAATATGGGCATTTGGCCCGATCTTGCCCAAATAATATGAACATAAAAATGGAGGCTCCTCTAGGAATGTCAAATCTTCCTAAGGAGGGTAAGTCAACAATCAACAAAGAACCAACCAATATTTCTCAGGGTAAAGAAGCACAGGGAGATGGTTTTGAACAACCCAAAAGAAGGAGAAGGCAAAAGAAAAAATATGGTAAAGAGCAAACCCAACTCAAGCCCTCCAATAGGTATGAGATATTTAAGACACTAATGGACCAAGAAGAAGAACAATTCATGGAAGGAGTGGATGGGAATAATGAAAATAATAACAGCCATGTTCAAGCTCCTCTTTCATCTCCCCCCATCATAGAGCAGGTAATTGAGTACAGTGAGTTACCGCAGTCAGAGAGTGCAGGGGCATTGATAGTGCATAACCAAGAGCAACCAATAATTAAGGATGTCAACATGGGCATAGCAGAAAAGAACAGAGAAAGGCCAACTCTAGGGATAACTCAGGTGGAAAAGAGATCAAAAAATAGCAGCTCTCAAGGAGTGGGTAGAAAATCAAATAAGGAATTGATAGCAGTTCAAGGAGACAAACTGATCACTGGAGGATCGGTGAGGCCAATAGATTTTTACTGCTCTCAAGGTAACCAATGATTATACAATCATGGAATGTTAGGGGTTTAAACAGTAGAACCCATCAATCTGTTGTTCGAAGACTCTTAGAAAAATGTAAAACAAATTTTTTGCTTATCCAAGAGACAAAAATGTCGTTGGATCTTATGTGTAAAACAGTTAACAGACTTTGGAGGGGTGTTGGTCATATGGAAGTGGCTGCCCAAGGGGCCTCAGGGGGGATAGTTACTCTTTGGAACTCTCTTGAATGGACTGCAATAGAACATATAGCTTGGAGGGGTGTTCTCACATCACATTTTAGAAATAATGTCACAACTGAACATGTTTTAATCACAAATTTTTATGGGGCTCAAAACCTAGATGGTCGAATGCATCAATGGAAAGTTGTGCATAACATGAGAGTCTCAAGGGAAGAGTTAGACTGGATTATTGTTGGGGATTTTAATGCTAAATTATCCTCTAGAGATCAGGAAGGGGGAACCCCAATTTTGGACCCAGGGGATCGACTTATGATTGCCCAAGTCCAGGCATTACACTTGGTGGATATTAAATGCCCTGGAACCAACTATACTTGGACTAATAAGAGGAGGGAGCCACATAGCAGGAAGGTGAAGTTAGACCATTTTTTGGTTTCAGAGGAGGCATTTGTAAAATGGAATATAAAATTTCAGATTTTGGAGGGTCCAGTTTCAGATCACTTTCCCATTTTGTTGGAAGGAGGGATCAAGACAAGGCAGCATCACAAACCATTTAAATTTGAAAACTTTTGGTTACAAAAAGAGGAACTTCGAAAGAAAATTCCACAGTGGTGGGAAGAAGGTCGCCCAACATATGGGACAACAATGTTTAGATTCCACAAACAACTTCATTATGTCAAAGATCAACTGAAACAATGGAGGCGAGCTAACAAGACAGACTTCCAGGTCCAAAGAGCTCCATTGGTGGCCAGATGGGATGAGGTTCAAAAACACTTTAGGGAAGGAACAATTACAGAGCAACTCAAAGAAGAGGATGATGCATTGCGTAAAGCGGTTGAGGACATTGACAACCAAGAGGAGACCTACTGGAAACAGAGAGCAAGAACCACTTGGTTATTAGAAGGTGATAAAAATACCAAATTTTTCCATCGGACTGCTTGTGCTAGGAGACAGATGAACAACATGGAAGCTCTTCAAGATGAGAACGGACACTCCTTTGATACAATTCTAGGTATGCATTTCCATTCAATGGATTATTTTTCTAAACTATTTAAGGAAAGTATGGTGCAAGATGAAGAGGCTCAAAAAGAAGTTATTGTTGTCATACCCTCTGTTATCTCTGAAGAAGAAAATCAGGCCCTACTTAAACCCATTGATAGAGAGGAACTGAAGAATGTAGTCTTTGGAATGAGCACCGAAAAACACCAGGTCCAGATGGCTTTCCAATTGAGTTTTTTCAGGCCTTCTGGGATAACTTGGAGGAGGATGTAATGGTTGTTATAGAGGAGTCCAAAGGTAGTAAAAGAATGCTTAAAGCATTAAATCATACTTTCATTACCTTAATTCCAAAAGGGGAGGAGGGGGTACATATTTCAGATTATAGACCTATTGCCTTATGCAATGTCATATATAAAATAATCACAAAGGTAATGGTTGAGCGGACTAAAACCTCTTCTACATAGCATTATCTCCTCGGAGCAAGGGGGTTTTGTAGAGGGTAGGCAGATCTTGGATGGTGTGGTTCTAGCTCAAGAGGCAATCCATTCAATGCAAACATCTGGTAATAGAGGAATGTTCATAAAATTAGATATGTCAAAGGCTTATGATAGGGTGGAGTGGAGCTTCTTGTCAAAGATGATGGCAACCTTTGGTTTCTCTCAAGATTGGATAGAATGGGTCATGAGTTGTGTTTCTACTCCGACATACTCAGTGTTAATCAAGGGTCTTCCCTCACAACCGTTTGGAGCTACTCGAGGCCTTCGTCAAGGAGATCCTTGCTCTCCCTATATTTTTCTCATATTGGTTGAAGGATTGGGTAGACTCATCTTGAGGAGAAGACAACAAGGTTTGCTAACAGGTATCAAGGTGGGTGAGGAAGTTTTGACTCACCTACAGTTTGTGGATGACACAAGATTGGTGGGAGTGGCCAACTTTAGGGAAGCAAGAATGATTAGAGATACACTTAATGTCTACCTTAGGGCTACAAACCAAGTCATCAATGATAAAAAATCCAAAGTGGTCTTTTTCAATCTTGATCAAAGGCTTCAGGACAAAATTTTAGAGATCTTGGGATTCACAAGGACTTCTCTCCCAATGGTATACTTGGGGGTCCCTTTGCATTTTAAAAAACTAAAAATAGATATCTGGAGGAATATTTTGGACTGTATCAAGGACAGAATTAATCATTGGTCTCACAAATGGTTAAGCTATGGGGGTAGATTAACTTTTTTATAGTCAATCATTCAAAGCCATGCCAATTTATAAATTTTCTATCCTTGCTGCCCCACATACCATATGGAAAGAGTTGGACAAGATGGCTAGAAAATTTTTATGGGAAGGAGTAAAAGGAGAGAGGAAATGGGCCTTAGTAGGTTGGGATAAAGTAAGCCAACCCAAGGTAAAAGGAGGTTTGGGACTGAGAAGATCAAAGTTAAATAATAAAGCTTTGGTCGGAAAGCTTTACTGGAGGTGGATTTCCCAACCAACTTCTTTATTCAATAGAATCTTAACTAGTAAATATTTGGGACAAGTAAACCCAAATGAGGTGGGTCGTTTCCCTTTGGATGGTAATGGATCCTTAGTGTGGCAGGCTCTCAAGTTAGGATCTCAAGTAGTAAAAGATGGATTATTTTGGAAAGTGGGGAGAGGGGAGAAGGCACGATTTTGGACAGATTCATGGGATCAATACCCACCTATCATTGTTGAATTTCCTGAACTGCAACCAATAAAAATAGCCATAGAAACCAGGGGGTGGGTCCAAATTGAAAGTTATTTCAACACTAGTCAGCTGGGGGATTATAAGTTTAAGCAGTTTAAGAAGTTGGATGAGTGGCCAATTTCAATCCCTCCGGATTTGACACCCATCATGACTAAAATCTTGGCAAAAATATTTCTCACAAGTAGAGATGAGGAGGATGAATTAGCTTGGGGCTATGGGAGCCTTGGTGTCTACACAGTGAAGGATGGATATGATAAGATCCTTCCAGAGCCTCCTCCTCATACATATCAAGTTGAGGATTGGAGAAAGATTTGGCAGTCCAAGGGTTGGCCGAAAGTAAACTTTTTTGCCTGGCAGTTCATGCATAATGGAATTCTTACTTTTGATAATCTCATATGTAGGGGAATCATTGGTCCATCTCAATGTGTTTTATGCTACAAGAGTGAGGAAACAACTGATCACTTGATGTTTGAGTGCCCATTCACGTGCCAGATCTGGGAGAGATGGTTTTTATATTATAAAATTCAAGTTAATGGTGATTTGAATCGGATTAATATTTGGGAAATATGGAAGAGGGGTAGATTTAAATCTAAAGCTCTTTGTATTGGTTGGGAGCTTGGATTAAACTTCATTTGGTGGCAAGTGTGGTTGGAGAGAAATGCCAAAATTTTTAGAGAAACTTTTTCTTCTTTAGATGGAGTTTGGCAGGTCATTTGGAGCAAAGTCACGTAAACTGTGGCAGTCTATGCTAAAGAGGAAACTCAAGTTGTTATTGGGGCAATGGAGAAGGAAGTTGAAGTGCAAGAGGGATAGGACAGAGCTAGTTGGAAACCACCCCAGAAGGTTGGATTAAAATTAATACTGATGGAGCTGCAAAAGGCAATCCGGGTAGAGCTGGAATTGGAGTGGTTTGCCGTAATCATGTTGGAACAGTGCTCTATTGGGAACTGCAAGGCTTGGGAAGAGCCACAAACAATGAAGCAAAAGCCTTAGCTATCAAATCTGCTTCTATTTGGGCAATAAAACAAGGTCACAGGAGGATAATCCTAGAATCAGATTCTCAAATAATGGTTGGAGCTCTAGATTGCATGAGGAACTTTGCTTTGAAAACATGGAGGTTGAGGATTCTTGTCACTCAAATTAAGGAATTATGGAGGGAATTAGATGATGTGATTCCAGCTTTATGTGAGTAGAGATCTAAATAAAGTGGCAGACTTCCTGGCTAAGATGGGTACTGAGAAGGAGGTAGGGGTTTAGTGGCACGTTGACATGGCTATTGAGGATGAGATGATTAGGTAGGTTGGTGAGCAAATCCAGTGCTTAGCTAATTTGGATAACCATTCCATAAATACTATTTAGGAGATTTGTGCTTCAATGTAGATCTTCTTTTATAGTTGTAAACAGGTGAACAATCATTGTAGAAATATGGTTTAAGAGATTTGGCTCCAATGCAAATCTTCTTTGGTACTAAGAAGGAGGTAGGGGTTCAGTGGCACAGTGACATGACTATTGAGGATGAGATGATTAGGCAGGTTGGTGAGAAAATCCAGTGCTTAGCTAATTTGGATAACCATTCCAGAAATACTGTTTAGGAGATTTGTGCTTCAATGTAGATCTTCTTTTATAGTTGTAAACAGGTGAACAGTCATTATAGAAATATGGTTTAAGAGATTTGGCTCCAATGCAAATCTTCTTTTATTGTTGTAAACGTGTGTTCTCTTTGGCTAAGGCTGGGAAAAGTCTCATCTCAACTTTTAAATGATCTTTGTTTTAATACAAGTTTTTTCAAATTATTTTTCAAAAAAAAGTGGATTTATCTTACTGAAAACTAGAGATCATTCATCGAATATTATTTGGCATCATGGTTGTTATGAACCTTTAATGGACCATCTTAGGAATGGATGGTTATTAACTATAAAGTTATGTGAGATTCGTCTATGAATGTGTTAGGGAATTAGTAGAGGGGCATTGGTTTGACAACAATAGTGATAGAGGAATAAAACAATCAACTATCAATTATGAAAAAACAAATAAAAGGAAATGGAGGTAAAAGACTTGCTACATCTAATTGAGGGATCCACAAAGTTATTGAAGGTAATGATGTTACAATGAAAGAAGATAACATGGAGGAACACACAATGAATCACAAGTCTCTAAAGGAAAGCCTTAATAATAACAAGAGTTGGGTTAATAAGGCATTTGTGTAGTTAGCAGACAAGGCTAAAAGAGACAAGAGAAGGTACTTATAAAGATGATGAGTTGTTGCAAGTAGCACCAATGGATGAACCAATCTCTAACTTTGTTAATGATGGGAACCTTCATGGGGTAGGCATGTATTGCATCTACATGACTCCTTGTGCATTGCAATTCCTTTTAAATATGGTATTATAGGAATTATTGACTTGAAAATTCATTTTTATGTATTAGAGGAATAATAGTTAAGATATAATTAAAATAAATTAAATTAATGTTTAAATTATGAAGCATAATTAAAAAAAGTCTTAAAAGTGATAGTCTTGCATATGGTATCTCATACAATGTTAGAAAGAAAGGCATAAAATACATCCATAACATGATGGTTTGCATCTATGTCATACATCCATGACATAATGGTTTGCATCTATGTCTAAAACTTTCACTAATAGTGAATATAAGATGAGAAATATGATTTTGCTTATTTTTATTTGGCTTGAAGGTCTAGTACCCACTTCTCGCAAAGACAATGATCGAAAACAGTGATCATATGTATCAAGATAAAAAATGATATCATGCTTTATGCTGGATACATAAAACCCACTTATATAGAACATTCTACCTACCAATTACATTTTGTATTGCATATGATAACTTGATATGATAAGGGCTTCATTAATGTCCATGTTTATATTATTTAAGATAGGTTGTTTATGATGATAAAATGAAGTTTTCTTAGGTATATAAGTCACCACTCTAGAAAGCACGACAGCGATAGCCACCACTCCACAAATTCCCACAATTAAAATATTCGTAACCTGACCACAAACAAAGCGGGAAATTAGTATACGCTGAGCACACATTAAGGCCCTTAGGCTTAGGAGACCCCCTCCAAACCATGCTGGGAGATCCCTTCCAACCTTTGCGGACGTTGACTTCCATATTAGAAATTGGCTGACAGTAACGCTCGCTGTGTCATGATAAGCTTTTTCCCTCATAACTGTCCTCTTCTATTTCTTGTCGTTTCGTCATTTTGTTAATGCATGTCACTTTTTACAATTAAAGAATTCAAAGTAGGAGGCGGAGGAAACCTCGTCGCAGCTTCTTCTTAAGGCATGCCACTATTTAATGCGTAATAGCACTTTTTAACATTAAAGAATTCAAAGTAGGAGGCGGAGGAAACCTCGACGAAGCTTCGGAAAAGAATGTCAGCGTCGTGGGGAATATGTTTCAAATTTACTATAAATAAGAAATAAACGTTTAAGCGTAATGACTAGCAAGCTCGGGCGGAAGGTGAAGGTGACACGAAGGTGTGTGGCCGCCGCCCTTCTTTTACCATATTTTCTCTGATTTTGTTCTCTTATTGTCGTGGTGTTTTGATGCAAGAAACCTTTTTGTTTTGTGACTCGTTGAATGTCTCCGCGGGTTGATTTTGGGGGAGTTTTGCGAGGATGGGCTCTTTCTTTCTCCATTATTTGTTGTAATATGTGTGGGATTTAATTTTGGTTGTGCAAATAAGTGTTTGGTTTTATTGGAAGTTGAAGTTTGATCGTGTGCTGACCACACTCAGGCATGCACAGATGCACTGAAGATAATATGGGCATAAGAGATCAACCGGTACTATGAAAAAGGGGGTCGTATCTTATGAACTCTTTCCTGGTAATATGCGTATTCTTTTCTAGGTCACAACACAGGTTCCAAACCAGGGAATTGTGTCGTATGTTTGGAGTGCAAGTGATTGCTGATACAAATCAGACTATGATTTATATAGGTCTATGTTGGTTTGCATTAGTACAGCAGGTTTAGGTGTTAGAAAGGTAATAGCCAAGAACTAGTTCAAAAGGATGCCTACCTAAATATCTAGAGGTGTTAACCACTGTTTTAAAATTTATAAGTAAAAAAAACTTGGTAGTCTAATAATTTTGGAGATTTACTTGGCAACTCGAAAAAACTCCCATAAACAAAAATCGATTTTTTTAATAAACAGAAAAAAAATTTATCTATTATAATGAGTACAATTATAATTACAGTTTATAAAACCTAAATAACAAATGAAACATAAAAATACAATATTTTAATATGTTAAACAGTTTTTAAACTGCAATATTTTAATATGTAAAGCAGTAACCTGCAAGTTTTTTTGGAGCAGTAACTGTTTGACAAATATGGTAATGTGGTGCAATTGAAACTTTTTTTTTTTAGTTTTCTCTCTCCATCGAGGTTTCAAATTTCCTTACCTTTGTGGGGGTATTTGCCTGTTTTTGAACTTGCACTTTGTTATCTACAATAGCTTTGTGATTTATTTATTGATTTTTATATATGGTTCTTTCCACAAGTATTTCATTGATGATGACATATGTTTGGTGGTATGAGTTTGATGTTTGATGTCCCCTTGTGCAAGAACACTTGGATTGAAATATGATTATAGTAAATCAATCTTGTAGATATAGTTGTTTGTTGTAAGTAGAATTGTATTAAGGCTTTCCATTTTTATTACATTAAGATTATATAAATATGGTGGTATTTTTTAATCTACTAATTTAATTAGCTTAAAATTTAGTAATTTAACTGTCATTTAATGTTCATAGAGCTAAGAGTGTAATTTATTGATTCGAGGGAATTTTTAATTTTTTGCTTGCGTCTAATTTCAGACTATTTAATTTATCGATGGCGCATTTGCAAACCATGGAGGAAAGGCCCTTCTGTGCTTGGTCTAGAACAGTGGAAGAATGCTTGAAAGAGTATGATGTGAGTTTAGAAAAAGGATTAAGCTCTCATGAAGTGGACAAACGACAACAAAAATATGGATGGAATGAGCTTAAGAAGGAAAATGGTACACCTTTGTGGAAGTTGATTCTAGAACAGTTTGATGATATGTTGGTTAAAATACTGCTTGCAGCAGCTTGCATTTCATTTGTTCTTGCCTACTTGCATGAAAATGAGACCGGTGAGGAGGGCATAATGGCATATGTAGAACCTCTTGTGATTCTCTTGATTCTTATACTCAATGCCATTGTAGGAGTATGGCAAGAGAGTAATGCTGAGAAGGCTTTAGATGCTCTCAAACAAATGTTATCTGAACAAGCAAAAGTCTTGAGAGATGGATGTTATATGCCAAATCTACCTCCCCGAGAACTTGTTCCAGGGGATATAGTTGAACTAAGGGTGGGAGACAAGGTTCCTGCAGACATGCGTATTGCATCCCTAAAGACATCAACTTTTAGGATGGAGCAGAGCTCCCTTACTGGAGAGAGCATGCCTGTTATTAAAAGCACAAATGCAATTCTTATGGATGACTGTGAATTGCAGTTAAAAGAATGTATGGTTTTTGTAGGAACCATTGTTGTCAATGGTTGTTGTACCTGTATTGTAGTAAACATTGGCATGTTTACAGAAATTGGGCAAATTCAAGCGCAAATCCAGAAGGCTTCCTTAGAAGATGATGATACGCCTTTGAAAAAAAAACTAGATGAATTTGGGGAACGTCTAACAATAGCTATTGGGTTTGTTTTGAAGGAGCGATTTTAAATTTTCAGTCGCCGAAGTCCGACTGCTCCAGGCTGCGCAGGGCGCACGGCGGACGGCGCCTACCCACGGGCGAAGTCCGTGCGCAGGGGCGAAGTGCGAACTTCGCGCGCAGTGCGGACTGCGCAGGAAACACTGCCGAAGTGCGCACTTCGCGCGCAATGCGGACTGCGCGGGCCAAACAGGCGAAGTGCGTACTTCGCGCCTTCAACTCCCGAAGTGCGGCTGTCGCGGCGAAATGCGCACAACGCACGATTTCTGGCCGAAGTGCGGAAGGCTGCTTCACACTTGGCCAAACTTTTGGCCTTCGACTTCTTCGTCTTTCGCGGCTGCCGCTGGGTTTGCCTGGCTTGGCAAGACCCGTATGCGAGAGGAGAAAAACGCCGGAACAGAGATCAACAAATGTTAGCAAATAAACAACTGCAAACCCTAAAGATGCCACAAACAACAGCAAAGTTTATTTATCTGAAACAAGGGTTACAGTATTCCTCAACCGAGGAAATAACAACATCTGCAGACTACGCTGCAGGATAAACTAAACAGGGGAAATGTCGAGTCTGCAGCTCGGACATTTCTCAGCTGAGCCACACTGCTCACTGAATCGCTCTGCTTTCTTTCTCTGCTCACTTTCACGAACTTCTCTCACACCCGCTCCGCTTCTCTTTTTTTTTGTCTCGAAGACACGAACTGACCTTTTATAGTCGCGGGGAGATGAGGATAAGGTTTATCCTCTGACAGCTCCGGATAAGGGTTATCCTCGGACCGACCCTCATCAAGGGTTTCTGACAAACGCCGACTGGGCATTAACTCCTGCGGAGATCGGATCTGTCAGGTGTCAAATCTGTCAAAAGGTAGGTGTGACGTCATGTCACACTTTTGTCGGGATCCCGGACTGCGGCAGCGCAGTCCGACTTCGCCCATGTCTGGAGCGCAGTCCGGTTTCGCCCAAGGTTCGCAGCGTAGTTGGGCACAAGCGTGAAATCTGGGTTTATTTTTCTAACACCCTCCTTTAAACCTCATTTCACAAGCACTTTGACTCCAAGTCGCTCTCGCAATCTGTCGAAGTCTTCCTCCTTCAAAGGCTTCGTGAAAATATCTGCCAACTGCTCCTTGGATCTGCAAAACTGCAGATGAATTTCTCCGGACTTCACCAACTCTCTGATGAAGTGATAACGTATATCAATGTGCTTCGTCCAGCCATGGAACACGGGATCCTTTGAGAGTGCAATGGCCGAATTATTATCACAGAAAATTGTTGTCGCGCCTTCTGGAGGATTGTACAGTTCACTCAGAACTCTTCGCAGCCATACTGCCTGGCATGCGGATGTCGTGGCGGCGACATATTCTGCTTCGGCTGTGGACAATGCAACAATGGGTTGCTTCTTGGACGCCCATGAGACTGCCTCGATCCGAGATGGAAAGCATACCCGGAGGTGCTCTTTTGATCATCGGTACCGCCAGCCCAGTCACTGTCTGTGTAGCCCACCGGTTCCAACTGGTCCCGTCTGGCGTAAAATAGGCCATGGTTCCGCGTCCCACTGACATAGCGCAAGATCCTCTTGCCTCGCTTGCTGCTGCGTGTCCTTCGGAGTCTCCATGAAACGGCTGATCGACCGACTCGAACATCGGATCTCGACCGAGTTGCGCTCAAGTACATTAGATCGCCAACTAGCCTCTTGAACAAGGTTGGATCTACAGACCTCCCCGTATCCAACTTGCTCACCTTCAAACCCGTGGCTACGTGTGTGATGGCAGTGTTTGTTGTCCTCCATCTTGAAGCGCTTCAGACATCCTTCGCATACTTGCCCTCGAGAAATGAAGATGCCATCTCGCTGATTTGTCAACTTCAATGTCGAGAAAATATTTCATCAGCCCCATGTCAGTCATTTCAAACTCGGACTTCATGGCTGTTCTAAATCGCGCAAATAGGCCGTCGCTATTGCAGTAAATATCAGATCGTCTA
Organism: Wollemia nobilis; assembly: GCA_028583015.1. NCBI lineage: Eukaryota > Viridiplantae > Streptophyta > Pinopsida > Araucariales > Araucariaceae > Wollemia > Wollemia nobilis. Next base: position 429,129 of record JAQPPZ010017065.1, read on the forward strand.
CGTACAGGCAGACGATGATGTGCTCACCTGCTGCATTTGTCTTTATGTACAGGGAGTGCTCATATGGGCATTTCTGAAACCCATTCTCCTGAAAATAGCCGTCAATACGGCTGTACCAAGCCCTGGGTGCTTGCTTCAACCCATACAAGGCCTTCTTCAATTTCAGGACTTTGCCCTCTTGCCCTTGTATTTCATAACCGAGCTGCTGGTCTATGTAGACTTCTTCTTCCAACACTCCGTTGAGGAAGGCAGACTTGACATCCATCTGGTACACGCTCCATCCTTTCTGAGCTGCCAGTGCCAGAATCATTCTGACTGTGTCAAGTCGGGCTACAGGTGCATACACCCCATGATAGTCAACTCCCGACTTCGCTTGTAGCCTTTCGCCACTAATCTGGCCTTATGCCTCGTCAACTTCTCCTTGGGCATTAAACTTTGTTTTATATACCCACTTGACCCCAATGGTCTTCTTTCGTGCCGGAAGATCTGTTAGCTGCCATGTCTCATTCTTCTCAATGGTCTGCTATCTCCTCATCCATCGCATTCACCCATTTGCGATTCTGACTTGCCTCTTCAAACTCCACCGGATCACATTCAGTAAAGAGAGCAAAATCAGAATAATCTTCATCTAATTGATTACGGGTTACCTCATAAATGTCTTGCAAGCTCCAAGTCTTCGTAGGAGTCCTCAGGTTTTGAATTCTGCTTGCAAGTGGAGGTGACCGGGATGATGAGGGTGTGCTACTGCTAGCACCACTGTTGCTGCTTGAAGGCACAGGTGGTTGGACACTGTCTTCCTCCAAGTCTACAGATTCAACAGCTTGTCTGGTTCAGACCGACTCGCTCTTTGAATTCCAGTTCCAGGATGCATCCTCTAGGAACTTCACGTCTTGACTGATGACAAGTTTCTTTGTCACAGGATTGTACAACCTGTATGCCTTTGTTGGTTTGCTATATCCTATGAAGATGCACTTTTCAGCTTTGTCATCTAGCTTCTGCCTTTTCTCATCTGGAACATGTGCATATCCTATGCACCCGAAAACTCGCAAATGAGCCACACTTGGCTTCAACTTGCTCCAGGCTTCCTCTGGAATTTTGTCCCTCACACTCTTGGTGGGACATCGGTTCAGCAGATAAACTGCACAACTTACAGCTCTTGCCCTGAACTCATGTGGCAAAATTTTTGCCTTCAGCATGCTCCGTGCCATCTCCATGATAGTTCTGTTTCTTTCTCTCGCCTACGCCATTCTCGTCGCGGCGTGTATCCGGCAATGAACTGCCTTCGAATTCCATGTTGTTTGCAAAAATTGTGGAATTCATTGGAGATGTATTCTCCACCTCCATCAGTTCTGAGAGTCTTCACATAATGACCGCTCTGTTTCTCAACCAGAGCCTTGAACTCCTTAAACCTTGCAAACGCCTCTGACTTCAACTTGATTGGATAAATCCAAGTCTTCCGACTGAAGTCATCAATGAAGGTTAGGAAGTACTTATTGCCGGCATATGAGGTGGTCTGCATGGGACCACAGATGTCTGAGTGCACCAGCTCCAAAGGCCGTGATGCTCTCCAAGACTATCCTACAGGGAATGCGTCCCTGTGCTGCTTGCCGACCAGGCAACCTTCACAAACTTGATTTGGTTGCTCTATAAGGGGTAAACCCTTCACCATCTGCTTCTTGTGCAGCAGATTCAGGCCACTGAAACTCAAGTGACCGAATCTGAGATGCCACAACCAAGTAGCATCCTTCTCAACCGCACTCGGAGACATCAAAGATTCATTCTGAATCTGCAATAGAAACATTTTGTTTTTCATCATGGACACAGCTTGCAATTTGTCCATGGACTTTGTCTCTCGATGGAATAGACACCATCTTTGAACAATACAAGTGTGCCCCTTCTGCACAAGCTGTCCAACACTTAGCAGATTGTGCTTCAACCCGGGCACATAAAAAACATCTTGAATTGTTTTTCTATCACCGTGCCGGGTGCGGATGAGGATCTTTCCTTTCCCCATCACAAGAACTTTGATGTTGTTCCCCATCTTGACTTCGGACTGGACTGTTTCATCCAGTTGTGAGAACATCTCCCTTGTTCCCAGTCATATGGTTGCCGCAACCACTGTCAAGATACCAGATGTTTTTCTTGCTCTCCTCTTCAATACTGCAAGTCAACAACACATTTCCTCCTACCGCATTTTCGGGTTCCTCCAAATAATGGGCTTGCTGCTGATTCTCGTTCGCCATCTTCTTTCTGCACTGTGTGGCATAATGGCCGAACTTACTGCAGTAGTAGCATTGGACCTTTGACATGTCCTTCTTCTGCTGAGAGCCACCTTGCTGATTTCTGCCGCTGCCTCTTCCTCCTTGCTGATGAAAGTTGCAACTTGGCTCAGCGTCCTGAGGGTTTGATCTCCCTCCTTGCTTGTTCCTTCTCCCACGCCTGCTTCCGCCTCTTCCTCCTTGAGAACTAGAAGCGTCATTGTGGGAGTCTTGTCTGCCGCTGTCTCGGATTGAGACTTGCGCTTTGAAGGCTTGCTCCAAAGAAGACTGAGTTGAGCGGCTCAGCCTCTGTTCATGGGTCTGCAGGGAACCCATGAGTTCGTTTGTCGAGAGGGTTGTCAAATCCCTCGACTCTTCGATTGCTATCTGACGGGGCACCGGGAACCAACACTTCAACAATTCCAAATTTTCATTTCAAAGCTTCATAAAATATTTACAGGCATCAAATAACACAGCCCGTAGGCTTTACAATAGCCGACTTCGGCTCTGTTCTTCCACTGTACTACCTCCTCTGTTCTCCGGTCCACCTCCCCACAGTTTGAAATTTCGGGTTTTTATCGAGGCCCCGGCCCTCCCGGCAATCAATGCCTCCACCTACCAACCTTCCCGCTCGAATTTCCCTCCTGTCGAAGCTTCAAAATTCTCGATCATAAATGGGCCACCGCCCGATCTGCACTGCTGCTCGCATTCATGGTCTTCCTCGACCTGCAACCGCCACCGTACCCTGTACTGCCGTCTCCTCCATACCGGCCATGCCTTGTTACAGTTGTTTTTCGTAAAACGCATCCGAAAGATGGTTCTCTCCCTTTAATGCACGCGGCTATAAAATTTCATTCCATGATACGTGGCCTCCATCTTTAACCAGATTCACGTAGCTAACCACGTGTTTAAATTCGGCTTGCCCTCTCCTTAATGCGCAATCTTCAAGGCACGTGCCCTTTACAACTTCGAGGATACACGTGGCAGTCCACGTGTCAATTTTCGGCCTTGTCTGGCCGTCCGCTATTTTCTTCGACCTTAACTTTACTTGGTCGCGGTCGACCCTTCCACCTTCGTCTTCACCTTTCTGAGGTCCTTTGCCATGATCTTGGGTTTGTCTTAACCCTTGGTACTGCCTTGGAAATACGCCACGTGGCAGTTTCTGATTTGCCGCGATATCACGATAGGACTCAACTCCTCCGCCATGTTCTGTAGACCGTCGCGATATCGCGACGTCTAAAGCTCCTCACCACCGCCTCTAAAATAAAGTCGCGATATCGCGACGTCGCGATATCGCGACGTCGCGATATCGCGACGGAGATCACCCCTTGCCTTTGCTTCTCAACAACCATCGCGACATCGCGACGTCGTGATATCGCGACGTCGCGATATCGCGACGTCGCGATATCGCGACGGAATCCTCCCCCCTTCCTCCTTTGCTCTGAAGAACTGTCGCGACGCAACTCACCCTCGCCATCAATGCAGCCTTTGAGGTCGCGATTTCGCGACCCCCTTCCTCCATGCTTTGGAAACACTTCCCCCTTGGGAAAAACTGAAGAAAAATACTTGGAAAATCGAGAAAATTCTGAAGATGCAGGATTTTTCCACTGTTGCCGGATGCTCCTGCATCAGACACCCCGGGTAAAAAGGAGAAGTGATCTTCACTTCTGCTGGGTCCGGTTGCTGCCTCCTGCAACACTCCCGGACTCATCTCTGCCTCAGCAGCCTGCTTTAACCCCGGCTCCCGGTCCATACTTCTGTCTTCTACCGGACAAATTTCTCCACTGCTGCAAACTTCTTCTGCAGCCTGCTGTATTTCCTCCTTTTGCACAGAAAAATCTGTGCCTTCTTTCGGGCAGGTCCCGGTACCGCTGTACTCTTCCTCACATGCGGTTTTCTTTAATTTTTCTTCTTTCTTCCTCTTTCTTTCTTCCCGTCTTCTTTGCCTTTCCTCTTGCTCCCGTAACTTTATCCCGAGCCATTCTTTTTGCAATGCTTTTAATTGCCGTTGCAATGCTTTTACTTCTTCCTCCGAAACCATATCCTCCATGCTGTCCCGTCTTCTTCGGGAATGCATTCTTCTCTCTTCTTTTTTTTTTTTTTACCGGGTCTTGGCGTAAACTGCCTCCCGCTCGGCGAATCTGCTTACGCACTTAAAGACCGAACTCACTCTCTCTCAGAACTCTCCCGCAGGTCCTGGTGCAACTGCCTCACCTTCGGCGGATCTGTTGCACACTCAGGAACCACTGGCTCTGATACCACTGACGGGGCACCGGGAACCAACACTTCAACAATTCCAAATTTTCATTTCAAAGCTTCATAAAATATTTACAGGCATCAAATAACACAGCCCACAGGCTTTACAATACCCGACTTCGGCTCTGTTCTTCCACTGTACTACCTCCTCTGTTCTCCGGTCCACCTCCCCATAGTTTGAAATTTCGGGTTTTTATCGAGGCCCCGGCCCTTTCGGCAATCAATGCCTCCACCTACCAACCTTCCCGCTCGAATTTCCCTCCTGTCGAAGCTTCAAAATTCTCGATCATAAATGGGCCACCGCCCGATCTGCACTGCTGCTCGCATTCATGGTCTTCCTCGACCTGCAACCGCCGCCGTACCCTGTACTGCCGTCTCCTCCATACCGGCCATGCCCTGTTACAGTTGTTTTTCGTAAAACGCATCCGAAAGATGGTTCTCTCCCTTTAATGCACGCGGCTGTAAAATTTCATTCCATGATACGTGGCCTCCATCTTTAACCAGATTCACGTAGCTAACCACGTGTTTAAATTCGGCTTGCCCTCTCCTTAATGCGCAATCTTCAAGGCACGTGCCCTTTACAACTTCGAGGATACACGTGGCAGTCCACGTGTCAGTTTTCGGCCTTGTCTGGCCGTCCGCTATTTTCTTCGACCTTAACTTTACTTGGTCGCGGTCGACCCCTCCACCTTCGTCTTCACCTTTCTGAGGTCCTTTGCCATGATCTTGGGTTTGTCTTAACCCTTGGTACTGCCTTGGAAATACGCCACGTGGCAGTTTCTGATTTGCCGCGATATCGCGACCTGTCGCGATATCGCGACAGGACTCAACTCCTCCGCCATGTTCTGTAGACCGTCGCGATATTGCGACGTCTAAAGCTCCTCACCACCGCCTCTAAAATAAAGTCGCGATATCGCGACGTCGTGATATCGCGACGGAGATCACCCCTTGCCTTTGCTTCTCAACAACCATCGCGACATCGCGACGGAATCCTCCCCCCTTCCTCCTTTGCTCTGAAGAACTGTCGTGATATCGCGACGCAACTCACCCTCGCCATCAATGCAGCCTTTGAGGTCGCGATTTCGTGACCCCCTTCCTCCATGCTTTGGAAACACTTCCCCCTTGGGAAAAACTGAAGAAAAATACTTGAAAAATCGAGAAAAATTCTAAAGATGCAGGATTTTTCCACTGTTGCCGGATGCTCCTGCATCACTATCACAACTGAGTCGAACATCGCAGGCAGACTTCTGAGAATCTTCTCCATGATTCTCTGGCTCTGGACATTTTCTCCGTTCAACCGCATCTGGTTGATAATGTCCGTCGTCCGGGTGAAGAAGTCGCTCATCGACTCGGACTCGCTCATCTACAGGTTCTCGAACTCTCTCCTGAGCATCTGCAGTTTCACCAACTTCACTTTGTCGGTGCCCTGATACAAACTTGCCAGGGTTTCCCAGGCCTGCTTGGCCTTGGTGGCTGATGCAATCCGCGGGAAGATGGTCTCCTCAACCGCTTGCATGATGTAGAAGAGGGCCTTCTGGTCCTTCTTCTTATGCTCTTTCAACAGATCCTTGTCTGCTTGAGAGAGGGCGGCCGATCTTCCTGCATCTGCCGGTTCTGGGTAGACGTTCTCGACTAACTCCCACAGCTCCTGAGATCCGAACAGGATTTTCATCTGGATGCTCCAGTAATCGTAGTTCTTGCCATTAAATCGCGGGATCTGCAACTGCAGGGAACTCTTTCCGGAATCCATGATTCTATCTCCGCGTCACGGCTCAATCAGCTCTGATACCAATTTGAAGGAGCGATTTTAAATTTTCAGTCGCTGAAGTCCGACTGCTCCAGGCTGCGCAGGGCGCACGGCCAGCTCCCAGCTTCGGGAGCGAAGTGCGGACGATGCCTACCCATGGGCGAAGTCCGTCACTCGCGCGCAGTGCGGACTGCGCAGGGGCGAAGTCCGAACTTCGCGCGCAGTGCGGTCTGCGCAAGGGCGAAGTGCGTGCTGCGCAGGGGCGAAGTGCGAACTTCGCGCGCAGTGCGGACTGCGCAGGAAACACTGCCGAAGTGCGCACTTTGCGCGCAGTGCGGATTGCGCGGGCCAAACAAGCGAAGTGCGTACTTCGCGCCTTAAACTCCCGAAGTGCGGCTGTCGCGGCGAAATGCGCACAACGCACGATTTCTGGCCGAAGTGCGGCAGGCTGCTTCACACTTGGCCAAACTTTTGGCCTTCGACTTCTTCGTCTTTCGCGGCTGCCGCCGGGTTTGCTTAGCTTGGCAAGACCCGTATGCGAGAGGAGAAAAACGCCGGAACAGAGATCAACTGCAAACCCTAAAGATGCCACAAACAACAGCAAAGTTTATTTATCTGAAACAAGGGTTACAGTATTCCTCAACCGAGGAAATAACAACATCTGCAGACTACGCTGCAGGATAAACTAAACAGGGGAAATGTCGAGTCTGCAGCTCGGACATTTCTCAGCTGAGCCACACTGCTCACTGAATCGCTCTGCTTTCTTTCTCTGCTCACTTTCACGAACTTCTCTCACACCCGCTCTGCTTCTCTTGTTTTTTTTTGTCTGAAGACACGAACTGACCTTTTATAGCCGCGGGGAGAGGAGGATAAGGTTTATCCTCTGACAGCTCCGGATAAGGGTTATCCTCGGACCGACCCTCATCAAGGGTTTCTGACAAACGCCGACTGGGCATTAACTCCTGCGGAGATCGGATCTGTCAGGTGTCAAATCTGTCAGAAGGTAGGTGTGACGTCATGTCACACTTTTGCCGGGATCCCGGACTGCGGCAGCGCAGTCCGACTTCGCCCATGTCTGGAGCGCAGTCCGGTTTCGCCCAAGGTTCGCAGCGCAGTTGGGCACAGGCGTGAAATCTGGGTTTATTTTTCTAACATGTTTGTCTTCTAGTGTGGATTATCAACTACAAATATTTTCTCTCATGGGATGTTGTGGATGGCTGGCCAAAAAATATTAGATTCTCATTTACTAAGTGCACTTATTATTTCAAGATTGCTGTGGCTTTGGCAGTTGCTGCTATACCAGAAGGATTGCCTGCAGTCATTACTACTTGCTTGGCCCTTGGGACACGGAGGATGGCACAAAAGAATGCAATCGTGCGTAAACTTCCTAGTGTGGAGACATTGGGTTGCACAACAGTCATTTGCTCTGATAAGACAGGGACACTTACCACCAACCAGATGTCAGTTTCTCAGTTTATAGCCTCAGGTCCTAATGTTGGTTCATTACGAGAATTTCATGTTGAAGGAACAACATATAATCCCATGGATGGGAGCATCTTAGATTGGCCCGCACATAATATGGATGCAAATTTGTAAACTCTAGCAGAAATAGCTGCTATTTGCAATGATTCAGGGATTTCTTATCAAAATCACCAGTTCTGTGCTATTGGAATGCCCAATGAGGCAGCTTTGAAGGTTAGCCCTTGACAAAATGTTTGTGTTGTTTAATAATTTGTATGTTTCATGGTTGAAGGTGTAAAAATGACAGACAAGACAACAAAAGTTGAAACAAATGTAATTATATCGTGAATCAATCGAGATAGAATATTAGACCGATGAACAGTAAACAGATCAGACTTTTGAAGTTTATATATTCGCTTGATATGATTCTTGAAACAAAATGAATGCCTGATGTTAAGCTGTATTTCTGGTTTCTTGACATTATCTACATGTTTATACCCCATGTTTTTTATGCAGGTTTTAGTTGAAAAGATGGGAATCTCTGCTCCAATTGCCAAGTGCAATAGCAATGGTGAACATTTTACTGCCAACTATAATATCGAGAATGGCACAGTAAAATTAGGGAGTATTGATGCCCAAATCTGTTTTAGTCCGGCGGTTTATTTATGGATAGTTGTATTTTAAGCCGCATATGACACAATCTATATTGTATGTCTTTTTCGTCTTTTTTCTGAGTAATTGTCTTTGCTCTTCTGTAGCTTATTGTGATCGGCGGATAGAAAAATCAAAGAGGTTGGCTTTATTAGAGTTTGATCGTGTACGGAAGTCTATGAGTGTTATTGTTAGGGAGCCTTCTGGACAGAATCGCCTCTTAGTGAAGGTTGTTGTTTGCTTAAAATGCATTTCCTTTGTTTTCAGGCTCTAAATTATATATTAGACATCTCTTATCCAGTTTGTGACATCCTTTAGATATCACTTAACTGATATAGAACATATATATATATTTTTTCTTTGTCCAGCATCGGTTGTCTCAGTTATTATAGCACTTCATTTCATTTATTATAGCACTTCATTTCATTGTTTCTTCACTTATTTGCCCTTCATCAGGGTCTATTATTATCACGAGGCACTGGATAACTCCTTGACTCCTTTGAGTTACTGTGCTGTGACTTTGGAGAGTTGCATGGTAGTTCTGCTAGATCTCTTGTTGCAATAATTTCTTGAGTTTGTACATGTATCAAGATAAATTGGGGAGCTGTAATTCTTTGTTCTTATGGAAATAGATAGATAGATATTAACGTGAACTCATAAGTGATCCCTCGTATCTCCCACTTGTAGCTTATGAATCTCACACTCGTAGCTTATGAAGCCATCAAGACCATGGATTTCAAGATAAATTCATATTGATAGGGGAGCTGTAATTCTTCGTAAACTGTTTGGACACCGTTATCATGGGAATGAAGTTATAAGTAATCCCTCGTGGACATGAGAGGCAATACTGAAGCATATGTATCTCACACTGTAGCTTATGAAGGCCATCAACACTATGGATTTCAATATGGTGCCCGATTTGCCTTGCCTTTCACGAGTTTTTACTGGCATCATAAGAGATTTGATTGCATTTGTTTTCATGATATTAATGTGAAGTTCTTGTGCAGGGTGCTGTGGAAAATGTTTTGGAAAGGAGCGCTTTTCAACACCTAGCAGATGGATCTGTTGTTGAAATGTTACTCTTGAAGAAGCTTCACCAAATGAGTTCAAAGGCCCTGCGTTGTTTAGGCCTTGCATACAAAGAAGACTTGGGAGAGTTTAGTGACTATGATGGAGAGAATCATCCTGCTCACATAAAATTGCTGGACCCAGCCAATTATTCTAATATAGAAAGCAATCTAATCTTTGTCGGTCTTGTTGGATTGAGAGTAAGTTCCACCTTTATAAGGCTCTAGAAGTCTATATTTTCATGTACCCTTTTTTAAAATTTATTTGAAATTATGTGCTGGGAGAGTTTAGTGACTATGATGGAGAGAATCATTCTGCTTACATAAAATTGCTGGACCCAGCCAATTATTCTAATATAGAAAGCAATCTAATCTTTGTCGGTCTTGTTGGATTGAGAGTAAGTTCCACCTTTATAAGGCTCTACAAGTCTATATTTTCATGTACCCTTTATTAAAATTTATTTGAAATTATGTGCTGTTTGAACACTTTTCTTTATAGACATTTTATGTTTTTCTTTTTCCATGTATTTCTTTCCTGGGTTTTTAGGAATCTTGCTTTTGTTTTCAAAGTTATTCTTATTTATTTAAATCAGCAATTTGATTATTTCAAATTGATAGGATGCTCCTCGTGAAGAAGTTCATGAAGCAATAAAAGATTGTAGGGAAGCTGGGATGCAAATAATGGTGATTACTGGTGATAACAAGTTCACAGCAGAAGCTGTTTGTCGGGAAATTGGTGTGTTTTATGCAGGAGAGGATCTTAGTGGAAAAAGTTTTACTGGAAAAGAATTCATGGCACTTCCGTTGAATAAGCGTTCTGAAGTTTTGGCAAAGCCTGGTGGTCATGTTTTTTCACGAGCAGAACCGAGGCATAAGCAGGATATAGTTCGCATGCTCAAAGATGCCGGCCACGTTGTAGCAATGACTGGTGATGGTGTTAATGATGCTCCTGCGTTAAAGCTTGCAGATATTGGAATTGCGATGGGAATTGCTGGAACAGAGGTATGCTTGTCTTCATTATTTAATATTTTGAGATTTTTCTTTTTTGGACCCCACCATATGTCCTCAGGTCTCTGCACTATTGCAGTAGATGTGTTTTAATTTGAAAGGCATGCAACTAGTTGTTTCTGTCCTAATAAGCATGATGCATAACAAAAGAGTGATTCAAAACCATTTTTAATATTAAATCTTTGCAATGTTACTTTGACATTTATGAACCAAAATGTGTGGTGATAAATAACTAGTGGCCAACTAATAGTTGCTTTTAGGTTTTTATATCGAAATACGCATGCTACTTATTCTTTTAGATTCTTTATCTTTCCATTTGTAATATGCATACTACACTTTTCACCTCGGTATTCTCTTATGCTTTGAGATTCCTGCTGATGAGAACAGATAGTCATCCTAAATATCAAATTAATATTATATCAAGCTGTATAACTTAAAACAGGAAGTTTTTCTAGTGTTCTCCAAACTTACTAAAGTTAGTTTGGTGACATGTTCATCCTTAATTGATAGTTTGAAAAAATTGCAGTCGAATAGCAACAAAAGCATCAGATCAATGGTTATCATATAGGCTACAGAAACAAACAAATAAAGAATGGGTCCCAAAGGCCTGTGTATGCAAGGAGAAAAGCTTTGTAATGGTTAATAAGGGCATGCTAAGTTGCAAAATTCAAAGTATATTATGTGTATTGAAATATAAAGTGTTTGTCTTTTAAAGAAGATTTTCAATTCAATTTGTTCTGTATCAGTGTTTTAGAAGTTGGTCTTTTTGGGATTACTTCCAACCAATTGAAATTGTATACTTTTTAAAATGACTCGATCAAACATCTATTTGTTGCCAAAATGATGTTCACCGATTATGATAATGGTGGTTTCTTAAAGGCAGCTTTCCTCAATTCAATGCTTTGAGTAGGATTTTCCTTGCAACAAACTTGAAATTAATATTTATTTATTTATTATTTTGGTGAGTGTGATGACCAAATATCTATTCACTGTTTAAATGATGTCTGTTCATACTGATGATGATGATTTTTGTTTTAGCTTGGCTTTCCTCAAATTCCACACTTCGAGTAGGTTTCTTCACTTGTGGAGGGGATGGCAAATATGTAAGCAATTTACACTGCTTATAGAAGTTATATTTTCGTATTCCTTAATAATGATCATCTATGGGAGAACCTGAGACTTTTTGGGTTTATAAAATTACTCTACGTGACAGGCTGTTGTCCTGTTTTCTTCCAAATTGAAAGCTGGTCCCAGGTTTTCTACTCGAGGATATTTTAATCAGGAAGATAATCTGTTTCAAGAATGAATTCCCCTTATTCTGCTAGGAATTATAAGATTACAGGCCATATTAATGAATGCTTATTGGACAATTACAATGTTGACATGAATGTTTCCAATTCCATCATTCTTTACCTTTCAAAGATTGCTTTCTTATAGGCTTGGTTAGACGCCATGCATCACATTCATGTATCATTCAGATGGATTCATTCTAAATTCTTTTGAGTTTTTTTTATTCCATACATTTGAAATCTTGAAAAGTGTTGTTATTGGCATAAGCTGTTCTTAGAATTCCCCTGTCACATACCTTTTTTCTAATTGGCAATAGTACATATACTATATGAACTTAAAACATAGAAAATATAATATCATCGTACTCCCTTTATAGAGGCATGTCAATATCACATGTTCAAAATTTCAGGCCATCACGAAGAAAACAGACCCCCAAGTACACACATCTATTGTTTCCTTTTGTTAAACAGGATTTGAATATACTATATATAGAGCGGTGGGTCCCATTTAGAAAGATGCTAGAAGAGTCAGAGTCACTATCAACGAGAGCATGAATATCAGCTGAAGGTGTCTAACTATTACTATTATCCCTAACTCTGTCCCCATCTTGATCACCAAGGTTCATAACCAATCTCCTAAGTTCCTAACCATGTGGTAATTTACATCAGGGTGATTTTGATGTAGACCTCTTTATCCTCTTTGATTGTATCTCGTTGTTTTAATTCTTCCAAAGTTCATAACCAATTTATCTCATTGTTTCAATTGTTGCAAGTCTTTCTTCATAACACTAGCTCATAAATTTCGATCATCATTGTCTTCAATGGCAATGACCAGGTTTTGCTACAATAAATTTTCAAAAAGTAACTTGCATAGGAAAATTATAGAAGGCAAGGAACTTTGATGGAAGACACAATAATGGTCAGCAATGCACAGAAGCGAAATGTTGCAATGGGAACCACTGCCTAGAATAGCTGTCTCTGAAAAAGTGAGTGGTGGAAGTGACACAGCAGATTTTACTGAAGAACCTGCCATGCGGCCTGAGCATGCTAGGTTCCAAAGCGCACATTTTATATCTTTGGTTACTTTGCAGAACACACATGCAGGGTACTGAATACCCTAATGGGCAAGCTAGGAGGCTACAGGTTGCTCTATGCACGCTAGAGCAACCTTGTTCAGCCTTTGGGCAAAATTTTTCAGCCTTGGTCTTTTAACTGTTAGGACGTGTGCCCAAGATAGATTAGTAAATTTTTTGAATACCTGATAGTCTCTATGCTACTGTATAATTTTTATTTTTAATATTTGCATATCTCAAGAGTTCTATGAAATATTCTAACGTCTGTATCTGTTAGCATTAATAAACAGTGTCAATCTAAGGCACTTTGGTGACCATGCTTGCTGATCTTGCCCTGTTATACACAAATAAGACTTTGTGTCTTGAAACACAAACAGTAAGTCACAGGGTATTTGGTCAAACATTAGTATGTTTTGGACAACAAGTTGTTGAGTTTTTGGCTCTGTCAACTTTTTTGTTCTGTGAAATTCTTATTTCCTCTTATTATTACAAGCCATTTGGGCACTGACTAAAAAAGTGAGTGCACTTCAAGGTACCGGTCATTCTTAACCATGTTATAAATTTTCAACCGTATTTCAGGTTGCCAAGGAGGCATCAGATATGGTTTTGGCTGATGATAATTTCAGCACTATTGTTTCTGCTGTTTCTGAAGGCCGGTCAATTTACAACAACATGAAAGCTTTCATAAGGTATGCAGCTTTTTTCTGATGTGACAGTTAAAATATGATCCCAATTTGAAAAAGGAACTATACTAGGTTCAGTAGTTCATGGGAGGGTTTTTTGTCCAGTACGAAAAACAGGAGATGTATATATATGGTTTATTTTATAAATTTTCTGCAGGTACATGATATCATCAAACATGGGTGAGGTGGCCTCTATATTTATAACTGCTGCATTAGGAATGCCTCAGACCTTGATACCAGTGCAGCTTCTATGGGTAAATTTGGTTACAGACGGTCCTCCTGCAACAGCTCTTGGTTTCAATCCTTCTGACATAGATATTATGCGGAAACCACCTCGTAAAAGTGACGATGCACTCAATAATGCATGGGTGTTTTTCCGCTACACGGTATTTCAGTTAATTCTTACAATTGTTTCGAAGATATATTTCTAGCTGGAACTGTTCACTTTGTCTGTCAAATGCATATTTATGATAAGGGTCATATAATCTCTAATCCTCCTTCAACTCATCACTCAATGCAGGTCATCGGTTTATATGTTGGGCTTGCAACGGTTGGCATATTTGCTCTGTGGTTCACACATGATTCATTCTTAGGGATAGACTTCTCTGCAGATGGCCACTCATTGGTAACTTTTTCGCAGCTAAGATCGTGGGGTGAATGTCCATCCTGGAAAGGCTTTAAAGTTTCACCTTTTTTAGCTGGTGACAGAGTATTGTCATTTGATTTGAATCCTTGCGATTATTTTTCAAGTGGAAAAGTAAAAGCAACAACTCTTTCTCTCTCTGTGCTGGTGGCTATTGAGATGTTCAACTCACTGAACGCTCTGTCAGAAGATAATAGTCTGCTCACTATGCCACCATGGATAAATCCTTGGCTTTTGTTGGCCATGTCAGTTTCCTTTGGGCTCCACTGTTTGATACTATATGTCCCATTTCTTGCCAACACCTTTGGCCTTGTACCCTTGACTTTGAGTGAGTGGTGTGTAGTTATAGTAGCTTCGTTTCCAGTGATACTGATAGATGAAGTTCTGAAATTTATTGGCAGGAGAATGTCTAGAAGACAGCTGAAGTATAAAACTCTTTAACAAAGTAAGCCATTGGATTGCTTCTTCTGATGAAGCATCTAAGTAAGGGTGTTTGAAACCATGGTTTGGAGAACATGGTTTTCAAACCATTGGTTTCGTGTACATGGTTTATGTTTTGTGAGAAGCATTTAAGTAAGGGTGTTTGAAACCATGGTTTTCAAATCATTGGTTTCTTGCATATGGTTTAAGTTTTGTACATGTGGTTTGTTGTTTTATGCACATGGTTTTATGTATTTTGTTTGTTTATAAATAGATGCAAAGTTGAAGTTGAGAGAAAGAGAAAAAAAAAAGATGAAGAGGAGAGAAAGAGAGAAGAGATCCTCAAAAAATTAGCTTTGTACTCTCTGATATATAATAAAAAAAAATACTTTATCAATATATTCTTGAGCCTTAATTTTTATCAATATATTCTTGAGCCTTAATTTTTGTGGAATATATATTTGGTTAATTGTGTATATCCTTACACGGGTGAAGTTGAGAGAAAGAGAAAAAGAGGGAAGAGAGAGGAGAGAAAGAGAGAAGGGATCTTCAAAAACTTAGCTTTGTACTCTCAAATATATAATAAAAAAAATACTTTATCAATATATTCTTGAGCCTTGATTTTTGTGGAATATATATTTGGTAGATTGTGTATATCCTTACATGACATCCTACACATGGACACTTACATAAAAAGGATATGTAAATCACTCATCTAAACTATAGACTCAACCCTAATCTACATAATTACATTTGTACCATAAAGGTACCATAGGGGTGCATATGCGTGTACTAAATAATGTAATATTCTTCAACCCTAATCTATTACATATTTACATTTGTACCATAAAGGTACCATGGGGTGTATTTGCATGTACTAAATAAAGTAAAATTCTTCAACCCTAATCTATTACATATTTACATTTGTACCATAAAGGTACCATGGAGGTACATTTGCATGTACTAAATAATGTAATATTCTTAAACATAATGAACAAAGTGTTGAAGCCCTTTCCTGTCAAATTTGTGGTTGTCTATTTGGATGACATTCTTGTATTTGGTAAGAGCAAGGAAGATCATTTAGCAAATTTAAGATTGGTCATGCAAAGACTAAAGGAAGAAAAGTTGCTAATCAACTTGAAGAAATGCAGTTTTATGAAGGAGTAATTAGTGTACTTGGGTTTTGTGATTTCCCAAGAAGGGTTATGGATGGACCCTGAGAAAGTGAAGGCCATTGTAAATTGGCTATCACTAGGAAGTAAGTTTGAGGTCAAGAGTTTCTATGGTATAGCAAGCTTTGATAGGAAGTTTATCAAAAACTTTACTGGAATTTGTGCTCCAATCACATAAATGATAAAAGGAGGAAAGCATGAGTTTATGTGGATGAACACAACAGAAAGGAGTTTCCAAATCCTAAACGAGAATATAACAAAGCAACCCATTCTAGCCTTACCTGATTTCAACAAGGTCTTTGAGGTGGATTGTGATGCTAGTGGAACAATAATAGGAAGAGTCTTGAGCCAAGAAGGCAAGCCCATTGCCTATTTCAGCTAAAAGTTAAATGAGGCAAAAAAAAGTTCTTGGTCTATGACCAAGATTTTTATGTCATTATTCAAGTCGAATAAATGAAGGTTATTTATTGTCGAAATAGTTTATTTTGTTCATAGATAATCATGCTCTACAGTTCATCAACAATCAGAGTAAATTAAATCAAAGGCATATGATGTGGGTAGAAATTTTTAAGGGATATTCATTTGTCTTGAAGCATAGAAGTGGTCATTCAAATCAAGTGGTTGATGCATTGAGTAGAATATGTTTTTTGATGAACATGATGCAGATTGAAGTTGTTGATTTTGATGCCATGAAGGAGCTTAAGGTTTTGATGTCATGAAGGAGCTTGATGATGTATACTTCAAGGAAGCTTGGACAACATGTAATAATCCTACTATAGTTGATAGGACACCATGGTTATATTATTGTCTTGAAGCATAGACGTGGTCATTCAATCAAGTGGTTGATGCATTGAGTAGAAGAAATTTGTTGATGAACATGATGCAGATTGAAGTTGTTGGTTTTGACGCCATGAAGGAGCTTAAGGTTTTGATGTCATGAAGGATCTTGATGATGTAGACTTCAAGGAAGATTGGATAACATGTAGTAATCCTACTCTAGTGGATAGGACACCATTGTTAGATTATTTTATCTAAGAGGGACTACTATTCAAGGTTGGTGAACATGATGCAGATTGAAGTTGTTGGTTTTGATGCCATGAAGGAGCTTTATGTTGATGATGTAGACTTCAAGGAAGCTTGGACAACATGCAATAATCCTACTATAATGGATAGGACACCATGGTTAGATTATTTTATCTAAGAGGGACTATTGTTCAAGGGGTAGCTATTGTGCATAACATAAAGTTCCATTAGGGAGAATCTGATAGGAGAGAAGCATAGTGGAGGACTAGTTGGACACTTTAGAGTGGAAAAAATGATGAATCTACTTTGTGCAAGCTATTATTGGCCTAGAATGAATGTAGATGTAATAATATTTGTGCAGTATTGTTAGGTTCGTCAACATGTGTCATGAGCCACCTTGGCAAGACTCTTTGCATGATGGAATATGTATTCATAAATGATGATCTGCTACTTAGTTTTGATGTATTTGGATGATTATGCAATATTGATGTTTATTGATTGCTTTGAGGTACTATTGATTATATGTGATTTTATAGGATTAATTATGCTTGTAGGTGGGGAAAAAGATCAACCAAGGATTAATTATGCTCGTAGGTGGAAGAAAAGATCGACCACCAAGAACGGATCCACCTAGGAGGGTATTAGTAAAAATAGAGGTTTTACTAATACCTAGGTGGACAATATCAAGCTAATAATTTAGTATTAGTTTTTTATATTTGCATTTGAATTAATTAATTATGGAGATGATTAATATTGTTCCATGCATGCATTAGTTTTAATTAAAGTGACTAACATCATGGATTGTTAATGCTTTTATTATATAAAAATCTCTTTTGACTTTCAAATAAAGCAAGCAATAAAATATATTAAAGTTGGATATTCAAAATGTGGAATTAAAGTCTTCATGTCAGGGAGGTCTGAGTAAGGAGGTTGGTCTTAATGAAAAGTACGATCCCTTGCCAACATGGAAAAGGGAGCATATGGGCTTTTATTATTTTGAAAATTTGGCTTTTAGGTTTTTCTTTTTGTAGATCCTTTATTTTTGTGAAGAGGGGGAAAATGGAAAAAGGGGAGGAGGTCTAAAGTTCTAAAAAATGGTGAGAGGTTGTATGTTGAAGGAAGGAAGTAAGCTTCGAGATGGAATAGAAGGAATTGGAAGGCTCTGTGGGGAGGAATTTTCATATTGGATTGCTCCTGAACTCCACTTTGTTTAAATGTGCTTGTGCCTTGCATAATTATGCAATATTGGATTTTACATAGATCTAATGGTTTTCAAATGCTTATGTTCTTTTTAAAGCTTTATGCTCAATTCCATCAAGGTTTTGGATGTGATTATTATTGCTATATTATGTTGTTTTTTCTCCCTAGCCTAGATTCTGGAGGGAGCTACCTCTTAAATAGACATTGGCGTCTGTTACAAAGCGACGATGCCTATGTAGTTGTGATCCAATTAAGTGAGGTAGTTATTCATTTTATACCTCTATGAGGGGGCACACTAGGGCATGACAACATTTAACGCTTCTTGAAATTCAAATTTTAACATCACTCTTAACCAAATAATCATAGCATCAATTATTTAGCATCACTAACCTTAAGTAATATAAAATCATGTCTCAAAATTTGGGCATCTATATCAATTTTTAATACATTTATTATGTTTTGGAGTATTTATTGCTCCAAGAGCAAAAACATAGGGACATAAGTGATAATTTCAATGGAATTTTTATGACCTAGAGATACTTTTAACAAACCTTTTAAATTTTGACTTGTCCTACCGACTATTTACCTCAAACAGTTTTGAAGTGAAAGCACCAATGTGAAAGCATAGATGGTGCTTTCGTCACCCAATGCTTTTGATTGTCATGTGCCAAAATAAAAATAAATAACTTTCTATCCCTATTAAGCCACCCACCATTAATGAACCAATTCTCTAAAATTTAATCTATAGATCTTGTAAAAATTCCAAATCCAAGAATTGTCATTCTATCTTCTATTAATGGCTTCTTGATCTTTTTTAAAATTCTCACCATCTTCAATATTGTCATATTATATGAAATTCAAGTCTAAAAGATCTCAAACACTTATCAATCATCAAGCACCAAGCATCCAAGTTGTCAAGCTCAAGCATTCAAGTGTCAACAAGCAAGCTAGCAAGCCTTCAACAAGTTTCCACCAACAAGAGTAAAACAACACTATGCCTTGGGTTATGCTCTTTTCCCTTATTTTTTTTATCTTTAAGCTTTTATCTTGTTTCATTTGAAACTAATCTTGCATCTTACACTTGCATTTAGTTAGCAACTCATTTTATCATGTATTCATCATTTCAAGCAACTAAATTTTTGTACTTCCAATTCGGAGACTTTCATCATAGTTATCATAACATTAGATTGCATTTAATCTTGTTCTACTATTAAAATTGAAAGTGTTGTTGGATTGCAGGGCGATGGTATTATCGCTCTAGTTTACATAGAGCAAAAGTGTCAATCATGCTATTACAACCTAATGGAATTTAAGACACTACATATTTATTTCCTACATTCTAGTTTCTCATTATTTTTACCTATCTAAAAAAAGGTGTGATTTTTATTCAAGGAAGTCCAACATTTGACACCGCTCATACAAACCCCTCTATTATTAGTCCTATCTTTTTTGTTTCTTTTGCAAGTTAAGCAATAACATCGACGATAAGCCAAAGCATTGTCAATGCTTTTATGGACTTGTGGTGCTTTTGCCTTAATGGTAGAAACATATTCTTT
Organism: Wollemia nobilis; assembly: GCA_028583015.1. Taxonomy (NCBI): domain Eukaryota; kingdom Viridiplantae; phylum Streptophyta; class Pinopsida; order Araucariales; family Araucariaceae; genus Wollemia; species Wollemia nobilis. Next base: position 448,636 of record JAQPPZ010017065.1, read on the forward strand.
TGCCTCCAATATTTATCATTTAAGAATTTAGGACTTAGATTCTATTTGTTGTCGACTTAAACTAGGTTTTATTTTATGTTTATTAGCAAAATAGAGGAGGAAAGAACTAATTTAGTCTTAATCATATAAGGGACTAACTTTACATTTAAGTTTTAGCATTTAATCAAAATCGCATATAGCTACATCTTAGGACTTGTTTGTTGCATCTTCTTGCACCCTTGCCTCTTAAAGAGAAATCATTATAGCCTTCCTCATCCAAAGCAAGAGCATTTTAGCTTTAGGCCTTGTTTGTTGCATTAGGACTAGATTGGGGTTAAACTTAGATAAATAATTATCTTAAGAGAAACATAAGTGTTATTTAATTAATCCATTAAGCACAAATTGCATACAAATTGCCACTAGTCTTGAAGTGAGAAGAAGAGAATGAAAAAACATCACAAAGGAGCCCTTTATGACACCCTTTTATTTTTTCCCATTCTTATAGCTATCTTGCCCTTATATTTATAAACCTAAAACTTGTGCAAAATTCAAATTCACACAAGTAAAAAATCATTGTAGGATTTTGTCATCAAGAAATATTTGATCGAACATTTCCATTTTTTGAACTTAAACTTTTCAAAAAATATGGAGGAAGAACATTGATTTTTTTCATTGGACACAAAAGAGACGTCAAATGATAAAATATCCAAAAATTCTAAACTAATCTAAAATTTTACAAGGAACCGAACAAAACTAACAGTTCATCCATATCTACTATAGTTAGTCCTATATAATGGTTTGGTTTGATTAAATAAAGTTATTTTGTATCATCTCTAATACTATGTTGGAATTCATGGTAATTTTTAAAAACATTTCAAAACATACATTCACCATAATAATATGCAATAAGAAAAGAAGTGTTAGGAATAATAACGCGAGCAATAAATAAAAATACATAAATATACAATACAAGAGAGACACAAATATAGGTGGTTCACCTAATATGGGCTACATCCACAGAGAAAATAACCAGGCCTTTATTTATTTCGTCCCGCAAAAATTAAAGGGATACAACCTACAACACATTCTCTATAACATCCTCTTCTTTTTCTGTCACCGTCTCTTACACACCAGCCGCCATACATAGTCCTCTTAAAAAGAGAGTTACATTTTAGGGTAAAAAATAACAACATAAATCCTACTGTCCTATCTGTGATCTAATAATGAATGGTCCATATTTACAAAAGGAAAATACATCTATAGTGGGGCAAGCCCCCCTACACCCCCCCTTCATGGAGTGGGTCCAAGTGCGACTGAAAACAATACCTCCAAATTAGAGAGAGAATCAGGCCCCACAACCAACAATATCCTACTTGGATACTGATCACAGTAACTCCACCGCTACTGCACTTGTTGGACTATGCTTCAACTTTGGACCTGGAAAGTTTCTCACCTTTACAGTCATGCTTGAAGACCAACTAAAACTGAGCAAGAACTCAGTTTCTCCTTGGTTACTACCTTTGTTAACATGTCTACATGATTTTGGCTAGTGTGTATCTTTTCCAGCTTCAACTATCCATCTTCCAAAATTGATCATATGAAATGGTACTTGATTTGTATATGTTTAGTCCTAGAATGGAAGGCTAAGTTTTTTGCAAGATGCATATCACTCTGGCTATCACTATATAATCTGCTATTCTCCTACTTCTTTCCCAATTCCTCCATAAGCATATGTAACCAAATCATCTCTTTACTAAACTCTATAGAAGCAACATACTCTACTTCATAATCATAGTAAGTTGTTTCGTTTAAGCTCTAATACTATGTTGGAATTCATAGTAATTTCTAAAAATATTTCAAAACATACATTCACCACAATCATATGCAAGAAGGAAAGAAGAGCAAAATAAAAGAGTATATAAATAAAATTAGAGACTCAAATAGGAAGAATAATAGGGGGTTCCCATAAATAACCCTATGATCTCACAATCATAAATTGATACAATAGATCAATCAAGGGGAGATATTTATAATAATACTAAATCCCCAATTATAAACTAATCTCATGATAGTATAACTTGAAGCTTAAATTATAATATAATAAATGTATTAAACCTTTTAATAAAAGTTAACTATAATAATGGTTTAACCAATCATTAAATGTGAATACATCAAAACTCCTCATAAGCTTACATAAAGATGCTCAATCTTACATGTAAAGCAACTAAATAATTATATAGCACTTGCAAGTAGGTTGTATCAAGATACCCATAACTTTAGATAAAGTTACCTGTATACTTACACGTAAAATTATTGAAGGATCATATACACTTACATATAGGCTAGATTAAGAATATTGGTTTACATCACATATTGGTAAAATCTATAATCTTAGAAAGTTTCTTTATTTATTCCATGGGAGAAGGTGACCAAATTTCTGAATCAAGGACTTAGGTGGGAACATTTTCTATACGAGCTTTGTAGGGTTTGAACATCAAAAATAGTGAAGGATTTGGTACAGAAACCATACCATTTGATCTAGGAGCTTTGTGGATTCAGGCAGTGAGGGGTAATAAAAAAGCCTCAATTAGTATTTTTTTCCTCTCTCTAGAGGGAGATAGACTCATGGTGTTGGACGAGTTAGTGCAAATGGCTATTGTTGAGGGGGAACATTGTTTGGTTGGAAAATTTATGGGTGTCTACCGTAAGCTAGATGTAATCTAGAGATGGGCAATGGGAAAATTATGTCCTATGGGTCGTTATGCCGAGGAATGTTTTCCTGGTCTGTTTGAACTATGAGGAGAATTTAGAATGGATTCTCCAATGAGGGCCTTGGTTTTTTGACCATCGAGGATTATTTCTCAAAATATGGACAATAGATTTTAACCCATTTACATAGAGTATTAACCAAGACCTAGTTTGGATTAGACGACCAAGCCTTCCATTATAGTTTTGGCATGAAGACATCTTGGGATGGATCGAGTGTTGGTTGAATCACTTAGTGGCGATTTACTCAAAAAAAAGTAGCTATATCACTTCTTCATGAAATGGTCTATGTGAATATGGATATGGAGCATCCACCTATGAAGTTAATCAAACTAGTCTATATGTTTGGGACATGGAACCCAATGATTGAGTATGAAAGTCTTCTAGTCAAATGTAGTTTTTTCAAGTGGGTGGGGCTCCTCAATAGGGACTACCCTTAGAAGAAATATCAAACCTAGGGTTGGTTGCAAAAAAATGATGGTGGAAATGAGGGAGGAGTATTGGGGATACCAGTGGGGGATGCAAATCATCCTGGCTTAGAGAATATTCCTTCACCCAATCCAAAATGTTGGAAAGAAGGAGAAATCATAGAGGAACCCCCTCAGGTAAGAGATATCATAAAAACCCTTATAGTTACCTCAATCAATTTAGTTGCTCAAAATAAATTTGAGTATCTGTAAAAAACTTCAAAAGTATTAGCCTATAATGCCTCATTTTTTGAACCTGAACAAGATCTAATCACCCCTAAAGTTGAGACACAATTCAAAAACATTTCCCCTATATCCCTAGAGGAAAACATTGAAACTCGGGATAGATCACCAAGGGCCCAAGAACCCAAAAAGGAACAAGGAAGCCCAAATCAAACTACTAGAAGCTCTAGAAATGGTATAGTGGATGTGGGACATAAAGGAAAACATGGAAGACCATCTCAGTCTAAAATAAGAAAAAGAGAAACAGTAAGAGGTGGCTAATGGAACACAGATGACCCTAAATTGGGTGAAAGGAAGCAATCATCTAAACCTAAAAAATGAGAACCATCTCCTGGAATATAAGGGTCCTTAGTGCCCCTTCCAAACATAGGTTGGTTCCATATCACAAGAAAGATCTTAAACCTCAAATTTTGTTGTTACAGGAAACCAAGTTGGATAGTCGAAATTTGGATAGAATTAGGAAGAGTATTTGGAAAGAAGTCTGTTTTATTTCTAATGCAACAAATGGTACCTTGAGAGGGGTTTTATGTATGTGGGATGATAATTATATTGAAGGAAGAGTTATTTCAACTACAAATAGATTAACCAATGTGCTCTTTTGTTGCAAAGAAACTAAAATTAGTTGGATTGTTACTAATGTATATACCCCAAACACCTACTCTAGGTGTAGACAATTATGGAAGAACTTAAAATCAATGAGGAAGGCTTTCTATAATCTAGCATGGGTTTTGGCTGGGTCCTTTAACACACCTCTGTACCCATCTGACAAAAAGGATGAAAACCCTAACTCTTTTGATGGTATGGAAGACTTTGAATAGTTTATCACTGAGAATGGATTGATGGATGTTGACCTCAAAGGGGTCAAGTATACATGGAGCAATAGAAGACTTGGAAATTAGTTGATCTAGATAAGACTTGATAGGTTTCTAGTCTCTCAAGAAGGGCTAATTAATTTTGTAAATGCCACCTTAATTGCCCTTCCCAAAGTTGGATCCAATCACAATCCTCTAGTGTTTGATTCCCAAACTAATAGAAGGATATTCTATATCCATTTCAAGTTTGATATGATATGGCTAAGAAATTAAGGCCTTGAACAATGCAATAAGGACTAGTGGGAGATGAAATTCTCTGGATCTATGATGGCCCAAATTGCTAAAAATATCAGGTTTATCAAACACAAACTCAATTCTGGAACAAAAATGTGTTTTGACACTTGTTTCAAATAAAATATGCTCTGAGACAACAAATAATGGATATTGAAACTATGGAAAATGAGGGCAACTTCTCACAAAAAATCAAAGATAAAGAGAGACAACTCCTCTGTGATTATCATAACACTTTGGCCTATAAGAAGTTCTTATAGAGGTAGAAATCCAGAGCCTTGTGCCTCAAATAAGGTGACCGAAATACCAAGTTATTTCACATTAATAATCTTAGGCATCGTAGTCACAACAAGATCAAAGAATTTTTTAAGAAATATGGATCAAGTACTGATGACATTATTGATATCAAAGGAAGCAATTAAGTTCTTCAGGAACCTCATTGGGACTTCAAAGAGGGTGGATGAAACTATTATGAATTATCTCCTTAATATCCCCCAATATTGTCACTAAAGAGCACAACTCTTACTTGGTCAGCCCCTTCAAGGAAGATGAGGTGAAGAGTGCAGTGTTTGCAATGGCCAAGGAGAAAGCTCCAAGGCATTTTCAACCATCTTCTTTCAAATATTTTGCATATAATGGGTGTTAACGTGTATGCAACAATTTTTGAAGTTCAAAGGACTCATCACATCCCCTAGGATGTCAACTCTACCTTTTTGGCACTCATTCCCAAAGTGGTTGGAGCTAAGGATTTCAAGGATTTTAGACCCATTAGCCTCTACAACACTCTGTACAAAATTCTAACCAAGGTAATGGCTAACAGGGTCAAAGTCATCCTTCCTTTCATCATTGATCCCAATCAAGGAGGTTTTGTTATGGGAAGGCAAATCCTTGATGGTATTATCACAATCCATGAGGTAATACATTTAATTGAAAAAAGCAATAAGGTTGGTCTTTTGTTGAAACTTGACATGAATAAGGCTTATGATAGGGTGTCATGGGATTTTTTGATCCAAGTCATGACCAAATTTGGATATTATCAATATTAGATTAACCTGACTAATGAATTTATCTCCTCTGCTATGTTTTCGATCCTAGTGAATGGGGCAGTTGCAGGGTATTTTAAGAACCATAAGGGTTTATGTCCAGGGTACCCCCTATCCCTCTACCTTTTCATAATTATGGCTAAGGCCCTGAGAAGGAAAATTACTACTACCACCTTATTTGGTTCAATTGATGGTATTTGACTAGCTACCACTTTTGTCCCCATGTCTCATAGATAATTAATTGACGATACCATTTTCGCCACCTCTTATTTAGTTCCACAAGCCAAGGATATTAAATATTTGTTGAGTTGTTATGAAAAGGCTACATGACAGAAAGTAAATTACTCCAAAAGTAAAGTGTTCTTCCTTAATAGCCCCCCTAGGAGGCAAGGTAGAATAGCAAGAATTTTTTACTGTGAAATAGGGGATTTACCTTCTACCTACTTGGGAATGCCTCTCTTCAAAGGAAGCATGAAGGTCAAATTTTGGGACCTAGTGATTGAGCGAATAAGGAAGAAATTAGTAGGATGGAAGGGTTCCCTCCTTAGTCAAGCTGGGAAATCCCAATTAGTCAAGTCAGTGCTCCAAAGCATCCCAATCTATTTCATGTCTCTATTCAATATGCCTACCAAAATATGTGAAAAAATAAATAAATCAAAAATTCTTTTTTATGGTCTAGCATGGAAGAGAGAAGGAGGTTAGCCTTGGTGGTTTGGGACCAAGTTTGCACATGAAAAGAAGTGGGGGTTCTTGGATTCAGAAAGTTGCATAGGATGAATAAAGGCCTTATGGCTAAGATATGGTGGAAACTATTAACTGAAAAAAAAGTTGGGTGGATCCAAATCTTGAAAACAAAGGACCTTAGAAATTGAGGAAACCTAGTGAAGGAGCAAACCCCTCTAGAGGGATCCTATATTTGGAATCATCTACACAAAACCAAGTCTCTTCAATTGAAAGGGGTCATATGGAAGGTTGGATATAGGAGGAAGATAAATTTTTGGAAGGATTTTTGGATCCAACAAACTCCTTTGATTGAATATCAAAACTTGTCTCTCCTTAAGCCATTGCTATCTCAACAATTCGATAGCTTGGTTTTTTATTTCATCTTGGAGGAGGTAGATGGATGGAGGTGGAAGTCTATCCATATTCATGGTTTGGACTAGCAAAGAATTCAAGCCCTCATAGAACTCAATAAAATGCTAAGACTCAAGATCCTAGACATGCAAAGAGAAGAAAATTCCTTATTCTAGAAAACGTACAAGGGATGACGATATACTATGACATAAACTTATTACCTAATATAAGATGAAGGATGGGGTAACTACTGGTTGCAAAAATTTGGCTCAGAAATTTTAAACCCTAATATTAACTTCTTTTATTGGCTAGTAGTCCAAAATAATGTTCTCACCATTTAGAACCTCCATAAAAGAGGGTCAACAATTCCCAACATATGTTATCTTTGTGGGCAAAACTGGGAGAGTGTGAACCATTTGTTTTTGGATTACCCATTGTTGCTAGAAGTACTCAATATAATCCTAAGAAAGTTTAATATTTCTTGGGTTTCACTAAGCAATTTAACTGATATGTGTATCCAATGGGATCCCTCATTTCATAGCAAAAGGATGAATTCTTTATGGAAATCTAGCCTACCCCTGTTAGAGTATATTACATTATTGGATACATGTAAATGTACCACCTTGGGTACATTATTATATTAGAATTTTATCTTATGTTTAGTTACTTGGGGAAGAATTAATAAATGCACAAGTGTTAGAATATGCAATGATGTAAATGTGCATGTAGTCCACATGTACATGAGTCATAGGAATAGGTTGAATAAATCCCAAGGAACTTATCTTATACATATGTACCTTGAGCTATAGATAGTGAGACAATGATATACAGAGATAGAGAGAGTGAGAGAGACAATAGAGTAGTGAGTAGGTACAATGTAGATCTTCATTGTAAAAAATTAGAGTGTTCATAGTCCTCCATTATATTGCATTGTACTATTTTCATGAGCTTTCATTAATGGTATTTTACTGAGTTATTATATAAGTCTATTCTCTTATTTTCTTGCATATTTAAGTACCATTATCACATAGCCTGTATATTTTACATCTTGTGGTTACATATCCATTAATATACATCATCAAAATCTAACAGTGGTATCAGAGCACACAATAGATCAAATAGGAAATAGGGACAACCACAAGAGAGGTTGAGAGAAATCCATAAATCTCATTTCCAAAAAATTTTATATTACATTTGTCTAGAGTCTTTCCATAGAGTTACAGAAAACTCGTGAAGACTAGGACTCAATGTGGATTCCACTAGATTGACAAATCAACTAGTGAAGATTCATCATCTCTAGATTTAGAGTTTCTTCCATTACAATCCTAATAATTTATTGCAAGGAAAGGAGATTCAAAGTTATTTGGGAAGATTCCTACAAAAGAGCTAGGAAGAATATCTTATTTAGAATCAATCCAGCACTACAAGCAACAAACATAAGAATAAATATTTGTAGGCCTGAAGAAAAGGTTCTATTACTAGATATTGTAGACCTACAGAGTGCAAAAGGAGAAAAGGCCATAGGATCTTTGTTACAAATTCAAGAGAGAGAATAAGAATCTAGTGAAAAGTCCCAATGAAGATAGGAGATTGGTGACCTCTAGTGCAGTTTGAGGACTTCACCCTAAAAATGTTGAAGATACCTTTAGAAGGTCTAGTTAAAGAACTTCCAATTTTGAAATATTGGAGGTTGGTGATCTCCATTTAAGATTGCAAATTGCAGAGTAGAGAAGGACAAGCAAAAGTCCCATTCCATATTCTAGCAGCAGTAAATTTTAGAGATCCAAGAAGAAGATCTCATTGCCAACACTTCCACAATAGAAGGTTGAATAAAAGGTCTCATTTGGAAGACCAAAGAAGATGTGAGATTGAAGACCTTGGAGAGGTCTCAAGGAGAAGGCTTGGTGAGCCTCATTGTAGGATATTCAAAGAAGGCCATTAAAGGAGTTCCTAGGAGAACTTATTAAAGAAATTTACCACCAAGGAGAAGTTCCTGATAAAGGAATTTTTTGGGACAATTTTCGCCATCCGACAACAAGCCCAAATGGAGAAGGATTTGGCAAGAAGCTTGACAAATTTTAGAGGATATTGGTGAAGACCTCAATAATTTTAGATTTTTGAGAAGAAGACCTAGATTAAAGTTAGAATTCAACAAGGAGATTGAAGGATAAAGGAGCCAAACAGTACTACCAAACCTGAAAGGTTTGAATATTATCTTTGAAGGCTAGAAGGCTCATTCAAAGATAGGGGTTTGCTGAATATATAACATAATATTGAAGGGTACTTGAAGGGAAATTTTAGCTATGATTTGGAGGAGTTCCCTACCATATTTTTGAGATTCAAGGACATAATTTTAGTGTAGAAACTGACTACAAAATGGCGGTAATTAGGACAAAATTACTAGCTATAGAACTTCATATTTACAAAGAGCATCCTCAAGGAAAATTAAAACCAGTACACTACAGTTTCAAGCATCAATATAGAGGAGTTACTAAGCTATGAATTAGTGAGTTAAGGAGTTGTTTAGGATAGCCAAGAATAGTTGCAAGTACATCCAGTAAAAGGCAACAATAAGGTGAATCTAATCACCTTGCAATCCTTCATCTACAAAGTGCATTAAGGTAAGCAACTTAGGTGCAAAGGGTTCATTTTATGAACACTTATATTTGGTTCATTATTTAGTTTCATTGAGCACCTTATTAGAGTTTAAAATTTGCAAGGAAGAAGGTTGCATTTTAGTCTTCAAAGGGAGTGCAGAAGATAGTTTATTTTAAGGTTTATACCTACACATTAAAATAGGAGTTAGATATATTTTGACAAAAAGAAAAATATCATCTTCCTATTATCTAGTTATAGAAAAGAAGACTATATTAAATTACAGGGATTATAGTGCATTTAGGAGCAATTACAAGTGCATTATTTAAGGTTCATTTGAAGGAGTAATAAGGTGAGATCAATATTGCACTATACTATTTGTTCTTAAGAGTTTTAAGGTGCACTAAGTATATTAAGTTGCAAAGACAATTAAGTACATATTTCAAACTACTTTGAGGGTTCATTTACAGGAGCAATCAAGTGAGATTATTCTTATCCTTAAGTATATTGAGTTAGAGATATTATTGGTACATTAAGGATTGCTATCACTATTCTATTTTTCATTAAACTCGTTACTCTCAAAGGATTATTATGTGCATTGATTGTTAAGGTTAAGATCAAGAGCACAAAACCTACATACTATCAAAGTGTCTATAGACACTATTCAATTTATAAAACCAACAACTTATTGCGGCCTAGGGAAGCCACCTTACAGGGTGATATTCCTCCAAGGAGTGGAGAAGAAATCCGCCATAAGAACTAGTAGAAGGAGCTACAAAATGAGACTAGGAGAGTCTCAGATTTCGGGTGCAAATAAGAAATATTTTACAGGTTTTTATTCAAGCACCAAACTTGTCTTCTATTACATCAAAGGAAGACAAAAGATAAGTATCTTAAGGATACTCTACGTAGCCTATCATCCTATCTACAAGTGATAGCCATTAGCACCAGCATAAGTGCTCAAAGAGGATCCATACAAAAGGGGATCAATATCCACCATTAGCACTAGCATAAGTTCTCAAAGTGGAGCCATACAAAAGGGGCTCAACATCCACTATTGGTAATGGAAGCACTACCCAAGGTGCTTGAGCAAAGAGTCATCCATAAGGCTTGGTATTTGGCTTGTTAAGGTGTTAGAAGATACCTTAGTCCATCACCCAAGGTGATGTCAACCTACAACATAAAAAGGGCCTACATAAGGTGAATATAATCTGTTGCACCCTATGTAAAAACACAATGCTAAGGATAGCATATTACAAGCAATGAGGATCAAGGCATAAGGTGATATCAAAGTTGTAACACCATAGCTCCAATATGGTTGAATTGCCAATCGAGAACAACATCGAAAGATAGCATTAGAACACCATTGCAGTGCCTGAAAGCTATCATAACTGGAGCCAGCTTCATCACATCAACGTCTACCTAGAGTGTTGAACACAAGAAACAATAAGATATTTATTGGCATAAAATCAACAAAGAATAAGATACGTTGGGTAGCTCTACATGCATGGTTTTGGAGTGACACTTGCAAAAACCTACTAGGGATAGTGTGCCACTTGGCACAAATGTGAAAGAGCATCTCCATATTCATAACACCAGTGCTCAATAGAAAGGGCACCTAAGCAACGTAATGCCTCTCATCATAGCTACAATGCTCAAGAAGACATCTACAACATTCATCAATGCCCGAGAGTTACATTTGTAACATAACACTTCTCAAAACCCATAACAGGCACTACACCACCTAAGGAGGAGACTGAAGAATCTTGGGCAATACCTAGTGCCACTTGGCACTCGCTTAAAGATAATGGAGCACATTTATAGCTGCCAGAAGTAAGAGCGCTTACACAAAGGAAGAAGCGCATCTTCAACCAACATCAAGTGAGAGAATTAAGGCATGATCTAGAGAGAATTGAAGGCATAGATGCCTGAGCGAGCATTCGAGGCACGAAATCAAGGAGTTGAAGAATAATCAAAGGTGCATTAAAGATGTGCATAAGAGATGCCTATCAAACTTATTGTCATATGTTCGTAGTACAACGTCCATTATCAAGGATATACAACATTATAAAGGTAAGGTTTCACTTTGATTAAAAATACTTTCATTCAGGAGTGATAAGGTGAGTAACTTAAGGTTGAATCCATTTGTCATTTATGTTGGAGATATAAGCTAAATCAGCCTTAGTAAGTTGAAAGCAAATCAAAGGAATCTTATATCCTTAAAAGTATTTCAAATTACTTTAATTGAAATACAAAGTATTTTAATATTTGCAATTAATACCATAGGAGATATAAGGGTTTCTACTTGGAAAATCAATATTATTATTGCAAATATTATTAATTTCTAATATTCCAAAATCAGGGACTTATAAGGTATACTACATAGATTATTGGAATTTAGAAATATTAAACTATTGGATATTAAGGGGTATAAAAGGAAGTTCATTATTTACTTACACTTGTCTCATACTCATACTAAAGGGACAAAAGAAATCCAACCATAGAGAACTTCAAATTGATAAGTGCATAGTTCATAGGAGAAATAAGGTGAAATATGAATTGATAATTATCATTCCCAAATCAACTCAAAAGGTGAACTATTACTTCCTAAAGCACTTTACCAAGATTAGAGTATATTCTAAACACTAGGGAGTCATAAGGTAGACAACTTTAAAGTCCTTTGAAATACAGAACAACCATCAAATATACTCTAATTACTTGAGAATTAAAAGGCTTATATCAAGAAATCTAGGAAGAGTAAAATCATTAAGTGAACTTTAAAATCCTCAAGGCATTCTCAAATCAAGTAGGAGCTATAAGGAATTCTACTCCAAAGGTTAATAAAAGGAAACATTGATGAAATAGTGAGAAATGCATTCAATGGTGAGGAACTATTTCATGAGGTGGAATTTTACTCTCAAAACTTAATAGATACTTTTGAAGGATACAAACTTTTATCCACTAGTGAAAAGGAAATATTTTCATTATTCCTTAAAGAAGCAAAATAAGGTAAGTTTACAACATTAATTGGTTATCTCCATGAAGTCCTTTTTAGAACCTGGTGGAATGCACAAAAGATAGTTATATTCACACCGAAGAATGCCTAATGAAATATATATATATATATATATATATATATATATATATATATATATATATATCATTAATTATTTTTGAACTTGTTCAAAACATGAAATAAACTAACAATCTCAGTCAATATTATTGTGATGATAGACTAACTCATGAAGTAGATATTCCTCTAGTACCAACACGAAAAGGAGGAGGAAGAGAAAGCATGACAGAAGAAAAGACAAGGACAACATGAAGACCAAAGTAAACTAGAAGAACCTACAAAGGAACATGAAATTTAATTTATGTTAGCAAAGATGACATTTTATGAAGATACTAACTACTTGCTTGAATACGATACAAAAATTAGGAAAGGAGAGTATAGGATCTAGACAAAATATCTTCAATACCCAAATAAAGATCTTCAATACCCAAATAATGTAATACAAGGGTACTATTAGAGTATATTACATTATTGGGTACATGTCAATATACCACCTTGGGTACATTATTAGATTAGGAGTTTATCTTATGTTAAGCAGTTACTTGGGGAAGAATTAATAAATGTACAAGTGTTAGAATGTGCAATGATGTAAATGTGCATGTAGTCCACATGTACATGAGTCATAGGAATAGGTTGAGTAAATCCCAAGGAACTTATCTTATATATATGTACCTTGAGCTATAGAGAGTGAGACAATGACATACAGAGATAGAGAAAGAGATACACAATAGAGTAGTGAGTATGTACAATGTAGATCTTCATTGTAAAATTTTGGAGTGTTCATAGTCCTCCATTATATTGCATTGTACTATTTTCATGAACTTTCATTAATGGTATTTTACTGAGTTATTGCATAAGTCTATTCTATTATTTTCCTGCATATTTAAGTACCATTATCATATACTTACCATAGCTTGCATATTTTACATCTTGTGGTTGCATCTCCATTAATATACATCATCAAAAGCTAACAGCCCCACACCCTCTAGGGTATGTGGAAAGAGAGGAACAACAAAGCCTTCAAAGACCAAAAAAGAGACTGGAAATCCATTGAGACAAAGAATCAGTGCAGATGTAGTGGAAAATGTTTGGAGTATCAACTTTAAGGACAACTAGGAGAGCAATATGGAAGAAGCGCTAAGATTATTGCTCAATGGATTCTTGATAGTGCTCAGTGCCCCCCTAGTTTGACCCACTGCTTAACTCTCAAACAATATGAAAAGCTCCTCCAAGGGAATGGACCAAACTGAGCTTCGACGAGGTTGCAAAGGGCAACCCAAGAATAGCAGGTGTAGGGGGTGTTATCAAAAATCATGAAGGAAAGATCATTCTTGCTTATGTAGAAGGCTTAGGAACTCAAACTAGTCACTTCATAGAGGCCAAAACCTTGCTCTAAGGGGTCCTCTTACTAAATAGATTGAATGTTAGAAGGGTGGTGATCGAAGGTGACTTACTCAATATGATTAATTGTGCTAAGGGATTGCAGGCGGTAAGTTGGAGTATTGAAGATCTTATCTCAAGAGTTCAGAGAAGTATCGAGAGTCTTGATAGTTTGTAGATTATACATATTTTTAGGGAATGGAACCATGTCAATCTAAGAGTCAATTTAGAGGAACTCAAAGTTTAAGAGAGCAACTTCCCAACAAAGCTACTAGAGGTGGTGAACCGAGATATTGAACAATTAGGAAATATCGAAAGTAATGCATAGTTCAAAGAATAGCTAATTAGGAAATATCGAAAGTAATGCATAGTTCGAAGAATAGCTGGTTCCTTCCCATCAAGATCCCAAGTGGGTTAGTGCTTCCAACATCCAAACAATTCTAGTTTTGAAACTAATTACATTCCCCTGATAATGACAAAAGATCCTTAGGTGATGCAATAATCATTTCGAAGAACCCAACAATAAAATCTCCCTGAACCCAACAATAAAATCTCCCTTTAAGACAAAACTTCTATCTCGGCTAGGGTCCAAATCGAACTAGCTAGCGGGACCTTTTAGGCAAAGGCTATAATGATAAAAACAATAGGAGAATTAATCGAACTTGCCTTCCCATTGCATGCTATTATTTGTAATTTTTGTTTTGAGATTTGATTTCAGCTCTCAATAAATTTATCGAGGAGAATTGACTGATTGTGCATCTCTATCTTTGAGTCCCAAAAGAACTCAAAACACACTTGACCGTGTTATCCTCACTTTTAAGTAGAAAGAGTGATCGATCTTGACACATGCAAAACAATGTACCAATCTTAAGGTGGTGCAACTTCAACTGTCACGTGCAAACTGTGAAACCCAACTCCACTGTAAAAAGACTTCTAAGAGTGTTGCCTAGTAGTGACACCTAATTATGCAAACTGTGAAACCCAACTTCACTATAAAATGACTTCTAAGAGTGTTGCCTCAGTAATGACACCTAATTATCTTTGAAGTTGCTATGCCATTTTGGTGCAAAAGCCCTTTTGCCAACTAATAAAAAACAAAATATTGATTTACATTTAATAAAAACGTAAATTTGCTTGCAGTCTTATATAATGATGTCACAAACGACTAAAAGAACACATAAACTTGGTCTATGTAACACTTAGTGACTACATAAGAGTGTCCACACACTTTATTACCATGGACCTCGACTTGCTCTATGTAACACTTACTCATAGACTACATAAGAGTGTCCGCACACACTTTATTACGATGGACCTTGGCTTGATAATTATTAAAATTGCATATACTTCAATTTATTACGATGAACCTTGGCTTGATAATATTAAAATTGCATATACTTCAACAATTGTTGGATTCTTGAACTCTTTCAACTTTTATTATTACATGAGCATCATCACTACATCCAATTTTTATCGTATCTCTACATCCAATTGATCCAAGTGTTATTTTTATTTAGATTTTTATCGTATCTTTTTTTCTTTCGTGACAAAGTATATGTGCCTTATAGTTGCATCAAATATTTTAGACAATCTCAATAGAATTTATTTTTCGATATTTATTTTTTTCTCCACTTGCGGAAGAGAGGAATTTTGATGCTCGTGTTCTTTTGTACCATTCGCGACGCGTTTGAGATCATTCCTTAATAAAAAAAACATATGGAGGCCACGAATAGCGATACTTCAAAAGGCATGTGACATACCCAGCAATATATAATGTATAGTTATTAAAAAATAATAAATAATAAGGCACATCATTTTCTATTATTATTATAGTACAATTTTACTAGTATCGTAATCGAAACTAAGTTGATACTAATTTAACAAGGTGAGAATCTAGAGTAATAAAATTAATTAAAAATGGAAAAATTAAAAATAAATAAAATTTGATGTCACTTCTACTTCATAAGATTTTCCATTCGGCCAACACACAATTTAATCACACCCCTTCTTAACATAAAATCTTCTCGCCCACGGGCTTTTTACATATTTAAAATTCTACCTGCAAGAGTGCTCACAAATATACCATAACTGAACTATACAGAAAAACACCAGGCAATCATTCTTCCTTTCTAATTTACAAATACTCCCCTGCACAAAACAAAAAATCCAAAAGTCCCTCTATATTGCGAGGTGTCCCAACGGTCTGGACACGTCAGCGACACGTCACTTCATTTGCCCTTGCCCGGCGCGATGATTCCCTTGAGAGACTTGACAATCTTCTTCCCAATCCCTTCCTTGTTCACCTCTTCGATCTCCACCTTCTTCACATGGGGTCTTTTCATCTCCTTCTTTGGAATCGTCACAGTCAGCACTCCGTTGCCCATGGAAGCCTTAACCTCGTCCACGTTGGCATCCTCGGGGAGCCCGATGTGGCGGACACGTGTACCCCCACAGAGATGAACAGGGCGCTCCATCGTGTGCCACGTAACGCCCTCATCCTTCACGGCTTCCTCGGGCTCCTGCCTCCCGCTGATCTGCAATACGCCGTCCTTTATATCGAGCTTCACATTCTCTTTCTTCACCCCTGCAAAGAAGAAACTTAGGGTTTCAGCACCAAAAAGAATACTAGGGTTTGGACGAAACATTTAAAACGCATAAAGGATTTTATATACCTGGTAGGTCTGCCTGAAGAATATGTGCGTGAGGGGTTTCACGCCAGTCGATGGAGATTTGTGAAACCCTGCTGCATACGTCCGAGGGCTCCGAGAGGCCCAGCCTCTCCAACTGCTGAAAGAGTGGATCGTATGCTCTGTTGAAATATTCCAAGGCCATTTGATAGACTGACAGATAGTCTTTGTGCGCTTGAAGCCGCTTGCGCTAGAGCTCGAAATCTTTAAGAATATTAATGAATATGCAAAAAACAGGGGCGTTGGCGCCTCTATATGGTGGAAATGAGAGAAGCTTCGGGAGAGTTCAAGGTGATCCAGAAGGTGGATTGTTTTACAAATTAGAAGATGCCAGAAAGGTCCGGAAGTCACGATTAAAGTCGGGAGAAATGCCACTTTTCTTAGCCACGTGTCAGTTTAAGAAAAAAAAGGTCGAGTTTAAGATAAATAAATGAATAAATACAGCCGGATTCTACTGGAAGTACGAGGGTGTACTACACATCTTTTATTTAAAATTCGAAGTTTTAATTAATTTTTTTTAAAGTTTTTTTTATAATATTTTTTATACACATTCATTCACCATGGATTGAACATGGGTTACATTGCACCTGGAGGTGTACCCCAATGGTATGGGCTTTGGTTTTTTTTTTGGGAGGTTCAAAGTTCAAACTGTGGCGTGGGTGAGTGTGTGAGGGGATGGGTATGTGATGACTTTGTGTTAAATTTCCTATTGATAAGTATAGGACACCATGTAAGTCGGTCATAGAGGTTCTCACAATAACCAAACCAAAAAAAAAAAACTTGGATCACATCGGTCATAGGGGTTCTCATAATAACCAAACCAAAAAAAAAAAAAAAACTTGGATCACATCACCGGTAATGCAAGTGATGCAAGTAAGCATGGTTGTGGGTCACTTAAGGGAATTTTTAAAAGATTTATATTAGGTGATTTTTGTGATTTATGTATATCATCATACTTAAAATTATAAATAATTAAATTATTTTGTAAAATTGTTCTCGTCCTAAATAAAGGTTAAAATTTTATAATTTATTAAAATATTATAATTATAAATAATCCGAACACCCTATACCTTATTAAAAAAAATTATATATTAAAATAATTAACAAATAAAACATTAAGACATGCCAGTAAATCTTTCCTCTAAGCTTCGTCTCGAATATCACTCAGTTAGAGCATATCGATCAATCTGAAGCACTGACTGGAGATTGCCCGGCACGTCCATTAAATGGGATTGGTGCTTTACTTGAAAAAGGCAATTATCTTTTTCTTTGTATGGTGTACATCTTATCTAACAATTTTTTTTAAATACTTGTTTTGCCTTGTTTTTTATTCATTAATATTAATTATTATTATTAATTATTATTTTGTTCAATGACAATCCATGTGATTTAAGTACTCCAAGTGCCTAAACTATGTAAAGAAAAAATTGTTTATAATTTTCACATGCCACAAGCATAATAGGTACAAAGTTAAGGTATTTAATGTTTTGTATTGGTTTATTATAGTTGTTAAAATTTACAACTATACATATTATTAAATGTAGTGGTTTAGAGTCAAGGTTGTAGACGATGTTTATGATTTGATTAAGTTCATTTATAAGACCAACAATCTATAAATTTAATGTTAATATCATATGTTATTCAATATTTAAGAGTACTTTATTTTTAAGTTAATGATCATAAGTGTTATTAGTTGGTTTGTGTCAATATGATATATTTTGCATTATATGATCAAATAATTCAATAATTTGCATTATTCATTTGTGATGTAATATGATATAATTGTAGCAAGTGTATAGTTGAATTGGTTTCGTTTACATTCCATCAAAAAGTGATGATTTATTAGGTAAACAAATGATGTGGGAGCATCCAAGCAATTTAATTTTTAGTTTGTTAATGTTACAATTATGGATAGATATGTTAGGTGGCTATTTTAGTAACCATCATCCTTGTGTATAAAAGACAAGAGAAGAGGAGAAGGAGAAGAGACGTGCATAGAGAGTAAGAGAAGAAGAGGAAGGGAGAAAGGTATGACAAAGGTTTCCAATTACTTATAAAAAGGGGAAAATATCGTAATATATAGTCGATTGGCCTAATAACAATGACATTAAATTTTCACTTCGAAATTATTTTATGAATGGTGAATGCATTAGGCTCTTGAATTTACATCCTGTAGAGTGTTTAGAGTTGTGTATGCAGGTTTGTAGGTGAGCGTAAATTTTACAACAAGTATGAGTGAGGACTTTGTTCAAAGGAAATCAATGAGAGAGCCATTCCAGGAGAAGATAAATTATCATCAAAATCTTGTCTTGGAATCATGTCATGGAAATTGTTGTCTTGGGGTACTTCATTGTTAAGATGAAAAGGAGATGAGATATATTATACATGGAAATGATTACAATATATAGGCATAAGCCTATATCAAAGATATGACAAATGTCAATGAAACTGACAAGTGTCAAAAAGAGGCATAGTGCACATTAACAATATTCTAACATTCCCCCTTAATGTGCACTATCCTAACTAAAGAAAAAAACAAGTCAACATTAGGTAACATTCCTCCTTAATGTTGACTTCTCTAAAAGAATCCTATTATCCTCCCTTATTATATGATTTGGTCTCTAGTCTTGTGCTTGGCTCTCAAACTGTGAATAATGCTAGATCAACGGTGTATACATCTCGGTCTGTTGCCTCAGTGTCAGCCACTTCCACAGGTCTGTTGCCACTGGATCAATCGTCTAAGTGCCTTAGGGTCATCATGGGTGCCTCAAGGTCAACCACTTCTGGGTTTGTTGCCTCTATAGGTCATCCTCAGAGGATGTTGCCTCTCGTAGGTCACTGACTAGATTCACCATGAATATCAAATCTCCCCTCATGGTGAACTTGATCTAGAAGGTGTCGGTCTCTGTCGAAAATGCACCTTAATACAATAGAAAAATGAGCCATGAAATATAATAAAATGAGCCATTGAATCCAAATGTGGAGGAGAAGAAGAAAGGAGAATAGAATATTCTGAAGTGTCTTCGTCTTTAGTATTCAGAAGTAGATCCTAAAAATACCTCGGATAGAATCTAGGGTGTCTATGTCTGTAGTCCCTAGAGTAGGTGTCCTTATGGCAACCTCTCATCCCACTGAAGTGTATGGGTAACTAGCCGCTGCATTCGCCAGGTTTATAGAGAAGGTGACTGAATACTAGGATCACATACAAAGTGCCTTGGAGTGTCGGGTACAACCAAGAGTGCACTCCATAATACATCAATATTTGAGGCTAAAAAAATCATGCTAAACTGCCTCAAAATTGAAAAAAATACCACCATTGTGTTTGTCATGGAAAAACCTTTTCGATGACTATAAATACCCCTATGTTTGGGTCCCATTAGGGCCTTCAACTTGTGGAAAAATAAGAGGCAACAAAATAAACCTCATGAATAAAATATTCTTAGCATCGCACTCAGGCGGAAAAAAAAACAACACTTCAATTTTTCCTCACAAGGGAATTACATTGGAAAATATGTCCTTTCAATGTCACTTCCACTCTCCACGTAGAAAAACATTTTTTAAAACAAACTCACTACCCCTTGCTTTGAAAAATTTTAAAGGCTTTATGGAGCCTTTTTCCAAATACCCATACAAAAACTAATATGGTCCCCCTTTCCACTTTATAAAGAAATGCTCGTGCATAAACATGGCCTTATCACATGTATCTTAATTTTAAATAAGAAATAGGAGTAAATAAAACATGTACAAAATGCATATGAATGTGCTCCAGGTTCTTCTGCAAGATTTGTGGGTGTCGCATCTCTGCCTTCGACCTATCCAATCAAACTAGTTTTACTCCTCCGCTAAGACAAAACCCACAGTCATTTACCCTACCATAATTTTAAATAATAATAATAATAAAAATATCCACTTTAAGAAAAGTAAAGATAACATATGCACCATTCGCACAGGGAAAAAGAACATTATGATTTTCATCAGGAGGTGCGGGTCCTGCCAGTAACTCCAACTTGCACCACCCCATCTAAAAAAACGTTGGATCCCCGATTACATTTGCAATCTCGACACCGATGGGCGGAGGTGTCTTCCCCACAGTCCTTGGGTATATTTTATCATGTGACGCTAGGCCTCCTCTCAATTTCTTGTCCTAGTGTGTATCCATGGTGACCCACACTTTCGCCATGAGCAAACTACTCAAAGCGCATCGAACAAGAGCATAGATGCCATAGGGTTGTCAGATCACATCCTCAAACTACATGCTAGAGCTAACGAATATGTAGCAGGTACAGGTGGTCATTAACCTTCAAATCTATATCTCCTCTTTGGATGAGTCGGTCGACCACGACTGTGTTATCTGCAACACACGCCATTGGATTCCTGAAGCAGTCGAGACTATCAAGTCTCTACTGTCGAAAGAGAAAATATCCCAGCTTGTCGACGTGCCTCCATTATCTCCATGAGCTTCAATCTTAGATATTTAAAAATAGAATAAAAAAAATCACGGGCTGCTCATCGACCATTTCCTTTCGCTAAACAACATCTCCATCGTCACCGTCAAAACACCAGATCAACCATCAAATTTTGTACCAAAATAAATACAATCTACAATTATATGCGCTCATCCCACTACCGATTTAAAAATTTTTTGTCGTGTAGACTGAAACTCATAATAGATATGTGCAGGTAGGTATGCGAGCATATATTTCCCCGTATCTGTAACACAATCAAAACTCCCACGTGGCAACCACTTCCTTCTGTCACTGGTGATGCCCTTGCAGTTCAAAATAGGGCACATAGTTTGGATTACTAGACTTTGGTGGCACCACAAATGGAAAAAATCAGCACCAAAATGACTGAGAAAATATTTAACACCTTCCTTCACTTCTTCACAAAAAGGTCCACCTGGCGGTAAAAGAACTAAGCACATAGCTCCAATTAGAGAAAAAAATAGATCTTGCCACAAATCTCATCGTTGATTTTCTCTTCCATCGTGGGCTCTGGAACATCGTCTCCTCCTGGTACGCAAACCTCCATCACTGTAGTCAGGAATGAGGTCAAAGAGGTCATCATTATCATATTCTATTTCCATCAACAAATCTGAAGCAGACGTTATTGCCCAATCTAGGCCATCAACCATATCATTTCAACCAAATTTCCTGAGATGTTCATTCAACAGTAGGTGGGGTATGCAATGCAACAGTTTGTCATTGTCGATCTCTGGTAGCACATAATGTCTTAAAAAATTTGTTAGAATGGTGCATCCATCGTAGTTTTACGTACCCTAGTCCAGGAAGTACGGTTTGGCTCCATCTCATTGGTCTTCGATGGCGACTTCAGGAGATCGAACTCGAACTTCTATTCCATGATGTCCTCCTCATTCTCCATTTACCTGGCACTAACAGATATTGCAGAACTTGTTGGAGTATCGTGATGAAAAAGTTAAAAAAAATCATTACAAGTTTTTCATAGTTCCCCAAAAATATTCATGTACACTCCATCTTCTACAGAAATACGTGTGCCCATTGGATATTTGACGCGGCTATACTAGTGAAATACATCGAGAATAAAAAACTCGATGAACTATCAAGCTATGGTGAGCTATGGGGAATTTAAGTTTCTCTTTCGATTCTTCTGATGAAGACAAGTATGATGAACATACTAATATCCAGAAGAGGAAACGAGGGTCCAACGTCGAGTCCAAGCAAAATAATAGGAAATTCAACAGAGAGTCCACAACCATCTAAAGATCGATGCTCCACATGAACAACACCATACCATGATACTTTGCAATGCATTATCATCGTGCATTATTGATGTTAGAGCCACCAAAATCAATGGCTAAAAATTGAGAGACAGAAACAATTAAAAAATCATGCTGAGTCTTTTACTGGTGTCAACGGCTATCACCTGAGCTATGCGGATCGAATGTGCCAAAGATTCCAGGCTGGTGTGCGGTAAATTCTTCGCATTGACGCCATTACCAAGAGGAAACCAGATAACTGGCTGCATGTAATCGACATAGAGGAAACCAAATATAATTCTATACATAATTCATATCTAGATCGCCTTCAAAGTATTGCGTCGATGGCATGCTTTCAATAAAATCACCATTCACTTGCATTTAACCTTTGAGCCTTTAATTTGGCCACATGGCCATTCAACCTCCTTTCAATTGAAATTTACAGTACAAATCACAGCGGCGAATGCTGGCACATGCATACGCAACTTCAAAAATTGGGAGAACTAGAGCGACTTCATCTTCCACGATTTATCACTGTCATAGCTCCTCCTCTAGAATCAGTATGACAAACCCTCATTTCTTTGCTTGCTGAAATGGGATTTTTTTTCAATCAGGTGATTCCCGTATGTCGATATTGGTAGTCGGCTATTTGCAAAAGCTAAATAAGAAGCCGAAGATGGAGTGAAAGCCAACTGTCTCATCATTGTACTCATTGTCGTTGCTCAAAGAGTGTTAAGTCAAGCTCACGAAGAGAACTAAATGGAATGATCCTCCCATGGTGCAAACCATAACCACCTCGAACAAAATCTCTACCTGCAATATTCTCCATTCAACTGTTCTCCTCCACAGTGATAAATACATATTTTTAAATTGTGGTTTCAGGAGGATTACCACAAACCCAAACAAGGACTCGACCCTTAATAAATCACTCAAAAAATTTGGCAGCCATGATTTTTTCCAAAGGTTTAGTTTCTGATCCATCTCATGGATGGAGAGCATACTCCCTAGCTGAAGAAAAAAAATGGGGGAGGGGATTTCCATGAGGAAAATCCCCCCTCAAGCTCACAAGGTAGGGAAAGCCTAGAACTCTGATACCAAATGTTAGTATGAAAAGGAGATGAGATATATTATATATGGAAATGATTACAATATATAGGCATAAGGCTATATCAAAGATATGGCAAATGTCAATGAAAATGACAAGTGTCAAAAAGAGGTATAGTGCACATTAAAAATATTATAACAGTCACAATAAATATCGTCAAGAAGGAACCTATATAATGCATGTGGTCAAGAAAGTATTGTCTAGTGCATATCGTCATAAGCGTATCATCTAGTGCATGTCATCATGATGTAGCAAGTGTCGTCTAATGCATTCCATTAGGGAAGTGTCATCTATTGCATGTCATCAAGGAAGTGTTAACATGTGTCATCTGGTATGTGTCATCAGGGAAATAGCTTCTAGTGAATACCACTAGATAAGTATCTACGTGTGTTGTCTAGTGCATGTCATCAAGGAAGTGGTAACATGTTGGTAATTTTTGTTCCTTACAGAGGTCGTCCTTCGGTGGATACCCTTTTCTCATCTACATCATTTGGTATCAAAGCAGGATTTTATTTTCAAATTTCTATAATACACACCATATGATATATGGCACAACAAGGAAGAGGAAAACCACATGGTTTGGGACCCCAGCCAATAGATATAGTAGAAATGTTGAGAGGAAGCACCTCCAGGTTAGATGCAATTGAGACTACCCCAAAAAATAGGTGTTCATCTTGAGGAGATTAGTGATAATGAGGAAATTAGTCATGTGAAAGCTCGATATGAAGAGCAATGGTTGATTTAGATAATCTCAAGCATTGTAAAAAAACCTAAGATGGATACCCCCAATTTCAATGGAAGTTTAAACCCAGAAGAATTGATTGATTGGATAATGGACATGGAGAGATTCTCCAATTATAAATCTATGGAGGATCCAAAGTGAGTCAAATTTGTGTGTATACAATTGAAGGGATATGCTTCAATTTGGTGGGATCATGTCTAAACTAAGATATAATGTAAAGGGAAGGATAAAGTCCAAACTTGGAAAATGTTTATGTCGAAATTAAAATCTAAATTTTACCTATAGACTACCAGATTGAATTATTTAAAAGAATCCAAAACCTTAAGCAAAAAGAATTGGGAGTCCAAGAGTATACATAGAAATTTTATAAATTGACCATAAGAGCATGTCATATCAAAGTTGATGAAGAGAAGGTGGAAAGATACATAAATGAACTAAGATTATCCATACAAGATGATATTGGTATGATTCAAATCAGGACTATTGAAGAGGTATATCAATGTGTGCTCAAGGCAAAGGAAAATTTGTTGCATAGGCAACTAAATAATGTTAGAGAAAGAGGATATCCTCTTGAGGAAGAGGACAACAAAAGTAGGAAGGAGAAGCAAGTAATTCTCAGAATAATAGATAAAGCAAATAATTATCAAGAGGAAGAGGAGGTTATGGTAGAGGATTCCTCGAATATTGTTATAGATTTGGTGAAGTTGGCCATTAGGCATATGAATTCTCTCAAGCATAGCAAACCAATAGACATGGAAAAGAAGTCCATAGCCATATTACACAAGTATATGAATAAAGCATAGCCTCACTAAAACACATGAAGGAACCAAAACAAGGATAACCCTTATGATGAAAAGGACATTGTTGAAACTAGTAAAATGAGGTGCATGAACCCAAGTAAAGAAAGAACTTGTTCAGGATGATTTGCAAATTGTAAGGCAAGTATTGTAAGGTGATTGTGGATAGTGAAAGCACAACAACTTAGTGTCAAAAAATATGGTAAAAATACTTGGCTTGAAGAGAGTAGATCATCCAAATCCTTATAAAGTACCATGGTTGAAAAATGGGCACCAAATTTTGGTAACTAAACAATGTATGGTCAATTTTCAGATTGGCTTTTATAAGGATACAATTTTATGTGATATCTTGTCAATGGATGTATGTCATATTATATTGGGAGGACCATGGTAATTTGATAGGAAAAGCTAATAATAATGGTATATTGAGTACTTATTCTATTTTCAAGGATGGAAAAAGTTATGCATGAAGTCCATTGAAGGACAAAGAAAAATAAGTGTTCAATAGTTCTAAAGTTTGTATGATCTCTAGAAAATAATTCTTGAAGGAGATGAAAAAGAGGAAGCATGTTTTGCTTTCATTGCTAAATCCATGGAAGATGGGACAATGAATAAGATAATTGGAATTCCACATGAAGTGAAGGATTTGTTGGAAAAATATGCTAAGATTATTTCATAAGAATTACCCAATGAGTTACCATCTATGAGAAGCATTAGTCATAACATAAACTTCATACCCAAATCAATTTTGCCAAAAAAAAACCTATACAATGACATGTATGAAAAATGAAGAGATAGCAAGACAAGCCCAAAAAATATTAGATAAGGGGTTGATCAAGGAGAGCTTTATCCCATGTGCAATACCAACTATACTAGCATCTAAGAAAGAAGAATGACATATGTGCACAGACTCATGATCAATCAATAATATTACAATAAAATATAGGTTTCTATTGCCTTTTATGGATGACTTGATGGATTTTTTGAATGGAGTAGAGTACTTCACAAATATTTATTTGAAGAGTGGTTATCATCAAATTCAAATTAGAGAAGTATATGAGTGGAAGACTATGTTTAAGACCAAAGAAGACTTGTATGAATGGTTGGTCATGCCATTTGGGTTGATAAATGAACCTAGCACTTTTATGAGGTTGATGAATGAGGTATTGAAGCCTTTTCTTGGTACGTTTATGGTGGTTTACTTGGATGATATTTTGGTGCTTAGCAAGACAAAGGAAGAGCACCTAATGCACCTAAGGTATGTTTTGCAAAAGTTGAAGGAGGAACAATTGCTGGTCAATTTGAAGAAATGTAGTTTTATGAAAAGGGAATTGGTAAATTTGGATTGTCATATCCAAGAATGGATTATGGATGAATCCAAAAAAATGTAAGGCTCTTGTGGAGTTGTCATCATCAATAAGTATGTTTGAAGCCATAATTTTTCATGGTGGCAAGTTTTTATATAAAGTTCATCATAATTTTTAGTGGAATTTGTGCTCCAATCATAGAAACAATGAAGGGCGGTAGACATGAGTTCAAATGGATGAGCCCAATGGAAAGAAGATTTCAAATCCTAAAATAAAAAGTCATAGAGTAGTTGGTTCTAGCATCTCCATACTTTAACAAGGTTTTCAAAGTAGATTGTGATGCAAGTACAACAACCATATGAGGAGAATTTAGCCAAGAATGTAGACCCATTGCCTATTTTAGTGAGAAGTTGAATGAAGCCAAGATGACTAGGTGTTTTATGCCTTTGTGTAAGCACTTAATAAATGGAGGTATTATTTGATACCAAAAGAATTCATGTATTTATGAATCATCATGCTTTGTAGTTCATTAACAACCAAGGCATATTAAACCAAAGACACATGAAATAGGTGGAGTATCTTCAAAATTACTCTTTTCTTTTGAAACATAGAAGTGGAAGTCCAAATTGGATAGTCGATGGCTTGAGTAGAAGGAATTTTTTGATGAATGCAATGAAGATTAAAGTGAATTTTTTTGATACTATGAAAGAGCTTTATGTTGATGATTTGGACTTCAAGGAAGCTTGGGTAGCATGCAAAGACCCTACTGCAGGAGATAGAACACCATGGTTGAGTTATTTTATTCATGAAATAACAAATATGTATACCAAAAAATTCAATCAAGGAGAACCTAAAAAGAGAAAAATAAAGTAGAGGACTAACCAAACATTTTAGAATAAATAAAACTTTTAAACAAGTATGTGAAATTTATTATTGGCTAGGGATAAGTGTGGATGTGCAAATATTTGTGCAGAGTTGTCAAATCTATCAACATGCAAAAGGAAAGAGTCAAAACATTGGGTTGTATCAACCATTACCAATACTAGAAAGGCCATGGGAGGATATCAGTATGGACTTCATCCTTGGATTACCCAAAACACAAAATGGGAGTGATTCAATTCTTGTTATTGTTGATAGATTTTTGAAGATGGCACATTTCATACCTTGTAGAAAAATGAGTGATGCTACTCACATTATTGATTTATTCTTTCAATAAGTTGTAAGAATGCATGGTTTGATGAAAAACATTGTATTAGATAGAGATGTGAATTTTGTAGGTACAAAATTAAGTTTCATTTTAGATTATCACTCACAAATGGATGGATAAATTGAAGTGTTAAACATAAGCCTTGGAAATTTGTTGAGGTGCTTAGTTGACAAGAAACCAAAATTATGGATACCATATTGACATAGACAAATTTTTCATATAACAATTAAATATAAACACAACCAAGAATCAATTTCATATTATGTATTGAATTCATCTAAGAGGAGTAGATGAGTTGTGGAGTACAATTGATTAGCAGAAACCTAGTGTACCAATAGAAGATTTTGCTAATTACATGAAATATTTGCATCAGGGAGTGAAAGCCGATTTGAGAAAAGTGCCATAAAATATAAGGAACATGCTAGTTTCAAGAGTCAAATACAAGAATTTCAGGTGGGAGACTTAGTTTTGGCACATTTTTTTTAATTTACATGGTGGAATCGATAGCCACCATGAATCCGAATATGTTGTCCAACATTTTATGGCCACCATAGTATTCTACATTGTCTGCACCAAAAGCCACCACCATACAATTCTTTGCGTAGTCCACCCCTATAACCACCATGCCACAATCATTTTAAACATTTTACACCATTGAAAGCACTAGGAAAGGGACAAGCTTTTAGGTGGTAATGTTTTGTTACATTTGTAAAAGAAAACATTTTCAAAAGGCACATACACCAAGCTTACTGGAAAGAAGATTGGACCCTATAAGGTATTGAAAAGTTTGCAGCAAATACCTATGAAGTTGAACTGCCAAAAGGAGTAGGCATCTTGCTAGTTTTTTATATGTCATATTTGTATCCATATTATGACAAATACCCAAGTAGTCTGAAGATATCACAACTAATTTTCCAATATAATATTGGATAGTGAAATTACTAGAAAAGGAACACGATGAAATAGAAATGATTATATATTCTAGAGTGGTCAAAATAATAAAAGACAAAAAATATTATGAATATCTGGTCAAGTGGAATATTTACTCACCTAAAGTAGCGACATGGATGAATGCTTCTAAGATTACTAAATATGGAATCTCGGTTACAAACTTTGAAAATGTTCATGAGCTTTCGCTCATGAAACATTTCCTCTTACCCAACATGTATGATCCAAGAGCATCCAAGCAATTAAATTTTTGGTTTGTTAATGTTATTTTTATGGACATGTATGCTAGATGGCCATTTAGTAACCATCACCTTGTGTATAAAAGAAAAGAGGATAGAAGAATAATGAGAAGAGACGTACATAGAGAGTAAGAGAAGAAGAGGAAGGGAGAAAGGCATGACAACGGTTTCCATTTGTAATATATAGTTAAGTGGCATTATAGAAATGGCATTAACTTTCCACCTCAATTTTTTTTTGTGAATGGTGAATGCATTAGATTCTTGAATTTGCATTTTGTAGAGTGTTTAGAGTTGTGTATGCAAGTTTGCATGTGAGGGTATATTTTGAAATATTTTTAGTTAGGAATTTTTTCAAGGGGAAGTAGTGAGAGAGTCATTTATAAGAAGGGAAGTTATCGTCTAAGTCTTGCCTTGGAAGTGTGTCATGGAAAATTTTATCTTTTTTTTTTTTTTTTTGAATTTACATGGTGGAATCGTAGCTGCCACGAATCCGGGCAGGCTATCCAGCTTTTATGGCCACCACAGTATTCTGCGCTGTCCACCCTAGAAGCCCGCCACATAGATCTTTGCGTAGTCCGCCCCTATAACCACCATGCCACAATCATTTTAAACCTTTTACGCAGTTGAAAGCACCAGGAAAGGGACAAGTGTTCAGTCCGACGAGGCCCGAGATTTGAACCTTGGACCTCTGCCTCCCTTATGGGGTTTGGATGAACCAATTGGTCTACACATCGGACCTAGGAAAATTTTATCTTAGAATACATCATTCCAGATAACATCAAGAAGGAGCTCATATAATGCATGTGGTTAGGGAAGTTTCATCTAGTGCATGTCGTTAGAAAAGTGTCGACATAGCAAGTCTCATCTAGTATGTGTTGTTAAGGAAGTGTCATCTAGTGTGTGTCATTAGGAAAGTTTTAATATGTGCCATCTAGTGCAAGCCATTAGAAAAGTGTCATCTAGTGTGTACCATCAAGAGAGTGCTGACTTGTGTCATCTAGTGCATGTTGTCACGGAAGTGTCGACATGTTGGTAATTTATGTTGCTTGCATAGGCCATCCTTTAGTGGATATCCTTCACCCATCTACATCAATAAAGGAGGTCTAATCTCAATTGAAATTGAGGTATGTATAGATTGTATTATTATGCTTGAGCTATAAATCAAATGAATAAATTATATTATTAATTTAAAAAACTTTGAAGACTCTCTCTTGATATATATATATATATATATATATATATATATATAATGTATATATGGAATATTTGTATTTATTATTGATATGTCTATCAAGATAAATTCAAGTGGTTGAGATAGGTCATATTCCACACAGAGGGATAAGGTTTAAGTATTAGAAAACATAAAGCTTTTGTGTACATAAGTGGTGGATGTTTAACGCCCCAAGTTAGTGATCCTAGTATCATTATAAATACAATTTTTGATAACCTATTAAGAATTTTTTTTTTTTTTGAGATATGCACCAAGGAAATTATTATGTTTTCCTTTAATGTGGCATGCATGTTATCTTTCCAAATTGAGTATCAATCAAAGGAAAATGATGGTGTTATGGTCTAACAATTTGGTTTTTGACATAGTTGTTATGCCTTGTTTTTTAATGTTATAAATATTGATCTAATAAGGAATAAAATGCAAGTTAATTTGTTTAGTTTTTTGTGATTGTTTAGGCAAGATGTTCAATTTATTATGCCCACTTGGGAAGTTGTTATGCCCACTTAGGACAGTTTTCCAAATATTTTTGTTGTTCTCTACTTTTTTGTAAATGATTTGTTATTACCATAAGATTCTTTTGTATATGATTATTTAAGACTTCTTGTCTACAATAAATATCATCCATAATTATTGTCATATCACTGCTATCAAAGAATTTATAATCCTATTGGGATCTAGGTTTAGCTTTTTAATTTATTTCTAAATCAAGTTGTTTGCATTCTATTTTCACCTATTCTAAAAAAATATGGGTCACATGAGGGAAAAGGAAGCAAAACCATCATTTCATTGATGAAGAAGAACAGGTGAGGTGATGCTAGAGTTAAATATGACATGGCATGAGATGATGAAGGTAGCGACACATAGGGGTTTCATGACGATGCTACAAAACAACATAACTTAAAAGACTATCTCACAATAGTGTAGCTTGAGATCTTGGTTGTTGGTGAATTGCATCAAAAGATCAAATTGTAATTTTTCTTGGTGAACTTAGAGTTTTTTTTTTTTTTGTACATGGTGGAATCTATAGCCCCCACGAATCTAGGCAGGCTGTCCAAATTTTATGGCCGCCATAGTATTCTGCTTTGTCTGCCTTAGAATCCGCCACACAGATCTTCGCGTAGTCCACCCCTATAACCACCATGCCACAATCATTTTAAACCTTTTACGCCACTGAAAGCACTAGGAAAGGGACAAGAGTTCAGTCCGGCGAGGCCCGATATTTGAACCTTGGACCTCCGCCCCCCTATGGGGTTTGGATGAACCAATTGGTCTACACCTCGGACCTTAGAGTTTTTAATGAATCAAAATTATGGTTTTTTGTAGTATAATATAACTCATTTATATTTCTTGATAAAAATCAAATTTAAAGCATCAAAGCTAAGAAAAGGAAAATCAAGGGCTTATCGAAATGCGACATTGGAGTTTCATCATTTAAAGACTTTGATTTTATTATTTTCCCATATATATTGACATTAGATATACTTAGAGACTAGTGGCATGACATAGCCTTGATGCTCACTCATGCGAAGGTGCAAGGTGATAGGTGGAAGTCATACTCATATAAAGGAACATGGAAGTCCCATTGTGGATCCCAATATAATCCCTTCCATGTGGATAAAGTATTGTATGTTTCCCCAAACCCAAGGACTAGAACATCCAACACCAAATTGTGTGAATTACCATCCCAAAAATATTTGGTACAAAATTGTGCACTTTGATTGTGGTGGCAATCATGTCCATCCTTTCTTGGAATATGTTAGTGCATGTCTAATTTATTTTGATTCACAAACTTTATGAACCCTCCTTGTAGTCTTTGATCTATCTGTTAGGTGCATTGGCCTCGCACTTACATATCATTACATGTAATGTATCCCACTTGCATGCTTTTATCTCCATGTGTTATTTGATCATTGGAGTTTTCCTAGTGAGGGAGTGAACCTTTGAAATTTTTCTTTGATACCATTAATATGGAAATAATTTTGGTTGATGTTTCTTGCACATAAGAAGCATACACAAAAAACTCTCATGGTTATAACAAATAATGTATAAACAAGTAGAGAACAATAGAAAGATCTAGGAACACACTTTACCACCCTAAGAGGGCATAACAAGTTGCCCAACTATGCACAACAAACTAAACAACTTGCCTAAGAAAGCACAACAAACTAAACAAACAAACATGGATATTATTCATCATCATGATTGTTCTATCCAATGTTGAGCTCTATATTTGAGTATTGTAAGTTCCAAAGTCATGTGAATATTAATGTGTATATGATTTTCATGTGTTACCAACTCAATAGGCACAAAGTTATGGTTTTTAATGTTCCATGACATTTCACTATAGTTATCAAAATTTATAATCACATAAATTGCTAAATCTAGTGGTTTAGATATAGATTTGTAAATGATGTTTATGGCTTGTGCAAGACCTTAATTGACAAGACCAACCTCTACATATAATATTAATATTAATATTACATGTCCAATGCGTAACACATTATTTTCAATCTAATTATCATTGCTATCACTAGTTTCTTTGTCTCATTATGATATGTTATGATTTGTGTAATTGAACGATTTAATATTTAGACTTGTACTTGTTATTTAATGTGGCAAGGTTTTTGTATGGGTATAATGAAGTTTGTTTTGTTCACATTCTATTAACAATTTATTTGAATAACTCACTAGATGGACAAATTGGGTCTAATCAATAATAATTGAAACATGTTTGGTAGTTGATGAGGTTGCATTTTTTAATTGTGTTATAGACATATACCATAACTCTTCTTTTATAAAATGTTTATGAAATTTATTATATTTTAAGTTATTTTTTTCTTGATGGGATAGATGGGTTATTTGTTGTGCTTCATTATTGATAGTTATTATTTTTTATTTGTGGAAAATGCCCCTTTTGGGGTGCCACTTTCGGGTAAGACCCAAGGAGGCAGGGGTATCTATTCTACAAAAATTACCTAGGGCTTTCACCTGACCTTCCCCATTTGGCACACTCAAGGAGTATGCCTAAAACAACAAAAACACAAATGAACAAACACAAACACAAATAAACACAAAAATACAAACAAATACAAAAACACAAAAACAACAACAAAAAACAAAAAAACATAAAAAACAAAAAAAAACACAAAAAAAACAACAAACAACAACAAAACACAAAAAAAAACAAAACCATACAAAAAACACAAAACACAATGAAAAACAACACAAAAACAAAACACAACAAAAAACAACAAAAAAATACTACAAAAAACATCACAAACACACATACACACCGAAAAAATAAATTGATGGAAAAAATAGATTACATCTTGGGCCTTTCTAGGCCAACAAGCCTTTTAAATAAGAATCAACATAAAAAATATAAGAATGATCTTTCTGAGTTGGGGAACTAAAATACCTTGACTGAATAAAAGAGGAGCTAATACAAAGTAAAAAGGAACTAGGTACCTCTAGCACTAGAGCCATCCTGAGAAAGGATAGAAAGAAGAGCATCCTTGATGTGAAGTCCACCATCTAGGATGGTAGCCATACCAAGTAAGATCACCTTTGTCCAACGTCCAATTAGCTAAAACATCATCAATACTATTTTGATATCTAACCACATGATTGCATTCAACTTTCAGAAAGCCCATCTAGATTAATTTAATCTTCTCAATAATTTTTTATATTCTTCAATCAGCCTTATGATTCTTAGAAGGAGTCTTCAACATATTAGTCATGACTTACAAGTTAGATTCAACCAACAACTTTTTCCATCCAACCTTAGCAGCCTCACAAAGGCCTCTGAGGATACCATAACCCTCGACAAGGTTATTGGAAAGGATACCCAAAGTCTCAGCAAAAATGAAAACCAGGGAACCATTTGAAAGTTAGTCAATTGCTCCCATACTAGCTTGTCTAGGGTTCCCCCTAGAGGCTTCATATATAGTGAATTTTTAAAAATCCTTAGGAGGCTACCAATTCCTTTTTCTATTCATCTTTTGATTACTCACATTCCCTTTAAGTTGGTTTGCAATAGTAGAGTGAATATTCAATCTTTGCATAACTTGATCCCATCGTTGGTGGGAGTCTTGGGGGTGATTAAGGAGTTGTTATACTAATTTAGCTAAGTTGGAAATGATCTTTTGCCAAATGTAGTGAATATCTTACCTTTCCTATTTGAAAATTTGGTTGTTTATCTCCTTCTAGATATTCCAAGGCAATATGGTAGTTCACATCCAAACCATCGATCTAACAAAATGATCAATAGCCTCCTATTTAGGCCAATCCCTCCAAAGCTATTCAAGAGTAGAAAAATTGAACCATTGTAAACCGAGTAAGATAGCCATTCTCCTCCACAACTTAGAGGCTAAGGGACACTCAATAAAAATATGGCTAATATTTTCCACATTCTTTCCACACATTTCACATCTAAACGGGCCATGAAAGCCATGTTTCATAAGTTGATCACCAGTGAGCACCCTTCGATGCAATAACAACCAAATAAAAAACCTCACCTTAGGATTGATATTTTGAGCCCACATCTATGTGAATATGTCATAGGACTAGTTGTGATTATTGTGGCATAAGGCCAAATAAGCTTAAGAAACAATATACTCACCCTTAGTAGTGTTGTTCCATCCAAAACAATATTATGGGACCAAGAGAGAGATATCATATAAAGGGTGTGTTGGATATATTTCCTTTGCCTTTATGGAATTTTAATAGGCCAGTCCTCAATAGGGATCCAATATCTACCAACCTCTAAATTACCAATCTAGTATCAACAATAATTAGCTACCTTTATCTAGTTAGCTTGGTGTAGCTTCTCCATCTAGGGCCTCTAATCAGGGAATTGAGTTATCAAATTTTGGTGATTGTCCCAAGAATATTTTCAAAATATACCTGTTAACCATTATGAATGATCCAAAATAAATTCTTCTTTATCAAATCCTCGCCTATCCTAAGAACCAACAAAATGTGAGAACCTCTGGTAGGTAGTTGATAGTGAACAAGGTCTTCAAGACTTCTATTTTCAACATATTTAGCATGAATATTATTAGCCCATATGACATTGTGGTTATTCAAAATCCTCCAATACAAATTTGCATCTAAATCCCTATTATTTTTTATAGCATATTGAAATCCTAACTCCCCTTCATTCTTGGGAAGGCATAAAGTATCCCTTTTCACCAAGACCCATTTTCTTTTCTCCTTAGTACCACTCCAAAGGAATTTTTGATTGATTTGATCTAGTTCTCTAAGAACTACCTTTGGGATATTCAACACAACAGAAACATAAATAAGTATAGCTCGAAGTACTAATTTTACCAAGGTAATTTTGCTCCCATATGAAAGCTACCTATTGGTCCACTTTCCAATTTTCTCCTTTACTTTATCCAACAATTAATTCCAATATTTTTTTTTCTATCTCTGGATGTTGATAGGAATTCCTAAATAAGTGATCGAAATGGAGGCCTTCTTATATCTTAATTTATCTAGAATCATGGATTCCTATATGGGAGAGCAATCAAAGAAAATGACTTTCAATTTATCTTCATTGATCAATTGCCCCATAGCATTAGAGAAACATCAAATGATTTGTTTAATAGTAGAGGCTTCCTTAATCATAGCTTTACCTAATAAAGTAGATTCATCAAAAAATTGAATATGAGATATAGGCCTGGCTCCATGAGCAATGGTAACTCCCTCAAGGATTATGTTTTCTCTATTTTTGGTCATAGTCCTACCCAAGAATTCAACAAGAATGATGAATAAATAAGGGGAGTGGGGTCACCCTTCTTAATACCTATGGAAGCTGGGAACAACTATGAAGGGTAGCCATTGATAATAATTGAGTAGGACACCGAAGATATATTTCCCATAATTCAATCTATCCAATCTTGAGAGAAGCCAAATTGTCTCATAATTTTGACGAGGAAGTTTCAATCCACTCTATCATAAGCTTTGGATAGGTCTAAACCGATGAACATAGAAGGGAATTTTTGTGCTTCCATGGAATGGATGGCTTCTTGATCAAGAACTATCTCATCCACAATATTTTACCCTTCCACATAACCTCCTTGTTTAGGGGAAATAATATTATGCAAAAGAGGTTTTGGCCTCTCCACCATGATCTTGGTAATGATTTTGAAAGCATTACATAAATTTATTGGTCTAAAATATGAGATATATTTTGCATATTGAGCCTTTGGCACTAGATCTATATAAGTTTTATTCATTACCTTCAAAATATCTTTGGCTTTCCTAGCTTCTTCCACCACCTCTAATAAATCAACATGAAGAATATCCCATAATTCTTGGTAAAATTCAATGGGAAAACCATCAGGCCTCGAGGTCCTCCCTTTTTACATTTAAAAAACCACTTGTTGAAGCTCATTAATAGTAAATGGAGTAGTCAAAATAGAGTTCTCCTCAGAATGATAAGAGTAGGGATAACTTTAAGGACATTATGTTTAGAAGCTGAGTCAAGAGATGCAATAGTGAATAGTTTGGAAAAGTAGTTGACTACAATAGAATTCATGCCATCCCAAGTGTGGAGAGAGTCTCCAAAATATAATTTTAGGGAAGAAATGAAGTTTTGCAATCTGCGGGCTAGAAGAGATTTTTGGAAGAATTCCATGTTTCAATCTCCTTCTTTGAGCCATTGGATCCTAGATTTATGCTTCCATAAAAGCTCTTTTATTTTTTACATTCCTTCAACTATGTTGTGAGTCTAATTTAATTTATACTTATACTCTTAGTGAGGTCATATAAATATATTTGATCATTCAACTCTTGAAGCCAAGCAATCACTTCTTGTTTATTTTTCCTGACATCTCAAAACTCCTTCAAATTCCAAATATTGATTTTGGATTTTATGTATTACAACCTTTCGGTAAAACAAAATATCTTAGTTTCATATCATGGTTTACCTTCCTACCATCATTGCCACACTCAAGGTTTGAAGGAATTGTCTTTTGAGCCACATTAACTAAAATTGTAAGGGTGAGAAACTGACCTTGGTTTTCCATATTTCAATGATGACTGGCCAATGATCTGAACCAACATTGTTAAGAGTTTTCACTTTAATAATAAGTCCATGGATTATAAAATTATCAAAGAACAAGAACCTATCAAATATTTCCATGATACAAGCTAAGGCTTACCTTATATTAGACCAATTCATGAGGCCATTATCTGGATGGATATCCACAAGGTGAAGGAAGGTTTGCAATATATTCACTCATAAGGTCTAAGATCCTGTCTAGATTCCTATTTCCCCCCTCTTCTCACAAAAAGAGAGGATTATATTGATGTCTCCTCTGATCAAGACCTAAGTTTTAGGAATATATGAGATAACATAAATTATATCCTTCTATTGTCTCTACTTTTCTTCCAAAGTTATTGGAGCGTAAATAGTCAAGTAGAGCATAATTTGATTATATCGTCAACTTTGTGCAATCACAACAAAGAGACCCCAACTACAAACCGTATGGTTAATAATGATCTCTTTTGGGTCCCAAAGGTAAGCAATGCTACTAGAAGCCCCATGGGATCTAAGGAAAGCCACTTTCCCAACCAACCAAATTTTACTTGCAATTAACTCCATTTCCCCTATACACATCTTTGTTTCTTCAAGGAAAACCATATGTGGTTGATTTTTTTGGAATATATTATATTATTTGGTTCATGCTAATGTACCATCCTTGGTACATCCTTAGATTAGGAAAGTGTGTCTTATATTAGGAGTTATTATTTAATGTAATAAATGCACAAGTGTGCAAAGTATTTTGGTATTGTAAATGTGCA
Source organism: Wollemia nobilis (assembly GCA_028583015.1). Lineage (NCBI taxonomy): Eukaryota > Viridiplantae > Streptophyta > Pinopsida > Araucariales > Araucariaceae > Wollemia > Wollemia nobilis. Next base: position 486,171 of record JAQPPZ010017065.1, read on the forward strand.
TAGTTGTCCATGTGCACATGATTCCATAGAATAGAAAGTTGAAGATTTTAGAAGTGTGAAGGCCAAGAGTTCTCCATATGAAGAGTCACATTACATTATATATGCAGAGTAATGTGAAGATGTAAGATGACATGACTTGTAATGACATTACTTGGTACTTACAGAGCTATGACACCATTTTCATGAGCATTTATTTATGGCATATTTATGAGTAGTTATTAGAGTTATTTATAAGTTTTATACTTGCATAATTTTGCCATTATCATATAAATTGAAGTGTGACTTTATTTGATATCTTTTGGTTTATTTATCTTAAGTATTCAACCTCAAAAGCTAACAATGGTATCAAATCCACAACAAGGCTTTGACTTGCATAGGTCTTAAATTTGCAAAGGATATTTCTACTACTAAGGTGAAACCAGTGAAGGTGAGGAGATTATATCTAGAAGGAGAACTAGGGAATATTGGAGAGTTTCTATTCCAACAAAAAATTTGAAATAGAAGGATATTTTAGGTCTTGAATTAAAACCTTGATATTGTGGAGATTGAGGAGATTAAGAGATCCAAGAAGGAGGTTCTATTGGATAAAGTTGGTATATTGAAGGAGACTAAAAATTGTAGATTGTATAGAGTATTTCCACATGATTGCAAAGACTAGGACTCAACACATAATTAATTCCATTAGTTTTGAGGATAACTAGTGAAGTTTATTTATTTTAGAATTTTGGAAATTCTAATATATTTGGTACTACTATCTAAGTTTCTGGTTGCAAAAAATTAACACCTAGAAGTTGAGAAGCTTCCTACAATAGATAGAGAATAATTTCACCTTCATTTCCTAAAATTATATGTGCTTTCCTAGTGTAAAGATTAGTTCTTTGTTGTAGAAATTTAGAGATTGAAGAGTGAGGAGGTCTAAGGCAAAGACCCCATTGGAGATTGAATATTGAGGAGACTCGAGAAGGAAGTCCCCATAGAATATTATATATAGAGAGCTACAGATTGGAGAAGTTGAAGAGACCTGGAAGAGGTAATATTGAAGAACTTTTAGTTTTTGAAGGTATAAGGTTGGAGATAGAATATTATAGATTGAAGATTGCAGATTGAAGGTTGAGGAAACCTGTGTAAGAGGTTCCCATAGAAATATTAGAGATTGGATATTATATAAGGACTAAGAAAATATCCTATTGAAAACTTGAAGATCAGTAGACTTTGAAGATTTAGGATATTGAGGAGTAGCAAATTTTGGAGATCTAGGAAAGAGATCTCATTGTAGAATCTCCATATTTGGAAGATTGAGAAGATCAGGAATAGGTTCCATTGAAGCTTTGATAAGATAAGTTGAAGAGTTGCAAAATTATAAGACCCTAGATAAGTGGTCTCAAGAGAATTCAGAGAAGAGGAAGAAGGCTAGAGAAAGCCCTACTATAGAATTGGAGAAGCGACCATTGAAGGTGTTGTTGAAGAAAGCTAGAAGCAGGAGATTGCAAGCAAGGAGGAGTAACTTTGTAGAGTTGAAGAAGTATCCAGTGAAGGAGATTTGGAGAAGGTTTATGATAGGAGATTAGAAGCAAGGAGAAGTTTTTATAAATAGGTTTTTGGGATAATTTTCGTCATATGAAAACAAGTCTAAAAGGAAGAAGTTTTTGGTAAGAAGTTTACCAAATCTTGGAGAAGGGATTTGAAGATCTCAAGACATTTAGATTCTTGAGAAATTAGACAATGTAGGAGATCAATTTTTAAGTCAAAATTTGACAAGGATATTGTAGGAGAAGAGAAGATTGAAGAGCCCATAGTTTTGGGAAATCTAAGGACAACCATATAAGTTTTGAAGGCTGACTTGCTAGGATAAGATTGTAGGTTTTAAAGCAAAGATTAAATGTTTGTAGGAGATCATATTGAAGGAAGCCTAGATCTAGGAGAAGACTTGGGTATATTTTTGATTACCTGTGGATAGGATATTGAAGGATTTTGGACAATGATAGAAGACACCATTCTGAATATTTTTGTTGTAGGTTTTATATAGTGAAAGAAGGAAGGAATTGACTCTATAGTTGCAGATTTATGAAAACCATTTGGGGAAGCATTAATAGCTACTAGTTTTAGCATTTAGGAGAATATATTTGGAGAAGAGTGGAAGCCACAAAATCATATTTGTGGATAGCATTAGAAGAAGATAATGAGCTACGAGTTCGGAGAACTTTGGAACAGATTTTGGCAAAGTTATTAGACTGTGAACTTGAATAAAGTTGAGCAACAACTAGAGTAGTGAATGTGGTAAGTTTTGTGAATGAGAAAAAATGTTCAAAACTTACAAGTTTGATACTGCAATTTGGGTTAATCAAATCACCAATGATACAAGCAAAAACTAAGACTAGGAAGGTATGTAATTTTCGTGTAAAATTAAGTTTATTATTGAAGCATTTAAATTTGTTCTACATCAAGCATTTGAGAGCATCATATTACTGTTGTTAATTTGAATAAGGAAGTTAGAGCAAAAGAAGCATTCAAGCATAATAGAATTGATAACATTTACATCTTAAGATATGCAATATTGAAGGAATAAAATATCTAAGTGTTAGTGTATTTGGAAAGGATAAATAAAAAGGCGTTATATTATTAGTGAGTCCTGTTATGAACGTAGATTTACTAAAGTGGAAGAAAGCAAAGCTATAGCATTTATTTAAGTATATAGGAACCAAGAAAATTGTTTAAAATAAAGTAAGGTTTTCAGTTTCAAAATATACTAGGTAGCCATGATCTAAAGGAGAAGCAAAGAGCATCCATTTGGAGTAGAAAGCATTGTTGCCTAATGTGGAAGAAGTGCCACCATGGTAGAGAGAAGAAACCACCATCCGAGTAAGGATTACCATCATCCAAGGAAGTGCCACCTCAAAGAAGTACTACTATTGTTCATGTAGATAGGTCCACCGTCGTCTATCAAAAAATCACCACCAAGGCATTAAGCAAGACAAAATATTTCCACCCACGAAGTATATGTCTGCATAAGAAGGCAAACAAATACAAAGGAGATAAAGGAATTAGGGTTCAAGGCTAAGATACAAGCATTGGTGAACTTGTTGCATGCAAGAGACACATGTAGGAAGATATATGATAAGATTTGAATGTAGAATAGGCACCATGATAAAGAGAGGTGTTAAAGCTCTCATGAAGTAATGCCCATCCTGCATCAATATTTACCCTAGAAGGAAACATCTCAAGAGATTTAGGGAGATAAATTACAAGCAAGAAAAGAGATTAAGTGCCATGTGGCATGCATAAGGTGGAAGGTCAAGAGTTTCTAGCACCATTATAAGGAAAACAATTTAAGAAGACTAAATATAGAGAATTCAAAAAAGAGTTCGTAGAAGAATCATTGGCCATTAAATAACATGTTGATAGAGTGAGTAATTGGAGGCATAGTGAATGCTATAGAAGGATAAACACTTTGTAGTGTTTGAAGGAGGTATAAGTTACATTCAGTGAAGGAGTCAAAGCTTGTTGTAGGGAGATTAAGGTGTGAATTTAAAACACCTTCATATACGTTGAAGCTAAAAGGAAAGAAAATAATATTTCTAAAGAGAAGGCAGAATTATTACATGCATAAAGACATCAACTTGGAGATATACATTATGAAATATGCACTCGAGGAAATGCAGGTGTAAGAGATGCCATCGATTGAAGGTTCAAAGTGGATGCGAATAAAAAATTACCATTTTGTAGTGCAGGAGAAATAGTGAAGCCACACAGGAGGTCAAGATGTTGCAGAGAAATTCATTGTGAATTTTGAATTCACCTGAGAAGAAGGTAGATTGATTCAAAGCCGAAGTATAGCGATGGAGATCATAAAAGACGTGCATTGGTTCAAAAGAGAGCCTAAGTTTAGTGCTAGCCTAAAAAGTGTACATCATAGAGTCAAATATTATCAAATCCAAGGAATTACCAAGGTTAAAGGTAATTCATTTATATTCTAAGCTTACGTACAACAAATAGGAGATATAAGGAAACACACTAAGGATAAAGGTTAAATATTTACGTTGGAGAGATAAGTATTAACCTTAGAAGTAATATTGGAATTATTTAAAGTTTTATGAAAGATTGAAGTTTGGTTTAAAAGAATTAAGGGAGTAAACATAACGTTTTTTAATCTAATTATTTGAACTTATAAAACAATTTTGGAATATTTGCAATTCAATAATATTGGAGTAATAAGGATTTCTACATCAAATTAGAGTTTTAAAATTTCAAATTTATTTTCTAAATTTCTAAGGTTGGAGATATAAGGAATTCAACATCAACATAGGAATTATGAAATTTAGAAGCTTTATATTGTTGTGACTAAGGAAATAGAAGGATGTCTACTTCAAGGAATTCATTAAACATTGAAATGAAGAATGAAGTTAGAAAAGGAATAATAAGTATCATAAAAGTTGGAATTAAGGATATAATTTAAAAATCAAAAGGAAAACTACACATGGTTCCAAGTTTCATTTATAGAGAAGCACTAGAAGAAAAATTTAAAACATTAGAATACTATTTGCATGCAAAATATATTTGAAGCAATTGATAATGATAAAGATAGTATTATGGTTCCCTTGAATGTTGCTAGAATAGTTTATATAGCACTACTTACACTTAGGCATTACAAAGACAAAGAATTGAAATTGTAAGAGCTAATTGAATCTCTTAAGAGGAAGGAAAAAGTGAGTGAATCATTCTTATAAAAAGTATTTCATTCCTCATGTAATATAAATGATTCAATTCCATCAAATTCAGGATCTTATCATGACTCCATAAGTATATGTTCAGAATATTTTGTACAAAAGAAAACTCATAACTTCAAGGACAAAGGCAAAGAGAAAGTTTTTTTTGTAGGAATCACCTAACAATATAGCATCATCTAAAGAATTCCAAAGTGACACTACTGATGACGAAAAGCAAGAGAATAAAGATCATGACCAAGAAGGAATACATTACAAAGTGATTTAGAGAATGAAGACCCATGTTGAAGACTAAAGACTTCAATAACCAAATAATGTAATACAGAGAGGTGTTGGAATATATTACATTATTTAGTTCATGCTAATGTACCATTGTTGGTACATCCTTAGATTAGGAAAGTGAATATTATATTAGGAGTTATTATTTAATGTAATAAATGCATAAGTGTGCAAAGTATTTTGGTATTATAAATGTGCATAGTTGTCCACATGCACATGAGTCCATAGAATTGGAAGTTGAAGATTCTAGAAGTGTGAAGGTCAAGAGTACTCTATATGAAGAGTCACATTATATTATATATGCAGAGTAATGTGAACATGTAATATGACATGACTTGTAATAACATTACTTAGTACTTATAGAGCTATGGCACCATTTTTGTGAGCATTTATTTATGGCATATTTATGAGTAGATATTAGATTTATTTTTTATTTTTATACTTGCAGAATATTACCATTATCATATACATTGAAATGTGACTTTTTTTTATATCTTTTGGTTTATTTATCTTAAGTATTCAGCCTCAAAATATAATAGAAATGTTTGAATCATTCTTCTAATTTTGTTTTATTTTGAAAGACTCCCTTTGAGTCCTCTAATAGTTCAAGTGATGATATTCATTAACAATGAGGCTAAAGATGTTGTTAAGGGCATTAATATTACATTCCTCTACAAGATTTTCACATCCGCCTAAGAAATTGGAGACACAGTGAATGCTAGAGAAAGATAAACAATTGATAGTATTTTAAGGTGGCATAAGTTACATTCAGTGAAGGAGTTAAAGCTTGTTGCAGGGAGATTAATGTGTGAATTTAAAAAACACATTCATATACATTGAAGCTAAAAGGAAAGATAATAATATTTCCAAAGAGAAGACAAAATCATTACGTGCATAAAGACATCAACTTGGAGATAAACATTGGCAAAGATGCGCTGGAGGAAATGCAAGTGTAAGAGATGCCATCGATTGGAGGTTTAATATGGATGTGAATAAGAATTTACCATTTGACAATGCAAGAGAAATAGTGAAGCCACACAGGAGGTGAATTTTGAAGATGTTGCAGAGAAAGTCATTGTGAAGTTTGAATTCACGTGAGAAGAAGGTAGATTGATTCAAAGTTGAAGTATAGTGATGAAGAGCATCAAAGACGTGCATTGGTTCAAAGAGAATCAGATATTTGTATTGGTTTGAAGAGCACTAGAGATATGCATTGGTTCAAAAGAGAGCCTAAGTTTAGTGCCAACGTGACAAGTGTACATCAAGGAGTCAAACATTATCAAATCCAGGCAATTACCAAGGTTAAAGGTAATTCATTTCTATTCTAAGCTTATATACAATGAATAGGAGAGATAAGGATAAATATTAAATATTTAAATTGAAGAGATAAATATTAACCTTAGAAGTAATATTGGAATTATTTAAAGTTTTATGAAATATTGAAGTTTGGTTTAAAATAATTAAGGGAGTAAACTTAAGGTTTTGTAATTTAATTATTTGAAGTTACAAAACAATTTTGGAATATTTGCAATTCAATAATATTGGAGTAATAAGGATTTCTACATCAAATTAGAGTTATAAAATTGCAAATATATTTCCTAAATTTCTAAGGTTTGAGATATAAGGAATTCAACATCAACATAGGAATTAAGAAATTTAGAAGCATTATATTCTTGTGACTAAGGAAATAGAAGGATGTCTACTTCAAGGGATTCATTAAACACTGAAATGGAGAATGAAGTTAGAAAAGGAAGAATAAGTGTCATATATTTTGGAATTAAATATATAATTGAAAAGTCAAAAGGAAAACTAGACTTGGTTCCAAGTTTCATTTACAGAGAAGCACTAGAATTTTTTTTTGAAACATTATAATACTATCTGCATGCAAATATGTTTGAAGCAATTGATAATGACAAAGATAGTATTATGGTTCCCTTGAATGTTGCAAGCATAGTTTATATAGCACTACTTACACTTAGGCATTACAAAGAGAAAGAATTAAAATTGCAAGAGCTAATTGAATCTCTTAAGAGGGAGGAAAAAGTGAGTGAATAATTATTAGAAAAAGTATTTCATTCCTTATGTAATATAAATTATTCAAGTCCATCAAATTTAGGATCTTATCATGACACCATAAGTGAATGTTCAGAAGATTCTATACAAAAGAAAATTCATAACTTCAAGGACAAAGGCAAAAAGAAAGTTGTTTTGTAGGAATCACCTGACAATAAAACATCATCTAAAGACTTCCAAAGTGAAACTAATTATGAAGACAAACAAGAGAAGAAAGAACATGACAAAGAAAGAATACAATGCAAAGTTGGTTAGATAATGAAGACCCATGTTGAATAATGAAGTCTTCAATAACCAAATAATGTAATACAAGGGGTGTTATAATATATTACATTATTTGGTTCATGCTAATGTACAATCCTTGGTACATCCTTAGATTAGAAAAGTGAATATTATATTAGGAGTTATTATTTAATGTAATAAATGCATAAGTGTGCAAAGTATTTTGGTATTATAAATGTGCATAGTTATCCATGTGAACATGAGTCCATAGAATAGGAAGTTGAAGAGTCTAGAAGTGTGAAAGCCAAGAGTGCTCCATATGAAAAGTCACATTACATTATATATGCAGATTAATGTGAGCATGTAAGATGACATGACTTGTAATGACATTACTTGGTACTTACAGAGCTATGTCACCAATTCTGTGAGCATTTTTTTATGTAATATTTATGAGTAGTTATTAGATTTATTTATGAGTTTTATACTTGCATAATATTGCCATTATTATATACATTGAAGTGTGACTTTATTTGATATATTTTGGTTCATTTATCTTAAGTATTCAGCCTCAAAAGCTAACAAATTTTTCTAAATCATTCTTCTAATTTTATTTTATTTTGAAATACTCCCTTTGAGTCCTCTAATATTTCAAGTGATGATCTTCATTAAAAATGGGGCTAAATATATTGTTAAGTGCATTAATATAACCTTCCTCTACAAGATTTTCACATTCACCTGAGAAATTGGAGGCATAGTGAATGTTAGAGAAGGTAAACAGTTGGTAGTGTTTGAAGGAGGTATAAGTTACATTCAGCAAAGGAGTCAAAGCTTGTTGTAGGGAGATTAAGGTATGAATTTAAAAAAAACATTCATATACGTTGAAGCTAAAAGGAAATATAATAATATTTCCAAAGAGAAGGAAAAATCATTACGTGCATAAATACATCAACTTGGAGATAAACATTGGCAGAGATGCACTAGAGGAAATGCAGGTGTAAGATATGCCATCGATTGGAGGTTTAATGTGGATGCAAAAATGAATTTAATATTTGACAATGCAAGATAAATAGTGAAGCTACACAGGAGGTGAAGTTTGAAGATGGTGAAGAGAAAGTCATTGTGAAGTTTGAATTCACCTGAGAAGAAGGTAGATTGATTTAAAGTTGAAGAATAGTGATGAAGAGCATCAAAGACATGCATTGGTTCAAAGAGAATCATAGATGTGTATTGGTTTGAAGAGCACTAGATATGTGAATTGGTTTAGAAGAGAGCCTAATTTTAGTGCCACCCTGATAGGTGTACATTAGGGAGTAAAACATTATCAACTCCAATAAATTACCAAGTTTAAAGGTATTTCATTTCTGTTCTAAGCTTATGTACAATGAATAGGAGATATAAGGAAACACATTAATAATTATTACTTGCTAAGGATAAAGGTTAAATATTTACATTGGAGAGATAAGTATTAACCTTAGAAGTAATATTGGAATTATTTAAAGTTTTATGAAAGATTGAAGTTTGGTTTAAAAGAATTAAGGGAGTAAACATATCGTTTTGTAATCTAATTATTTGAAGTTATAAAACAATTTTGGAATATTTGCAATTCAATAATATTGGAGTAATAAGGATTTCTACATCAAATTAGAGTTATAAAATTGCAAATATATTTTCTAAATTTCTAAGCTTGGAGATATAAGGAATTCAACATCAACATAGGAATTAATAAATTTAGAAGCTTTATATTGTTGTGACTAAGGAAATGGAAGGATGTCTACTTCAAGGAATTCATTAAGCACTGAAATGGAGAATGAAGTTAGAAAAGGAATAATAAGTATCATAAAATTTGGAATTAAGGATATAATTGAAAATTCAAAAGGAAAACTAGACTTGGTTCCAAGTTTCATTTATAGAGAAGCACTAGAAGAAAAATTTAAAACATTAGAATACTATTTGCATGCAAAATATATTTGAAGCAATTGATAATGATAAAGATAGTATTATGGTTCCCTTGAATGTTGCAAGCATAATTTATATAACACTACTTACACTTAGGCATTACAAAGAGAAATACTTGAAATTGCAAGAGCTAATTGAATCTCTTAAGAGGAAGGAAAAAGTGAGTGAATCATTCTTAGAAAAAGTATTTCATTCCTCATGTAATATAAATGATTCAAGTCCATCAAATTCAAGATCTTATCATGATTCCATAAGTGAATGTTCAGAAGATTTTATACAAAAGAAAATTCATAACTTCAAGGACAAAGGCAAAGAGAAAGTTGTTTTGTAGGAATCACCTGATAGTACAACATCATCTAAAGACTTACAAAGTGACACTAATGATGAAGACAAGCAAGAGAAGAAAGAGCATGACCAAGAAGGAATACAATGCAAAGTGAGTTAGAGAATGAAGACCCATATTGAAGAATAAAGTCTTCAATAACCAAATAATGTAATACGAGGGGGTTTTGGAATATATTACATTATTTATTTCATGCTAATGTACCATACTTGGTACATCCTTAGATTAGGAAAGTGTATCTTAGATTAGGATTTATTATTTAATGTAATAAATGCACAAGTGTGCAAAGTATTTTGGTATTGTAAATGTGCATAGTTTTCCATGTGCACATGAGTCCATAGAATAGGAAGTTGAAGAGTCTAGAAGTGTGAAGGCCAAGAGTGCTCCATATGAAGAGTCACATTACATTATATATGCAGAGTAATGTGAAGATGTAAGATGACATGACTTGTAATGACATTACTTGGTACTTACAGAGCTATGGCACCATTTCTGTGAGCATTTGTTTATGGCATATTTATGAGTAGTTATTAGAGTTATTTATAAGTTTTATACTTGCATAATATTACCATTATCATATACATTGAAGTGTGACTTTATTTGATATATTTTGGTTTATTTATCTTAAGTATTCAGCCTCAAAAGCTAACATATTTTTTTGAATCATTCTTCTAATTTTGTTTTATTTTGAAAGACTCCCTTTGAGTCCTCTAATATTTCAAGTGATGAAATTCATTAAAAATGGGGCTAAATATGTTGTTAATGGCATTAATAATACCTTACTCTACAATATTTTCACATTCTTTTACAATAAGATGTTGATTAGTCTTGCAGATTACCTTTTGGTTAGTGTCCATATTCATTTTTTTCTTGTTTCTTATCATACCCCAATTGAATTTGGGATAGCTTCTAACCTTGAAGCATGTGTATACACAACCAAACAATTATTGGAAGGCTCAAAAATGTTTGTCCTAGGGTTTAAATTATTTGACATTTTACCATTTAAAAGATTGTTCTTCTTGTCTATGTTTACTCCCTTATTTTTTGTTGAAAACCTTTAATTTATTGGTTTATCTTTGAGTCATTTCCTACATATTTAAACCATATTTATAATATTTATATCTCCATTATTCCATCTTACTCACCCAGGAGGTTATTTTTGGAAAGAATTCCATACATATTAGTAGACAATATCACTTGATCCTTCATAACTATTTTTTTGTGTGGTCCTCTTCTTAGGAATTTGGAAACCTTCTAAGTTTATGTCCTATTTTTTTTTTATCTAGAATATTATTAAGACAAACACTAGCAAAATGACCATATTCATGGTATATTCTACAATGGAAATAAAATGTTCTCATGGTCCACCACCTACTCCCAAGTGTCCTCCCCAGATTGTAATAAAACATTTTGTGGAAGGGGTTTGTTGAAATCCATTAAGACACAAATTCAAGAATTCAAGCATAAATAATATGTTCAAATTTGTGTGTACATTCAATAGTCATCATGAAATTTCCAAGGAAGTTTTTGATTGTAGAAAATATATCCAAATTCCAAAATTAAACTTGGAGGCCAAAGAGTCTAACCCACACAAATCCTATAGAAGGCATATCTTCTTTGTCTTTAGATTTAGTATGCCAAGGCTTCATGAAAGCCCTACACTTCCAAATAACTAGGGACCCCCAACACTTTGAAAGCAGATAGGCTTGGATGAAAACCTAAGAAACAAAAAATCATTCCTCTTCTCTCCAAATCTTCTATGCCATATTGAATGTCACCCATTTTTAGCTTAACAATTGAGGTTCCATTAGTTGCTCTTAGAAATCCTAACTCAGTTTTCTAGGATCCATCTTAGGTATTCTTAGATGTCTATGAGAATCCTTAATATTAATGTTAGCATTAAACTAAGACTGTCCTCCATGGAGGGCATCCCTAAAATTTCTTTTTGGGGTTGAATCCCTAAAATCCTTACCCTTGAAAGGGGTTTCCATAGTGGATCTATTTTGGGGGTATTCCTTAGCATCGGGATTGCTTGAATTATAAATAGTTTTTCCTTTTCTTAAGGAGGCTTATCTTATTTGCTCTACAATTTGAAACTTGTTTTTGGGCATCTTTAATCCATGCCTTGGACATCAAGGAAGGGTGTGATTTTTACTTTTTCTTGGGCAACAAATTAGAACCAGTTTTCAATCAAGTATGTAGCATGAATTTTTCCTAAATGATAGATTCCTAACCCATCATGGGTATCCTACAACATATCTAGAATTTATCTTGGGAAAAAACAACAAAAAAAACAAACTGGCTACTAGGGCCCATAGGCCCCAAAAAATAGCCTTTGTTTCAACCTGCACTCGACCCATAGACGAAACCCTCATATCAGTCGAGCTTATCTTTTCTCTCTAATACTTATAGGATATTTATTATTATCCATTATTTCTAGTTGTTAACATAGTTATATGGAAGAAATTATCAAGGATACATATTCTTTCTATTTTACTATTTGTAAGAGAAGAAGAATGAACTGTGTAAATTGTCAAGGATAGATACTTTTTATATTTTACCATTTACAATAGAGGACAAATGGCTTTTGTCACTGCATTTGTATAATATTTCTGGAAGGGTTTACCTTCTACTGTGAATGGAATCAATCAAGTTATATGGAATTTCAATAACAGACAAATAACAGATCGAATTGCGGAAGCGAATGAATCAAATATTTAAAATAAATCGATGCCACTAGGAGGGCAGATCCCGCCGTAGAGGCAAAAGCAGAGATGCAGAGATACAAAAATAAAAGATATGATGATTATCTAATCAATGAAAGCTAATCTAATATATATGAAATTGTACACAAATGGATAACCTTGCCGACTGCTAGGTTTGGGCTGTAGCATGACTCCCCTCCTCAGAAAGCTTTGTCCTCAAAGCTGGAAATGTCTGGAAAATAATTTCGTGTTCCCATGTGGCATCTTCCTTTGGTAGGTCTTGCCATTTGATGAGAAATTCTTGAATCTGGCGTGATCTTAGTCTTCGTATTCTGTGTTGTAATATATCTCCGGGTTGGAGATGTATGCGGCCTTCCTCATCGAGCACTGGTAATTCTGATTGGCATTGCACTTTCTGACCAATTACCTTTTTGAGACAGGAAACATGGAATACCGGGTGTATTCGTGATGATGAAGGAAGTTCTAACTGGTAGGCTACTTCTCCAATGCGGCGCACAATTTTGTAAGGACCATAAAATCGTGGTGCCAACTTTTGATTGGTCTTTATCCTTAATGATGCTTGTTTGTAAGGTTGCAACCTTAGGAAAACCTTGTCACCGACATTAAAAGTTCGTTCTGATCGGTGCAAGTCATGTTGTTGTTTCATGCGATTTTGTGCTTGGAATAAATTCTCCTTAAGGATGGTGAGTGTCGCCTACCTTTGTTGAAACCAATCATCCACTTTGTCTACTTTGGATGAACCAGGAATGTAATCTGCTATGATAGGAGGCTTAGTTCCATACAATGCTTCAAAGGGAGACATCTTAATGGAATAATGGTAATAAGTGTTGTACCACCATTCCGCCATTGCTAGCCATTGGCTCCATTGATATTGTTTATCTTGAGCAAAACATCGTAAGTATGTACCCAAACATTTGTTAACTACTTCTGTTTGACCATCCGTGCTGGGGATGGTAAGATGAGGACATGTTCAATTTGGTACCACTAAGTCGAAATAATTCTCGCCAAAAGTTACTAGTGAAGATGGGGTCTCTATCACTTACAATATTTTTTGGCATACCATGTAATTTGAAAATTGAATCCATAAATACCTTTGCCACCTTGATTGCGGAAAATGGATGTTGTAGAGCCTAAAAATGAGCGTATTTGGATAACCGGTCTACGACGACGAAGATAACTGTCCTACCTTCTGATTTTGGAAGACCTTCAATAAAATCCATAGATATATGTTCCCACTGTCGTTCAGGGATGGGTAAAGGTTGTAACAATCCTGGTGATTTGACTGTTTCTCCTTTATTGCGCTGGCAAAATTCACATTCTGCTACCCATTGTTTGACTTCTGCTTTTAATCCTTTCCAACAAAATGATTGTTTGACCCTTAAATATGTTTTCAAAAATCTTGAATGTCCTGCTGATGGAGAAGCGTGTGATTCGTCGAGGATCTTTGATTTGAGTTCTAAATTATGTGGAATGTAAATGCGGTTCTTCTTCCGGAGGATGTTATCTTCATAAGAGAACAAAGGGTGTTTAGAAGACCCTATAGATAATTCATGAATTATCTGGGCAGTTTCACTATTGGACAACCATTCAATTTGTAATTGAGTTACCCATTGGAAGCAAGGACCTGAAATAGCATTGATGACTACTTCATCTTCATATTTTCTGGACAACGCATCGGCGGCTATATTTTCCTTCCCTTTCTTATATTCGATAACGAAATCATAACCCATAAGTTTGGTTAACCACTTATTTTGTTCTGGATAAGAAAACCTTTGCTCCAAAAAATGCTTGAGGCTACTATGATCTGTTTTTATAATGAAGCGGCTACTGATTAGGTAGTGTCTCCATTTTTCTACTGCATGAAGAATAGCCAACATTTCTTTTTCATATGTTGATCTTCCCAAATTTTTTCCGGAAAGTTGTTTACTTTCAAATGCCAATGGATGACCTTCTTGCATTAATATAGCCCCAATTCCTGTTCCTGATGCATCACATTCTATAATAAATGGTTTGTGAAAATTGGGAGTTGCTAATACTTGAGTTGTACACATGGCTTGCTTAAGAGCTTCAAAAGCTAGAGTAGCCTCTTCCGACCAACGAAAAGCATCCTTTTTTGTGAGTGCCATGAGAGGTGCTGCAATCTTACCATAATTCTGTACAAACTTGCGATAGTAGCCCGTGAGACCCAAAAAACCATGAAGTTTCTTGATGGTTTTAGGTAAAGGCCACTCTTGAATTGCCTTAATCTTATTGGGATCGACTTTGACACCCTCATGTGAAACTATATGACCAAGATAATCGACTTCTTGAACACCAAAAGAACATTTGGAGCGTTTAACAAATAATTTTTCTTTGTGTAGAATGTGAAGGGCTTTATCCACATGATGTAAATGGTCCGTCCATGTTTTGCTGTATATGAGGATATCATCAAAAAAAACTAATACAAACTTACGGAGGAGTGGACGAAACACTTGGTTCATGAGACTTTAGAATGTGGATGGTGCATTCGTGAGACCAAAAGGCATGACCAAAAATTCGTAATGACCTTCATGAGTACGAAAGGCCGTTTTGGGAATATCTTCTTCTCTAACACGGATTTGGTGAAAGCCAGAGCGAAGGTCTAATTTTGTAAAAAAATTTGCCCCATGCAACTCATCTAATAGGTTATCTATGACGGGTATAGGAAATTTGTCCTTGATAGTGAGTTTATTGAGAGAACGAAAGTCGGGACACATACGCCAAGAGTTATCTTTTCGTCTAGCCGGGACTACGGGTGAGGAATAAGGACTAGTGCTTGTGACGAATGACTCCATGATCCAACAAATCTCGAACGATCCGTTCGATTTCGGTCTTTTGTGGCCGAGGATAGCGATAAGGATGACTGTTAGGTGGGACACTTCCTGGCATCAAATGGATGGCATGATCATGAGATCGTTTAGGTGGTAATCCTTGAGGTTCTTGGAAAACCTCGTTGTAATGTGTGATGATATCTTGTAACTCAGGTGCAATAATATCCGAAGTTGCTGCCGATTGTTTTTCCAAACAATTAATTTGAGCTATAAACCCATATCCACCCTTTTTTAACATTTTTTCCATACTATGAGAGCTCACCATTTGTGTTGGAGGAGTAGTAATGCCTTGTAAGTGAATGACTCGTCCATTTTCCTTCCATTCCACAAATAATTTTTTGAAGTTGAAGCTAACTGTGTCTAATGTTTCCAACCATTCAACCCCCAAAATGACATCAGAATTTCCTAAATTCATGACAAAAAGGGAGCCTAACCAGGTATAAGTTCCCATATTTATGGAAACTTGAGATGTGCGACCCACGCATTGTGCGTTCACCCCGTTGGCCACTAAAACCTAGAATTTGTCTTTGTTGGAAGAGTTAATGAATAAATTCAAGGCTTTTGCTATTTTGATGTCGATAAAATTGTGGGTGCTACCAGAATCAATTAGCACATTCACCTTTTTCTGGCGAAGAAAACCTGGTACCTTGATGGTATGGTGGGCGGTTAAACCCATGAGAGCATGCACTGAAATTGCCATTGTATCCTCTTCTTTTTCGTCTATAGTACCTGGTAGGTCTTCTGGCATAGGTTCTTCTGATTGGTAAGGTTCATCCTCTTCCCCTTCACCTTGATCACCTTCAATATGAAAGTTTTGTTTTTGGGCACAAGCTTGTTCCCTGGGGTGATTAGTGCGACATTTATAACAAAAATATCTTGATGGTTGATCATTTCTATGAAAGGAATTATTGCGGTATGAAGGACGACTATATGTTTCCCATTGTGCAGACAACTGGTGTCTCTTCTCGGCCAACTTGGTTAATCTTATACAACTGTTCAACAAGGTTGGATCGTGCATGTCTACCTCCACTCGAATACTTTCTTTCAAACCATTGCGAAAGGCACCTACCACTGTGTCGGGACTAAGGTCTGAAGTGTATGGTAGTAAACTGGTAAACTCCGAAATAATTCACTAACTGACCCTTTTTGTTTAAGAGATAACAATCTTACTGTGTAGGATGATGTAGCTCCGTCGTCAAATCTTTCTAAAAAAGAGGTAGTGAATTTTCTCCAGGTAATAATAGCTACATTCTCTTTTTTAAGCCATACAAACCATTGGTAGGCCTCAGTGCCTAATTTTGTTGCAGCGAAAGGAACTTTATCAATTTCCTTAATTTGATATAAGTCAAGGATGCCTTCCATTTTGGCTAACCAACCACGAGGATCATGACCTTCAAAAGTGGGCATATCAATTCATGGAAAGTTAATATTAGGGCCTCTTGGTTGGTGATAACCCGTGTCCCTTTCTTGATTTTGGTTATACCGTTGTCTTTGATAGGGATCCCTGTAATTATCCGAATCACCTCGTTGTTGTTGCCAATCATTAGGATCGACAATTTCTTCATTCCGTTGGGCATGGGAGTGATTTTGGGGATTAGTATTTGGATTAGGTTGTTTTTGGGCTTGCACAAGTTCTTTTAGGGTGATACCCATGTCGTGTAGACTCTCTAGTATGCTTTGAAGAGACTCCCTATCAGACATGGCTGAATTACTTGAGTCTCCTTGTGTGATGTTTTCGTGAGTTGGGGAAGGATTAGTAGCCATAGGATCTACTAGGGGATGATGTGGATTATAACTACCAATTTTAAAAGGAGAAGGAGAATTTTTTGTACCTGGTGTGCGATTAGGCCTTCTTGTGTTGTTATTTTTCGAGCTTGATAATCGACCATCAGGTCCTTTGTTCCAGCTTTTACTCATGCAATGTTTAAACTTTCCAGATTAACAATCCTTGAACGTCCTTTTGAAAAGTAAATTGGGGACTACGACAAAAAATGGTTTCCACTTTGATTGTCGCTCCAATTGCGACGCGGAGTGTAAAGTGGCACTGATCCTTGATTCCCCGAATTTGAGTGTAACCCAACTGAACCGGACTGATAGGCGTGAGGACTGAGACGAATACTGATAGCGACCGATGAACAGTAGGGACAGACAAGACCGACCGTGACAGACGGACAACACCCGATGAATAACAGATGAACAACGAAGGCGAAAGGCTGACCGCGCATGAACACAATGGCCAAGACGAAAATTGATAGCACCGACAATGACAGACTGACAACGACAGATGAGCACGACCAACCGCGATGGACGGACAACAGGTACTGACACGACCAACCGCGATAGATGGACAACACACGAAGACGATCAGCGACGACAAAATACTGACCGCACACAGACACGACGGCAAGGACTAACCCCCAGCGCAACGAAGATGCGACAAACAAATGACTAACCCACCACGCAACTAGGACACGACAATCGACGACGCGGACGCAAGGAATGGCAATGTGACCGGAGTCACAACAAAATAGGGTCACCAAGATAGTTTTAAACCATGCGACGACCAAACTATGGCAAATGTGGGATAACTATTTAGCCGAAAAAAAATAAAAATTATAATTAAACGTTGGTACCTTAGGAAGGATGAATAATCGCGTTTTTTCTACGCTTCTGATTGGCCAAATCTGACAAGGGATTTGGCAAAGGACTGCAGCGTATTTGCTTGACGCAAATCACGATTTCCAGCGATGGGCTTCAGATGTACTCATCTGCTACCTGCTACGGTGATTTTCTAGAGAAAAAACACACCAAATACCGAAGATTTCGCTCAAGAACTGAGACTGTGCTTCAGAGTATCCGACGGAGTGGATTGTTCAGCGGAAATTGTATGCTGCGTCACCAACCCGCTTGGCTTGAATCGGCTGCGCCGGCTTCGAAGTGGGAAAAAATTGTCGTGCTGTGTTTAGCAAAAAAGACCTCCATTTTTTTCCTGCGAACTGCCTGCCCCCAAGCGACTGTGATGCGGAAGCTACTATGATGCGACGACTGTAATTCTATCGGAGAAAGGATTTTTCCTACGAACGCGACTTCTGATACCACTTGGAAGGGTTTACCTTCTACTGTGAATGAAATCAATCAAGTTATATGGAATTTCAATAACAGACAAATAACAGATCGAATTGCGAAAGCGAATGAATCAAATATTTAAAATAAATCGATGCCACTAGGAGGGTAGATCCCGTCATAGAGGCAAAAGCAGAGATGCAGAGATACAAAATTAAAAGATATGATGATTATCTAATCAATGAAAGCTAATCTAATATATATGAAATTGTACACAAATGGATAACCTAGCCGACTGCTAGGTTTGGGCTGTAGCAATTTCATATTTATCAATGTTTTCTTTACTTTCATTACATATATTATACACGATGATGTTTATTTATTTTGTTTATAATATTTGTAGTATGAGCAATTTCTCTCATGATTTCCTTAGATAAAAAATATTGACTTGTGGTCATATGTTATCTATTTGCAATTGGAAAAAAAAGGGTATATCTATCATAGAAGAAACAAATAGTAAAGTGATAAAACCAAGGCATATTTTATAGTCCTATGGTTAACACTTTAAAATAAATAAATAAAAACTTTCACATAATACATAAATAATGCATACCATTAAAATAATAAGAAATTACCAACAATCACGATTATTAAAATATAAAGCCGACTTTAAAACAAAAAGATCCTTTAAATAGATACAAATGTAATAAAATGATGGCTTTCGAAGCCTTAATATTAATGTAAATCTAATAGTATAATTATCACAAGATCAAATAATAGCTGCAATATAATGTGATTAGAATAATAATATAACCAAAATAATATGAGCCAATTAATATGTAAATCAAGGCTAATAATATGTTAAATAACATTCATTAATAAGCAACAATATGAATGTATAAATAACTTGAATCATACAAATAAAAGCATGTAACAAGACTTACAATATTAATTTCTCAAATGTATGCAATGTAGACAATGGAGGTGATGTTTACTATATCTCTCTATGCCTCTCTATGGAGTAATATATAACCATTGTAGGATGACTCTTTGGTTACTTGACTCTTCCTTTCCTTATGCCAAGTCTCATGACTCTTGTCTTCTCTACTTGAAACTTGCATACACATGACTCTATCTTGCATACACACTTGAATATGATTCTTCACATAACACATCCTAATATAAGAACACATGTGCACACTTACATATGAGACACGTGTAAATTTACACACATAACACTTGCACACTTAGTTGAGCACTGGTTAGGCACTTTTCAAGCCAATTTCTGGTTTGACATTGGCTTAACGTGGTCACTTATTTGTTAAGCGCTATTTAGGTGCTTCATAGCTTGGGCTCTAGTTTGACGTTGTCTATGCATAGGTGCTTCTTTACTAAGCGATATTCTATATACCTTGATGTTTCTTAAACAAACTCACTTAGTGCTCCTTTTCTTAATGCTTATGCTCCTTCAACATACATATTACTGCATTTACTTTTATTATTTCATAGGGGCATGTATTCGACTTCTAAATGCAACTAGAAAGTAAAACTTCCTCTCCTTCAGAGCAAAACTCTTTTACTTTAATAACTTGACCTTTACCTTTCTTATTTGTCCTTGGCTGTATAGATCTTCTCTTCCAATTAGTTGAATAAACTCTTTGTAGTTGGCCAAATCTCTTTCTCTATAACATGAGCATAGCCTATTTCTTTTATGTTGTCCTTGTATATATTATGTGACTTTCATATTTAACAATATTCCATTCTAACTAAATATTTTTATGCAGGCTTATTTACTCTTATCTCTAGAGCCTACAAATCTTCTTCTCTGGTTCAAAAATTTTCATAGAAAACTTTATTCAAGTCTCCTTTCTATTTAGTAATAAGGAGCTTCTATGTATCAAATATGGCCTCTTCTCTATTTCACTAATAAGGGATGTTTTCTTTCTTAAACATGACCTCTTTCAATGGGTCTCTTGTATGACCTCTTAGGTGTTTATCCTTTGTTTCACTTTTGTAACTTTTTATCAAGGCCTCTTCTCTTTACTAATAAGGGCCTCAAATATTTACTATAGATATTTTCTCCGAATATATATCCTTTGGTTCTCTAAACTCAAATCATAACTTTAGAATTCTTTCTCTGAAGAATCTATATCCTTTTAATATTGGCCTATTCTCTTGGACCAATTGTTAAGACCTTTTTCTTCAAGACCTTAATATTTTTCTATGTAGATCACCTTCTATTCCAAATAGATTCCTAGAATATGTAACCTTGATCTATATTTGTCAAGGTCTCTCTTTAAGATCTTAAACTATAATAGACTGCAACTTGTATCAATCATTGGTTGATGAAAGCTTCCTCCCTTCTCTCGCACTTCAAGATGAAAGTATTCTCTATTAGTTGTAGGAAGCTTCTCACTTATTTAAAGATCAATCTCTATTGCAACAATGTCTTAGGTTTATCCTAAGAACTCCAATAATATCAAGGTGACTATAAATTTCCCTAATGCTCCAAACAAGATAGCTTGATTGTACCAGCTTCTTCAACTTTCTTGATAAAAACCAATTGCCAAGAATTTGTTTGTCCCTAAAATCCTTATCAATATCATGATGGATCTTTATTGAATGACCAACTTTCTCCTAAGTTGGTTCTACCTCAATCAATCAATACTTATTCTCCTTCTTTTAGAGAATATCAATGTCAAGGGATTTTTGTCCCTAAAATTTTTCTATCAATGTCAAGGTTGGCTAATTTCCTAAATTACCAATTATTTTCAAGTTGATTCACCCAAATATGGGTCCTAGTATTCATTGGTTATCCTCCAACTTAGTGGAAAGACCCTAGCTTTTTTCTTCCTTCAACTATTCCAATAGAGTCTAGTTCTAACCAATTTTATCACACTGGACACAAATTTATTTTGTATCTAAAAAAATATTGTACAATAAACAACTTGCATGTAGCTATGATACCACTTATGGATTTTGAACCCTTAATATGAATGTATATATCATAGGATAATTATCACAAGATCAAATAATAGTTGCAATATAATGTGATCAAAATAATAATATAACCATAATAATATGAGCCAATTAATATGTAAATCAAGGCTAATAATATGTCAAATAACATTCATTAATAATAAACAATATGAATGAACATGGAAGCTATTCAAGGTGAGAACAGACACTCCTTTGATACACTTCCAGGTATGCATTTCCATTCAATGGATTATTTTTCTAAACTATTTAAGGAAAGTATGGTGCAAGATGAAGAGGCTCAAAAAGAAGTTATTCTTTGTCATACCCTCTCGTTATCTCCGAAGAAGAAAATCAGACCCTACTTAAACCCATTGATAGAGAGGAACTGAAGAATGTAGTCTTTGGAATGAGCACCGAAAAAACACCAGGTCCAGATGGCTTTCCAATTGAGTTTTTTCAGGCCTTTTGGGATAACTTGGAGGAGGATGTAATGGTTGTTATAGAGGAGTCCAAAGGTAGTAAAAGAATTCTTAAAGCATTAAATCATACTTTCATTACCTTAATTCCAAAAGGGGAGGAGGGGGTACATATTTCAGATTATAGACCTATTGCCTTATGCAATGTCATATATAAAATAATCACAAAGGTAATGGTTGAGCGGCTAAAACCTCTTCTACATAAAATTATCTCCTCAAAGTAAGGGGGTTTTGTAGAGGGTAGGTAGATCTTGGATGGTGTGGTTCTAGCTCAGGAGGCAATCCATTCAATGCAAACATCTGGTAATAGAGGAATGTTCATAAAATTAGATATGTCAAAGGCTTATGATAGGGTGGAGTGGAGCTTCTTGTCAAAGATGATGGTAGCCTTTGGTTTCTCTCAAGATTGGATAGAATGGGTCATGAGTTGTGTTTCTACTCCGACATACTCAGTGTTAATCAAGGGTCTTCCCTCGCAACCGTTTAGAGCTACTCGAGGCCTTCATCAAGGATATCCTTGCTCTCCCTATCTTTTTCTCATATTGGCTGAAGGATTGGGTAGACTTATCTTGAGGAGAAGACAACAAGGTTTGCTAACAAGTATCAAGGTGGGTGAGGAAGTTTTGACTCACCTACAGTTTATGGATGACACAAGATTGGTGGGAGTGGCCAGCTTTAGGGAAGCAAGAATGATTAGAGATACACTTAATGTCTACCTCAGGGCTACAAACCAAGTCATCAATGATAAAAAATCCAAAGTGATCTTTTTCAATCTTGATCAAAGGCTTCAGGATAGAGTTTTAGAGATCTTGGGATTCACAAGGACTTATCTCCCAGTGGTATACTTGGGGGTCCCTTTGCATTTTAAAAAACTAAAAATAGATATATGGAGGAATCTTTTGGATTGTATCAAGGATAGAATTAATCATTGGTCTCACAAATGGTTAAGTTATGGGGGTAGATTAAATTTTTTACAGTCAGTCATTCAAGCCATGCCAATTTATAAATTTTCTATCCTTGCTACCCCACATACTATATGGAAAGAGTTGAACAAGATGGCTAGAAAATTTTTATGGGAAGGAGTAAAATGAGAGAGGAAATGGGCCTTAGTTGGTTGGGATAAAGTAAGCCAGCCCAAGGTAAAAGGAGGTTTGGGACTGAGAAGATCAAAGTTAAATAATAAAGCTTTGGCTAGAAAGCTTTATTGGAGGTGGATTTCCCAACCAACTTCTTTATTCAGTAGAATCTTAACTAGTAAATATTTGGGACATGTAAACCCAAATGATGTGGGTCATTTCCCTTTGGATGGTAATGGATCCTTAGTGTGGCAAGCTCTCAAGTTAGGATCTCAGGTAGTAAAAGATAGATTATTTTGGAAAGTGGGGAGAGGGGAGAAGGCACGATTTTGGACAGATTCATGGGATCAATACCCACCTATCATTGTTGAATTTCCTGAATTGCAACCAATAAAAATAGCCATAGAAACCAAGGTATGGGTCCAAATTGAAAGTTATTTCAACACTATTCAGTTGGGGGATTATAATTTTAAGCAGTTTAAGAAGTTGGATGAGTGGCCAATTTCAATCCCTCCGGATTTGACACCCATCATGACTAAAATCTTGGCAAAAATATTTCTCACAGGTAGAGACGAGGAGGATGAATTAGCTTGGGGCTATGGGAGCCTTGGTGTCTACATAGTGAAGGACGGATATGATAAGATCCTTCTAGAGCCTCCTCCTCATACATATTAGGTTGAGGATTAGAGAAAGATTTGGCAGTCCAAGGGTTGGCCGAAAGTAAACTTTTTTGCCTGGCAGTTCATGCATAATGGAATTCTTACTTTTGATAATATCAGATGTAAAGAATCATTGGTCCATATCAATGTGTTTTATGCTAGAAGAGTGAGGAAACAGTTGATCACTTGATGTTTGAGTTCCCATTCACGCGCCATATTTGGGAGAGATGGTTTTTATATTATAAAATTCAAGTTAATGGTGATTTGAATCGGATTAATATTTGGGAAATATGGAAGAGGGGTAGATTTAAATCTAAAGCTCTTTGTATTGGTTGGGAGCTTGGATAAAATTTATTTGGTGGCAAGTGTGGTTGGAGAGAAATGCTAGAATTTTTAGAGAAATTTTTTCTTCTTTAGATAGAGTTTGGCAGGTCATTTGGAGCAAAGTCACAGAAACTATGGCAGTCTATGCTAAAGAGGAAACTCAGGTTGTTATTGGGGCAATGGAAAAGGAAGTTGAAGTGCAAGAGGGACAGGATAGAGCTAGTTGGAAACCACCCCGGGAAGGTTGGATTAAAATTAATACTGATGGAGCTATAAAAGGCAATCCGGGTAGAGCTGGAATTGGAGTGGTTTGCCGGAATCATGTTGGAACAGTGCTCTATTAGGAACTGCAAGGCTTGGGAAGAGCCACAAACAATGAAGCAGAAGCCTTAGCTATAAAATATGCTTCTATTTGGGTAGTAAAACAAGGCCATAGAAGGATAATACTAGAATCAGATTCTCAAATAATGGTTGGAGCTCTAGATTGCATGAGGAACTTTGCTTTGAAAACATGGAGATTGAGGATTCTTGTCATTCAAATTAAGGAATTATGGAGGGAATTAGATGATGTGATTCCAATTTATGTGAGTAGAGATCTAAATAAAGTGGCAGACTTCCTAGCTAAGATGGGTGCTGAGAAGGAGGTAGGGGTTCAGTGGCATAGTGACATGGCTATTGAGGATGAGGTGATTAGGCAGGGGGTTGAAAGGTCCCTGAAATTGGTACAAAGCAGTCGTGGGCCTCCGAAGAGGGAGGCAAAGGGGAAGAACGGTGGTAGCAGATCGAGACAGCCTAAAAATAGCAGGGGCCACCTAAGGTAAAGGCACCTAGAGGAACCAACTAGAAGAACTAAATTTTTTTTGCATGTTTTCCAAGAAGACCGAAGAGGCCCATGAGCTAAAGATCAAAGAAAAAGAAAAACACCACAAGGATATTGGTGTCGCGATATCACGACATGTTGCATTTTCATGGTCCAAAGCAAAGAGAGAAAGCAAGGAGGAAAAAGTGTCACAATATCATGACATGTTGCAACGTCGCGGCCAAAGGAGGAAAAGGTGTTGCGATATCGTGACAAGATGCATCGTCATAGCCAAATGAGAGAAAGTGTCATGATATCACGACATGTTGCAACGTCGCTACAAAAAGAGAAGAAGTGTCGTGATATCGTGACATGTTGCATCGTCGCGGCCAAAGGAGGAAAAGGTGTTGTGATATCGCGACAAGATGCATCGTCGCGGCCGAAGGAGAGAAAGTGTCACGATATCGCGACATGTTGCAACGTCGTTGCCAAAAGAGAAGAAGTGTCGCGATATCGCGACATGTTGCATCGTCATGGCCAAAGGAGGAAAGGTGTCGCGATATCGCGACATGTTGCATCGTCGAGGCCAAAGGAGAAAAGGTGTCACGATATCGTGACATGTTGCATCATTGCGGCCAAAGGAGAAAAAGTGTCATGATATCACGACATGTTGCATCGTCGTGGCAAAAAGAGAAAAAGTGTCATGATATCATGACATGTTGCATCGTCACGGCCAAAAGAGAAAAAGTGTCGCAATATCGTGACATGTTGCATCATCGCAACCAAGAGAGAAAAAGTGTCGCGATATCGTGACATGTTGCATCGTCGCGACCAAAGGAGAAAACATGTCGTGATATCGCGACATGTTGCATCATCACGACCAAAAGAGAAAAAGTGTCATGATAGCGCGACATGTTGCATCGTCGCGACCAAAGGAGAAAACATGTCACGATATCGCGACATGTTGCATCATCGCGGCCAAAGGAGAAAAAGTGTTGCGATATCACGACATGTTGCATCATCGCGGCCAAAAGAGAAAAAGTGTCACGATATCGCGACATGTTGCATCGTCACGGCCAAAAGAGAAAAAGTGTCATGATATCGCGACATGTTGCATCATCGCGGCCAAAGGAGGAAAAGGTGTCACGATATCATGGCATGTTGCAACGTCGCGACCAAAGGAGAAAAAGTGTCACGATATCGCGACATGTTGCATTGTCGTGGCCAATGGAGGAAAAAGTGTCGCGATATCGCGACATGTTGTTTTTTCGTGGCCAAAGAGAAAAAGTGTCATGATATCGCGACATGTTGCATCATCACGGTCAAAAGAGAAAAAGTGTCATGATATCGTGACATGTTGCATCGTCGCGGCCAAAGGAGGAAAAAGTGTCGCGATATCGCAACATGTTGCAACGTCGTAGCCAAAATAGGAAAAAGTGTCGCGATATCGCGACATGTTGCATTTTCACGGCCAAAAGAGAAAAGTGTCACGATATCGCGACATGTTGCATTTTTGCGGCCAAAGGAGAAGAAGGAAAAAGTGTCGCAATTTCACGACAAGTTGCATCAACAGACCAAACCGATCCCCCTGGCAACATCTCACATTGTGCAAACATGGAAACTTGTAGGATCGTGCCTTAGGACAATGGGGAAGGAGTCTCTCCACACTTGAATGTCAGATTCGCCGACCCCCCTGTTAGCTAGGTAATGGTTTAAGAGATTTGGCTCCATTGCAAATCTTCTTTTACTACTGTAATCTTGTGTTCTCTCTGACTATGGCTGGGAAAAGTCTCATCCCAACTTGTAAATGTTC
The DNA here is from genome assembly GCA_028583015.1 of Wollemia nobilis. Lineage (NCBI taxonomy): Eukaryota > Viridiplantae > Streptophyta > Pinopsida > Araucariales > Araucariaceae > Wollemia > Wollemia nobilis. Next base: position 512,529 of record JAQPPZ010017065.1, read on the forward strand.
TTTGTTTTAATACAAGTTTTTTCAAATTTCTCAAAAAAAAATAAACAATATGAATGTATAAATAGCCTAAATAATACATGTAAAAGCATGTAACAAGACTTACAATATTAATTGCTCAAACATATGTAATGTAGGTAATGTAGGTGATGTTCACTATATCTCTCTATACCTCTCTATGGAGTAATATATAACCGTTGTAGGATGACTCTTTGGTTACTTGACTCTTCCTTTCCTTATGCCAAGTCTCATGAATCTTGGCTTCTCTACTTGAAACTTGCATACGCATGACTCTCTCTTGTATGTACACTTGGACATGAATCTTTACATAACACATCCTAATATAATAATGCATGTGCACACTTATAAATGATACACTTGTGCACATTTACACACATAAAACTTGCATACTTTTTACATGACACTTGTGCATTTCCTACTCATTATTACATTACATAAAATATTTACTCACACTCTAATCTAGGACACAACCCTAATCTAATATTTACAATGTTGTACCAAGGAGTTACATTAGCATGTACCAAATAATGTAATATTGTCCAACATAAAAATCATAAAGAGCTTTAGTTTACACCATCCAAGGAATATCTTTGATAGTTTCTAATAAGGAAGTTTTTTAAATTAAAATTTTAGATTTATTTCTTTCATGAACATGGATGTATATATAGCAGTGTGTTTGCAAGAAAGAAGTGAGTGTAATTATGAGCAAGGAATGAGCCTAACATTTTCTTATTTTATATCTTTTGGAAAGGGTAGGGAATGAGCGTGAACATGAAGATCGAGCCTCATCATTTCTTGTTCTAGATATTTGGGAAAATTGAAAAACTAAAGGATTTTTATGATGAGATCAAAGTATCATGGAAGGTAAGTCATTTTTAAAAGCCCTAACTAAAGTAATATGCCCTAGCTGGAAGCATGGATTCCCTAGTTAGGGATAAGGAAAGAGTGAATCTATGACAAGCTCTATACAAGCAATACATATTACACTAGAAATGATTATCAAGGATGAGATGATTGAATGTGACATAATGGTTCTTAAAATTAAAGGGTTAATATGTAAGTTCTATGGATAGTAGACAAGATTTATAGAGATTAAAAATTGGATCAAGTGAAACTAGAGACTGAATTCAAATTAATCCATGATTTCTCTTCCAATTTTTTTTTTCTCATGATCTTCTCCAATTCAAAAATCAAGGATAAAATTATGGGTGGTGGCCCATTGTTTAGGGGGTGATATGCCCAATATTTAGGACTATGGAATGATAAATTATCTATAGAGACAAAAACTATTAAAATAATTCCAGTTTGGGTTAAGCTTTTTAGACTTTGATATTGACTTACCAATAGGGAGGTTTTGGAGAATATTGGTAATACTATAATGGAGTTCATCTAGGAAGGACCAACTACTAAGGAGTGAAAGCATGTTCTATATACTCAGATATATGTTTCACAATCCATTAAGAATAAATATAGATGACAAGAATAAAATCAATAAGTGGATTATAAAAACATTGCATTTTGATGTCCCAAATGTTATAAGAGTGGACATATAGAAAGAGATTGCAAAACGATAGAGAAAGAGATTTTTTTTCATCAAGAGACAAAATTCAAGATGAAACTTGGAAAATAAACTATAGTAGAAGTTGTGTAGTTATCGTTATTATTAAAAATTATTTATTAATATAAGCTTAACATTGATTATATATTATATTATAGATAATTATTACTAAGAAAATTATTATTTTTAATTGGATATTTTAATAAATGTTGTGTTAGTGCTACATCTGTGTATTTTGGTGGTGTTACTATGAGGCATGCCCTTGGTGTGACATTGGCATTATATTGGCATAAACAAATTGGTACTATACCAATGCTAAAAAGATGTTAAATCAAGAAAAAAGGTTAATCATAGTTACATGGTAACACCATCTTAGTGTCAAAAACAAGTTTGATAGAACCCAAAATGTATTAAATTTGGCTCTATTTTGGCACTACAATGATACAAGTGGCACTATGACCACATAAAGTAGTGGTGACTAAAGAAGAAACAACTTATTCATGTCATTCCAATTGAATTGAAAGATTCAAGTTTAGTTGTCCATCATAGATGAAATCAAAGATGATATTGATAGGTTGAGGACATTAATTTATAAAGGAACATATATATATGAGATATATATATTAATGTGAAGATCTATAAGATTCAAATTTGTTTCCATTTATTGGATTTCATAATATTTTGTCAGAATGACTAGAAACAATGTTCACATCAACTCAAATCATATAGCGAAAGACTAGAGAGAGAAATGAAAGAGATAAAACATAAGAGATGAATATGTCTTTAGGCACCCATACAAATGATCAAGATAAAATCTCATCTATATAATAGAGTGGGTATATGAGGGATACAAATACCAAATACTCAATAATTAATGATAGGTTCCTTAAGGTCCGAGGTGTAGAGCAATTGGTTCTTCCAAATACTATAAGGGGGTGAGGTCCAAGGTTCAAATCTTAGGCCTCGTCGTACTGAACTCTTGTCCCTTTCCTGGTGCTTTTAGTGGCATAAAAGGTTTAAAATGATTGTGGCATGGTGGTTATAGGGGTGGACTACGCAATTACTATGTGGTGACTTCTGAGGCAGACAACTCAGAATATTATGGCAGCCATAAAGTATAGACAGCGTGCCCAGATCATTGTGGCAGCTACCGATTCCACAATGTAAACTCAAAAAAAAAGTATAGGTTACTTAATAAATATCAACATAACATTAGGAATAAAGGGCTTAGTAAAGGTTAACCATGACAATATTAAACCATGGGATATTCAACTAAATACATAAATCAATATTAAGATATTATATGATGATTATCCATAAGATTATACATGCCCACACCATACAATGTTTACTTTGGCCAATAAATTCAAATTACATACTTTAAACACACCATCATAGTCTAAACTATGGGGTCAATACGAAAATACATTAACCATAATGATGTCTTCCCTATTTACTCTAATGGGTGGATTTAATTCAACATAAGGAATGCCCATTTGAATCTTGCTTGTCATCTTGAAGACTACTTCATGTATTTTTAAGCTCTGTATAAATATTTTATGACCTTACTAAGCATTTTTTAGTATGATCTCCTAATATACAATATCGACAAGTGATTTTTATTTTCAACAAATACTTCTACTTGCCCTTCGCTTATTGATCCTTAGTCTCCACTAATTTTTCTTTGTACGAGCCTATACTTGATAGGTTACACCATAAATCCTCATAGAAAACTAAAAGTGAATGAAAAGAGGAAAAATAGCATTGAGGGTTAGAGAAACATGTTCCTTCACATACATAGGAAACAACATAAATCACCAATTAAAAAAGGAGAAGAAATATTAATGACAATAATTTAAACATATTTTATATCATGCTTCTCTTTGACTCCTGAATATGCAATATCTTCCCTTAAATACTTGAATCACAAGACATAATCCTTAATATAACTTAAATTTGTAATCTTGAGAGAGAAGAGCTCCCACTCCAACCAATTGACCTCTATGGCATTAGCCTTTGCAAGCAAATTCTTCAAGTTGGTCCACATCTTGGTGGGATCACTTTAATAACTAATATAGAAAATAAATACTTAACCAACATTAAACATAAACCTAGGGACTCCTCCATAGAATTGTAATCTTATTCATTGAGGTCTTTCATTTTTTATTTCTTAAATATGCACTAAATATTCCTACTTCTCAATAATTCAGTTATGTGAATTGATCATGTTGGAATATGTGGTTTAAGCTTTATTTGAGGCCATGATTGACTTTTACATTATAATTAATGTATAGCTCTTTGAGCCCTTGCACACTATGTATAGGTCAAATTAGTGTACTATTTTATTATTTAACCTAAAGATATCTTGTAATTGGGTATTTATACCCCTTCCTACCAATTGTTTCTTCATTACCTGGAGTGTAATTGTTAGACCTTACTACATTATTTGTATTTATGTAAATATTTGGATTATGTAATTTTTTGATAAATGTGATTATTGGGAGGGATAAATTATTCTTCCATATGGTAAATTGAAGAGACACATATCCGAAGAGATTTTGAGGAGAATGTGAAATGCCAAGAGTTGCAAATATTGAAGAGTCTCTCAAAGATGAAGAGACATATTGATGCATTAAATATGCATGCTAATTATAATATATGGTTGGTGAAGCAAGGCAAAGTGTATGAATATTATGTGAATAATAAAATTATTTGTGATACATCTTTGTGTTTAATATTATTCTGCACAATAGTCTTGCAAATCTTATTGCTTGCCTTCCCCCATTTCAAAAATAATTATTTTCCTTTAATGATATTATTTTTGTGTCTATGGACACCCTTCATATTGTGTGTATTCTTTCTGTGAGCTATTTTGCTTTTTTGAATAATGTTGATTCCATTTGTTTATAGAGAGTATTGTGAAATCCCATATGGTACATAATGGGGGTGAATCTCCATTACTTGATTACTTGTCTTTGATGATTTATCTTCACAAGGTAGTATCTCCTCAATAATGCTTGGATTCCCTTATATGAACACTCATTCTAAAAATATTCAAATTACTTATAGAATGGTATAAAAATCATCTAAATCAGACAAAAGTAGATATATGGCTCTTGAAAGATGAGATAATTTTTTGGAAAAAAATTGCCCTAGTTTTGCAATCCATAAAAGCTTAACCCCCACATTGCTAGAATTTTTGCTTTGATACCGCTTGCTATGAAACTTTATTCTCATTAATAAAAATCTTTCACCAATATGCAAAAAATATCAAATTATTCATATAAAAATAATGATCCACAATAACGATCCACATAATGAGATAAATATAGATAATACACTTAGGGTAGGGTAACACTAATAATACTCCTTAAGGAAGGAAAACTCCACAATATCTCCTAAGATGAGAGTGCTACTTACAGAGGGCAAATATCACAAGCCACTTCATGGACAAATATTATTACAAGTAAAACTTCATATGAATGATGATGATTACAATGACAATATCCCTTATTTATATACCCATATTCTAATTCTACTTTGGGGAGCCAACTACTAAACCCTTATCCTAGCTCAATTTTATAACAAAATAATCTAATCAACCTTGGGTTCTATGTGGCCCATTCCAACTATCCATAATACTCTTATTCAATACAATATAATATTCCCATATATCTAATACCTATCAATGTGAACTCAATAGAGTAGACAATGGATATCTTGGCAAAGGTCATGCCCGAGGTGCCTTTTGTGCAACTATAGTAGTAGAGTGTTACCTAAGGGGGATGGATAATAAGTATTTTGTATTGTGTCCCCTATTCAAGTTAAGGGGGGGATGTTGGATTATGTTATGTTAATCTTCACTTAAGACCATTATTGACTTTTGTATTATATTTATTGTATAGCCCTTTGGCCCTTCTGCATCTTATATAGATGAATTTATTGTAATATTTTATTATTTAACCTAAAGGTCAATTATTTAACCTTGACCTAATAGTCTCCCTTAATTAGTTATTTATACCTCTTCCTACTAACCATATCTTCATTGGTTTGAGTATAACTACTTTTCTTTAATGGGATCATTTTGGTGTCCATGGATACTCTTCATATTGTGTGTATTCTTTCTACGAGTTAGTTCTAATTTTTTGGGTAATGTGTTGATTCCATTTATTTTTTAAAAATATTATGAATCTAATAGACCAAGTATTAGAAATTTTCCCATTTAGATAAGTAACATATGCTGAAGGATCATCAAATAACATTAGCTCAACTGGTTTGATTCCTCAACTTTCAAGAAGGAGATAAATATTTGAATCTTGTCGAGAGATACATGCATAATTATCAAGCTTGTTGTAATATAACCATGTGGTCATGATGTAATACGGGTGGGGCTCATTTCAATCCCATGTAACAGATTTAAAAAGACATATGCTAAAGGATCCATCTCACCTAAACTCAATTTCAATTTTGTAACAAGTCCTTGACCTAATGTCACTAATGTTAATAGCTTAAAATTTTATGCAATCTAAATAATGTCCTAAAATACTTTTGTATGCAAAATTATGTTGTCTAAATGGTTTAGTCTATCAATTCTCTAAGAAAATTAATAATCACATCCACCAAACCTTACAATTTTTACAATGAACCATGATGTTCCACTTGTTGTGCAATATTAGTAGAAAAATACCATCCTATCAACACCTATTTGCTATTATTTGAAGCAAACAAAATCATAAATATATACTTTAATTTATTGGATTGGATAATCATTCTTTATACCACATTGGAAAATTCAAGCATCACACATTACAAAGAATCCAAAGGGAGGCTTAAGGATCCAAACTCGGCTTTCCCGTGTACCAAGCATCTTAGGCTAGCTAGATTAATGGTGCTACTAATGCCTCCATCAGAGTAGCACAAAATAGTTATTTTCACACTAAGCACAAAAGGTAGAGCTTGAGGATCAAAACTAAGACCAACAAGCACCAAATTTTCATGTGTCCCTTTGCTAGTAATTACAATAATCTCAGCTATGATGGATGAAAGGGGCATCACTCCTTAGAGAAGACACAACTACTTTGTCTACCAAATTACATTAAAATATGATATAAAGGAATAAATAATATCAAAACCACAAGTAGATAATCCAATACACAAGCCATTTCAACAATAGAGCATTCATTTAAGATGAAAAGGAAAAGGGGTATTTCCTTATAAGTGTTGCTATTAGAATACCTAGGAATAGATATTTGGGGATATATTATTATATTGTATAAGGGTTGGCATGGGCCACACATAACCCAAGGTTGATTATATTATAATATTATATCCCCAAATATCTATTCCTAGGTATCCTAACAATTGCTACCCACCATGTCTGGGAGAAAAAGTACCCATCTAGTTTTATAGCACATCATCAAATGATTATTGAAGGAACACAATCCATGATATTGATAAGAGCAATCTGAAACCTTAAAACAAACCAGCATGTTATGGCACATGGATGGGAAAGAAAGCTACAAGGCTTTCTAGAAATACTTCCAAATAACCCCATCCCATACCAAAATGAACCAATATTGACTTGAATTTAATCTAAGCAAAAAGGAGGAAATTCATCCATAAATAATCCTCATGACCATAGGGCTTGTTTCATTTAGTGGAAATATGGTGGTTTCACTTTGGCCAAGATTTATGTGAGCACTTGCATATCCAAACAAGATAACATTAGACATAAAAATAGGAAGATATTTTGAAAAACATCTCTTGATTTTCCCCTATCCCTTATGCTGGAAATGGTCTAAAAACATTGGAAAGTAATTTGCTTATGCAATCTAAAAAAGTTGAAGAGGATCACAAAAAATATTGATGTGATCTGTAGACAATAGTCACACAAATGATAATGAAATATTATTGATTCAACATTAGACTAGACTTAGGAATGTTGTAGCCTTATATAGGTTACAAAATAGATTAATAAACTGCCTTAGCACTAATCACACTAACAATAAGCGTAGAGAGAGACGTGCTTCTAACCACTAACCTAGGGTAGAGAAGTATTGTTAAACAAATAACCTAAAATATCTGACCTATGATATTTTAGGTATTAATCTAGGTTAACCAGTAGATATTTTGGAACAATAAATATCTCCATGGTTATGCAATAAAAAGTAAATGTAATAATCTATGTAGTATAATGCAATATACTACCTATTTTACCTAGTGGATTAAAAGGGTAAATATCCTAAAGAATGGCATATTACTCTAACATCCCCCCTTATTACATTTTTTGGGTAATACATATACATCCTCCTATACAAAAATATTTGGGTAAAGTATATAACTATCCCAATATAGTGAAAAAGATGTTGATCTGTTGGTTCTTGCTTTGTCACAATGCTCTAGCTGCTCCTAAGAAAAAAGTGGGTCATTCCTCACTTTGTCTTCACACCAACGAATGTCCTTATAGTAATCTCATCATCCAACCAAATTTCATGGGTAACCAACCGCTACAATCGCTAGGTGTAGTAGAATAGATCACCTCACACGAGGTTCATTCAGTTTATAATATGAGTTTGCAAAAGATAAGGTAGCTAAGGTTTCGGTCACTGCCAAAATTGCACCCTTATAAGTTCCCCCCTTCTTGTTGCAAAACATGTTTGTAATTAATTTATGAAATAAGTATGACTAGGGTGTTGGTCGCTGCCGAAAATGCACCCTTATAATTCTTCTTCCCTTTTTACAAAAAATTGTGAAGAAAAGAAAGTATTCCCCCCTTAATTGCAAAAGATGTGAAACTTAAGAAGCTTTGTGAAGGATTTTACAAATATTGCCTCCTAGGCAATTTTACACCAAAAAATTCCCTCCTTTTGTTACAAGAACTTCAAACAATGAGAGTTTGCTATTTATGAAACCTAAAAGAGGTACAAACACCCCTTTATTACAAGTACTTCAAAAAAAAGCTTATGCTATTTATGAATCCTAAAAAAGAGAGAGGAAATGCTGTTTGCTCAAGATGACAAATGTGTTTTCCCTCTACAATATTGTCTTAGCAATGAGCACTCTGTGTGCTTTTTTTGAACCAGAATCAGAATCAAAACTGGACACTTCACTAGCAATATTGCCTTTGTTTTTATTCTGTGTTGTGCCTTTATATTTTTTGTTTTGCTTGTTTTTGAACCAACATCGATTGGTGTCATGGTTGTCCTTTTGACAATGCAAGCAAAACCTCTTTTGAGATTTCTTTCCCTTACCTTTTGAGGATGATCCTCCCTTTTGAAAGTTTCCTTTCTTCTTATCACCCTTATATTTTGAATAAAGTGCATTGTTCGACACTTCATCGCTTTGGAGTTGATTTGTTTCCTCAGTTTGAAGCAAATTGACAAACTCCACAAAGGTGACTGATCTTTGTGAAACATTAAGGGATGTAATCAACATTTTGTAGGATTCAGGAAGGGCTCTCAAGATTACTGAAGTCAAAATGGTGTCTTCAACTTTAGCCCTGAAAACATTAAGCTTAGACTTCAGATATGCCACTCTATAGAGGAATAGTTCTACTGATTCACCTGACTTCATATGGAGTGTATGAAGTTGTGTTTGAAGGTTTAGAACAATTGATTTATTCTTACCTTCAAAAATGGTACTAAGTGCATCCCATGCAGCTTTACCAGTTTTAGCTTCACTTATGTGAGGTTGGATCTCATCAGTAGTTGCAAGGAGTATCAACATGAGAAGACGATTGTTCTTTTTGTCCCATGCTTTTTGATCTACTCCTGGTGATGCGGGTCTTGTTTTAGTACCATCAACTAAATCCCACATGTCCTCTACAATCAAGATGGCTTTCATATTAGTTTTACATCCTGAATAGTTAGGACCTTTTAACAATTGTGTATCACTTAAGTATTTATTGATAGATGCCATGATGAAGGTCCTACAATTTGTACTAAGATGATCTTTCTTTCACTCTTAAGTGATATTTAATGGCACTTTCCTAAAAATTCTGAAGAGAGATAATCAGTTGGAGGAAATTAAGCCAAACGAATAAGAGATGAAAGATAATTCACTCAAAAATATATTTAATGGCACCTGCCTAAAAATCCTCTTGAAGAGGGATAATCAGTTTGATAAAATTAAGCCAAACAAATAGAGTGAATTAGGGGTTTTTGTTTTGTAGGAGAGAATATCAAGTGAATATTGGCTTTAAATTTGTGCAATGGTTAACACAAATTTATAAAATTTTGGGGTATGGAGTGTTCTTGATTCTATGACTTATAATTGCAAAAGAAATAATGCAATAATCAAACAAGAATGCCCACAAAATTCTTATCACGTAGGTGTCGGATGCAACCGAAAATGCACCTAATTTGCCAATGAAGGTGTCGAGTAAAATTGAAAATGCACCTTTTAATTTTTGCAACAAAATATGAATGTGTGTTGTGCAAAAAATTGATATGTTTTTGTCTCCTCCTTGTCTTACAATTTTGCAAATAATATGACAATAAACAATTGCTTATCTTTTCTAATTTTGCAAAATAAACAAGTTTGATTTTTATTTTAAGTGCTCCTCAATTTTGTGTTACAAATTTGCAAAAGAAATACAATTTCTTGTCTTCCCCCCTTTGTTTTGCAAATTTAACAAATAACACTCCTTTTAAGACAAGTCAACACATGACCCACGTTTGAAAGGCTTCTAGACCAGTCGACACACGACTTGGTTTATGTCTTCAACACTCAAAAAATAGTTTGAGCATGAGGATAAAAAATTCTTCTCAAGTTTGCAACAAAAAATTTGCAATATTATGTCTTATATCCCCTTTGGAGGAGAAAACAAAAGCAATAATTTTGTTATGTTGCAAAAAAAATCCTTTTCCTTGCCCAAATTTTAATCTTCTTGAAATGGTGAAGTTTATGTCTTTTCAAAAAATTGAAATGGCCTTTGGTTTTGCAATATAATATGGAGTTCCTATGTCTCTTTATCTCCAAAAATGTGGGAGAAAACTATAGGAAAGAGAGGAGGTATTGCAAAAAAATGGTGGTCTGGAATGATTTTCTAAGTTTTAATGCTTAAAGAATATGTTTAATGATGAAAAAAATTTCATATAGTATAGCTATTGGAAAAAAAATCAATTTTAAAAAGAGAAAAAACTGATTTAAATAAGCCAATGCAGGCTAAACTATATAAAAAAATATAAAAATATATATATTTTTTTAAAGCGAAAAGAACTTTAGAAAATCATGTTTATATAAAAAATTTATTTCTTTCCCAAAGAAGAGCACGTAGGTCGAACCCAAGACCTCACGCGACAGAATGAGGACAACAACCAATGATCCAAGCGGGCGGATTGTGATAGATCCGTGAGCACTGCAGACTTTATCAAACACGGGGAGGTAAAGGTTTAAAAAAAAAACTTCAATGTTTATCCCACATGCAGGCGGATTCAAGCAGCTAAGGGATTTAAAAAATGGAGGTCTCACCTCATACGTCGATTGCCTTCGGGAAATCGATTGACGCCCTTTTTTCCAGTTGCCCACCAATCAGAGCCAGCCACCTGTCGATCCGTGAGGTATGGATGAAATCGTTGCGGCCACATCACTCCAGGTGGATGCCATGTCATACCAGGTCGATGCCATGTCAAAACATGCTAGGTCGATGCCACGTTAGATCACGCCATGTCGATGCCACATCATCTTGCGACTGCCAGGTCATATCCAAGTCAGCGTGCTAGGTGGCTTGTCCAGGGCGATCTGAGTCTACGACAGGTTAGCACCTCGATATCTATGTCCGAGGTTGCGTGAATCAGGATGATCATCAGATGAAGGAGGGAGTGTCGGCCCTCTCTTTCTAGTATCCAGATGCTGGTCACCAGAGCTTGGTCTCCAGTCGTCGAGCCTGGTCCCAGACCTGCAGGAGGATGAGCCTGCCCTCCTTGGTGGGCCAGATTTAGACCGCCTATCAGGGTCAACTGTCAATCCGTCATTAGAGTCTGGTCAAAGTCTACTCCTCGTCGATCACATCTGTTGTCAGCCTATCTGTCTGTTTGATCTACCAGTCTTGTTTTGGTCAGTTGTGTTCGTCGGGTGTCCAGTAGGCACATCTGAGTCCAGTCTAGTCTTGTCTATCTCGTCTATCGCGTTCGATGGTCCATGTACAGTGTCAGGAGTCTGTGTCCGTTAGGTCCTATCTCTCACCTCGAGTTCGGGTCAAGTGATGTCAACAGATCCCGAGGGTAGATCCTGCTTCTTGGGATTCGAGCCTCTATGGGCCTAGCTCCTACGTCAGCCAGGTGAGATAGCGTTAGTGCCTCGGGAAGCATGCCAAGTGGAACAATACCTCGGGAACCATGTTTGGTGAGCAATTGGTTACCTCCTGCAGGCCTGTTCGAGATCCTCGGCTCTGATGCCAATGTAGACAATAGTCACACAAATGATAATGAAATATTATTTATTCAACATTAGACTAGACTTAGGAATGTCGCAGCCTTATATAGGTTACAAAATAGCTTAATAAACTACCTTAACACTAATCACACTAACAATAAGCGTAGAGAGAGACGTGCTGCTAACCACTAACCTAGGGTAGAGAAGTATGATTAAACAACTAACCTAAAATATATGACCTATGATATTTTAGGTATTAATCTAGGTTAACCAGTAGATATTTTGGAACAGTAAATATCTCCATGGTTATGCTGTAAAAAGTAAATGTAATAATCTATGTAGGATAATGCAATATACTACCTATTTTACCTAGTGGAGTAAGAGGGTAAATATCGCAAAGAATGAATTATTACTCTAACATGATCAAGCAACAATGCTCCGTATGTGCTTTAAGATCATGTTGGATTTCACAATACTTTACCTAAATTAATAGAAGTTGCATATCAACTTAAGTCATATAACAACAAACTAGACAAAAAAAAGAAAGAGCAATAATATACAAGATACGATGATTTCCCTTAGGCACCCACACAAACTATCAAGATAAGATCAATATGGTATAATATAACACATGGATGATGGGTATAAACATCATATCCTTAATAACTAATTACAAGTTAAGTTACTTAATCCTTCATGGGTTTAGAGAAGGTTAATTGCATAGGTTAATTGCATAATGGACCATAAGGTCTATTATGTGAAATCCATAAAGAATTTAATATGCATTTCTATAAAAAAAAAAAAAAAATATGAATGGATGGATACCCTCTGTGTTAAAAAGATATATCTCATTCTAGATCTGTATTATAAAGAGTCATAACCATTCATATGAATAAGAAAATGGATGAATGGATATTCTCTCCACCAAAGAAATATATCTTATCAAAGACTTAGTATTATAAAGGGTCATCACCATTCATAACCCCCTCTCCCCACCGGGAAAAAAAACATTAACCTATGAATAAGGCAAGCTAGATATATAAGATAATATTAGGATATAATATAAATATATTATAAAAAATATAATAAAACAATGGTTAGGTTCATTATATGTTTCTACTTTTTAAAATGTTTCAACATCAAATTGTAATCAAAATTTTCAATTACCAATAAATATCTTTTCCTGTGTTGATTCCTTGCAAATTCCTTTAAGAATAAATGTTTCAACATCAAATTGTAATCAAAATTTTCAATTACCAATAAATATCTTTTCCTGAGTTGATTCCTTGCAAATTCCTTTAAGAATTTACCCAAAATAGATTTTCTTTCTTGAAAGATAGAGAAAATATACGACAATATGAACATTGTAAATAATCAGAATATTATCTCATATTAATCCATATTAGATTGAACTTGATAAGGTATTGAATTTGAGTTGGGATCTTGCGAGCTTTTCCTTTAATCTAGAATACAGAGTGTCTTTAAAATTTTTTAATATATAATTTATTTTAAAAATATTAAAACCTTTGTCTTCAAGATATAGATGATAGACGGATTTTTTATGAGAATAATTACTTTAATTAAAATGTATGTAAAATTTTATTTTAAAATTCTTTAAAAAATAATTTATAAATTGAATTTTATTTTAAATATATGTTTATAATAGTTATAATTGTCTCGTAAATACCTATGAGTTTGAAAGCATGCTTAATGCTACTGTAAATATAATCTTTTATTAAAAAGAACTTAATTATCACACTAACCTAATAAAAATAAACTTAATTATAGTTCTCCAATTGATCAATTTCTTTATCGTTATAGAGGAAATCTTATAATTGTAATATATTTTTGTGGTCTCCACCTAAGAAGATTCTCCAGTGCTCAGATCGCTCCCACCCTTCCAAGAAAAAGCGAGTAGCCAAACAAAACTTACACATGCGTAATAATTTTTTAGAGGTAAGTACTAGTAGTGATATTTTAAATAAATAATGGTCTAACTTGTTAAAAAAAAACAAAAATTCTACAATTTTTTTTAGGTTATTCCATGGAAGTCCTTTGGAAAAAGTACAAAGCTTTAGTTTGTACAAAACACGTCACAAGCCGACACTTGACTTCATTTTGGAGAAGTTATAAATTTTGGATTGTAGAAGCGATGAAAATAGTGTGGACCCCACTTCAACATCTTTATTCGATTTGCAGGAGCGCAAACGGGAAAGCTTTGACTCAAGTTCAAACGCCATGCCCTCAAAGCCTAGGAAGATTCTCGCTCACAAGCTCGATATTCCCATCCTCCTTGCCTAAGTGGCAGATATTCCTAAGGAAGAATTTCCCATAAATAAATTTATCTTTGGAAACAGCATTCCCTTGAACCAACCAACAAACTCCTTTATCTTTGGAAACAGCATTCCCTTGAACCAACCAACAAACTCCTTTATCTTTGGAAACATCATTCCTTTGAACAAACCAACAAACTCCTGGATACCTCTTTAGTATTAGTCTCTCAATGACACTGAGAGGAGGTGAATTAGTGTAGCTTTTTAAAACTTAAATCTTCAACAAAAGCCAAAACAATGAAAACATAAAACCAAATAAAGCAAGTATAACAAGAGAACATCACACAACACAAGATGTACCGAGGTTCACCGATTTTGCTACATCTTCGAAAATGACTGTTTGGACTCCCATACAAATCCAGCCTTTGCAAAACACCAACTTTACAATCAATTTACCAACACCCACTGGAAGGAGCACCAACCCTTGATTTATTTGCACCAACAGAAAGGAGCACCAACCCCTGATTTATCTGCACCAACAGAAAGGAGCATCAACCCCTCTACCAAGCACCCACTTGATTTTGATATTGATAATAAAATGACATATATGAATGTCTTAACCGAAACCAGAAACCTCTATGGTCTGTAAGCTCAAAATCTAAAACTTTCTATTTCACCCAGTATAACATCTCTCTCTCTGCATTACTCAGAATTTGAATCTTCTCTTCTCACAAAAACAAATTGATTTTTATCTTAGCTCGTTTTTTCAATTGCTAAACGTTTTCTGCGTATTGTGCAACACTTTGTCTGCGAACTGCTCTCAAAATTTCAGCCAAAATGGATATCATATGAGAAAGTTATGCCAGAAATACTGAAGTGACATTTTTCACCACTCTCCAAAAATCACGGATTTTCACTCTTTATTTTTCTCCACACACACTTCTCCCTTCACAAAATGAAGTCCCCACTTTTCAATAAAATCCCTTGTCACTTAAAAAGCACACACTTGCATTCTTTTTTCTTTTTCCCTTTTCAATTTAAAAAATATTTTTTTTAATGAAGCGTCTTAAAACAATATAACTTCCTTTTTTTTAATTTTGAGAAGGCATTTCATCAAACACGTCATATGCAAAGAATTGACACCTTACTCGTTCTCTTACTTTGGAGCCATGTGACACCTCAAACCAAAAACGAAAGATGCTCTATTTGATGCCTTGAAGGTGTAACAACACTGAAATCGAAACTCTGGCGACTCTGCAAGGTCAAAACGGCCAACTGAAGGATTTTGCACAAGTGGAACCAATTGACATAAAAGTGACCTATACCGTTTTTGCAACAATCATAACTCTCATCTCGTAACTCTATTTTCTATGAAATTTGAAACGTAGAATCTCTACAACGCTGACTATATCCAGTACAAATATTGCTGCATAACTCCTTACGGTTAACCTGTACCACCTCCACGAAAACTACTGCTGACACACTTTTTCCAAAAAGAGCGTTTTTGTGACAGTATTGCAACGCTTGTAACATTCGCCTCGTTTCTCCTTTTTGGTGGAAATTTGTAAAACACATTATTGAAGATAACGACCACCTCCAGTTCAAATTTTACAATCAAATTCTTCTCGGTTTGCTCGCAGTGCTTCTGACAAAACAGCCCTTTTTTGGCCTGTACAACCACTTGCCAAATCATCCGCAAAGATACCAGAAACGACACCGATAAATCCAAAAACTGTGCTGACACCTCCAACGTTGTTCTGGACTATTTCTTGACATGCTGGCATGTTCCAAACTGATCCATCCTGTCCAATTGCGCCCATGACGACTTTTGCAATTTTTTGACAACTTCTTGACGATTTTTTCAACTTTTGCAAATTTGCACAAACAACCTTTAACAACTTCACCCGAACATCAAAAAAATCCTCATAAGCATTAAACATCATTGTACATACTCTGAAAAACCTCTGAACAACTGTCCATTGCATCAACCTGTCCATCTGAGTGTGTTGACAGCAATGACAATACTGTCGCTGCACCTTGCTCAACATTTAGATTATCATTATAATCTACGTAATGTAGACCAAACCGCGCAGTATATCCCATTTCATATTCAAAGTTGTACATCAGTTTCCATACAAAAAAATCTCGAGTGTTTGTTCTGTTCCTTCGCATTACAACAACCCTAAAAGAAAATTAAATAAATTTGCTTCAATAAACAAAATATTGGCTAGTATAAAGTATGCAGTTTGGTACGAGAATAAAGTCAGGTATGTACATTATAGATGCAAGCATTGATTGGAGGTAGTCATGATAGTAATCTATTCTATCTCTGTCCTTCAAAGCCTCTGTTATTGAAACCGACTCATTGTTTACTTTCGGAAATCCTTCATGGAACACACAACATATAAATAGAAAGATTACATATTACTTTCTTCTCAACATGAAACATTTTGGGGAAAAAGTACTAATTGGACTCTGCGACGATAACGAGAGGATTGTTATAGAAAATTTTGATGTACTCCAACATTTCTTGAAAATCACTTGGCACATAGATGAATCCTCCAACCTTTGACTGTTTTCAAGAAATTCATCAATCAATTAGTGGCATTTCGTTTCAATTTCAGACCCAATCTTATTATCACATGTACAAGAATAATCAGTTGTCTTACCATCTTCCCAATAGGAATACCATTCCTCTCCACTATTATTTTTCAGCAAACATTAGGATTATTAGCACTAGATTATAGCTTTACATTTACCAAAGTAGAACAAAAGGAAATATTATTTCAATCAAGCATTGCTATATATCCTGAACTATTACATATTTGTTATAACCTGAACTTTAACGGTTAACACAACAATGTGTGTATTCTACCTACCATTTGACAAGACAAGTTTGCAAAGTAATATCTTTCCTCGAGAATCGTACGACGAGGGAAAATTTTCACATAAATAGTTTAGTAGTGGTTAAGGCCCATAAAATCAAACGATTGTCTCAAATCCCAAGCTTGTGTCTCTGTAAATAATGGAAAGCAAGAACCCACGATCTGTCGCATGACTTTGGGATAGTATCCAAATACAAGCGGATCTAGGAACTTGTTACCGTGTCAAATATATTTTACATAATGTTAACTTTTTTTACATCTACTCCACCAATATCTACTTATACATAGTATCATTGTATAATATCCTAAAATGTTACCAAACTATGAAACATAAATAGGAGGATAAAAAATGCAGGCTACTTACCAACCGATGTTGAAGTCGACCATTCTTTGAGTGGCAGCTATGTCTACTGTTTTGTTTGTTAGTGGTCGAAACCACTGAGCCAAAGTTACAATGCCTATAGACCCCATTTGCTTAGGTTGTTAATGAAATGAAATTAGATGAATCCATTGGTGTGCGTCACTCCTAATTAAAATATAATAACTTTTTACAAATACAGAGTATGGTATATACTACACCATGCTCTAATGGCTTCCGAGTAGAGCACCCTCAGGTTGAGGAGCCCCATGCTCTAATCTATGTCTAACAGTATGCATTGATGCTAGTCTATCAAGGGTACGCTCAATGGGATCCCCTCGTGTTGAGTTATCTCCTCTAATGCTCGCTAAACGTCATTTGGTTTGCTCATGTGGTTGAGGACTAGACACGTGTATTTGTGAATCGGTTGGGGCTTGGTCATCGGCTTCAGGCTTGCACCTTTGCCGACCACCTCATGTATCCACCATAGTGTACCTAACGTCTAGATGTATCTTTTATTATCAAACAAGGTATACATTGATACTTATCTTATTTTTATATTTTAAAATGAGCCCTAAACTGTTTGATGTTGTTTCAAAATGTGTTGTATCAGTATGAGAAACTCTCACATGTTTTGCAAAATCATTGGATTTTATTCTCAGTTTAATTGGCTTTCACCTATATACTCGCACAAGTCGAATATGGTAATGAATTCCATACTCAACGAAGTAGCATAGGTACTACCAACCCTCACCCAGCACACCGTGCACAACGATAAATCCTTTCGAAGATGAGTGCATGCTATTTTGCACAGATAGCACAGTTCTTAGGTCAGCCTTGGCAACGAGCGGGTCCCGATAATACAATTTCAAATGAGCCAACCAAGTGGTAATGACATCCATTGTTGGTCTCAATAAATGAGTTGGATGTGAGAGCCCAATGCTACTGATGTTTAAAATGAAATGTGGTGTGTGGTTCGTTTTACTTTGCATAAAGAAAAGTGCATAAAAGAGCATTCATATGATCATTCCTACATGATATGCATAAGAAGGAATGTTTTAAATTCAGAAAGGTATGCATGCTATGTCCTACATGATGTTATGATAATGCAATTACGATGACATGGCCTCTAATTGGGCCTAACGCATGCAAATGACCACACAATTTTATCAAGGTCATTGTATTTTAGGACGAACTACAATCAAAGGTTCGATGTTCCTAGCAGCGCCTTTCTAATGTAAAGAATGTGAAAGCAAATTAGGATTTATTCATTCATCCTTTTCCTTTAATGTACCTAATTTTCCATCGATTTGTCGCTTACTATAAAAATACAAAGGAGAAAATGTAGAACAGAGAATGAAAATAGAGCCTACCTCAGCTCCTGATCTATTGCCAAGTGGTTTTTCTGTTGTCTACTGCTTCTATTATAAACTGCAACTCTGGTCTATGGGCTACAGTGTAAACCACAAGTGACAGCTGCGGGATAAGAAATAACTGCAACTATTAGCTGCGGTTAGCACCTGAGATAAAAAAAACAAGAATGCCAGCACTCAGGGGCTAGAAATGTGGATTTCCACCGTGATCGCCATCTGTAACCACAAAAAAGGCTCACACCCAATCTAACTATCACAATTGAATAAAAGTACACAAATGGGCATGTATAATTTGATAACAAGAAATAACGTGAATACAAGGAATCCTTTATTAATTTCAATGGAGTCAAATTACAGATTCGTCCCTCTCAGGGATACCCATTTGATACATCAATTACAATAGTGTTTAATCCCTATCAAGGGTAGGTGTGATCAAAATACCCCTCAAGGTGACACGAACTGCTCTAGGGTGTCGATGACCCTCTTCTTCGCATTGAGGAAGGAATTGGATGCTTTATCTCTCCTTCAAATCCTATTCCCTGTGGTCAAGAAACAACAAGAATGTCAAAAATATAGGCAGCCTCTCATGATGAGGCCCTTTTAGGTAAAATGCATAATGATACCGTTTGAAAGCACGAGATTCCGGGCAAAGGAAACACTAGCTATGCAACATAAGACGAAAATATAACGCTTTGATCCTATGCACTAAAACAGAGAAAGGAGACAACTTGGAAACGAAAGACAAGATGTAAAGAAATCACAGCCCTCTTTATTCAAATATCTTATCCTCGGTTACATAGACGTCTCCTCCCATTTTGGGGGCTAGGAGCGTTAAATTTGTCTTCATTACAATGTGTGACCTAGTCTTCCTCTTCCCGCGTGCCCACGATTGCAATGGGCGGGCTAAGATGTTGCCGCCGCTGATGTGGATAAGTTCTTCACCTCTGATTGCTTTTCCTGCAATCAAAGAAACAATAAAAAATGTCAGTAGCACCTGCTGCAAAGGAAAGGGGTTTGTTCTCTAAAATCAATGAAATATGCATGTAAACATCTGCTCGAAACAAGAAATACAGTGAGTCCAAATGGCTTGAAAACTTGACAGAAGACAAAAAATGTTAGCAAAAGGCCATTGCCCCTGAGACAGCCGGCCAATCTGCTTTTACCTGGTAATCGTCCCTGGTAAGGACGATTGCTATTGTTAATCATCCCCCGAAAGGACGATTGCTGCTGTTAATCGTCCCCCGAAAGGACGATTGCTACTGTTAATCGTCCCCTGCAGGGATGATTGATACTGTGTTGAAGAAGTCGACCTGCCGCTACTCTAATGTCGATTCTCGAGACCTGCAAAATGCCTGCAAACAAGGGGGTTATGTAATTGGGGCCATTTTGGGACGACCCAGATGGTCGGATTCTCCCAATTTGGCCTCCATCACCGAGAAATTGGACGTTGTTACCTACAAGTCAGTGGGACAACCAAAATAACAAAAGCATGATAATATTCGATGAAAACCTTTTGAAATCAAGATTCAAGATTCAGAACTATTGAACAGCAGAGAATAACATGGAATATGAACAAATGACAAAAAATGAACTACAACTAAATCCAAAAGGTGCGGGGGTGCCCAAGTGGGCAGCCCACCGATGGAACTTGATTTTGGCACCAATCCACTTGGGATGGGCCCAAAATCTCTTAGGAGTGGGGGGTCGGTGAATTGGTTGGTTCAGGTGTCCATGTGTTGGATTTGGGTTAGGTTCGAGCTTCCAAAGGCCACCCAACAACCTCCCTTGCAAAAGAGATTGGTGGATGTGGGAAGGTGAACCAAAAAGGGATGCAGGTGGGTCTTCAACTCGGCAGCACTTCGTTGCTTGAAAACTCCTTCCACCTCTCTATTTTGGGTGAGAAAAGTCTCACCTTTTATAGACCCAAGGGGTCTCCTTTGGGAAGGAAGCACAAACGCCATGTGTTGGTCATAGGCACCATGTGGCAGTCATGTCTCCTCATGAAGGAGGGGAGTCCTCCATTGACTTGTGTTTTCATAATTGCTTCTTGTGACAGCTCCTCTAACGGCCCTTCGTCCACCTACACACGCGTGCAAGGTAGGAGTCATCAACTGACTGTTCTGGGCTGCCACTTGGCGTCGTTTGTCGTTTTGCCCGTTAAACTTGGTAATCGTCCCTGGGTGGGACGATTACAACAATCGTCCCTGGGTGAGACGATTGCAAGTTAGTAATCATCCCTAGGTGAGACGATTGCAAGTTAGTAATCGTCCCTGGGTGAGACGAGTACTGGGCAAAGTGTCTAAATGTACCAAATTGCTTCCTGACCTTACAAAATTGCTATGGAAGTGGTTAGGACCACTGTTTGACCTCTGAGGGCTGCCCTGGGGGCTGTGTTTGTCAAAGCGATCAGTGTTTGCAGTCACATAATCGGATTGGTGCTGTTTTGGTGTCTACACTCGTTAACATACATAATCAAGAAAGCATAAATAAAGCTACTAAACTATGCAAATTACATCAAGATTCATGTAATAGCATAAAGTAAAATAACATCTACACTATGCATGGATCAAATATACAAAATGAAGCATAAACATGCATAAAGAAAACATTTTAGTCCTAATTAAAGCATAAGCATAAAATATGAATCTAGCCTAGTTCTACAGTCAGAAGTCTTCTAAAATGCTATTAAATCAACAAAATAGCTAATCTAACCTAACTAGCCAAACAAAAAAGAAAAGAGTAAGGTGATCTGTCACCTGTTGCAAATCACAGCTCTGGTGAGCGGTCTGCACTGTGAACCGCGACTGACAGCCGTGATTTAACCTATGATAAGTTTACCCTCAAAATTAGGGCTAGTGGGCTCAATCTCCTTGTCCAAATTGATGTTGAAGGGTCACCTTCGTTGTCCTCAAACTGATTTGGCGGTCAATTTGATGTGAAAGGCCTTCGTTTTCCTGAATTTGCATTTCTTGATACTCTTAAGCACCTAGGGCATCCATAATGCAATTCATCATGAATTGTGGCAAAAGGGTCAGGGATTAAGTGCAATAGCTCTATCTCTTAGTATACTCAGTTTGAGTGTACAATTTGCCAGGGCTTTGTTGCTCAAATATCCAATGCTTGCTCTTTTTTTCTCCCCATTTGGAGGGGGTATTTATAGCATGCCCCTAGAGCTAGATGTGGCTTCATGGAGAAGCCAAGACCAAGAGGGTGGTTAGGACAGTTGGGATGGAAGTCTCTAGAATCTTCCATCCTTCAACTGCCTCCTTCTAAATATTTTGGCCATTCCAATCGATTTGGCTCGGATGGAAGGCCTAACTGAACTTCAGTTAAGACTGCAGGTCATAGTTGCGATCCAAACTATAGATCGCAGGTGTCAACCGTGGTTTAGACTGGAGACCACAGGTCTGGGCTGCAGTTCAGACTACTTAGGCCAAAATGCCTAAATTGAGTGGTTAAAACCACTGCTCTATCTTGGAGTCTATCCAAGATCCTCCATATGGTCTTGTAGCATGTCCATATGAGTAGTCGCCCTCGACATGATGCGTTTTAGGTGTCTACACAATTAATATGTAAATCAAGGCTAATAATATGTTAAATAACATTCATTAATAAGCAACAATATGAATGTATAAATAGCTTGAATCATACATGTAAAAGCATGTAACAAGACTTACAATATTAATTTCTCAAATGTATGCAATGTAGACAATGTAGGTGATGTTCACTATATCTCTCTATGCCTCTGTATGGAGTAATATATAACCATTGTAGGATGACTCTTTGGTTACTTGACTCTTCCTTTCCTTATGCCAAGTCTCATGACTCTTGGCTTCTCTACTTGAAACTTGTACACATGACTCTATCTTGTATACACACTTGGGCATGATTCTTCATATAACACATCCTAATATAAGAACACATGTGCACACTTACATATGAGACACGTGTACATATACACACATAACACTTGCACACTTAGTTGAGCACTGGTTAGGCACTTTTCAAGCCAATTTTTGGTTTGACATTGGTTTAACGTGGTCACTTCTTTGTTGAGCGCTATTTAGGTGCTTCATAGCTTGGGCTCTAGTTTGACGTTGGTTATGCATGGGTGCTTCTTTACTAAGCGATATTCTATATACCTTGATATTTCTTAAAAAAACTCACTTAGTGCTAATTTTCTTAATGTTTATGCTCCTTCAACATATATATTACTGCATTTAATTTTATTATTTCATAGGGGCATGTATTCGACTTCTAAATGCAACTAGAAAGTAAAAATTCCTTTCCTTTGGAGCAAAACTCTTTTACTTTAATAACTTGACCTTTACCTTTCTTATTTGTCCTTGGCTGTATAGATCTTCTCTTCCAATTAGTTGAATAAAATCTTTGTAGTTGGCCAAATATCTTTTTCTATAACATGAGCATAGCCTATTTCTTTTATGTTTTCTTTGTCTATATTATGTGACTTTCATATTTAACAATATTACATGCTAACTAAATATTTTTATGCATGATTCTTTACTCTTATATCTAGAGCCTACAAATCTTCTTTCTCTGGTTCAAAAAATTTCATAGAAAAATTTATTCAAGTCTCCTTTCTCTTTAGTAATAAGGAGCTTCTCTGTATAAAATATGGCCTCTTATCTATCTCACTAATAAGGGTTGTTTTCTTTCTTCAATAGGACCTCTTTCAATGGGTCTCTTGTATGACCTATTAGGTGTTTATCCTTTGTTTCACTTTTGTAACTTTTTATCAAGGCCTCTTCTCTTTACTAATAAGGGCCTCAAATATTTACTATAGATATTTTCTCCGAAGGATATATATCCTTTGGTTCTTTGAACTTAAATCATCACTTTAGAATTCTTTCTTTGAAGAGTCTATATCCTTTTAATATCGACCTCTTCTCTTGGACCAATTTTTAAGATCTTTTTCTTCAAGACCTTAATATTTTTCTATGTAGATCACCTTCTATTCCAAATAGATTCCTAGAATAGGTAACCTTGATCTATATTTGTCAAGGTCTCTCTTTAATATCTTAAACTATAATATACTGCAACTTGTATCAATCATTGGTTGATGAAAGCTTCCTCCATTCTCTCGCACTTCAAGATGAAAGTATTCTCTATTTGTTGTAGGAAGCTTCTCACTTATTTAAATATCAATATCTATTGCAACAATGTCTTAGGTTGATCCTAAGAGCTCCAATAATGTCAAGGTGACTATAAATTTCCGTAATGCTCCAAAAAAGATAGCTTGATTGTACGAGCTTCTTCAACTTTCTTGATAAAAACCAATTGTCAAGAATTTGTCTGTACCTAAAATCCTTATCAATATCATTATGGATTTTTATTGAATGACCAACTTTCTCCTAAATTGGTTCTACCTCAATCAATCAATACTTATTCTCCTTCTTTTAGGGAATGTCAATGTCAAGGGATTTGTGTCCCTAAAATTTTTCTATCGATGTCAAGGTTGGCTAATTTCCTAAATTACCAACTATTTTCAAGTTGATTCACCCAAATATGGGTCCTAGTCTTCATTGGTTATCCTCCAACTTAGTGGAAATACCCTAGCTTTTTGCTTCCTTCAACTATTCCAATAGAGTCTAGGTCTAACTCCCTTTAAAGTAGACAAACTCTAACCAATTTTATCACACTGGACACAAATTGATTTTGTATCTAAAAAAATATTGTACAATAAACAACTTGCATGTAGCTGTGATACCACTTATGGCTTTTGAAGCCTTAATATGAATGTAAATATCATAGGATAACTATCACAAGATCAAATAATAGTTGCAATATAATGTGATCAAAATAATAATATAACCATAATAATATGAGCCAATTAATATGTAAATCAAGGCTAATAATATGTCAAATAACATTCATTAATAATAAACAATATGAATGTATAATAACCATAATAATATGAGCCAATTAATATGTAAATCAAGGCTAATAATATGTCAAATAACATTCATTAATAATAAACAATATGAATGTATAATAACCATAATAATATGAGCCAATTAATATGTAAATCAAGGCTAATAATATTTCAAATAACATTCATTAATAATAAACAATATGAATGTATAAAAGCATGCAACAAGACTTACAATATTAATTGCTCAAACATATGTAATTTAGGTAATGTAGGTGATGTTCACTATATCTCTCTATACCTCTCTATGGAGTACTATATAACCATTGTAGGATGACTCTTTGGTTACTTGACTCTTCCTTTCCTTATGCCAAGTCTCATGAATCTGGGCTTATCTACTTGACACTTGCATACGCATGACTCTCTCTTGTATGTACACTTGGACATGACTATTTAGATAACACATCCTAATATAAGAATGCATGTGCACACTTATAAATGATACACTTGTGCACATTTACACACATAACACTTGCACACTTTTTACATGACACTTGTGCATTTCCTGCACATTATTACATTACATAAAATATTTACTCACACTCTAATCTAGGACACAACCCTAATCTAATATTTACAATGTTGTACCAAGGAGTTACATTAGCATGTACCAAACAATGTGATATTGTCCAACATAAAAATCATAAAGAGCTTTAGTTTACACCACCCGAGGAATATCTTTGATAGTTTCTAATAAGGAAGTTTTTTAAATTAAAATTTTAGATTTATTTCTTTCATGAACATGGATGTATATATAGCAGTATGTTTGCAAGAAATAAGTGAGTGTAATTATGAGCAAGGAATGAGCCTAACATTTTCTTATTTTATATCTTTGGTAAAGGGTAGGGAATGAGTGTGAGCATGAAGATCGAGCCTCATCATTTCTTGTTCTAGGTATTTGGAAAAATTGAAAAACTAAAGGATTTTTATGATGAAATCAAAGTATCATGGAAGGTAAGTCATTTTTAAAAGCCCTAACTAAAGTAATATGCCCTAGCTAGAAGCATGGATTCCCTAGTTAGGGATAAGAAAAGAGTGAATCTATGACAAGATCTATACAAGCAATACATATTACACTAGAAGTGATTATCAAGGATGAGATGATTGAATGTGACATAATGGTTCTTAAAAGTAAAGGGTTAATATGTAAGTTCTATGGATAGTAGACAAGATTTATAAATATTAAAAATTGGATCAAGTGAAACCAGAGACTGAATTCAAATTAATCCATGATTTCTCTTCCATTTTTTTTTTCTCATGATCTTCTCCAATTCAAAAATCAAGGATAAAATTATGGGTGGTGGCCCATTGTTTAGGGGGTGAGATGCCCAATATTTAGGACTATGGAATGAGAACTTCTCTATAGAGACAAAAACTATTAAAATAATTCCAGTTTGGGTTAAGATTTTTGGACTTTGATATTGACTTACCAATAGGGAGGTTTTGGAGAATATTTGTAATACTATAATGGAGTTCATCTAGGAAGGACCAACTACTAAGGAGTGAAAGCATGTTCTATATACTCAGATATATGTTTCACAATCCATTAAGAATAAATATAGATGACAAGAATAAAATCAATAAGTGGATTATAAAAACATTGCATTTTGATGTCCCAAATGTTTTAAGAGTGGACATATAGAAAAAGATTGCAAAACGATGGAGAAAGAGATTTTTTTCATCAAGAGACAAACTTCAAGATGAAACTTGGAAAATATACTATAGTAGAAGTTGTGTAGTTATCGTTATTATTAAAAATTATTTATTAATATAAGCTTAACATTGATTATTTATTATATTATAGATAATTATTGCTAAGAAAATTATTATTCTTTAATTGGATATTTTAATAAATGTTGTGTTAGTGCTACATATGTGTCTTTTGGTGGTGTTACTATGAGGCATGCCCTTGGTGTGACATTGGCACTATATTGGCATAAAAAAATCGGTACTATACCAATGCTAGAAAGATGTTAAATCAAGAAAAAAGGTTAATCATAGTTACATGGTAACACCATCTTAGTGTCAAAAACAAGTTTGATAGAACCCAAAATGTATTAAATTTGGCTCTATTTTGGCACTACAATGATACAAGTGGCACTATGACCACTTAATGTAGTGGTGACTAAAGAAGAAATTACTTATTCATGTCATTTCAATTGAATTGAAAGATTCAAGTTTAGTTGTCAATCATACATGAAATCAAAGATGATTATGATAGGTTGAGGGCATTAATTTATAAAGGAGCATATATATATGAAATATATATTAATGTGAAGATCTATAAGATTCAAATTTGTTTCCATTTATTGGATTTCATAATATTTTGTCAAAATGACTAGAAACAATGTTCACATTAACTCAAATCATATAGCGAAAGACTAGAGAGAGAAATGAAAGAGATAAAACACAAGAGATGAATATGTCCTTAGGCACCCACACAAATGATCAAGATACAATATCACCTATATAATAGAGTGGGTAGATGAGGGATACAAATACCAAATACTCAATAATTAATGATAGGTTCCTTAAGGTCCGAGGTGTAGACCAATTGGTTCTTCCAAACCTTGTAATGGGGTGGAGGTCCAAGGTTCAAATCTTAGGCCTCGTCGGACTGAACTCTTGTCCCTTTCTTGGTGCTTTCAGTGGCATAAAAGGTTTAAAATGATTGTGGCATGGTGGTTATAGGGGCGGACTACACAATTACTGTGTGGTGGCTTTTGAGGTAGCCAACTCAAAATATTATGGCAACCATAAAAGATAGACAACGTGCCCAGATCATTGTGGCGGCTACCGATTCCACCATGTAAACTCAAAAAAAAAGTATAGGCTCCTTAATCAATATCAACATAACATTAGGAATAAAGGGCTTAGTAAAGGTTAACCATGACAAGATTAAACCATGGGATCTTCAACTAAATACATAAATCAATATTAAGATATTATATGATGATTTTACATAAGCTTATACATGCCCACACCATACAATGTTGAATTTTGCTAATAAAGTCAAATTACATACTTTAAACACACCATCATAGTCTAAACTATGGGGTCAAGAAGAAAATAAATTAACCATAATGATGTCTTCCCTCTTTACTCTAATGGGTGGATTTAATTCAACATAAGGAATACCCCTTCGAATCTTACTTGTCATCTTGAAGGCTACTTCATGTCTTTTTAAGCTCTGTATCAATATTTTATGACCTTACTAAGCATTTTTTAGTATGATCTCCTAATATACAATATCGACAAGTGATTTTTATTTTCAACAAATACTTCTACTTGCCCTTCGCTTATTGATCCTTAGTCTCCACTAATTTTTCTTTGTACGAGCCTATACTTGATAGGTTACACCATAAATCCTCATAGAAAACTAAAAGTGAATGAGAAGAGGAAAAATAGCATTGAGGGTTAGAGAAACATGTTCCTTCACATACATAGGAAACAACATAAATCACCAATTAAAAAATGAGAAGAAATATTAATGACAATAATTTAAACATATTTTATATCATGCTTCTCTTTGACTCCTGAATATGCAATATCTTCCCTTAAATACTTGAATCACAAGACATAATCCTTAATATAACTTAAATTTGTAATCTTGAGAGAGAAGAGCTCCCACTCCAACCAATTGACCTCTATGGCATTAGCCTTTGCAAGCAAATTCTTCAAGTTGGTCCACATCTTGGTGGGATCACTTTAATAACTAATATAGAAAATAAATACTTAACCAACATTAGACATAAACCTAGGGACTCCTCCATAGAAGTGTAATCTTATTCATTGAGGTCTTTCATTTTTTCTTTCTTAAATATGCACTAAATATTCCTACTTCTCAATAATTCAGTTATGTGAATTGACCATGTTGGAATATGTGGTTTAAGCTTTATTTGAGGCCATGATTGAATTTTACATTATAATTAATGTATATCTCTTTGAGCCCTTG
The DNA here is from genome assembly GCA_028583015.1 of Wollemia nobilis. Classification (NCBI taxonomy): domain Eukaryota; kingdom Viridiplantae; phylum Streptophyta; class Pinopsida; order Araucariales; family Araucariaceae; genus Wollemia; species Wollemia nobilis. The sequence goes on from JAQPPZ010017065.1 coordinate 541,273, forward strand.
CACACTATGTATAGGTCAAATTAGTGTACTATTTTATTATTTAACCTAAATATATCTTGTAATTGGGTATTTATACCCCTTCCTACCAATTGTTTCTTCATTACCTGGAGTGTAATTGTTAGACCTTACTACATTATTTGTATTTATGTAAATATTTGGATTATGTAATAATTTGATAAATGTGATTATTGGGAGGGATAAATTATTCTTCCATATGGTAAATTGAAGAGACACATATCCGGAGATTTTGAGGAGAATGTGAAATGCCAAGAGTTGCCAAACATTGAAGAGTCTCTCAAATATGAAGAGACATATTGTTGAATTAAATATGCATGCTAATTATAATCTATGGTTGGTGAAGCTAGGCAAAATGTATGAATATTATATTAATAATAAAATTATTTGTGATATATCTTTGTGATTAATATTATTCTGCACAATAGTCTTGCAAATCTTATTTCTTGCCTTCCCCCATTTCAAAAACTAATTATTTTCCTTTAATGATATTATTTTTGTGTCTATGGACACCCTTCATATTGTGTGTATTCTTTCTGTGAGCTATTTTGCTTTTTTGAATAATGTTGATTCCATTCGTTTATAGAGAGTATTGTGAAATCCCACATGGTACATAATGGGGGTGAATCTCCATTACTTGATTACTTGTCTTTGATGATTTATCTTCACAAGGTAGTATTTCCTCAATAATGCTTGGATTCCCTTATATGAAAACTCATTCTAAAACTCTTCAAATTACTTATAGAATGGTCTAAAAATCATCTAAATCAGACAAAAGTAGATATATGGCTCTTGAAAGATGAGATACTTTTTTGGAAAAAAATTGCCCTAGTTTTGCAATTCATAAAAAATTAACCTCCACTTTGCTAGAATTGTTGCTTTGATACCGCTTGCTATGAAAATTTATTCTCATTAATAAAAATCATTCACCAATATGCAAAAAATATCAAATTATTCATATAAAATAATGATCCACATAATGAGATAAATATAGATAATACCCTTAGGGTAGGGTAACACCAATAATACTCCTTAAAGAAGGAACACTCCACAATATCTCCTAAGATGAGAGTGCTACTTACAAAGGGAAAATCTCACAAGCCACTTCATGGACAAAGATGATTACAAGTAATACTTCATATGAATGATGATGATTGCAATGACAATATCCCTTATTTATATACCCATCTTCTAATTCTACTTTGGGGAGCCAATTACTAAACCCTTATCCTAGATCAATTTTATAACAAAATAATCTAATCAACCTTGGGTTCTATGTGGCCCATTCCAAATATCCATAATACTCTTATTCGATACAATATAATATCTCCATATATCTAATACCTATCAATGTGAACTCAATAGAGTAGACAATGGATATCTTGGCCAAGGTCATGCCCGAGGTGCCTTTTGTGCAACTGTAGGAGTGTCTTGGAGTAGTAGAGTGTTCCCTAAGGGGACGACTGATAAGTATTTTGTATTGTGTCCCCTGTTGAAGTTAAGGGGGGATGTTGGATTATGTTATGTTAATATTCACTTAAGACCATTATTGACTTTTGTATTATATTTATTGTATAGCCCTTTGGCCCTTCTGCATCTTATATAGATGAATTTATTGTAATATTTTATTATTTAACCTAAAGGTCAATTCTTTAACCTTGACCTAATAGTCTCCCTTAATTAGTTATTTATACCTCTTCCTACCAACCATATCTTCATTGGTTTGAGTATAAAGTTTTTTCTTTAATGGGATCATTTTGGTGTCCATGGATACTCTTCATATTGTGTGTATTCTTTCTACGAGTTAGTTCTATTTTTTTGGGTAATGTGTTGATTCCATTTATTTTTTAAAAATATTATGAATCTAATAGACCAAGTATTATAAATTTTCCCATTTAGATAAGTAACATATGTTGAAGGATCATCAAATAACATTAGCTCAACTGGTTTGATTCCTCAACTTTCAATAAGGAGACAAATGTTTGAATCTTGTTGAGAGATACATGCATAATTGTCAAGCTTGTTGTAATAGCACCATGTGGTCATGATGTAATACGGTTGGGGCTCATTTCAATCCCATGTAACGGATTTGAAAAAACATATGCTAAAGGATCCATCTCACCTAAACTCACTTTCAATTTTGTAACAAGTCCTTGACCTAATGTCACTACTATTAAGAGGTTAAAATTTTATGCAATCTAAATAATGTACTAAAATACTTTTGTATGTAAAATTATGTTGTCTAAATTGTTTAGTCTATCAATTCTCTAAGAAAAATAATAATCACATCCATCAAACCTTACAATTTTTACAATGAACCATGATGTTCCACTTGTTGTGCAATATTAGTAGAAAAATACCATCCTATCAAAACCTATTTGCTATTATTTTAAGCAAACAAAATCATATATATATACTTTGATTGATTGGATTGGATAATCACTCTTTATACCACATTGGAAAATTCAAGCATCACACATTACAAAGAATCCAAAGGGAGGCTTAAGGATCCAAACTCAACTTTCCTGCGTACCAAGCATCTTAGGCCAGCTAGATTAATGGTGCTACTAATGCCTCCATCAGAGTAGCACAAAATAGTTATTTTCACACTAAGCACAAAAGGTAGAGCTTGAGGATCAAAACTAAGACCAACAAGCACCAAATTTTCATGTGTCCCTTTGCTAGTAATTACAATAATACCAGCTATGATGGATGAAAGGGGCATCACTCCTTAGAGAAGACACAACTACTTTGTCTACCAAATTACATTAAAATATGATATAAAGGAATAAATAATATCAAAACCACAAGTAGAGAATCCAATACACAAGCCATTTCAACAATAGAGCATTCATTTAAGATGAAAAGGAAAAGGGGTATTTCCTTATAAGTGTTGCTATTAGGATACCTAGGAATAGATATTTGGGGATATATTATTATATTGTATAAGGGTTGGCATGGGCCACAGATAACCCAAGGTTGATTATATTATAATATTATATCCCCAAATATCTATTCCTAGGTATCCTAACAATTGCTACCCACCATGTTTGGGAGAAAAAGTACCCATCTAGTTTTATAGCACATCATCAAATGATTGTTGAGGGAACACAATCCATGATATTGATAAGAGCAATCTGAAACCTTAAAACAAACCAACATGTTATGGCACGTGGATGGGAAAGAAAGCTACAAGGCTTTCTAGAAATACTTCCAAATAACCCCATCCCATACCAAAATGAACCAATATTGACTTGAATTTAATCTAAGCAAAATGGAGGAAATGCATCCATAAATAATTCTCATGACCATAGGGCTTGTTTCATTGAGTTGAAATGTGGTGGTTTCACTTTGGCCAAGATTGATGTGAGCACTTGCATATCCAATCAAGATAACATTAGACATAAAAATAGGAAGATATTTTGAAAAAATTCTCTTGATTTTCCTCTATCCCTTATGCTGGAAATGGTCTAAAAACATTGGAAAGTAATTTGCTTATGCAATCTAAAAAAGTTGAAGGTCATAGAAAATATTGATGTGATCTATAGACAATAGTCACACAAATGATAATGAAATATTATTGATTCAACATTAGACTAGACTTAGGAATGTCGTAGCCTTATATAGGTTACAAAATAGATTAATAAACTACCTTAGCACTAATCACGCTAACAATAAGCATAGAGAGAGACGTGCTTCTAACCACTAACCTAGGGTAGAGAAGTATGATTAAACAACTAACCTAAAATATCTGACCTAGGATATTTTAGGTATTAATCTAGGTTAACCAGTAGATATTTTGGAACAATAAATATCTCCATGGTTATGCAGTAAAAAGTAAATGTAATAATCTATGTAGTATAATGCAATATACTACCTATTTTACCTAGTGGAGTAAAAGGGTAAATATCCCAAAGAATGGAATATTACTCTAACATCCCCCCTTATTACATTATTTGGGTAATACATATACATCCTCCTATACAACAATATTTGGGTAAAGTATATAACTATCCCAATACAATGAAAAAGATGTTTATCTGTTGGTTCTTGCTCTGTCACAATGCTCTGGCTGCTCCTAAGCAAAAAGTGGGTCATTCCTCACTTTGTCTTCACACCAACGAATGTCCTTATAGTAATCTCATCATCCAACCGAATTGCATGGGTAACCAACCACTACAATCGCTAGGTGTAGTAGAATAGATCACTTCATACGAGGTTCATTCAGTTTACAATATGAGTTTGCAAAAGATAAGGTAGCTAAGGTGTCGGTCGTTGCTGAAAATGCACCCTTATAAGTTCCCCCCTTCTTGTTGCAAAATATGTTTGTAATTAATTTCTGAAAGAAGTATGACTAAGGTGTTGGTCACTGTCGAAAATGCACCCTTATAAGTCTTCTTCCCTTTTTACAAAAATTTGTGAAGAAAAGAAAGTATATCCCCCTTAATTGCAAAAGATGTGCAACTTAAGAAGCTTTGTGAAGGATTTTACAAATATTGCCTCCTAGGAAATTTTACACCAGAAAATTCCCTCCTTTTGTTACAAGAACTTCAAACAATGAGAGTTTGCTATTTATGAAGCCTAAAAGAGGTACAAACACCCCTTTATTACAAGTACTTCAAACAAAAACTTATGCTATTTATGAAGCCTAAAAAAGAGAGAGAAAATGGTGTTTGCTCAAGGTGACAAATGTGTTTTCCCTCTACAATACTGTCTTAGCAATGAGCACTTTATGTGCTTTTTCTGAACCAGAATTAGAATCAGAACTAGACACTTCACTAGCAATATTGCCTTTGTTTTTCTTCTGTGTTGTGCCTTTATCTTTCTTGTTTTGCTTGTTTTTGAACCAACACCGATTGGTGTCATGGTTGTCCTTTTTACAATGCAAGCAAAACCTCTTTTGAGATTTCTTTCCCTTACCTTTTGAGGATGATCCTCCCTTTTGAAAGTTTCCTTTCTTCTTATCACCCTTATAGTTTGAATAAAGTGCATTGTTCGACACTTCATCGCTTTGGAGTTGATTTGCTTCCTCAGTTTGAAGCAAATTGACTAACTCCACAAAGGTGACTGATCTTTGTGAAACATTAAGGGATGTAATCAACATTTTGTAGGATTCGGGAAGGGCTCTCAAGATTACTGAAGTCAAAATGGTGTCTTCAACTTTGGCCCCTAAAGCATTAAGCTTAGACTTTAGATCTGCCACTCTGTAGAGGAATAGTTCTACTGATTCACCTGACTTCATATGGAGTGTATGAAGTTGTGTTTGAAGGTTTAGAACAATTGATTGATTCTTACCTTCAAAAATGGTACTAAGTGCATCCCATGCAACTTTACCAATTTTAGCTTCACTTATGTGAGGTTGGATCTCATCAGTAGTTGCAAGGAGTATCAACATGAGAAGACGATTGTTCTTTTTGTCCCATGCTTTTTTATCTACTCCTGGTGATGCGGGTCTTGTTTCAGTGCCATCAACTAAATCCCACATGTCCTCTACAGTCAAGATGGCTTTCATCTTAGTTTTCCATGTTGAATAGTTAGGACCTTTTAGCAATTGTGTATCACTTAAGTATTTATTGATAGTTGCCATGATGAAGGTCCTACAATTTGTACTAAGATGATCTTTCTTTCACTCTTAAGTGATATTTAATGGCACCTGCCTAAAAATTCTCTTGAAGAGAGATAATCAGTTGGAGGAAATTAAGCCAAACAAATAAGAGATGAAAGATAATTCACTCAAAAAGATATTTAATGGCACCTGCCTGAAAATCCTCTTGAAGAGGGATAATCAGTTTGAGGAAATTAAGCCAAACAAATAGAGTGAATTAGGGGTTTTTGTTTTGTAGGAGAGAATATCAAGTGAATATTGGCTTTAAATATGTGCAATGGTTAACACAAATTTGTGAAATTTTGGGGTATGGAGTGTTCTTGATTCTATGACTTATAATTGCAAAAGAAATAATGCAATAATCAAACAAGAATGCCCACAAAATTCTTATCACCTAGGTGTCGGATGCAACCGAAAATGCACCTAATTTGCCAATGAAGGTGTCGAGTAAAATCGAAAATGCACCTTTTAATTTTTTGCAACAAAATATGAATGTGTGTTGTGCAAAAAATTGATATGTTTTTGTCTCCTCCTTGTCTTACAATTTTGCAAATAATGTGACAATAAACAATTGCCTATCTTTTCTAATTTTGCAAAATAAACAAGTTTGATTTTTCTTTTAAGTGCTCTTCACTTTTGTGTTACAAATTTGCAAAAGAAATACAATTTCTTGTCTTCCCCCCTTTGTTTTGCAAATTTAAAAAATAGCACTCCTTTCAAGACAAGTCGACACACGACCCGCGTTTGAAAGGCTTCCAGACCAGTCGACACACGACTTGGTTTATGTCTTCAACACTCGAAAAATAGTTTGAGCATGAGGATCAAAAATTCTTCTCAAGTTTGCAACAAAAAATTTGCAATATTATGTCTTATATCCCCTTTGGAGGAGAAAACAAAAGCAATAATTTTGTTATGTTGCAAAAAAAATCCTTTTCCTTGCCCAATTTTTAATCTTCTTGAAATGGTGAAGTTTATGTCTTTTCAAAAAATTGAAATGGCCTTAGGTTTTGCAATATAATATAGAGTTCCTATGTCTCTTTATCTCCAAAAATGTGGGAGAAAACTATAGGAAGGAGAGGAGGTATTGCAAAAAATTGGTGGTCTGGAATGATTTTCTAAGTTTTAATGCTTAAAGAATATGTTTAATGATGAAAAAATTTTCATATAGTATAGCTATTGGAAAAAAAAATCAATTTTAAAAAGAGAAAAAATTGATTTAAATAAGCCAATGCAGGCTAAACTATATAAAAAGATATAAAAAATATATATATTTTTAAAGCGAAAAGAACTTTAGAAAATCATGTTTATATAAAAAATTTATTTCTTTCCCAAAGAAGAGCGCGCGGGTCGAACCCAAGACCTCACGCGACGGAACGAGGGCAACAACCAATGATCCAAGTAGGCGGATCATGATAGATTCGTGAGCACTGCGAACTTTATCAAACACGGGGAGGTAAAGGTTTAAAAAAAAAAACTTCAATGTTTATCCCACATGCAGGCGGATTCAAGCAGCTAAGGGATTTAAAAAATGGAGGTCTCACCTCATACGTCGATTGCCTTCAAGAAATCGACTGACGCCCTTTTTGCCAGTTGCCCGCTAATCAGAGCCTACCACTTGTCGGTCCATGAGGTATGGATGAAATCGCTACTGCCATGTCACTCCAGGTGGATGCCATGTCACGTCAGGTCGATGCCACATCAGAACATGCCAGGTCGATGCCACGTCGGATCATGCCAGGTCGATGCCACATCGGCTTACGACTGCCAGGTCAGATCTAGGTCAGCGTGCCAGGTGGATTGTCCAGGACGGTCTGAGTCTACGACAAGTCAACGCCTTGAGATATGTGCTCGAGGTCGCGTGAATCGTGCTGATCATCAGATGAAGGAGGGCGCACCTGCCCTCTCTTCCCAGTAGCCGAATGTCGATCATCGAAGCTTGGTCTTCGGTCGTCGAGCCTGGTCCCAGACCTGTAGGAGGATGCGCCTGCCCTCCTTAGTGGGCCGAATTTGGACTGCCTATTAGGGTCAAGTGTCAATTTGTCATTAGAGTCTGGTCGAAGTCCATTCCTCGTCGGTTGCATTCGTTGTCAGCCTGTCTGTCTGTCTGATCCGTCAGTCCCGTTCTGGTCAGTTGTGTCCGTCGGGTGTCTGGTAGGCGCGTCTGAGTCCAGTCCAGTCTTATCTGTCTCATTTATTGCATTTGGTGGTCCACGTATAGTGTCAGAAGTCCATGTCCATCAGGTCCTCTTGCCTCGATTTCAGGTCAAGTGATGTCAACAGATCTTGAGGATAGATCCCACTCCTCGAGATTCGAGCCTTTGTGGGCCTAGCTCCTGCGCCAGCCAGGTGAGACAGCGTCAATGCCTCGGGAAGCATGCCAGGTTGGACAGTACCTCGAGAACCATGTTTGGTGAGCAATTGGTTACCTCATGCAGGCCTGTCTGAGATCCTCGACTCTAATGCCAATGTAGACAATAGTCACATAAATGATAATGAAATATTATTGATTCAACATTAGACTAGACTTAGGAATGTCGTAGCCTTATATAGGTTACAAAATAGATTAATAAACTACCTTAGCACTAATCACGCTAACAATAAGCGTAGAGAGAGACATGCTTCTAACCACTAACCTAGGGTAGAGAAGTATGATTAAACAACTAACCTAAAATATGTGACCTATGATATTTTAGGTATTAATCTAGGTTAACCAGTAGATATTTTGGAACAGTAAATATCTCCATGGTTATGCAGTAAAAAGTAAATGTAATAATCTATGTAGTATAATGCAATATACTACCTATTTTACCTAGTGGATTAAAAGGGTAAATATCCCAAAGAATGGAATATTACTCTAACATGATCAAGCAACAATGCTCCGTATGTGCTTTAAGATCATGTTGGATTTTACAATACTTTGCCTAAATTAATAGAAGTTGATATCAACTTAAGTCATATAACAACAAACTAGACAAAGAAAAAAAAGAGCAATAATATACAAGATACGATGTTTTCCCTTAGGCACCCACACAAACTATCAAGAAAAGATCAATATGGTCTAATATAACACGTGGATGATGGATATAAACATCATATCCTTAATAACTAATTACAAATTAATTTACTTAATCCTTCATGAGTTTAGAGAAGGTTAATTGCATAATGGACCAAAAGGTCTATTATGTGAAATCTTTTTGAATGGATGAATACCCTATGTGTTAAGAAGATATATCTCATTTTAGATCTGTATTATAAAGGGTCATAACCATTCATATGAATAAGAAAATGGATGAATGGATATCCTCTCCACCAAAGAAATATATCTTTTCAAAGACTTAGTATTATAAAGGGTCATCACCATTCATAACCCCTCTCCCCACCGAAAAAAAAAACATTAACCTATGAATAAGGCAAGCTAAATATATAAGATAATATTAGGATATAATATAAATATATTATAAAAAATATAATAAAACAATGGTTAGGTTCATTATATTCCTACTTATTGTAATCAAAATTTTCAATTACCAATAAATATCTTTTCATGAGTTGATTCCTTGCAAATTTCTTTACGAATTTACGAATCTACCCAAAATAGAGATTTTCTTTTTTGAAAGATAGAGAAAATATACGACAATATGAACATTGTAAATAATCAGGATATTATCCTCACATGTTGTTGAGAGGAGTTGGAGAGCATATGGGTAGTTAAACCTCTCTAGTTGCTGAGAGGCCCAAGTTCTAATCTCTCGCCTCACATGTTGCGGATATGTTATGTAATGGTTCCCTCGTGGTCACAGTCTGTTTACCCCTTGTGGCCACCACAAAAAAAAAAAAAAAAAATAATCAGAATATTATCTCATATTAATCCATCCATCTTATTGAACTTGATAAGGTATTGAATTTGAGTTGGGATCCTGCGAGCTTTTCCTTTAATCTAGAATACAGAGTGTATTTAAAAAAATTTCATATATAATTTATTTTAAAAATATTAAAACCTTTGTCTGAATTTTTTATGAGAATAATTACCTTAATTAAAATGTATGTAAAATTTTATTTTAAAATTCTTAAAAAAATAATTTATAAATTGAAATTTATTTTAAATATATGTTTATAATAGTTATAATTGTCTCGTAAATACCTATAAGTTTGAAAACATGCTTAATGCTACTGTAAATATAATCTTTTATTAAAAAGAACTTAATTATCACACTACCCTAATAAAAATAAACCTAATTATAATTCTCCAATTGATCAATTTCTTTATCGTTATAAAAGGAAATCTTATAATTGTAATCTATTTTTGTGGTCTCCACCTAAGAAGATTCTCCAGCGCTCAGATCGCTCCCACCCTTCCAAGAAAAAGCGAATAGCCAGACAAAACTTACACATGCGTAATAATTTTTTAGAAGTAAGTACTTGGTATTGATATTTTAAATAAATAATGGTCTAACTTGTTAAAAAAAAACAAAAATTCTACAATTTTTTAGGTTATTCCATGGAAGCCCTTTGGAAACAAGTACAAAGCTTTAGTTTGTACAAAACACGTCACAAGCCGACACTCGACTTCATTTTGGAGAAGTTATAAAATTTGGATTGTAGAAGCGATGAAAATAGTGTGGACCCCACTTCAACATCTTTATTCGATTCGCAGGAGTGCAAACGGGAAAGCTTTGACTCAAGTTCAAACGCCATGCCCTCAAAGCCCAGGAAGATTCTCGCTCACAAGCTCGATATTCCCATCCTTCTTGCCTAAGTGGCAGATATTCCTAAGGAAGAATTTCCCAGAAATAAATTTGTCTTTGGAAACAGCATTCCCTTGAACCAACCAACAGACTCCTTGGGATACCTCTTTAGATTATCCTTATAATCTACGTAATGTAGACCAAACCGCGCCGTATATCCCATTGCATATTCAAAGTCGTCCATCAGTGTCCATACAAAAAAGGCCCGAGTGTTTGTTCCGTTCCTTCGCATTACAACAACCCCAAAAGAAAATTAATTAAATTGGCTTCAATTAACAAAATCTTGGCTAGTATAAAGTATGCAGTTTGGTACGAGAATAAGGTCAGGTATGTACATTATAGCTGCAAGCATTGATTGGAGGTAGTCATGATAGTAATCTATTCTATCTCTGTCCTTCAAAGCCTCCGTTATCGAAATCGACTCATTGTTTACTTCCGGAAATCCTTCATGGAACACACAGCATATAAATAGGAAGATTACATATTACTTTCTTCTCAACATGAAACATTTCGGGGAAAAAGTACTAACCGGACTCTGCGACGATAACTGGAGGATTGTTATAGCGAATTTTGATGTACTCCAGCAATTCTTGAAAACCACTTGGCACAGAGATGAATCCTCCAACCTTCGACTGTTTTGAAGAAATTCATCAATCAATCAGTGACATTTCGTTTCAGTTTCAGACCCAATCTTATTATCACATCTACAAGAATTATCAGTTGGCTTACCATCTTGCCAATAGGAATACCATCCCTCTCCACTGTTATTTTTCAGCAAACATTAGGATTATTAGCTCTACATTATAGCTTAACATTTACCAAAGTAGAACGAAAGGAAATCTTATTTCAATCAAGCGTTGCTATATATCCCGAACTATTACATATATGTTATAACCTGAACTTTAACGGTTAACACAACATTAAAGACGAAATGCGTGTATTCTACCTGCCGTTTGACAAGACAAGTCTGTAAAGTAATCTCTTTCCTCGGGAATCGTACGGCGAGGGAAATTTTTCACATAAACGGTTGAGTAGTGGTTAAGGCCCATAAAATCAAACGATTGTCTCAAATCCCGAACTTGTGTCTCTGAAAATAATGGCAAGCGGGAACCCACGATCTGTCGCATGACTTTGGGATAGTCTCCAAATACAAGCGGATCTAGGAACCTGTTACCGTGTCAGATATCTTTTACATTATGTTAACTTTTTTAACAACATCTACTCCACCAATATCTACTTATACATAATATCATTGTATAACATCCTAAAACGTTACCAAACTATGAAACATAAAATGAGAGGGTAAAATATGCAGGCTACTTACCAACCGATGTTGAAGTCGACCATTCTTTGAGTGGCGGCTATGTCTACTGTTTTGTTTGTTAGTGGTCGAAACCACTGAGCCAAAGTTACAATGCCTATAGACCCCATTTGCTTAGGCTGTTAATGAAATAAAATCAGATGAATGCATTGGCGTGCGTCACTCCTAATTTAAATATAATAACTTTTTACAAATACAGAGTATGGTACATATTAGACCATCGGGTATAAGCGGTATTCTGGTATACATAACTGTAAGAGCAGCCGGGCACATTGAGGTATTTGTAAGTGCATACCTGGTACTTATGTCTGTACAGCTTCACGGCGGCAACATGAGATAAAAGCATGTAATGCGCCGCCAGATACGGCTCCGTTGATGAATTTCCAGTCTTGCAACGCCCTGCTCGGATGGAGCAGTGCTTTGGAGCCATAATGCCTATGTCGTACCCCGTAGAGGCCAATACATTTGGCTCGTTAAACGTTATCCAATTTTTTACGCGGTCACCGAACTCTCTGAAGCACACGTCAGCATATGCCACAAAATCCTCCCTGCCATTGATATGTATTCTCCAACTCTCTCAAAGAAACCCCGTAATCGTGCATACAAGTAGTAGCATATTCCTAAGGAAGAAATAGTTGTGATTACAGAAGGTGAGACTTACACTATTTGGGGGTTGATCCAGCCCCCGTATGCGTCTTCCAGCGACTGAGGTAAATCGAAATGATGTAGTGTCACGAACGGTTGGATGCCTGATATATATATATATATATATATATATATATATATATCAGGCAGCGATTTCACATAATTTATTGATTCACACAAAACCAGTAAACTTAGACCCAGCTAACTTCAGAACAGGTGAAACGGAATATGTCATTGAAAATAATTAAAAGGGACATTGAAATAGGTTAAAATTCAAGAAGATCCATTATGAAAAATTAACAATAACAATTCAATACCATGGTTAAGAAGTTCATTGATAAGGTTATTGTAATACTCCACGCCTTTTGGATTGACAGCTCCGCGCCCATCTAGGATCCAATTTACAGATATCAATCAATTGAATCATATATTTAAACAACAATTAAATTTATGACATTAGCACCGGAGAGAGAATCGGTCAAATGACTCAAAAAACAATTAAATTTATGACATTAACACCATAGAGAGACGATACCAGGAATAAGGCGAGGCCAAGAGATGGAAAAGCGGTACGCATCCAAACCCATTTCATAGATTAATTTAACGTCCTCCTGTAAAATTCGAAGAAAATCGGTACACATGCTCTGCCTTTGTACAAAACCAAACAACACTCACTACGAGGGTATTGCAAAAAAAGACCTTATATCTGTGATATTCATCCACAGCAACGTCTCCCGTGCTCTTATCCCTCTCATTTCCTGCGATTTTTGGCATATCGATACAATTAAACAATCCTTACACACAACATAGGCCTAATTTCCCTGCGAAGGAATTAAAATGAACGAGCAGACCTGCATGCGTAAACGTATCCCAGATGCTTGGTCCCTTCCCGTCCTCGGCTGCCGCGCCTTCGTACTGTCAACCCAAACCCCAAATCAGAACACAAAGAAAGGTTGTAGCGGGTGCCTGTTGATAAACAGAATTTAAAAAACAAAAAATGTAACTTCAATAAAACATAGGTACCTGATAAGCAGAAGAGCTTGCACCGAACACAAAATTTACGGGGAAGTCATTTCTGTGGAGGCCTAACGTTATTCCCAAGCATTCGGCCCACATAAGAAAGACAATATACCATACTCTTTGTGCCATCTCTTCAATCCAATGGAAATTGTGAACTGTAACTGTAGTGTGAGGGGTAGGGTGGGAGGAATTAACGGCGCAGGTGACCTAATATACTGGAACTTGTTTCCTATTTGAAGAAAGTCGCTGCCACTGAGAATGGGCCACTGATTCCTTGCAAAGGCCGGAAGGAATTATCACAAAATGGAAAATTGTCAGCTGGTTTTATTGCGCTCTCATGCAATGAATGACGTTATATTTGCAGGCTCAGGTTTTGCTCTCTTGATGGTGTATGCGAATGTCACCCTGAAGGGTTTCACTTGGACAACTGTGTGTTTTTTATTTTGACGGGTGTTAAAGGCACCTGTGCGTTTTTTATTTTGAGGGTTAAAATCCTTTTTATCTTTTTACCAATCACCATAATGTGAAACTAAGAAACTCTCTATCCTTTTACCACTCACCATACTACCAAGAAACTTGTGAGTCTTTCTTTCTCTTTCGTCTTTTTAACACCGTACTCTCAAGAAACTCGTGGGTTTTTTTCTTGATAATGTGAACCAAACACCGTACTCTCAAGAAACTCGTGGGTTTTTTTCTTGATAATGTGAACCTAAGGAACTCTTTTGTTTTCTAACCACTGCACTCTCAAGAAACTCGTGGGCTTTTTTTCTTGATAATGTGAACCTAATACCTTTTCTTAGAGAGCTATAGAGTGGACACGACAGCGACAGGTGTAGGAAGTCGGGTGGTTTCTTTGACAGGTGTTTTGTTTTTATTTTTATTTTAGTTTATTATTTTGTTACATTAATTATTAAATTATTTTGTGCATTGCAATGTTTTAAAGTAATCTTACCACTTTTACGTCACCTCTACATGTCATGTCATGATCGATCGATCATTTGGTCAATGCTTTTTTTTTTTTAACGAAAATGAAGTCTTTGTTAACGAAAAGAAAAAATTATCTTCTTAAATCTAATTTTAGATATAATTACTACTATTAAAAAATATATATATAAATAAATATTATTTGAAAAATAAAAATGTTTATGATCTAATGATGAAAATGTTAAAAGAGAAAGATGTAAGATATACATAAGAGAAATGAAAAAGAGGACATGTACTTTTTACATTTATGTAACTTAAGATAAAGTTTTTGTTTTAGAATATGAGATACATATTAGAAGAAAGAATTTTATTTTGTAAACGAGGGTATAAACCCAGTGAGTGAACTTTAATATTTATTAAATGATATTAATTTAATGATTAAATTTTTAGATTTTCAAGGAAGACACTTAGATTCAAATCTTATCAGGTTATATATGTATAATAATCAAGTTATTGTAAAGTCATTATGTGTTCATGATGTAATATTACAAAAAATATAGAAAATAAGAGTATTTATCGTCCAAATTAAAAACCAAAAAATCAACATTGCAAAATAAAAATAATTGAATTAGATTTGGAGTTGGCAATTAGGGTGTTTTGTAAAGTTCATGTCTCATAGAATTTTTAACCTTATAGATGTGAAGTGCATAATAATAATTAAATGAACTATATTGCTATTTTAGTCTTAAAATATTTATAAAAATTATTTAAACGAGAAAAAGTAAAAATATTTATCATCAAAATCAATATAACAAAAATAATAATAATTAAATTAAATTTTGAAACTAATCATCAAACTATTTTATAACGTCCATGTCTTATAAACTTTCTTTAACCGTTGGGAGAAAAAGCCTTATATTCCATTCTCCAATGTTCAATTATGTGTACACACTTGTATAATAAAAACAACATACACACTAATTTCAATATTTACTTATAAATCCCTTGCATTTTGGTCCCTATAAGTCTAGGAGTCACACCAACAACATGTGAACATATGATACTTCCTATCCTTGAGCAAATCCTTATGTTGTTATAAAGGCAATTAAGTTATATTATCAAAAATATCAATCTAGACAACAAATTCAGAATAAAACTCATATGGCATGGTTGCATTGGCTAAGTTATGATGACATTAAACATATTTTTACGATGATTTGGAGATAGGAGATATAATATCTAGTTAGACAAAACAAGATGAAAGAGATTTATTTCTAGATCATGCTTCTCAAATCTGAAATGGATTGTCTAATAGATTATTAACAATATACATCTTGGTTAGACTAAACCATTGACTCCAAATAAATTTTTCTCGATTCATATAAGATTAATTTCTATAAATATTTAAACCATGTTGCACATGTCTTCAACCACTATTTGCAATATTTTGACTATACCAAAAAGTGAACTTTCAATTTTAAATAAGAATTTAGCTTTTAACTAGTTTTCCAATGTGAGATTAAGTGTTGAGTTCTTCCATCACAAATATCAAAGGCATCGAAGCTGACTATGCTAATACTCTAGAAAACCCTTTCAATTCCATGTAATCAATTAAAAAAATGATATGCAACCTAACTATGCTAATACTATAGCATTGGAATCATTGTAAGAATTGTTTGAAGAGGAGAAAGTATGTAAAATAGGAGTATTCATCATTAAAATTAGAAACCAAAAATCAACATTGCAAAACCAAATTAACTTAATTAGATTTTGGGGTTGGCAATTAGAGTTTTTTTTTTTAAAGTTAATGTCTCATAGACTTTTTAACCTTATAACCTTATATACGAAGAGTATAATAATATTTAAACTAACTATATTGATACTTTAGTCTTAAAATATTTATAAAAATTATTTAAATAAGAAAAAGTTAAAAAAGTAAAAATATTTATTATCAAAATCAATAAAACAAAAAATAATGATTAAATTAAATTTTAAAACTAACCATCAAAATATTTTATAACATTCATGTCTTACAAAATTTCTTTAACCTTTGGTTATCAAAAACCTTATATTCCATTCTACAATGCAAGAGGGAAATGATATAAATGTTCAATGATGTGTACACACTTGTATAATAAAAACAACACACACTAATTACAAGAGTTGTTTATAAATCTGTTACATTTTGGTTCCCACAAATCAATTTCATGGAGTCACACCAACATCGCATGAACATCAAGAGACTTCCCATCCTTGAGTAAATTCATATGCTCTTATAGAGGAAATTAAGTTATAGTATCAAAAGCATCAATCTAGACAACAACTCAAGAATTAAACTCGGATGATATGGTTGCATTGGCTAAGTTATGATGGCATTAAACATATTTTTACCAATAATTTGTTGTTGTAGGTCCAAGGTGATCAATCCTGACCACACGTGGGATTGTACACTCCCAATCCTACCAAGAGCCACAAACTATGCCTTTCAGTGTTCTCACCTATATAAGACAACACAACACGACACAATGAAATGTTTTTGTATTTTTCAATATGTTAGTAGAACACACACATGCACATAACATTTGTAATGAAAGGAAACCTAATATAACCACAAGAGAACGTCCATACATTATCACCAAACACTTTTAGAGAAAAAACCATATCTTTATTCATACACCCACTACCAATTACATTACATTACATCTCTTCCTAAGGGTATAACAGATACATGTCGATTCTGGCTCTATTGATAATGACCAACTACTACTCCCTTATATTACATGGATCATTTCACTCTAGGACTCAACTCACAACCCTCCTAGGGTCTCAAGGAGGTGTGTAGACCTCGAGCCTAACAAAAAGACCATAAACATTCCATGGAACACCATGCCCACTCCTAGCCATATTTCATAAGTGCCCTAGAAATCAAGCCTATTAGGGATAGCCTTTGACACTTAGTGCCACACTAAACAAAGCACACAAGATGTCCACACCCAAAAATTCATGATTGGTCCCACACAATCCCTTTAACACTATCCAAATGTTATAACACAACCCACAATGCCTCATAAGAAAAAAATTAACTTGGCCCTCATAGTCTCTTCTAGCTCAGTCTATGAACAATACTTGACACTTACCACATCACAAGAACAAGGCACCAAAAACCATGTCATAACTCATTCTATAACATCCTCCTGAAGTACAAGAGCAACAAGCATGACATCCTTCTCATACCACATCTTATAGCCCAAGCACAAGTAAAAGGGGTGCACAATCAATACTCCATAAGACGTCACTTATTCCAATCCTTATCCATACAATTATGCTTAACCATCGAACCCCATCGAGATTCAGGGCACATAAACTAGAAAAATTGCCCCCGTTATTTTTTCCCACCCTTTTACTCACACTTTTCAAGATTGGGAAGCTACTTGTTTCTTTTTGCCTTACTAGTGTCATCATGCACCCACTCATGGAATTGGTGTCTTAAGACCTCAAGGTGTGGAGGGAGGTTGAGACAAACCATTCCCACATAGACTCCCCCACTTGAAATAAACAATACCCTCATTGCTATGGACATCTTTGTTGTATATTATTAGAGAAACCTTCCTTCGTATAGGTAACCTTTCCCACATCTACCATAATTCCATGCAACCCTTCACTCTACTTTATAGTTTCATAGTTACCGCACCCATGGATAGGATCCTCTTCTCAAGCTCACCACTCTGATAGCTAATGCCAAATACTCCAACACAAGATGCCTTATGTCACAAGAGAAAGCTATTACCCATTTCCAACACAACACCCTATTGCATAAGGTCAAAAACATCCACAGGCTCTCTATATACAAATTTTCCATCAACCATGACTTGCTACCATGACAATCCTTTCCACCTCCACATTAAATATACCCTCTTCACTCTACAATCTACATAATCAATCCTTCCAAAGACACATAAGCACCTTAGGGCTCACAACCTATTAAGGCCTATCTTTGGTGATCAATGCCACAAGGACCAGATACACAGTCTCCAGACACAACTTGGATGATTCTTAGACACACCATATAAATTACCTCAAACACCAACTTAGACCATCCTTGGGCTATCTAGACACCACACATGGCTCTAATACACAACTAACACAACCCCTAACACATACAAACACATGGGAATACCACACACAAACATGACATACAACCTTATGTTTTGATACCAACTATCATGGAGCCAGGGTGAATAGTCTTGATCATACAAGGCACATTACAACCCTAAAGTGAAGAATAGCATTGTAATATTGAGTTCTAGAATTATGTATATCAAATACATCGAAGCTAAAGTTAAGAGGTTGGTAATTTTAAGTTGAATCTGATGTTGACAAATCTTATGTATATGTAGTAATTTCAAATTTTAATACATAGCCCTTAAATGGATGATTCAATTGTTGTCTTAGTATATGTAGACCTTTGTGGAATTTGTTTTCATCAAAGAAAAATAGTTATTTCTTCTAAGATAAGAATGAATATATGTGGGACAACGTTAGGGTAATAGTTTTTAGAAAAACATTTACTCTTTCAAGAGTTATATTTTTGCAAAGGGTTATCTGATTCAGATAACATTTGGACCAATTTTATGAATTTTAAAGAGCTTTAAAATGAGTGGTCATTTGAAGGAATCCAAACAATATTAAGGGATATATACAATCCTATGAAATTATCCTTTTAAAACAAGGGCAATGATGATTTTTCAAGTCGTGAGAAATGAAATTATAAATATCTATTAGCTAGGGTTCAGGTGATGGAAGGAGCAATGGAGGGCTAGGGCATTAGCCAGACCTAACATTCTATCTGAGCATAAAAAAAATTAGCTCACTTCCATTTATACCTTCAATATTGTAGAATTTTTGCATGTAGATTATTGTAAGAAAATTTAAATAGATATTGAGTTATAGGTTCCTTCTCATAGACCTATTTATATCAAAATACTTAAAAGCATCCTTAGTATTAGAGGTTAGGGAGGACCTCACAAAGTAATGATCTTCATTGCTCAAAGATAAGGTAATAATTGGTAAATTTAATGGGTTTTGGCCATGCGATTCATCTTTGAGAAAATGGATTGATAAGAGATAGAAGTCTCTAAGAATGAGTCTATCATTTCTTCCCAAAGGTTTTTTCCTAGCCATTTTCTATTCCAAAGAGGAAAGCGATAGAATCCTAAAAGGGGGTTCTTGGTTTATGAGAAGAACATGACTCGTCCTTACCTATTGGTATGAATGCTTTGCATCCAAAAATGTAAATAAATCCCCAGTACCAGTATAGGTTAGGATGTATGGGTTACCATTTGAAGTCTATGAAATGGATACCTTCAAGGCTATAGGCAACACTATGGGAGAATTATTTGAGATTTCATAAACTACAAAAGATAGAGTCTTGTCTATTTATGTTTGGATATTGGTCATTGATTTATATCAATAAACCTTCATTAGAATCAATAATTTTTAAGTATAGGGGTAATTTATGGACCCAAATCATGGATTATGAAAATATATCTTTTGGATGTAGATGATGTCATAAGGTGGGGCATATTGAGATATCATGTCGTAAGAAGATTCCAATAGAAACATATGTAGAAAATCACAAGAGATACTTACAAATGGATATGGATGAGGATGGTTTTCAATTTCTAAAAAATAGGTCTAGATAGATAAAATTAAATAAATAGTGGAGACCAATAAGTAAGGATATTGAAAAATACCATTTCTTTTGAGGCTAAACCCTATGTTGAAAGAGCCTAGAGGACATGGTACTATAGGATCAAAATATAAAAAAAAAATTGTCTACTCAGTATGAACCTAATTTAGGGATGAACATTCTTTTTGAACCTAAGGAATGTGCATCGGATTTATTCACCATTCAAAAGAAGAAAAGTGGTAGAGAAAACATAGTGTTAGATGTTAATACCTCTAACATTAACAAGGAAATACCAAAAAATGAGCAGGATAAATCAAAATCTTGCTTAGCAAGGTTAGGAGAAGATAAATCTAATGAAAAGGAAAGTTAGGAAAGAATATTAAGGAATAGAATAATAAGACGTACTTTAAATAATAGCAAGGAAAAAAGAGTAAAATCTTCAAATTATCAAGCAAGAGTTAGGGAAGAAAAAATAATTATAGATAAAGGAACATGATCTAAGTTGGTTGAACTTCTCTTTACCAAACAACAAAATGATATTGATAATTTGTAGGAGAGGCCAACAACCCCTGATGAGACATGATTACCATCTCATTGAAAATAAAGGGTGTTAATTCCCCCTCAAAGTAGAGTGTGTATTAGGGACCTCTATTTAAGGAATAAGTTTAATATTCTATATATCTAGGAAATTAAAAACAAAGGGAGGAGTTCCTAATACTATGAAGCAATATGGGAAATATGTGAATGGGATGTTGTGGATTCAAGAGGAGTGGTAAGGAAAATTCTAACATGTTGGAATCTAGTTAGTACCTCCTGAGAAACCATTCATAAAACTAGACGTTGGATAGCCTCATTAGTCACAAGTTTTTTTGTAGATATTCATTTCATCCTTATCAATGTTTATGGACCTATAAATCAATTAAACAAATTAGAAGTATGAAGTGGTATTAAATCCTTTATGGGAAGTAAAGACTACGAAACCCAATTTATGATCATAGTAGATTTTAATGCCACATATAAGTTGATGAAAAATTTGGGGGAATTAAGAAATTAACCCAAAGTGTGAGAGATTTCTCAGTTTTTATTCAAAACAATAATCTATGGGAGGTTGAATTTGAAGAGGACAACTATACATGGACCAAAAAGATAGGCTAGAACCTGATCACAAAAGATAGACAACCACGTACTCTCATATCATTAGCTATATGAAGGGACTTGAGCTAAAATTAATACCTTGACAAGGATTGGTTTAGATAACTCACTAATAAGAGTTAAAATGGTGGTAAGTAAATTTAAAAAAATTATATTTTAAATATGAGGTGGGAAGACCATCCTCAATTTATTGATATGATAGAGCAAATGTGTAATTCTTCAAAAAATAGTGGGTTGTATACACTTTCAAAAAAAATTAAATAAAAGATTAAAATAATGGAACAATAACACTTTGGAAATATTTTTGAGAAAAAAGAACAATTAAAAGAGAAACTTTCAAATTTTTTAAAAGGTAAGCATGATAATCCAAGCTTGGAGGAAAGGGTTTTTCTTAGTGAATATCATAATATTTTGAGTAAGAAAAAAAAATGGATATTAAAATTGAGACAGACTTGGTTAATAGGAGATAGAAACACAAATTTTTTCATAGGATGGTAATTGTACACAATTAATCATCCAGAATTAGTAGAATTAAATCAGTAGAAGGGTTTTGGATTGAAGGCCAAAGAAAAATAAAAAATGAGGTAATGTTTTTTTATAGAATATTCTAGGACCAAAGTAAACATTATAGAATGAACTACTACTAATTATAGAATAATCTAGGATTGAATTTCATTATAGAATATTATAGAATGAACACCTATAATAAGTACCTTCACTTATAATAGATGAAGACAATAGCAAACTGATGGAGCTTATATTTTGGAAGAAGTTCATTCAACTCTTTTCTCTTTCTATAGAATTCTATTAGTATACTTGGAAAATAGTGAAGGACTCTTTATTGGTAGTAATGGAATAGTCCAGGGTAAAACAATATATACCTTATAAAATAAATGCAACATATCTTATCCTGATTCCAAAAACAAGAATTTAGAATTGTTTGATTCATTAAGGACCATAAGCCTATGTAATATGGCATATAATCTCCAAAGTGATGATAAATTGGTTAAGACCACTATTAGACAAAATTAGTTCAAAAGAATAAAGAGGGTGTGTGAAAGGAGATAGATTTTGGATGGGATCATAGTAGCTTATGAAGTAATGCAACTAATAACTTCTAGAAAAGAGAGAACAATGATCTTAAAACCTAATATGAATAAAGGATATCGTAGGGTTAAATAGAATTTTAATTTTACAGTATTAAAAAAGTTTATATTTGGAAAGAAATAGGTTGAATAGATTAAAGCTTGTGTCTGTATAGTATCATATCTAGTGTTAGCAAATGGATTAGTAACATAATCATTTAAAGCCAAGAGGGGTCTTAGAAAAGAAGATATTCTATCACTATATTTGATCATTATTATGGTAGTTATTGGGAGGGAAATTGAATAAGGCATACAAATATGAGCTAATAAGTGGACTTAAGGCTAGTAATAACATCAACAACATCACCCATCAACAATTTGTAGATGATACAACTATTTTTGGGAGGAAAAAAATATGAGAGAGATTTATTTCTAGATCATGCTTCTAAAATATGAAATGGATTGTCTAATAGATTATTAACAATATACATCTTGGTTAGACTAAAACATTGACTCCAAATATTTTTTCCTCGATTCATATAATACTAATTTCCAAATAATTTTTCCTCGATTATTAACAATATAAATCTTGGTGCCCTAGAAATCAAGCTTGTTAGGGATAGCCTTTGATACTTAGTGCCACACTAAACAAAACACACAAGATGTCCACATCCAAAAATTTATGATTGTTACCACATAGTCCCTTTAGCACTATCTAAATATCATAACACAACCCACAATGCCTCATAAGAAAAAGATCCACTTGGCCCTCATTGTCCTTTCTAGCTCAATCTATGAACAACACTTGACACTTAGCACATCACAAGAACAAGGCACCAAAAATCATGTCATCGCTCCTTCTAGAACATCCTCCTGAAGTACAAGAGAAACAAGTATGTCATCCTTCTCGTACCACATATTATAGCCCAAGCACAAGTAATAGGGGTGCACAATCAATACTCCCTAAGAGGTCACTTATTCCAGTTCGTATCCACCCAATTGTGCTTAGCCATCAAACCCCATTGAGATTCAAGGCACATAAACTAGAAAAACTACCCTCACTATGTTTCTCACTCTTTTACTCACACTTTTCAAGATTGGGAAGCTACTTTTATTTTTTCCCCTTACTAGTGTCATCATGCACCCACTCATGGAATTAGTGCCTCACGACCTCAAGGTATGGAGGGAGGTTGAGACAAACCATTTTCCCATTTAAGAGTTATAAGATTTCATAAGGTGGAACAATTTTAGGGTAATAGTTTTTAGAAAAATATTTCATCTTTCAAGAGTTATTTTTTTGTAAGGAGTAATCTTATTCAAATAACATTTGGATCAATTTTGTGAAATTTAAGGAGCTTTAAAATGAGTTGTCATTTGAAGGAATCCAAACAATATTAAGGGAGATATACAACCCTACGAAATTAGCAAGGGTAATGATGATTTTTCAAGTCATGAGAAATGAAATTATAAATATCTAATAGCTAGGGTTCAGATGATGGAAGGAGCAATGGAGGGCTAGGACATTAGCCATGCCTAAAATTCTATCTAAGCATGAAATTTGTTAGCTCAGTTCCATTTATCCCTTCAATATTGTAGGATTTTTGCATGTATATTATTGTAAGAAAATTTAAAAGGATATTGAGTTATTGTTTCCTTCCCATAGACCTATTTATAGCAAAATACTTAAAATCATCCTTAGTAGTAGAGGTTAGGGAGGACCTCACAAAGTAATGAACTTCATTGCTCCAATATAAGACAATAATTGGTAAATATAGTGGGTTTTGGTCATGGGATTCATATTTGAGAAAATAGATTGATAAGAGATAGAAATCTCTAAGAGTGAGTCTATCCTTTTTTTCCAAAGGTTTCTTCCTAGCCATTTTCTATTCTAGAGAGGAAAGATATAGAATCCTAAAAGGGGGTTCTTGGTTTATGAGAAGAACATGACTCTTCCTTACCTATTGGTATGAATTATTTACACCTAAAAATGTAAATATATTCCTAGTACCAGTCTAGGTTAGGATGTATGGATTACCCATTGAATTTTAGGAAATAGATACCTTCAAGGCTATAGGAAACACTATGGGAGAATTATTTGAGATTTCATAAACTACAAAAGATAGAGTCTTGTCTCTTTATGTTTGGATATTGGTCATGATTGATATCAATAAACCTTCAATAGAACCAATATTTTTTAACTATAGGGGTAAGTTATGGATCCAAATCATGGATTATGAAAACATATCTTTTGGATGTAGAAGATGTCATAATATAGGGCATATTGAGAGATTGATATCAATAAACCATCACTATAATTAATAATTTTTTAAGTATAGGGGTAAGTTATGGATCCAAATTATGGATTATGAAAACATATATTTTGGATGTAGAATATGTCATAAGGTGGGGCATATTGAGAGATCATGCCCTAATAAGATTCCAACAAAAACATATGTATAAAATCACAAGAGAAACTTAAAAAATGGATATGGATGAGGATGGTTTTCAACTTTCAAAAAGTAGGTCTAAATAATGGAAACCAATAAGTAAGGATATTGAAAAAATACCAATTATTTTGAGGCTTTAGCCTATATTGAAAAAAAAAATTAGAGCTTAGAGGACATGGTACTATATGATCAAAATATTAAAAAAAAATTGTCTACTCAGTATGAACCTAATTTAGGGATGAACATTCTTGTTGAACCTAAGGAATGTGCATCATATTTTGAATACTTTCTTACCATTTACCATTCAAAATAAGAAAAGTGGTAGAGAAAACATAGTGTTAGATGTTAATACCTCTAACATTAACAAATAAATACCAAAAAATGAGTAGGATAAATCAAAATATTCCTTAGCAGGGTTAGGAGAAGATACATCTAATTAAAAGGAAATTTATGAAAGAATATTAAGGAATAGAATAATAAGACGTACTTTAAATACTAGCAAGGGAAAAAGAGGAAAATCTTCAAATTATCAAGCAAGAGTTAGGGAAGAAAAAATAATCATAGAGAAAGGGACATAGTCTAAGTTGGTTGAACTTCTCTTTACCAAACAACAAAATGATATTGATAATTTATAGGAGAGGACAACAACCCCTAATGAGACATGATTACCACCTCATTGAAAATAAGGGGTGTTAATGCCCCCTCAAAGTAGATGTGTATTAGGGACCTCTATTTAAGGAATAAGTTAAATATTTCTTTATATCTAGGAAACTAAATAACAAAGGGAGGAGTTCCTAAAAATATAAAGCAATATGGAAAAGATGTGAATGGGATGTTGTGGATTCAAGAGGAGTGGTAAGGAAAATTCTAACATGTTGGAATCTAGTTAGTACCTCCTGTGAAACCATTCATAAAACTAGATATTGGATAGCCTCATTAGTCACAAGTTTTTTTGCAGACATTCATTGCATCCTTATTAATGTTTATGGACCTATAAATCAATCAAAAAAATTATAAGTATGGAGTGAGATTAAATCCTTTAAGGTAAGTAAATACCAAGAAATCCAATTCATCATCATAGTAGATTTTAATGCCATATCTAAGCTAACGAAAAATTTGGGGGAATTAAGAAAATAACCCAAAGTGTGAGAGATTTCTTAATTTTTATTCAAAACAATAATCTATGGGAGGTTGAATTTGAAGAGGACAACTATACATGGACCAACAAGACAGGCTAGAAGCTGATCACAAAAAATAGACAAATACATATTCTCATATATGAAGGAACTTGAGCTAAAATTAATACCTTGACAAGGATTGGTTCAGATCACTCGCTAACAAGAGTTAATATAGTGGTAAGTAAATTTTAAAAAATTATATTTAAATATGAGGTGGGAATACCATCCTCAATTTATTGATATGATAGAGCAAATGTGTAATTCTTCAAAAAATAGTGGGTTGTATACACTTCCAAAAAAAATTAAATCAATGACATCTAGATTAAAAGAATGGAACAATAATACTTTTGGAAATATTTTTGAGAAGAAAGAACAATTAAAAGAGAAAATTTCAAATTTTTAAAAAGGTGAGCATAATAATTTAGCCTTGGAGGAAAGGGATTTTCTCAGTGAATATCATAATATTTTGATTAAGAAAAAGAAATTTTGGATATTAAAGTTGAGACAAACTTGGTTAATAGGAGATAAATACATAAAGTTTTCATAGGATGACAATAGTACACAGTTCATCATATATATTAGTAGAATTAAATCAGTAGAAGGGGTTTGGATTGAAGGCCAAAGCAAAATAAAAAAAGAGGTAAGATTTTTTTATAGAATATTCTAGGACCAAAGGAAATATTATAGAATGGACTACTACTAATTATAGAATATTCTAGGATTGAAGTTCATTATAGAATATTATAGAATAAACTCCTAGATGAAGACAATAGCAAATTGATGGAGCCTATAATTTGGAAGGAGTTTATTCAACTCTTTTCTCTTTTGACAAGGATAAATCCCCAGGTCCAAATGGACTCTCTATAGAATTCTATTAGCATAATTGGGAAATAGTGAAGGACTGTTTATTGGTGGTAGTAGAACAGTCCAAGGTAAAACAATATGTACATTATAAAATAATGCAATATATCATATCCTGATTCCAAAAATAAGGATGTAGAATTATTTGATTCATTAAGGACCATAAGCCTAGTAATATGGCATATAATCTCCAAAGTGGTGATAAATTGGTTAATATCATTATTAGATAAAATTAATTCAAAATAATAAAGAGGGTTTGTGAAAGGAGATAGATTTTGGATGGGATCATAGTAGCTTATGAAGTAATGCATCTAATAACTTCTAGAAAAGAGAGAACAATGATCTTAAAAGTTGATATGAAGAAAGGATATGGTAGAGTTAAATAGAATTTTCTTTTTGCAGTATTAAAAATGTTTAGATTTGGGAAGAAATAGGTCAAATAGATTAAATATTATCTCTATAGTATCATATCTAGTGTTAGTCAATGGATTAGTAATAATCATTTAAAGCCAAGAGGGGCCTTAGACAAGAAGATCTTATATCACTATATTAGTTCATTATTATGATAGTTATTAGGAGGGAACTTGAAGAAGGCATACAAAGATGAGCTAATAAGTGGACTTAAGTCTAGTAATAACATCAACAAAATAACCCATCAAAAATTTGTAGATGATACAACCCTTTTCGGGAGGGAATAAAATGATGCCAGAGCTTTGAATAACTTATTAAAAGAATATGAATGACCATCAAGGGAGAAAGCTAATAGGACAAAATCTAAAACATATATTTTTTAAAACTCTAGCTAGAATAAAAGCAAGGATATGCAGGTTACTTCATATGGAGGAAAATTTACTAGCAACATATTTAGGGATGCCCTTATTTGAGGGGAGAATGATGATGGAATTGTAGAGTCCAGTATTAAGTAAACTTTAGACTAAACTATTGGCATGGAAAGGTAAATGGTTATCATTAGCTATAATAATATAGCTAATTAGTCTTATAGGCCATTCCAACATATTATATGTCCTTGTATATTATACCAAAATTGATAGAAAAAAGTTTAACCTAGATTATATGGTCATTTTTGTGGTCAGGATTACATGATTTTCCTTTGGTGCAATGAAGCAATGTGTGTGATCATAAAACTAGGGGATCTCTTGAATTAAAAGTTTTTACAGATGCAAACTTAGCTCTAAGGGTAAAATTAATTTGGATATTGTACAAAGAGAGTCAAAGACAATGGATAAGAATTACTTTAAGTGCATTGAGCCCAATGACCCAAACATAATATTTATTGCATTATCACTACCAAATGATTCTGCAATATAGAATGATTTAATATTTAGTGATTAAAGGCCTAAGATAAGTGGTGAGAACTAGAAAAAAATATTATTTGGATGGAGACTTGGTGTGATAAAAAATCACTCAATCTAGATTCAATTTTAAAACCATGGACGAGAACTCTTGGGACACTGCACGATAGTTTGGAAACTAATATTTTTATAGCAAAATAGTGAAGAACACAAGCTTATACTGAGAGGGGGGTGAACAGTATAGCGCCCACTTTTTACTTTCTTTCCAAACCAATATCAATTAGTGTCCTTAATTGCAATAACCAAATATAGCAGTGTGCATTAATGACATAGATAGCAATAGTAAACAAGTGCACAAATCACCACACACAATTGAGACACAAGATTTAACGTGGTTCCCCCAATGTGGGGTACTCCACAAGATAATATCCTTATAATATTTCACACAAAAATAAGGATCCTTATCCCAATACAAATGATTACTTTGATCTGCTCAAAGCTAGGCAATACACTGATCTGCTCAAGTAGGCAATCCACTGATCTGCTTCAACAAGCTCACCAAGAACTTGCCCAAAATTGCTCTAGCAAGCTCACTAAGAACTTGCTCAAAAATGCTTCAACAAGCTCACCAAGAACTTGCCCAAAATATGCTCTAGCAAGCTCACTAAGAACTTGCCCAAAATCTACTTCAACAAGCTCACCAAGAACTTGCCCAAAATATGCTCTAACAAGCTCACTAAGAACTTGCTCAAAATATGCTCAACAAGCTCACCAAGAACTTGCTCAAAATCTGCTCAACAAGCTCACTAAGAACTTGCTCAAAATATGCTCAACAAGCTCACCAAGAACTTGCTCAAAATATTCTCAACAAGCTCACTAAGAACTTGCTCAAAATCTGCTCAACAAGCTCACCAAGAACTTGCTCAAATTTGTCCACAAATCTATCCCAAAAGTCTTCTCAAAGGCTCAATCAATCATCCACAAAAACTGCCACAAATCTATCCACAAATCTATCCCAAAAGCCTTCTCAAAGGCTCAACCAATCATGCTCAAGTAGCACTCAAATCTCATCCACAAATCTATGAAGGCAAGGCTCAATGATGAATTCAACAATGAATGGCAATGCACTCTACAATGGATGACAACAATGATCCACAATGATCTCAACTCAAATCAATCTCTAACTCAACTCAAATCTTATAGAAGCATAAAGAGAATTGTTAGAGACTCAATATGTTCTAATCTCAAAGCTCAATCTCAACTCAAATCAGAATTATAGAATTGTTTGTTTCATGGGACTTGAACAATCACCTCACACAATCACTTGACTAGGCTCAATCAACTCAACTCAACCAATCACCACAAGGGACAACTCTTTCTCACAAAACCCTAGTCCAAGCATGTATCAACCAACTCAAATGTTTCCAACAATGCTCAACCACAAATCTCACATAACAATGATACTCATGTTCTTTTCTAACTCAAGTTCTTTGCATAACCAATGGGCTTCAACAACTATGCTTATAAAACAAGGTTTAAACACAACTCTCAAACCAGAAAACCTTGAAGCATTCAACCAACCACTTTCGAAAAGGAAACCACAATCAATCCTTTTCTCTCCAATGATATTTCAGAAATCAACCACCATAAACAAAGTCAATGGAGAATATTGCTCATACCTTTTGATGCCTTATTGGATGTCCACTAAATCTGCCACACTCAACAAACTTCTTTTTCAACTTTCAACAAGGGTTAGAGATCATGATTAATATCACAACAATAATATCCAAATAACACCTTATCACTCCTACTCAATAAGATACAACATGTCCCCTCATGAAAGAATTAATCACCTTTGAAAAAGAACAAAACAACCTTCACTTTTGAAACCCTTTACAAAAATAGAAATATCTCTTTACATACACCTTATTTCTCCCTCTAAGCAAGTTAATCAAATAGCCCTCGAAATAAGCTTTCCAACGATATATAATATGATATACTTTCAAAAGGAGAAACACCAGAAATCTCTCTTTTTCTAAACATGCATCACAACCCTTATTCCTCCTAGGGCAACTTTAGAAAAAATAAAATATATTAAAAAATTATTAACTTGCCTCTGTCCCTGACGGGATTCGATCTCATGACGTCTCCTTGCTCAGCGCCTTAACCACAGCCAACCTATCATTGGGCC
This sequence comes from Wollemia nobilis, assembly GCA_028583015.1. Lineage (NCBI taxonomy): Eukaryota > Viridiplantae > Streptophyta > Pinopsida > Araucariales > Araucariaceae > Wollemia > Wollemia nobilis. The sequence goes on from JAQPPZ010017065.1 coordinate 571,464, forward strand.
ACATGCCCTCACGTGTCCAAAGGGACACGAACAAAAACTTATATCATAAACTTCTGCACCCTTCGAAAAACTTAACAACGCTTCGAGCGCTTCAACAAAGCAAATAACCACGACAGGACTCGATCGTAGGACCTCCTGCATAACACAATGCATGAACCGCTAGGCCAAATATGCCTATGCATCTTATTAAACTCCGTGAATGATTTTTCAATAGACCAAAGTCACACTTCTCTCTCTTTTCGCAATTCATTCCCCAATCGAAGGCATTCAAAAAATAAGCGTTGGAAGTCATGAAGTCTAAGCTTTTGTTGGCATATATATATGCCTTTCCTCTTTCTTTAGACGTCGGCGCTATAATTAATATATTTAATTTTAAAATTTAAATTTAAATTTTAAATAATTTAAAATTTAAACTAAATATTTAAAATTAAATATCTCCATCATCAAGGCACATTTTTCGATGAAACGAAAAGCCAATCTGGGTTTTAAGAAAAACCCATTTCAAATCTGCCATCCATGGTTTTAAATAAAACCTTTTATTTTGCCTACCTTGGTTTTCACAAAAACCTTGTATATATCCATGCTCTCCAAAATATCATAAATGCTTATTTATGAAATGCTTTGGCCACCAAAACTCAATGTGATCCATGTGACATCAATGATCCATGTGACATCAATGACAACATAAAATAACTCAAATTTCCAACAATCTCCCCCTTTGTCATTGATGGCAACACCTCTAATGCAAAAACCACAATCACTGCAAAAACCATCTCTGAGAATCAAAGTTGCTCCCCATGACTCAATACTCTCTATGGAGGCTGCTCCCCCTAACTCAATGCTCTCTTTGGAGGCTGCTCCCCCTAACTCAATGCTCTCCCCTTACTCAAATCTCTCCCCCTTTGACATCAATGGCAAAAGGGACACCTATGGGGCTAAAAGATATGACTCTTAAGCTTAGCCCCCTCACCACCTTCTCTCTTGAGGTGATTAATTTTGGGGTGGGAGTACTTTTACTCCCATATTACATTGTTTCTTTCCTCTGTCAACTTCCTTCCATATTTTTTTGATATCCTTCTCTTGATGAATTACTTGATCTTCTTGTCTTGAACCTTTTGACCTTTTCTTGAACTGTTTGACCTTCTTGTCTTGAACCTGTTTGGAATTGAGTCCTACACCATTTTGCAATATGTCCAAAGTTATTGCAATTAAAACACTTGATATTGTAGCCTTTGGATGGTGCCCATATCCTGAATTCTTTCTTGAAATAATTTCCATATCCATTCCTTTCCTGAACCCTGTATTGTGAAGTTTTATTTTCATGATCATTATGACCATGACTTCTGAATTGTGTAGCTCTAAAACCAAAACCATGTTGCTCATTTTCTTTGCACTGAGAAGCTCTATGACCAATCATGTTGCATAAGAAGCAATGTCCCTGAAAACCATACCTTCTTCCTTTGAAGTTTCTTCTAGCAAAATCAAACTTCTTTGATCCATGGATCCTGGAAGTGTATAGCCCTGTGTCCAAATTCATTACAAGAAAAACAATGTCCTTGAAAAGCCCTTTGTTCATGCCTTGGTTCCTCATACCTTTCTTGACCATTATCCTTATGATCATTTTCAACTTGTGCATTGCATCCTTGAACCTTCTTTGTAGTATCTAAATCCTCTTCCTTAGTTTCTTCCTTGCTTTCCTCTTCAAGAATTTCTTTTCCTTTTGAACTTGATTCACCTATCTCAAAACAAGATCCAAACTGAATATTAGGAGCCATAGGAACTTTGGAACTTTCTTCATAAAACTTAGGTGCTTCCTTGCTTTCATCTATTAGAACTTCCTTTCCTTTTGAGTGTGATTCCCCAAACCTGAAATATGAGACCTTTGGTGCTTTGGGACCTTCCTCTTCTTTCTCTTCATTTGTGTCAAATAGCAAATTGGCACACATCTCTATAGCCTCTGAAATGCAAGTATCCATTTATGTTGCTTCTTTTTCTTTGGGAACCGGTTCTTCCTTATAGATTTCTGAAACAAAGCCTCCTGATACAAATATAGGTCCTTGTGTGCTTATTTTTTATTTCCCTTCTTCATAACCAAGCCCTGTCTTTATAAATGGATCTCATTGTAAATCCAAAAAATTATCCAGAGTTTTTGAATTCCTTTGAAATCATGCTAACTCATTTATGTAGGTCCCCAAACATTTTTGATCTTCTTCTTCTAACTGATTACATCTTTCTTTCTTCTCCTTCAATTGCTCAGAAATAGTGATGCCAAGCTCTTTTGTTTCTTGAAGCTCTTTTTCCAAATCTTGAATGTGTTGATTAAGCATCATTTTGACCTTTTCATTTTCATGAACCTTATTTTCAAGCCTTTTGATTTTCCTTTCCAATCTCCTGATTTTATTCTCTTGTTTTGTGGATTCCTCTTCTTCATCATCACTACTGCTAGAATTGTCACTAGAACTGCTGCTAGAACTATTACTGGAACTGTTGCTTTCTTTTTCAACAAATAAACTTTCCTTGTTGCAATTGTTGTAGTATGTGCAATCATCATCTATATGCCCAAAATATCCACATATGAAGCATTTTAGTATTCTTAGACCCTTCTTGTACCTATTTGCTTGCTCAATGGCTATGGCAAGCTCTTCATGTCTTTCTTCGATAGATATATCCTCTTCTTTAACTTCAATACCTAGGAATAGGTGTTCTTGCCTTTCTTCACTTATTCCAAAGAATGTACATTCTTCTTCATCTGACTGGTCTTCATTGTTGTGAACTGAACCATCACTTGCTTCTTCAATGTAGAAAGTTTTCTTTGTCTTACGAAAACTTTTCTTCTTCTCATACCTGTTTTGCTTGTATCTATCATCTTTGTCATGCTTATGCTTTCCATCTTCTTTTCTTTTGTGACCCTACTTTTCATCATCACTATTTTCTTCATGTGGACACTTGTGTGCATAGTGACCAAAATCACCACACTTGTAGCATTTGACTTTCTTCATATCCCTGTAATTTCTTAAGTCCTTTTTCCTTTTGATGAAGTTAGCTTCCTCATCATTATCTGAATCTCTATCTATCTCTGGAACTTTCCCTTTATTTTTCTCTGAAGCCTTGAATGCAATCTCTTTTATTGGAACCCGATGCTTACTCACCCTCATCTCATAATTTGTGAGAGCTCCTTGCAGTTCTTCCATTGTTAGCTTGTTGATATCCATTGTTTCTTCTATTGCTTGAAACCTTTGCATCATACTTCATGGGAAGTGATCTCAAAACCTTTTGAGTAACTTTTGATTCTTTCATCTCAAATCCTAGGCCTCTCATGGTGTTAGTAATCTCATCAACTCGAAGTAAAAACTTTGCAATATCTTCAGAATCTTCCATTTTCAATTCCTCAAATATTTTTCTATGAGTTTGTAGTTTTGCCAACTTTACCTTTGAATCTCCTTCATAAGTATTCCGTAACTTGGTCCACATTTCATTAGCTGAATTACATACCATGACCTTTGCAAAATTTATTTCACGTAGCCCACTCAAAATACAATTCATTGCCCTTGCATTGATCTCAACCAATTTCTTGATAGTCTTATCTACCTCGGGATCACCTTCAACCTTATACTCTTTTTCAACCATCTGCCATACCTCATATCCTTGTGATATCAAGTAGTTCTTCATTCTCATGCTCCAGAAAGCATAATTGTTACCATCAAATAGTGGAGCCTTATTTGTAGATAATCCATTCTATGAAGCCATCTGTGTTCTTGTAGAATCTACCCTCAAGTTGTTAGCCTTTTCGAAGGAACCCGCTCGATACCAATTGAAGAACACAAGCTTATACTGAGAGGGGGGTGAACAGTATAGCACCCACTTTTTACTTTCTTTCCAAACCAATATCAATTAGTGTCCTTAATTGCAATAACCAAATATAGGAGTGTGCATTAATGACATAGATAGCAATAGTAAACAAGTGCACAAATCACCACACACAATTGAGACACAAGATTTAACGTGGTTCCCCCAATGTGGGGTACTCCACAAGATAATATCCTTATAATATTTCACATAGAAATAAGGATCCTTATCCCAATACAAATGATTACTTTGATCTGCTCAAAGCTAGGCAATACACTGATCTGCTCAGGTAGGCAATCCACTGATCTACTTTAGCAAGCTCACCAAGAACTTGCCCAAAATCTGCTCTAGCAAGCTCACTAAGAACTTGCCCAAAACTACTTCAACAAGCTCACCAAGAACTTGCCCAAAATCTGCTCTAGCAAGCTCACTAAGAACTTGCCCAAAATCTGCTTTAACAAGCTCACCAAGAACTTGCTCAAAATATGCTCTAACAAGCTCACTAAGAACTTGCTCAAAATATGCTCAACAAGCTCACCAAGAACTTGCTCAAAATCTGCTCAACAAGCTCACTAAGAACTTGCTCAAAATATGCTCAACAAGCTCACCAAGAACTTGCTCAAAATCTGCTCAACAAGCTCACTAAGAACTTGCTCAAAATATGCTCAACAAGCTCACCAAGAACTTGCTCAAATATTGTCCCAAATATATCCCAAAAGTCTTCTCAAAGGCTCAATCAATCATCCACAAAAACTACCACAAATCTATCCCAAAAGCCTTCTCAAAGGCTCAACCAATCATGCTCAAGTAGCACTCAAATATCATCCACAAATCTATGAAGGCAAGGCTCAATGATGAATTCAACAATGAATGGCAATGCACTCTACAATGGATGACAACAATGATCCACAATGATCTCAACTCAACTCAAGTCAATCTTAACTCAACTCAAATATTATAGAAGCATAAAGAGAATTGTTAGAGACTCAATATGTTCTAATCTCAAAGCTCAATCTCAACTCAAATCAGAATTATAGAATTGTTTGTTTCATGGGACTTGAACAATCACATCACACAATCACTTGACTAGGCTCAATCAACTCAACTCAACCAATCACCACAAGGGACAACTCTTTCTCACAAAACCCTAGTCCAAGCATGTATCAACCAACTCAAATGTTTCCAACAATGCTCAACCACAAATCTCACATAACAATGATACTCATGTTCTTTTCTAACTCAAGTTCTTTGCATAACCAATGGGCTTCAACAACTATGCTTATAAAACAAGGTTTAAACACAACTCTCAAACCAGAAAACCTTGAAGCATTCAACCAACCACTTTCGAAAAGGAAACCACAATCAATCCTTTTCTCTCCAATGATATTTTAGAAATCAACCACCATAAACAAAGTCAATGGAGAATATTGCTCATACCTTTTGATGCCTTATTGGATGTCCACTAAATCTGCCACACTCAACAAACTTCTTTTTCAACTTTTAACAAGGGTTAGAGATCATGATTAATATCACAACAATAATATCCAAATAACACCTTATCACTCCTACTCAATAAGATACAACATGTCCCCTCATGAAAGAATTAATCACCTTTGAAAAAGAACAAAACAACCTTCACTTTTGAAACCCTTTACAAAAATAGAAATATCTCTTTACATACACCTTATTTCTCCCTCTAAGCAAGTTAATCAAATAGCCCTCGAAATAAGCTTTCCAACGATATATAATATGATATACTTTCAAAAGGAGAAACACCAGAAATCTCTCTTTTTCTAAACATGCATCACAACCCTTATTCCTCCTAGGGCAACTTTAGAAAAATAAAATATATTAAAAAATTATTAACTTGCCTCTGTCCCTGACGGGATTCGATCTCGTGACGTCTCCTTGCTCAGTACCTTAACCACAACCAACCTGCCATTGGGCCACACGCCCTCACGTGTCCAAAGGGACACGAACAAAAACTTATACCATAAACTTCTGCACCCTTCGAAAAACTTAACAACGCTTCGAGCGCTTCAACAAAGCAAATAACCACGGTGGGACTCGATCGCAGGACCTCCTGCATAACACACAATGCATGAACCGCTAGGCCAAAGATGCCTATGCATCTTATTAAACTCCATGAATGATTTTTCAATAGACCAAAGTCACACTTCTCTCTCTTTTCGCAATTCGTTCCCCAATCGAAGGCATTCAAAAAATAAGCGCTGGGAGTCATGAAGTCTAAGCTTTTGTTGGCATATATATATGCCTTTCCTCTTTCTTTAGATGTCGGTGCTATAAATTAATATAGCCTTTCCTCCTTTCTTTAGTCGGCGCTAAAATTAATATATTTAATTTTAAAATTAAAATTTAAATTTTAAATAATTTAAAATTTAAACTAAATATTTAAAAATAAATATCTCCATCACCGGGGCACCTTTTTCGATGAAACGAAAAGCCAATCTGGGTTTTAAGAAAAACCCATTTCAAATCTGCCATCCATGGTTTTAAATAAAACCTTTTATTTTTGCCTGCCTTGGTTTTCACAAAAACCCTGTATATATCCATGCTCTCCAAAATATCATAAATGCTTATTTATGAAATGCTCCATGATCCATGTGACATCAATGACAACATAAAATAACTCAAATTGCCAAAAAATAGACCATATATTGGGATACTGTATGATAGTTTGGAAACTATGGCAATGGATTCTTAATATATTTGGTAAATGCATGGTTATGAATGGTAAAATTGAAGAATAGTTAAAACAATGGCAAAACACTTTTAAAATAAGGTGTTATAGACAATCTAGGATACATCAAAAGATACAATACTTTGAACTATATGGATGGAATAAAATAAAATTTAAAGGAAAGGAAACTAGCTTAGAGGTAATGAAAATGAATATTTGTTTAGCCATTGAGTTTAAACCAACCCTATCAACTCGCCCAATCCCTAATATTGAAGCAAAGAGCCTTGATATATAGAATTAAGTCATCAACGAGAATTATGATGTTGGGTATAGTAAAAATAAAAGGAAGGTAAATAATATAAAGTGGAAACCATTGAAGGTATTGTTGGTCAAATTGAATTTTGATGGAGCATCCAAAGAAAATCTAGGAATAACAAGAGGAGGAATAATTAGAAATAATAGGGGAAATATTTTATCACAATTTTCTTTCAATAGTGGATTTAATACAAATAATGAAGTAAAAATCTTGGGTGGATTTGGAAAGGTTAAAAATATGCAAACAATTTGAAATGGAATAGAGTATGGATGAAAATTTATTCACTAATAGTAATAAATGCAATTTTGAGGAAAATAAAGGCTCCATGGAACATATAAGAGATCATTGTGGAAATACAAGATGCTACAGATTTTGAAGAAATTAAGTTTACACACACGTCAATGGAAATGTGTAGATAAGCTAGTCAATAAAGAGGTTTTAATAGAAGACCATGAAGATAAATCCTTTTCTCCATAGTTAGAGGAATTAGTAAGTATAGTTGAAGCTGAGAAAAAAAATTTAAAGGAACAAATTGAAAATAATGTTCTAAATGACTACAAAAATTTTATGAGAACCATTTATAGGTCAATGCATTGAAGGAAATGAAAATTCCTTATTTGGTGAAGAAAACTATAATTTTGAGAAGCAAGCAAAAGTTTTATATGTTAAAGTAGAGGAAGATGATATTGGTTGGACTTCATGATTGAATGGATTAATTAAGTTATTTTTTTGTGGGATTATGGGACAAATTATGGATTAGAACTTTCAAAATTTTGATATTGCTAAACTATTTATTACAATTCTTGTGATTGCACTTATGCTTTAGGAAGAAAACTAATAGTCCATATCTGGTAAAGCAAATTATAATAACGTGAAGTTTCGAAAGTATTACTCTACTAAGATGTGCATAGACATTAGAGGTGGATTTTTGAGAAGGCTACTGCAAGAAAATGTCAAGAAGAAGGATGCTAAATGTTGGAATATTTATATTTACAAAAAAATTTGAAGAAGATCCAAAAAATAAAAATTAAGAATTCATAATTTTTATGAAAAAGATTGAGGTTTCCAGCTATAAAAACTCAACTGAGATGAGAATTGAATATGTTTGTAAAATATCATGCTTTAAAGGAGATATTTATGATTTATCAAGAGTGGGGGACTCAAGGACAACTCCTTTTTCTCTAGCAAAAGAAAAACTTATAATCTTTTGTATTCTTCGAGTTTAATAATATATTTACATTATGCATGTTTTCATGTAAGTCTTAACTTGATTTTAGGAATAAAAAAAGTTGATTGCTTAAATTATATAATGAATAGAATTTACTTTAATGATTTCCATTGATAATATTTGTTGTATTTTATAACATTAATGTGTTTTCATATAAACTATTTATTATAGTTATTGTGGTTGCATTGATGCTTCAAGAAGGAAACTAATAATCTAGATTTGGTAAAGTAGACTATGGTAATGTGAAGTTTTGGAAATATTACTCTATTAAGATGTAGTGCATAGATAGTAGAGGAGGATTTTTGGTATTGTGAAGGATGCTAAGGTTAATGTCTAGAATAAGGATTCTATATTTTGAAATCTTTGTATTTACAAAAAAATGACAAAGATCCAAAAAATAAAAATCAATAATTTAGATATTTTTTGGGAAAATATGTAGGTATTTGGCTATAACAACTCAATTGATATGAGAATTGAATTTATTTTTAAACTCTCAAGCTCTAAAGGATATAGTTGTAATTTATAAAATATGGGGAACTTGATTATAATCTTTTTTTCTCCAACAAAAAAACAATAGGTATATGTGGTCATGATCCTACTAAACAACATGTAACCTGAAAGACAATCTCATAGTAGTGTAGCTTGAAATCATAGTTGCAGAAAAACTGCATCAAAAGCTCACATTGTATTTTACTTGGTGATCTTAGAATTTTTTATTAATCTAAAGGATGGTATTTTTGTAGCATAATATAAATTATATATGTTTATTAATGAAAGGTGAATCGAAGCTAAGATAAATGGAATCAAGGGCTTATCAAAATGTGACATTGGAGTTTCATTTTCAAAGACTTTGATTCTGTTACTTTTTTACATAGATATTGGATAAACTTAGAGACTAGTGCTATGACATGGGATCAATACTCACTTGTCCAAAGGTGTAAGGTGACAGAAGTGATACCCAAAAAAAAGCACATGGAATTTTCATCATGGCTCCTAGCACACTATCCTCCACTTGGATGAGGAAATATCTTTGGCCTTAAACCCAAGGACTAGAACTTCTAGCACCAAACTATGTGAATTACCATCCCAATAAAATTTGATGCCTAGGTGTACACTTTCACTATCGTGGCAATTATGTGCATCCTTTCTTGGAACATGTTAGTGTATGCCTGATCTATTTTGGTGCATAGATTTTATGATTCCATTTTACAATATTTGATCTATTTTTTCGATGCATTATCCTCGCACTTATATATTATTATGTTTCATGTATTCCACTTGCATGCTCTTATTTTTATGTTTTGTTTTATCATTGGAGATTTCCTAGCGAGGGAGTGAAAATTTGAAAAATTACTTTGATAGCAATGATATGACAATATTTTTGAATGATGGTTCTTTCACACAAGAAGCATACACAAAAGAATCTCATGGTTATAATAAACCACATACAAACATCATCATGTACTATATATATATTCCCTAATTAAAGATAGATGCCCTAGCTAGAAGCATGGATTACCTAGGTGGGGATAAGAAAAAGAGGAAATCTATGGCAAACTCTACACAAGCAATAGATATTACACTAGAAGTGATTATCAAGGATGATATGATTGAGTGTGACAAAATGGTTCTTAAAAGTAAAGGCTTAATATATAATTTCCAAGGATAGAGGATAGGATTTTTAAATATTTAAAATTGGATCAAGTATAAGGATATTGAATTCAAATTAATTCATGAATTTTCTTCCAAAATGATATTTCCTCATCATCTTCTCCAACTCAAAAATCAAGAATAAAATAATTGGTGGTGGCCCATTATTTATGGGAAGAAATTTCCTATATTGAGGACTATGGAATGAGAAATTTTCTATGAAGACAAAAACTATTAAAAGGATTCTAGTATTGGTTAATTTTTGGACTTCGATATCAACTTACCAATAAGGAGGTTTTGGAAAATATTTATGATACTCTAAATGAATTTATCTAAGAAGGACCAACTACTAATATTATGATATATGTTCCACAATCCATTAAGATAAATGTATTATCTTTGATATTTTGTTTTATATATATTATTTTACATGGTGGAATCAGTAGCCGCCATGAATCTAGGTAGGCTATCCAGATTTTTATAGCCGCCATAGTTTTTTGCACTGTCCACCCCAAATGCTGCCACAAAGATATTCATGTAGTACGCCCTTAGAACCACCATGCCATGATCATTTAAAACCTTTTATGCCATTGAAAGCACCAGGAAAGGGAAAAGAATTCAGTCCGACGAGGCCCAAGATTTGAACCTTGGACCTCTGCCCCCCTTATGGGGTTTGAGAGAACCAATTGGTCTACAACTCGAGCCTATGTTTTATATACTTAGATATATGTTTCAAAATAAATCTAGATTATCATAATAAGACCAATAAATGGATTATGAAAACATTGCTTTTTGACCACAAATGTTATAAGAGTGGACATATGAAAAGAGATTGTAAAATGAAAATGATGGATAAAGAGAAACGTTTTTGATCAAGAGATAAACTTCAATATGAAGCAAGGAAAATATACCATAGTAGAAGTTGTGAAATTATCATTATCATTTAAAATTATTTATTGAGATAAACTTAATATTGATTATTTATTAATATAATAAATACTTATTGTTAAAAAATCGGTTATTCTTTAAGTGGATCTTTGAATTGATGGTGTATTAGTTCTACCTCTATGTATTTTAATGGTGTTACTATAAGGCATGTCCTTGGTACGACATTGGCACTATGTTGGTACAAAAAAATGGCACTATGCCAATTCTAAGAAGATGCTAAGTCAAGATAAAATATTAACTATAGTTCCATGGTAACACCATATTAGTTCCAAAAAATGTTTGAACAAACACAAAAGGTATTAATTTTAGCTCTATTTGGAAATATAATGATACAAGTGGAGCTACGACCACTTAATGTAGTGGTGACTAAAGGAACAACAACTTATTCATGTCATTTCAAAGGAATTGAAAGATACAAGTTTAGCTATCAATCATACACAAAATCAAATATGAATATGATAGGTTGAGTGCAATCATTTATAAAGGAGGAAATATATAGGAAATATATGTATTAATGAGAAGAGCTATAAGATTCAAATGTATTTATATTTATTGAATTTTATAATACTTTGTTAGACTGAATAGAAGCAATGTTCACATCAACTCAGATCACATAGCAAAATACTAGATAGGGAAATGAAAGCAAGATAAAACACAAGAGATGAAGGATGTCCTTAGTCACCCACACAAATAATCAAGATACTATCTCACCTATATAACAATGTGGGTAGATGAGGGATACAAATACCAAATACTCAATAATTAATTACAATTTCCTTAACCATTGTCAACATAACTTTAGGTATAAAGGGTTTAGTAAAGGTTAATCATGACAATATTAAACCATGGACCCCTCAAATTGATACATAAATCAATATTAAAATATTATACAATTTTTTCCATAAGCTTATACATGATTACACCATACAATGTTGACTTTTGCCAATAACATCAAAGTGCATACTTTAAACACATCATCATAGTCTAAACTATGGGGCCAATAAGAGAAGACATTAATGATAATGATATCTTCCCCCTTTACTCTAATGGGTCAATTCTCATGAGGAATACCCCTATGAATCTTATTTTTTATATTGAATAATACTTCATGTATTTTTAAGATCTACCTCAATTTTCTATGACCTAACTAAGTCGTTTTTATTAGGATCTCCTTCTTTTTTACAATTTTGACAAGTGTTTTTTATTTCATTAAAGATTTAGACTTACCTTTGGATTATTGATCCTTAGTCTCTCATTGATTTTCCTTTGCATGAGCCTCTACCTGTTAGGATACACCATAAATCCTTATAGAAACCTGACAGTGAATGAAAAGAGAAAAGAGAGCATTGAGGATTAGAGAAACATGTTCCTTTATATATAGTAACAACATGAATCATCAATCGCATAATATAAAAAGGAGAAGAAAGATTAATAATGATAATATTAACACATTATATGGCATGCTTCTCATTACATCTTGAGTATGTAATATCTCTCCCTTAACAACTTGAATCATAGGATATAATCCTTAATATAACTTAAATTCATAATATTGAGAGAGAAGGGCTCCCACTCCAACCGATTAACCTTTGTGGCATTAGCCTTTGCAAGCAAATTATATTAGTCGTTCCACATATTGGTGGTATTACTTTAATATATAATATAGAAAAGAAAAATTCAACAAACATTAGACATAAACCTGAGGCCTCCTCCATATAAGTGTAATATTTTTCATCAAGGTTTTTCATTGTTTCTTCCTCAAAGATGCACTAGATGTTCCTACTTCTTAATAATTCAATTATGTGAGTTGACCATATTGTAGTATGTGGTGTTAAGCTTTACTTGAGGCCATGGTCAATTTTTGCATTATAATTAATGTATAGATTTTTTGGCCCTTGCACACAATGTATAGGTCAATTTATTGTAATATTTTATTATTTAACCTAAATATTTCTTGTAATTGGGTATTTATACCCCTTCCTAGAAACCATTTCTTCATTATCTAGAGTGTAATTATTTTCCTTTAGTGAGATTATATTTATGTCTATGAACACCCTTCATATTGTGTGTATTCTTTCTGTGAGTTATTTTTTCTTTTTGGGGTAATGTGTTGATTCCATTTATTTCTAGAAAGTATTATAAAATTCAATATAGTATCATAGTGGGTGTGAATCTCCATTGCTTGATATTTTTTCTTTGACAAATTATCTTCTACAATTATTCCAATTAATATTGTGTTTGTGGAATCTTGATGTGTTCACAATTTTGTTTAGGATTTTCTTGCCAAAACCTTAGGTAGACTTGGATTGCAAAGATCTTAATAAGTTGCAACAATTTTGTTCTAGGAGAAACATTCATCAATAGGTTCTTTCTTTTGTTGATATTCAACCTATTTTGTTGTTCTTCTTGACCATATGTGTGCCCTAACCATTGGATTGAATTATTCAATGTTGTTTGAAAACCTCCTTTGTCTTTTACAATTTTTTCAAAATAATCCATCTCTTTTTCTCATTTGACTGCTTCTCTACAACATAAATGAGAGGACAATTTACATGATTGCTAAAGAAGAAAATAAGCTAAATAATTTTCCATATACTTATATGTTAGATAAGTTGTGGGTATACTTTTGTGCATGGAAAAGACCTCTAAGACACTTGAAAAAAGTTGTTAAACTGGTATGATAACCTTTTGGTCCTTTTAAGAGAGAGGATAACTTGATTGGTTGTATTCCAAAAAAGTTTTTATATAATAAACTAAGGCAGATATGGATAAACCATCAATTTTTCAACTTTTTGTAAAATTTTAGGGGGTCCTAATTCAACATGTTCCACCCTTTTATCTCTAGATACTTGTTTTGTTGTGTTAAAAGAAAACAAATCCTCTTTTTCTATAAAATTTGAATTCAAAAAATTAGACTATTCCTAGTAACATTCTAGTACAAGGTAAAAAAAATTATAATCCAAGGCATATGCTCCATGTATTGGTGTAGGGGTTGCATGGAATTAAAAAAACTGAATGGTGCAGGATTTATCCTTTTGATGAAGGAATGAAAATTCTCCATGGCATGTGAAAAAGCAAAGTTGATGAAATAAGGTGATGTGGACTTTGATGAAATAGTATCTATGTCATGGTTAATGATGCAACATCTAAGGATATATTCCATTTTATGAATGGTTGACATAAAATTATGACATGAAATCAGATGGTGTGGAACCTAATGATATGATACATGATAATGTGGTAGTGGCCAACATGGCATGTGGTGATGTGGTAGTGACTAACATGGTAATAGATAATGTGGCATAATTAATAACATAGAAATAAAATATTGTGTATAAATGGAGTTTGCCTAATCATATTAAACCATATCATCAAACTTAATATACTTTCCTTCAAATAAACAAAAACAAATATGGTGTATAATAGCTTCTTATTGGAACCAAATTAGTGATATGTGCTAGCATCCAATTTATCTATACCATGTCAAGTGGCCTATACAGTCAACATACCACCATTACCCCCTTGTAGAAACAACAACACTTGGTGAAAGAGGTTTTTTTCTTTCTATGTCCTAGTGGTAGACAAATCAATGCCCAATTGACACTTCATCCAACCAAATATACATGGTAGTCTCACCATTTGGCAAAAATACAATCAATATTGTTAAATTTTTGAAATATTTTGGAGGTATTTTGAGTGACTTTTGGTCAAACGTTTGAGGGCCATGACTTTTGCATACATAAGCATTTTGATTTTCAAATCACATGATTTTTTAATCTCCTTACATTGGTAGTTCTATTGTTTTTCAGAACTACATGTAGGAGACTTTATTTTAGAAGGGTTTCTATGAATTAGCATGTGCACCTATTCAATGGGCCAAATTATGGGACTTGGAAATTCAATATTGGAGCTTCACTCTAGAGTAAGGGATTACTCATATATGTGAATGAGGTCCCTCAATACACTAATTATAACAAGAGAAAGTAACTACTTAAGGAAAAGAAGGATCAGGTTCTATGATTACTCTTCCTCTCAACAAGATCTATGACATTTATGTCAATAGTTTTTCAGATCGCAAGTAGTTATTAGATAAGTTTTAGAATCTATGTGATCAAGTTGACTCTATAAAAATAATAATACTAGAGGTAGATTCACCATCTTGAAGATGGATAATTTTGAGATAATATATGAGTGCATAAATTGGTTAATGTAGTTGAAATAGGATATCCACACCACTAGAAGAACTGATGGTAAAAAGGACACAAATGATAGTGGAAAGAATAACATTAAACATATTAAAATTGTATTAAAAAAAATTAAATATATGAAATGGTAGTCATTATGTTTGAGTTGCACTACCTTTACTTCCTAAAGGATAACCCCTTTTCTCTTGATGATATGTTCAAGTACCTTCTTCATCATCAAGCTTGATGACAAGGGCATAAATTTTATTATCTCACAATTTAAGTTCATGCAAAGGAAGTGATTAAGATAGAAGATGACAATAATATGAAACAAGAAAGGACAAAATATAAGAAGCCCTGAAATGAGGGAATAAATCTAGGTAGCCCTTCCAAAATTCTATTTGCACTTATTGGAAGAAGGAAGGATACAAGGCATAATTGTATCATATATGGATTAAAAAGCATGAATAAGTAGCCAAAAATAAGGTTTTAATGTTTCTCTCTTCTATGATCAAGGTGAGGATGATATTATGGTAAAACCTTGTAGGCATATGCAGTTGTTCATTTGCATACTGGACATACACTTTTTCTAATGAGTGGTGATGAGGTAGAACATTACCTCATACAAAGACTGCTTTTGATAACTTTTTAAACTATTTGGAACCACTTATGATATGATTTTGTACTAATTTTAGTGATACTATGCATTATATGATGATATTTGCATATTGGAATGATAAAGTGCATATGACCTATTTTGACTATTTATCTATGTTTTATAATCTGTTTCAATTGTATTATTTAGTATATTTTACATTAAGTTAATGTTGTAATATTAAGGTGTTGCTATCTATTTGGTTTTGTGCTTCTTTCATAAGCTTTCCCCACCATTTAACCATTTTAAATAACCAAAAGGTGCCAAAAATTTGTCAACAGTTTGACTATGCAGAAAACAGGAACTTTTCCATACAAATTCCAGCCAGTTCTACATATACAACATGGCTTGGAATTTGTCCACTCCAACTCATGCAAAATATGGAATCAGTCTTCTGGGCACTTATGGAGACTATTTTTGCCGTCACAACTGTTCTCATGCACTTATGGAGCATGAATTAATATAAACTATGTTTTGTTGCCTGATATTTTGGAGCAGCTCTACAATAAGCGCAGAAGACATAAATTTGGTCAAATGCATCTTTAATTGCAGTAAAAGGGAGGTAAACGATGGTTGTAACTATTCTAGGGACCTCCCTATCCTTTCCAACACCTGTCCCTCACTAGATAAAGCCAACAACTAGAATGGATAAGGTTTAATGGATCAGATCCTTGCATTTTTGGGAAACACAGTCCTGCAACAGTTGTAATAGTCATGTATTAAAGCACCAAACCTTATCACTGTTGTACTTTGCTATATAAATAAAGTGCTCCCATTTGGTTGAGCATATAGGATAAGAGGATATAGGTGCTAGGAGATAGAGCAGTCCAAGTGTTGTAATTGTGTACTATAGCAGATCAGTAGTCTACAGAACTTCCCTTGCACTATTGATATGTTGATAATGAAATAAAGGTGCAATATTTGTCATTCATGTTTACTTCTGAGTTCAATGTGAGGATTTGATAGTGTAGAGAAAGTACTCTTCCCATATTTTGGTTCAGGAAGCAAGGGCCACTTCCAGGCCCAGAAGAGGGATTATTCCTTCTAGAGTTTTGCTAATTTCTTGCTGCAGCAGGTCAACAAGAATCTGATAGCTTTTTGCATGGTTAATATTGAATTAAACTTCATCTAGCATGTGGCACATGAATGCATTATAGTTAAGTCATCTAGAATAGATTTTATAGCATAACATTTTCTGTTTCAACTTCAACATTTCCAGTCTATATTTCTAGTTTGCATCAGAGAATTTCTTGTTAATTCAATTTGCTATAGATTTGCAATATTTTCTTACCAACCTTTGAATTTCATCATTGTCTTAGGTTTCATTTTCTATAGGTGTGAAGTTTCAATTCTGAAAATTTTCATTGTTGTTATAGTTAATTATGTGATTTCAATTTTGTTATTTTAAATTCTATCAATTAAATTCTATCATTTTCAATTTTGCAATAGTTTAGATTTGCTTTTCCTGCAATTGTGTGAATTTTAATTATGCAAGGATAAGTAGGCACTCAGTTTTAGTTTCTAGGAGATTAAAAGGGACACCTGACACCCCCAAAACACTAATTGTTCCATGAATAAGGCCATGATCTAGATGAACTAAAAATTAGTCTGTTAACCCTTGCTTTCGTATATAGCCTTGGACACCACCTTGGATTGACACATAATGATTAAATGATGAAGAGTTGATGACACTCATCATTTTTGGCACCGTTGTTGAGGAAACTTAGGTGTTGTTAGGAGAGGTCTAGCAGTCCAAAAACTATCCTATTTTAGGAAATAGTTTTTGGAAACCTGAGGTTTAGTTTATTTAGTAAATAGGCATGAATGCATAGGCCAAGAGACGAAAGAGGAAGGTTTATCAGAACTGGCTCTTTTCCACCAAGGTGTTCTTCACGATCAGGTGAATATCTGCCTATGTATGAACTTCCTAAAAGACTTAAAATAGAATCATCTTCTTCATCAACTAAAATTGCAGGATCTTTGCAAGAAGAGCTCTTAGAGGCACTTGCTTCTAGACATACCCATAGGGCTGATCCATCTGAACCAGTTGAACAAATTAAAACTGAAGAAGCACCTATGGTAGAACAAGGAGAACGTGATAGGGACATTATTGGTCATGATGTTGAAAATCCTCTTGTTAGAACTTTTGAATACCCTATTCATCTGAATCCTACTCAGAATGCTCCTATGAAAATAATTTCACCCTCAGTATTGCCAATCTTTAGGGGAGTTGTTTCTGAAGATCCTGATCAATTTTTGTTTGAATTCAAGGTCCTGTGTCAGACTTATGACTATGTCAATGATAACCAAAAATTGAAGTTATTTCCCTCTACACTCAAAGATGCAACCTTATGGTGGTTTATGAGCCTTGAACCAGATTCAATCCGCACTTGGGATCAAATGGAAACTGCATTTTTGGATAAGTATCAGGAGTATTGTAGAGTGAGAAATAGGAAGGATGAGTTATTTCGGATAAGACAAAAAGAGGATGAAAACTTAGAGGATTATCTTGATAGATTTGCATTTATCCAAAAGAGATGTGGTCCTATGGAAACTGACTTATTAAAAACTATATTTATGAGAGGTTTGCAGGATGATTCTAGAGAAGTATTAGACTTAATGGGAAAAGGAGATATAAACAAGATTGATATTAATGATCTTGTAGAGTTGTGCAAAAATTATTCCCGCACTAGGCAAAGAAGAAGGAAAAGGAATCCTGGTAATATTGATATAAAATATTTGATGGAGGAAATGGCTAATATGAAAACTGATATACTTGTTCAACTAAACACTGCTTTAGGAGAAAGAAATACAAGAGCCAATTCTTCACCACCCCTGTCTATCTATTGTCCTAGGTGCAGAAATAAGCATGCTCTACAAGATTATCCTTTGGACAAGACTTCAATTTCAGCAATTTGTGGCATTTTCTCAAAGGAGCATAAAACTGATAAATGTCACCTTTTGCCCCATCTTCGGAGTGTTTTAGAAAACCAAGTTGAATAACTTCATGCTATTGGGCAAAGGCCAGGAGGCAACTTCATACAAAACCAAAATGCCCCTCAATTTTCTTCAAATTGGGGACAAAATCCTTGGAATATGCCATGGGCATATACCGAACCTCCTCCCCAAACTTGGAATCAATCTTGGGCAGCCCCTCAAGATTGGTCACATTCTGGTTGGAATCAGCCATGGCATTCAGTTAATCCATATTGGGTACCAAATCAGTCAGGTGCAAATATGGGGGCCACAATACCCATCCTATCAAGGGCAATAGAGGTATCAATCACCAAATCAACACTTGTTTCCAGCCCCTAATCAAAATTTTTAGGGAAGAGTTCAACCACAACAAACACGACTAGTTAAGCAACCTCCACTTCCAGCTCAGCCTATGGCTAACCCCAATAACAATAGACAAGTAGCCCTTGTTTATGGAGCTGAGTCTGAAGAGACTACTGCAGTCCATGTCATTGATTGTAGTAATATCTAGTTACATTCAGGGAAGGTTTTACCTGACCCTGCACCACCCACTATTGAAGAAATTGATGGAAAGAAAGAATTTTCAAGTCCAAAAAAACCACAAACAGAGCAAAAAGAAGAAAAAACAGAAAGTTTACAAGGAAAAATTGAACCTGCCTCGGCAGACCTACCGTATCCTGAAAGGTTTGACCACCCTATCACTACTCCTAAATCAGAATTAATCACAAAATTGAGGAAAATATCTATCTCACTCCCTTTGTTGCAGGCAATAAAGGATGTACCTCTGATTAGGAAAACCATTCAGGAGTTGTGTATTAGGAAACCTGGTAGGAAGAAGAAAGCCTTTCCTAAGACTATACAAGTAGAAGGTAAGTTGGCTGACCTACTTTCTGGAAAACTAGTACCCCCTAAATATGGTGATCCAGGGAGTCTAGTAGTTACAATTACTATTGGGTTAGTTCAAATTCCAAATGTACTTATCAATTTAGGAGTTGCAATCAACGTGATGACTAAAGAAACCATGCAAAAATTGTAGCTCAATAACCTTAGTCCTACTACCACAATTTTGGAAATGGCAGATAGGTCAGTGGCTAAACCGGAAGGAATTCTGGAGGATGTTGCCATTGAAGTGTCTTCTTGGGAATACCCTATAGATTTCTTAGTTTTGTAACCTAGAAACTCAGCTAATGGCTATCCTATTATTCTAGGACGACCTTGGCTTGCCATTGTAGCTGCATTTATAGACTGTAGGTCAGGTGAGATGACCATTTCAAATGGTGTAGACCTAAAAAATATTTCCTTGTATCCACCAACCCAACCTTCAGCCAAATTTTTTGGATAGATATGGTATCCTGAGTCTGATGAAGAACAGGAAACTATTGTCACCTTGGCCACCGTTGTAGTAAAAGAACATATTGAAGAACTTAATTCACCAGAAAGAGAAATATTTGAACATGAAATAATTTTGGTGAAAACATTGCAAGAATAAGGCCTTAGGGATGATCAAATTATTGTCCATCATTTGTTATGGAAATATGAAGAAAAAACTGCTGAACATCTATCATCTATTCCACTACAAGAAAGCTCCTTCACATTACCACATGGATGGCATCATCATATTTTGACTTCTTTCACCTGTCCTATGCAAATGATCCCATCAGGTATCACATTTACACCAGAATCAAGAGTATTTCATACTCTACAGCCACATCATTGTCCCTTAAATGCTTTAATCAATAAATATGAGGTTGTCAACTCTATTTATCCAGGGATTAAGCAGATTGAGATACAACCAAGAAATTTTTTGAACATTAATAGTTGGTTGACTAATGAGCAAGAAGCCAAATTATTTGCTATTTTACAGAGACATGTTCAAGCTTTTTCTTGGAGTTATAAGGACATGACTCGGCATTCACCTCGATGTGTGTACACATAGAATATACACTGAAGATGTTAAACATGTGAGACAACCTCAAAGATGTTTGAACCCTACTTTGAAGGATATTTTTAAGGAAGAAATCGAAAAACTATTGGATGTAGGATTCATTTATCCAATTTCAGACAGTAGGTGGGTTTCACCATTGGTCATTGTTCCAAAGAAAAATGGGAAGATGAGAGTATGTGTGGACTATAGGGAATTGAATAAGGTCACACATAAAGATCACTTTCCATTACCATTTATAGACCAAGTGTTGGACACCCTTGCTGGTAAGAAATTTTTCTGTTTCCTTGATGGTTTTAGTGGTTATAATCAGATCCAGGTTGCACCAGAAGACGAGGAAAAGACAACTTTCACATGTCCTTGGGGAAAATTTTCTTACAGAGTGTTACCATTCAGTTTGTGTAGTGCACCAGCAACATTCCAGAGAGCTGTTTTAGCTATCTTTTTTGATCTAACAAATGAAAGTGTAGAGATTTATATGGATGACTTCACAGTGTTTGGAGATACATTTGAATATACTTTAAAACTTGAAAAAGTTCTAATACGCTGTGAAACATATCATTTGTCTCTGAATCTTGATAAATGTTTCTTGATGATGGAAGAAGGAATTGTTATTGAACATCATATGTCTACTTATGGAATTAAAGTTGATCCTAAAAAGGCAGAGGTCATCAAGAACCTTCCTCCTCAAAAAACTCAAACTGATGTCCATAGTTTCTTAGGACATATTGGCTTTTATCGTATATTTATTGCTAATTTCAATACCATTGCTAATCCAATGTTCACATTGTTAACAAAGGATTCTAAATTTGTTTGGTCTGATGGGTGTCAAAAGTCCTTTGAAGTTTTAAAGGAAAAGTTAACAACTCCACCTGTATTGAGAGGTCTTAATTGGGAGTTACCCTTCCATATTCAAACCGATGCTTCTAATACTGCTATTGGAGCTGCATTAGGGCAGATTGAAGATGGAAAACACTATGCCATATACTACATTAGTAAAAATTTGATTGGAGCTAAAAATAATTATACCACAACCGAGAAGGAATTTTTAGTTGTGGTGTATGCTATTAACAAATTCCAACACTATATCATAGGATATATTGTATTCATCCACACAGACCATGCTACTATAAAGTATTTTATGAATAAACCCTTGGTTAGTGCATGAATTATTCACTAGTTAATACTATTGCAGGAATTTGATATTACTATAGTCAATAAACCAGGGAAGTCTAATGTAGTGGCAGATTTCTTTTCAAGATTGTCAAATGCATATAAGAAGTAATTGGTTGAGGATGCGTTTCCTGATGAGAAATTTTTTGTTGTTTCTGTACAATCTCCATGGTTTGCAGATATAGATAATTATTTAGCTACATGGAATATTCCTCTTCACTTTACTCCTAAAAAAAAGAAACAGTTGATCAAGCAAAGTTATTCTTTTGAATGGATAGGAGGTTTATTGTTTAAATGTAGTCCTGACCACGTTTTACGTAGGTGTGTTCGCAAGGACGAGGTATAAGACATCCTACGAGCATGTCATAATGAACCTTCAAGAGGACACTATTCAATGAAGAATACAATTCAGAAGATCTTGGGTACTGGTTATTACTGGCCATCTTTGCATAAAGATGTGAAAAATTATGTTAGACATTGTGATGCATGCCAAAGGATGAGAAAACCTACCTTCACTAGTAAAATGCCATTACAAACTCAAGTAGGAATAGAACCATTTAAAAGGTGGGGGCTAGATTTTGTAGGACCCATTGATCCACCTTCCCAAGTGAAAGTGCATATATTGGTATGTATTAATTATGTAACCAAGTGGGTAAGAAGCCTGTGCTTTTAAGCATAATCGAGAAGAGAAAGTTGTTGATTCCCTATATTCACAAATATTTCTGCAATTTGGAACCCCACACTCTATCACCACTGATCAGGGACCTCAGTTTACTTCAAAAAATTTTGAAGCCTTTACAAAGTTGTATGAAATCAAACACTGAAAATCCTCACCTTACCATCCATAAGCCAATGGCCAAGTTGAAGTGACAAATAGGGAATTAGAGAGGATCTTAACCAAAACTATAGCATCCCATAGGAGGAATTGGGTGGAGAAGTTACCTGAAGCAATTTGGGCTTACAACACTACTTGGAAATCCACTACTGGATTTAGACCATATGAATTGGTTTATGGTAAAAAGCCTCTTTTGCCAATTGAATTTGAGTTATTAACTCTTTGAACTACTTTGGATGTAGGTATTTATTTGTCACAAGCACAAACAGACCGAATTCTATAGCTCAATGCATTGGATGAGATACAAAGTGATGCATTGCACCAGACTAAGATGATCCAGTCACAATGCAAGTTGTGGCATGATATTCATATCCAACAACAAAAATTTCAACAAGGCAATTGGGATTTGTTGTTTGAATCACGATATGAAGACTATCTTGGAAAGTTGTAGACTCGATGGCTTGGACCTTATCAGGTTGAGGAGGTATTTGCAAATGGAGTTGTACGTCTTTCACCAATAGATGATTCAAGAAGGAAAATTGTGGTTAACGATCATCATATTCAGATATATCACAAACCGTTAACCAAGGAAGAGTTTCTCAAGCAAGTAGGAAACTTGGATGTATCAGTATTGGAAGAAACCACTTCTTCCAAGATGGACTCAATCAAGTGACATGAACCAAAATATATAAAAAATAAAAATATATATATAAATGTAGACACCTAAAACGCGTCATGTCGAGGGCGACTACTCATATGGACATGCTACAAAACCATATGGAGGATCTTGGATAGACTCCAAGATAGAGCAGTGGTTCTAACCACTCAATTTAGGCATTTTGGCCTAATCAGGTTGAACCGTAGCCAAGATCTATGGTCTCCATTCTAAACCATGGTTGATACCTACGGTCTGTAGTCTGGACCGCAACTGTGACCTACGGTCTTAACTGAAGTTCAGTTAGGCCTTCCATCCGAGCCAAATTGGTTGGAACGGCCAAAAGATCTAGAAGCAGGCAGTTGAAGGACGAAAGATTCCAGAGGCTTCCATCCCAACTGTCCTAACCAACCTTCTTGGTCTTGGCTTCTCCATGAAGCTACCCCTAGCCCTAGGGACATGCTATAAATACCCCCTCCAAATGGGGTGAAGAGATAGAGAGTTAATTGATCAAGAGAGCAGCGAAGCCCTATCAAATTGCATACTGAATCTGTGCATTTGAGAGCCCCTTTGCTATTCACCTAAAGACCAATTAGCCATGGATGCCCTAGGTGCCTAGGAGATTCAAGAAGCACAAATCCGGGCAAACGAAGGCCCGTCATAGCGATTTGACCACCAAATCTATCAGAGGACAACAAAGGCGACCCTTGAACATCAATTTGGACAAGGAGGTCAAGCCCACTGCCCCTAATTCTGAGGGTAAACCTATCAGAGGTCAAACCATGGCTGTCAGCCATGGTTCACAGTGCAGACCGCCCACCATAGCTATGGTTTGCAATAGGTGACTGATCACCTTACTTGCTTTGCTTTTGACCGCATAGATTAGTTATATTAGTCTTTTTATAGGTTTAATTGCACTTTAGAGAAACTCTGACCGTAGGAATTAGTTATTTCATGCATTGTATTAAGTAGGATTATATTGGATATTTTATGCACTTTATTGCTCCTAACTTGATATTTGATCCATGCATCATTTGCTTATTCATGTCCGTCATGTTATAGTATAATTCTTGATCTAATTAGAATAGTTTAAAGTCTTTCTTTATGATTTCTTGTTTTACTAGTTTAATGGCATTTGCATACATATTTCCTTAAAGGGCCTCATCACGAGAGGCTATCAATATTTTTAATCATGTGTTGTTGTTTCTTGTTCGTAGGGAGACAGGTGCAAGAGGAGCTTACATCATAATCCTTCCACATCGTGAAGAAGGGGGTCAACTCCACCCCAAGGCAGTTTGTGACTAATCAATAGAGCACTATAAGTGTGCCTACCCTATTGAGGGCATTGGCAATTGTAATATCAGTATCATCTTTCAAGTGACCCTAAGAGGGCATTTTTGTAATCAAAGCTCATTCAAAGATTAATACAAGAAACCTTACTTTTTTGTTCAATTTATGTACTTGTGTCAATATTTGTGCTTTCATGATGGTATAGATCAATACAGTAGCTAGGTGCATGCTCCATGATTAAGTCAGAAGGTGATCACGGTGGGACACCACAATTTTAGCCCTGAGTTCTGACTTTTCTTGGCTTTTTCTTATCTCAGGCGCTAACCGCAGCTTTCAGCTATGGTTATTTTTTGGCCCGTGGTTGTAACCTGCGTTCACTACTGCATCCCATAGCTCGGACCTATGGTTAACAGAGGAAAAAGTAGACAATAGGAAACTCAGTGGGCAGTAGAGTAGGAGCTAAGGTAGGCCCCAATTTCACTATCTATTTTAAATTTTTTGCTCTATGTTTTTCTAGAAAGCATTGAACTGTTGCAAACTAGGAACTTAAATAAAAAGGTCAATGAACAAGTCTTAGTTTATTTCCATTTTCCTTTCATTAGAAAGGCATTGTTGGGAACAACGGACCTCTGAGTGCAGTTCACCCCTAAATACAATGACCTTGATAGAGATTGTGTGTCGTTTGCATGCTTGAGGCCCAATTAGTGGCCATGTCATTGTAATTGCATCATCAAAATATCATATAGGACATTAGCATGCATTCTTTCTGAATTTGAAATGTTCCTTTCTTTTCATGCATATCATGTAGGAATGATCATTATGCTCTTTTATGCATTTGTCATTTTTGCAAAGTAAAAGGAACCACACACACCACTTGGCACTTAAACGCTAGTGAGTTGGGCTTCATCTCCAACCACTAGTAGGGTTCAATGACGGTGGGCGTAATTTCCATCCATTGGCCCAAATCCCATGTACCTTGTGTTACTAGACCATACCGGGTCCAAGATCCTTTCGTACCCTAAAAAATTTGCATATACTCCTCTTCGGAGGGTATGACGCTGATCGGGGGAAAATGGGTGAGGAACTGGGAGGACCTGTGCCCTCTGACCATGTGTGGGCTTCACTTCCACACATTATAGGTTGGTTTACGTGACTTGGGTTTCATCTCCAAGTTATCGAGCTGCGGGTATACAGGTGAAAGCCAATTCAACTGAGTATAAAATCCAACAATCTTTCAAAACACGTGAGAGTTTCTAACACTGATACAACACATCTGAAAACAACATCAAACAGTTTAGGGCTCACAATAAAAATTTAAAAGAAGATAATCATCATTTGTATACCTTGTTTGCATAATAAAACACATCTAGACGTTAGGTACACAAATGGTGAACACACGGGGTGATCGACAAAGGTCTAGGACCGATGCCCATGATCAACCCCCAACTGATTCACAGCAGCATGTGTCGAGTCCTCACACACATGAGCGAACCGAATGATGTTCGATGAGCATTAGAGGTGACAACTCGACATGGGGAGATCCCGTTGAGTGGACCCTCGATAGAGGAGCTTTAGTACACTCCTCTAGGCACAGGACTGAGCATAGAGCTTCTCAGCATGAGGATGCTCTACTCCAAAGCCATTACCGAGACCGCACTACACGTGCATCCATGGGATCGGTCGAGGAATATGTTGTGCAGGGGACCAAGTTGGTTCCCATACGTACTAGGTCCATAGGAGGTTCTAACCCTCCATAGTCAGAGTATAGATGGACCAGAGATCCACCCATTCAGGGGCAAGAGGATAGGCTCACTTTCGAGCATAGGTCCACCCATACTCCCACGCGTGGCCCACCATGCAAGATCACCATTGATATATCAAAGGTGGGAGCTAATGGAACACCACCGCATGAGTGATGGAGGTCTAGATAGTTAGATGGTCTAGGTAGTGTTCTTGAGTAGCTAGGCTGCAAGCCTACAGCTCCGCCCACTCGTGCTCCGAGTGAGCATAGCGATAGTTGTATCAAGATCACTAGAGAGCATGGAGAGGCTTCTAAGCGCCCTCATGTCACACGTCCACCATCCACACATGGTGGTTCATAGTTTAGAGCATAGTAGGATGTCGATGCCATCTTCATAGATAGAGGTAAAGGTGCAGCACATTTGTCTGATGGGTACAGAACCCATAAGGTAGCTCGCATAGAGCATACACACTAGAGGCCTCCCATGGCCGACCAGATCGATAGATCACATAGACTGGTGTCTGAGCAAAGATGTCAACTCCTCCAAGATCAATTGGAGGATGCTCACCTAGAGAGGCAACATATTGAAGATGAAAATATTCAAGCGCAAAGGCTCCTACGATAGAGGTTATATGAGCAGCGCATGCATGAGGAGCGTATTCTAGCTCAGAAGGAGCGCATAGAGTAGGAGGATCGGCTAGCCAGGGCTGGCCTATACCCTCTCGAGGAGCATAGAGAGCATGTGCATAGGAGGGTTGTGTCCCTAGCCGATATGCATGAGGAGCATAGAGACGCTCGTACTCATGTCAGTGCCCAATAGAGGGAGCGACTATCGTCACTCAATGATCTTAGACAGAGGTAGCATGAGCATGTAGATGTAGACGGATACGATCAGGAGTATCCTGAGAGTTATCGAGTTGAGGAGGAGGAAGAGCCACTTCCTCCACCTCCCCCGAAGAAGACATTACCTCCTAGACCACCTCCACGTCAGCTTAGGGAGGAGGACTTTTTGTCTTCTGAGGCGTACAAGGTTTTGGCCGATAAGGTCAAAGCAATAGAGAGGCAAGGCACGGCTATTCAAAAGTTGACACTGAGGAAGATACACAATGAACCTCTAGACCCCTCGGTGCCTACGCCTCCATATCCTAAGCATTTTGATATGCCCAGGTTAGAAAAATTCAAGGGTGATGAGGATGCCCAAGAGCATGTTACGAGTTTTTTGGATGCTTGTTTCCAGATAGAGAGTCATGATGCCTTGTTGTTGTGCACCTTCATTACGACACTCTTCGACCTAGCCCGAGAGTGGTTCAACCAGCTGAAGAAACATAGTATTACTAGTTTTGAGTAGTTAGCTGATGCATTTCTTGAATGCTATTCATTTGGCATCAAGAAATAGGCCAACCTTTTCGATTTGGCTGTGCTAGCTCAGCGCGACGATGAGCCCATCGAGCAATACGAAAAGAGATGGCATAGAATAATGGCAAAGCTACCATTCCCTATTCCTGTAGTAGAACTGACCCGAATGTTTACAAAGAGTTGTGCCAAGCACATCTCACTACTATTGTAGCTGTAGCAGTATGCTACATTCGAGGAAGCTTTGGTGCAAGCCAAGGTGATCGAGGACATCAAGTTGCAAGAAGGCAACTTGAAGCTCAAGACCAAGAAAGAGGGGTTTAAAAAGAGTACTACGAAGCAACAGGGCAAGCAGGCCCACGTGAATCAAGTAGTACTAAATCTTGGAGGAGAGGACAAGGGACAGAAAAAGCCTAATTATCAGGCCCAACCTCCTCCTACGCGTTATGAGATGCACAAAAACAATTATAAGGGCAAAAATAGAGAAGAGCGCCCACCTCGCCAGTTCACACCTCTGACGGAATCGATGACTTTGATTTTCCATCAACTATGTGAGGCCAAGGCCATACGATTTCTCGAGGTCAAATTAGTAGATCCGAATGTGCCAAAGTCGAAGTGGCATCAAGATGATCTATTCTGCATATTCCATAGAGTGAAGGGCCATGACATCGAGACATGTTGGTCCTTCAAACACATTGTGTAGAACATGATAGAAAAAGGAGAGCTTGTAGTACCAGGAAATCCATAGGCGCCCGACAATAGAAACATGGGGATTTTCAAGAATCCACTACCTAATCATGAGGCGCCTCGTAACAACGTCGACCAAGTCAATCAAGTGAGAGTCGAACCACCTACCCAAGGGTTCGTAGGCATGGTCAATGTTGTTACTAGACATGGGAGGTACGATCAACCGAATCAACCTCATGCTCCCATTAGAATACAAGCTACGCTGGATCAATGACCAGCTCAAAACATTCCAGGCCCACCAACTAGACCGGTGGTGACCATAAGGAGCAGGTTAGTTCAGAACCTGCAGACAACTCCTACGAAGTTGTCAATATATGAGCTTATTCAGCAGTCCCCTAGACACAGGGAGACTCTTATGGACATTCTGAGGTCCATTGAGGTACAGTCCCAAGATGCGCACGCATTTACAAATTTTGTGGGACATGTACAACAGTGTCAGGAACCCATGATACAATTTTACGATCATGAAGTGAAGATGGTTCCTACTATTACGGCTGACCCGCCACTGCATATTATCACGTGTGTTAACCACATGCCTTTCAAAAGGGTCTTGATCGACACTGGGTCCTCGATCAATATAATTACGACCAAGGCACTGAGCCATCTCAAGTTGCCCAAATCACACATTGTGCCTACCACCTTTACGTTGAGAGCGTTTAACGATGCACTATGCTCGATGGTTGGTACAATTGTTCTACCTATTTAGGTGGGACTCAAGACCATCTCTGTGATGTGTCACGTGATAGAGGGTGCCATGCAGTACAACATTCTGCTCGAAAGGCCTTGGATTCATGAAATGCATTGCATCCCCTCGATCTTGCATCAATGCGTGAAGTACATTCATGAGGGACAGGTTCACGTAGTGTCCTCGAATGAAGAACCATTCAAGTTCGTGAACCTAGCAGATTTTCCTGGGGGTTTTGTACTCCCATCGATGCACTTGGATATCCGGCCTGCTTCATCGGTTAAGATTCCAAGAGGTAAACCAGCAGCCCATGCTCAACCATCGACATCTGTGTCACATAGATCTGAGCATACGACTGCAACTTCTCTAAAACTGACTGCATCGGCAATGCATCGGCAAGACGAGAAGCTAAAGGTGAAATTGGGTGAGAAAGTAGAAGATCATATGCCCGGACCAGTCGCCAATGAGACTCCCACTCCCATGGATGTGGAAGAACCTCAAGACAAAGCCGAGGAGGCACCTCAGCCTGCTTTGCCTGCATCTTCAATAGGGTCATCTGCACCGTAGGTGACCGTTCATCTAGCTAGCATAGGGTTAGGTGAGTATCTTGTGCAAAATGTTACTTTCGGACCTATCCTGAAGACTGCACAAGAGATGGGCCGACCACACGCCCATCAATTTTTGATTGGATCTGTAGTGTCATTGGGTGAGCCACCCAACCAAACAAACTTCATCTACGTAGGGCTAGATCAAGCGCCCACCAGAATGTCCATAGATGAGGATGATGATGAGCCATTCACTGTGAATGTGCGCTATCTATCCAACCCAGAATATGCCATGCGCATTTTTGAGTCGTATCATTGGCATGGACACGGCCTTGGTCTTTTTGAACAAGGACGTAGGACTCCACTCGAACCTCATTATCAGTTAGCTACTGATAGGTTCGAGTTAGGGTTATAGGTACAGGATCATGATGATTTGCTTGCTGCATCCTTAGATCGCATGTACCTGAGTCTGGGGGATGATGTGGATTTTAATCCATATCACCCTAATCCTTCCAGATTTTGGAGGACTCGCCAGATGGTATCATTTGTTACCATAGGGCCACCCGATTCATATCATGATGGGCCCTTAGAGGACAACCCCAGAGGCAACCTGGGTAACCAAATCCGTAATGCTACCGATGACACTGGTATGCAGGGGCATAACCCCACTACTGTAGGCGATCTCGAGTTAGGAGATCTTTGTGATGATGATGGAGAGGAGTCCACCTCCAAAATAAGTGGACCTAGTTATGATGCAGATGATGAGTCCTCAAATGATGATCAATCTGAGGAGGAAATCGAGCCGACCTTTCCAGGTCCGATGTTTATACGCCATCTGCTGCCTATGGAACAAGTGGAAGAGATGAATGAGCGCTTCATAGTCGATAGTGATTATGAAGATGAGACAGAGGAGGCCTACTTAAGGCCTCACCCAACTAATCTCCCACTATTCATAGACACAATAGAGTGGTCCATCCATGGTAGTGACCACAGTGATGTAGATGAGAGGACCGATTCCAGGCTTGTGTATCCACAATATCTATTGCCTAGGGAATCGGAGCATGTTATGGAGGAAGTCCCTCCCAACACTGAGCGCTCTGAGGAAGAAGCAGTGCCAGTTTATGCGATAGTATCATATATACGATCGTTCTATCGAATTTATCCGGATAGTGATGATAGTGACCGTAGAATCAGATACATGGGGCCACATCTGGCAGATCGCCCCTTAGAAGAGGGGGGAAGTGATGGATTGTATTTGTACAGTGATGATGAGGATTCATTGGAGATGGCCTATTTGGGACCTCATCACCTACGTAATAGGCCTCCACCTCGAGGTCCCCCACCTATTACAGCTGCAGGTTTGCATCGGGAGATTAATCTCCATCGCAGCCTGAGGGAAAGAAGAGAGCTCGAAGAGAGGTATCAGGAACTCTTTCCCCATCCGCCTACGTACGTGGAGCTCCTTGAGCCGAGAGATCCCATTTTGTAGCTAGTGCACCGGGAGGATCCAATTATACGGGCATCCCATAGAGAGGATCCATTTGTGCCCGTACCATCCGAGCCAGATCTTGGGTACAGAAGCTACACTTCAGATATAGAGTTTTGTCCATGTGGTTCTGGAGATCAATTCCATTCCATCAATATGGTCTCCATTGATTTGACCACTCCACTCCGTAATCCAGTAGATCCATCCAAACCGCTGCATCTGAACATGGATGCTATCGATTGGGATCGCGCTGACTCGTCGGTCCAGCTTGAAGATTTCTTCCCTAATGAAGAAATGTTGCAACCATTTCATTTTGTGCTAGGCTGTGCTTATGATGTTTATCACGCTGAGGGTGCTTCCCACGAGGAACATGTGAACCCGACTGATGACATCCATCTGATTCCTATGCCTCACCAGCTTGAGGAGGGATCACATATGTCAGTAGAGAAAACCTTCGATGTGGATATCAGTAAAGATCCCACCAATCCAAAGAAGGTTAGATTTGGAGAGAGTCTCACTCCGGATGAGCGTGATAGCATCATCCCTCTACTGAAAGAGAGACCTGATCTCTTTGCTTGGACTTACAAAGACATGCCGGGTCTAGATCCAAAATTGGTTACTCATAACCTTTCGCTAGATCTGTCGAAGAAGCCAGTCAAGCAAAAACTTAGAAAAATGCATCCAACAGTAGCCTTAATGGTGAAAGACGAGTTGCAAAAGTTGTTGGACGTAGAGTTTGTCATCTCCATCGACTATCCAGAATGGGTGTCCAATATGGTGCCCGTAGGAAAGCCAGATGGAAGGATCCGTATTTGTATGGATTTTAGAGATCTCAATAAGGCAACACCCAAAGATTCATTTTCATTGCCAAATATCGATGCTCTGGTAGATGCTACTGTAGGTCATGAAATGCTCTCCCTTATGGATAGTTTTTTTGGATACAATCAGATTTGGATTAAACCCGAAGATCAGCATAAAACCATATTTATAATGCCATGGGGGACATTTTGCTACAAAGTTATGCCATTCGGTCTTAAAAATGTTGGTGCCACATATCAACAGGCTATGACATATATCTTTCATGACTACATGCATAAAATCTTAGAATATTATATCGATGACTTACTAGCTAAGTCGTTGATGCGACAAGAGCATGCAGAGGTCTTAAGGAAGGTCTTCGATCGCATGATAGAGCATAATGTCAGGTTGAATCCTAAGAAGTGCGTATTTGGTGTAACTTCAGGTAAACTCTTGGGATTCATCATTTCTAAATGAGGCATCGAAGTAGACCCAGCAAAGGTCAAGGCTATTCTAGAGATGCATCCTCCCACTAATATCAAAGAACTAAGAAGCCTTCAGGGCAAAGTAGCATCCATAAAGTGATTCATCACTCAATTATCAGATAAATGTCGACCCATGAATCGACTGCTACACAAGGGGGTCCCATTTGATTGGGATGAGGACTGCCAAGCAGCCTTTGTTGAGATTAAGCAATACCTAGCAATGCCACCAGTACTAGCTCCACCAAGGCCAGATGTGCCTTTTTTGCTATATATATCGGCAACCAACTTTGCATTAGGGACCATGTTAGCCCAAAAGAATGTGCAAGGCAAAGAGCAAGCCATATATTACATCAGTCACACCTTGGTGAGTTATGAGTCAGGATATGCATATGTGGAGAAGCTTTGTTTAGCAGTGGTGTTCGCTACCAAGAAATTGTGGCATTACATGCTAATTCATACGACATATGTTATATCAAAATAGAATCCTTTGTAGTATATGATGAGCAAGACATATCATAACACACGTACTACAAAGTGGATCATGCTATTGATAGAATTTGATTTGGAATTCATCAGCCAAAATTCCATCAAGGGACAAGTCATAGCTGATCAATTGGCTGAGGCACCACTATCCAACAATAGGCCTCTAACCATTGAGCTTCCAGATGATGCGGTCTTCATAATATCTGAAGCTCCCAAACCCGAAGAACTAGAGAATAATGTTGATATGACATTGTTCTTCGATGGTTCGAAGTGTGAGCAAGGGGGTGGTGCAGGAATAGTGTTTTTCATGCCACAAGGAGCTCCAATGCCCTTGTCATTCAAGTTAGACTTTTCATGCACCAACAATAATGTTGAGTACGAAGCCCTACTTTTGGGCCTCCACACAGCCATCGCCATGGGTATTAAAATATTGAACATTTTTGGTGATTCTCTGCTCATAGTTAACCAAGTTAAGGGGCTCTTTCAGTGTCGATGTCCCATACTGAAAGCCTACAAAGATCTTGTTGCCACTTATCTAGCTAAATTTGAATGGTATGACATCGAGGCAATCCCTCGTTCGTCAAATAGGTTCATAGACACCATGGCATCTTTGGGGTCCTTGATCCCTCAGAATTCATCTACCGATTTTACTACCATCCATGTTAGAACGCTCTCGCACCCAGCAATGGAGCGTGCAACCTTTGATAACAAAGAGTCAGTCAACATGATTGTTGTGGAACCAACAACTGATTGGTTCCATAGAGTGGAAGACTTTCTTAAGTAGGCACCCTGGGAGTCATTGACTTCTCAGAGTCCTACGGGGAGTGGTACTACCATTCACCATAAGGTTATTTCCCAGTCTGCATTTACAAAGTTAAATACGTAGGGGGAGCAAGTCATCTTAGCAATCGAAGCTGAGGCTTGTCAAAGCTGGATGTTGCAAATCCAAGACTTCTTAAAACTTGGTATGATCCCAGAGGGATTGTCATGTGCCGCAAGATGCACATTCAAATAGAAAGTGACTAAGTATGTCTTGATAGGAGACATTTTGTACCGACACAGCTACGAAGGAGTTCTACTTCGATGTCTTGAGCCCCAAGAGTCATCTTGGGCAATTTTAGAAGCTCACGATGGTACGTGCGGTGGCCATTTCAGTGGCATGGCTATCATCAAATGCATCCTTCGCATGGGTTATTATTGGCCCACTATGGAGAAGGATTGCAATGTGTATGTCAAGAAATGCATTAAATGTCAGCATCATGCTAATCTTACGCACTTGCCATCACAGGCCTTACAGCCCATTCAGGCGGCTTGGCCATTTGCTCAGTGGGGACTAGATCTTATTGGCAAGATTTCTCCTCCATCGTCAGGCCGACATACATTCATTATCATGGCTACTGAGTATTTTACAAAGTGGGTGGAAGCCATTCCCCTTACAATGACCACTTGGAGCTCGCATCGCAGAATTTATTCTCGAGCATATCATATGTCATTTTGGGATACCATCCAAAATAATTTTGGATAATGGAACTTCTTTTAAGAACAAAACTATGTGGGCTTTAACGTCTAAATACCGCATTAAACATAGTTTTGCAACTCCATACTATCCGCAAGCAAACGGGCAAGCTGAGGCCTCAAACAAGACTGTGGTAGCCATCTTGAAAAATACAGTGCAAGAACACCACAAGGATTGGCATATACAACTACCCCTTGCATTATGGGCTTACAGGACTAGCATTCGGATGCCCATTGGGGCAACGCCATTTTCACTAGTATATGGCGTTGAGGCCATTATGCCCTTAGAGTTGGAAATTCCAATGTTGCATGTCGCATTGAAAGAGTTCATCGATGATGACACTGCACGACAAGCTCACCTCGATCAATTGACGTTGCTCGATGAACATCGCGTGAATGCCCTCGAGCATCTCCATGTTTATCAGGAGTGATTAAAATGAGCTTACAATGTCAAAGTCCACCAGAGAGACTTTGAAGTTGGGGATCTTATGCTGAAAGAGAACCAACAGAACTCAAATTTATCGCTTGATATGCGAGACAAATTCGTGGCTAATTGGCTAGGGCCTTACATCATATCTAAAAATATTGGTCTAGGTACCTATCACCTAACATCGCTAGAGGGTGTGGAAGAGCTTGAGCCTCTCAATATCATCCATATTAAGGTGTTCTATGCTTGAGAGTGTAGTAAAGGCACCAAAGGCATCTGTAAGCCCTTTGGTCAACCCAAAAGCTCCGAGGGTTTGTCCACAACCGCTCGGTCATCCCAAAAGGCTTCGAGTTCTTGAATTGAGAAGCTTGGTCAAGTAAATGCACCAAAGGCATCTGTAAGCCCTTTGGTCAACCCAAAAGCTTTGAGGGTTTTGTCTCAACCGCTCGGTCATCCCAAAATGCCCCAAGCTCTCTATTGAGTAGCTTGGTCAAGTAAAAGCTCCAAAGGTAGTTCCTCATCATTTGGTCATCCTTAAAAGCTCCAAGGACATGTACTCATCGTTTGGTCAAATATGGAAGCTCAAAATCCATAAAAATCAAGAAAAATATATAAAATTCCAAAAAAAAAAATTGGAAAAGCTTAAAATTCAAAAACATTTGCTTTTGCATTTCACATTTTCATTTGCATTCACGCATTGCATATAGGCATTTGTCATCCATTGCATTCCATACAAGAATGGATAGTGTGTGTCAAAATCTTACAAATGACACCACGTTTGTGTTTCAATCATGCACCCTTGCATTATATCATCTATCATCTATCATAGTGAGTAAATGTGTTTTTCAACACAACCCATCCTGTTGCTATGAAGAATATGCTAGAGTTTTTCGGTCATTCAAACATACCTAGTGGTCTTCTCAAGAGTTGGTAAGAAATCCTATTTTGCTTTTGATGGCTGAGGTCGAGTTAGTATAGCCCTTAGCATATCAGAATCTTGTCACTAATGAACAAATTAAAAAGAGTCTTAATAAGGACTAGGGGAAGATGAAGCCATGAAGCAGGACCGGGTATCCTGAAGCGAAAAGAATTATTCTTGCTTATCCCTCTATGTGGACGGTACGAGAAATGTGGGTAATTGGCAAAAGGACAGGTTCATTTCCTACCCATAAATCCCTTGCTTATGATAAAATGAGCAATATCCCCTAAGTGATATCCCACATCAATCCTCAAGATTGATACCCTTCGTCGATATCATAAATCGACATCCCAGATTGATATCCTACATTGATATCATACGATCGGTATCACAGATCGACACTGCAGATTGATGTCCTCCAGATTGATGTCACATATCGATACTCTAGAATCGATATTATAGAAGCAGTTCCCCTCAAAGTTAAATCCACAAAGGACATTTTTGAAGCTCATAAATCCAGAAACAAAGATCAAATGAAGATCGAGAATAAAAGAAAAAAATTTCCAGAGATCAAATGAAGATCAAATATAAAGATCCAATGAAGATCAAAAAATCAAAGGCACGACAAGGTCAAATGAAGATCACAAGATAGTGCAAAAATGAAGATGAAGACAAACCCCTTGCTTAAGAATCAGAAATAGAATAGCGCAAAGCTAACATTAGTGATTCTTATCAGTTTGTACAAGCAAGTATCCCGATCATACACAGAGAAGGAAGGAGTGGGCCTGAATCCCTGGAATTGCTCGCACTACTGTACCTTACACACGATGATATGTCTGATGCATTAGCATTTTGCTTATGTACAGACCAATGTTTGAATGTGGATGAGCTAGCTTCAGGTGTCCTGCATCGCTTAGCGGTATGAGTCCAACTGAAATCTAAAACTAAGATTGGGTAAGACATTTGTGGATCCCCTATCTTAGCAATGGGCTGAAAGAATCCCGCTTGACATCGGGGTATGCTTATGTCTTACCAAAGTTATGCACTTGCACACATAAAGGTAATGAATAGTTTTGGCCTATCTTAACAAAAGCCTCACGGTTCAGAAGTCTAACATGGTGAGTATACAACTTCTGATTAGACAACTAGGGTATTTGAGTCTCATGGAAAACCTCAAAAGTTCCCAAAATAGCAACAGGATGGCAGAAACCGCAAGCCATCAAAAATAATAAAGTCATTCAATCAATCAAACTGCAAAGTATCTATCCATGATACATTATTATATTGAGCACAATCAAAGATATAGGATAGATACCGGATGAATATCAGAAATGATGTTTAGACGACCACTGACTATATAGTGCAAGGAATGAATATCGAATGACATATCAAATCATTTACATTATACCAATCCATCTCATCTCATTTCATATATGGGTGATTAATTGATTAAGATCTTGTAATGAGAATGATCAATTATTTTGCATGATTGTTATACATTCTGTGGTGTCATATTTTAAAAATTGATATACACAGTTTACATTCATTCCTTATGTTTTAAGTGATTAAAGCATACAGGTTCATTTCCATTAGATTATGATTATGTACATAATGCATTACCATACATTGCATAGCATACCATAAACTGCATAAAAATAAATGCATGCCCACAAAGCAAAAATAAATATGCGTTTAAAAATAAACATCGCATCCATATGCATACATCATATATCGCACATCTAATCATCTAGATCACTTGCATATCATCATCATAAAGTAAAATAGCTATCTAGTGCATGTCATCCATACATCGCATCATATAAACATAGCATTTACATAAGCCTTGCATCCATGTGCATCAAATAAACATAAAATCAAAAAAATAAATAAACATGTACACATAATGAGCCATAAAAGATCATATCATATATATATGTGTCCAAAAGAGTACATAGGGAGTACAAAATGCCCACAGGCTACAACTGTGTAGGTCCTCGACCTTACACACAAAATGATATATCAAAAATGTAGTCGACAGCTGCTATAACTCAGATCTAGGCTGCTCCCCCTGTACTAGAGCTCTCGCCACCTCCCTCAACACTGTGCTCTAGAGCCTGCTCTCCTGGCTGACCTGGCACCTATGGTGGATCCTACTGTGGATCCTGCCTACCTCCAAAGCCTAAAGCACCCAACACATGGGAAACTGGTAACTGTAGTAGGCTAGTCCTCTGACTGGTGGTCCCTGATGTCTGCCCTGGATCTCTAGTCCTGGCCTACGATCTCGTTGTGTGTGTGCTAGAGGACCTATGCATCCTCTCAGTCCTATGAGTCCTATGACTCGAGCTCACTGTAGACTATCCAGTAGTCCTAGTCCAGGTCCTCTGAGACTCTGGTGTGAAAGGATCCTCTAGAACCTGTAGCCCATGCATCTCAATGTAACCGACTAGCTGATCAACTCGAGCGAGCTGGGCTGCATGCATCTCCTTGGTCGCCATGACCATGCTACGTAATCACTCTATCTCAGCCATAGGATCCTGAGCAACTATTGTACCTACTACTGGTGCTACAAGAGGCCCCATAGTAGCCTGAGGAGGTGGCATAGCCCCCTCGATGCCCGAGCAAGATCCTGCTCTACCTCTACTACAGTCTATTGTGCCTGTGCTAACTCTAGGGTAGTCTATAGTCTCTAAACCTGGGCCTCTACATCTATGGCCCGAGTCGTAAGCTCTTGTATCTGGTCCTACACCTCAGTCAGGCATCGCTCCCTATCAACCACTTTTACCTCTAGAGTGGTGATGGTAGTGTCTCTCTCGAGCTATTATGTGTGAAACCATCCGAGCTGACTCTGCAAGTCAGCCACCTGAGCCAATAGCCATCCCTCTACACTATCAGGAGGGACCTCACCCTCCTCTGGAATATCCTCCTCAGGGTCAATCTTAGGTATATCCTCGATGGTGGCCTCTATGCCCCAACCACCCTCTGTACGTTGGTGCACCCTACGCCCATTAGGATCTACCTCTGCCTCTGCCTGAGCTGGCTCTCGGCCTAGAGGCCCTATCCCATACCATCTGAACAAGGACCACCACCCATCATAGTCTGGAGTGGTCCTGACTGTCTCAACCCTTGACTCTTGGAAGTCATCTGGTGCATCTCCTAGCGGTGGAGGATGTATCAGTGGGAGATCCCTCTCCAAAGCCAAGCGCCTGTATCTGAATGGGATCTCTAGCATGTCCTGCACCATGCCAAACTATCATAGGACACGAGAAAAGAACTGATACTCTCTGACCTCTGGCTTATGCCAGATAAGCCATCTATCTCGGTGGGCCCATCGTAGCCACTCGTCCACCTCAGGCCATGCAGGGCAATCCATGTAGGGGCGCCAGACAATGTCCCCTAGCCCAAGTGATGCAAATCTAATGATATAGTGCTCAGTGTTCCCAGCATGAGCCCTACTATGGGTACCCCTCAGCATGAGGCCAGCATGTGGTGTAACACTGATGGTCGATGTCTATGGTGGTGATGCATAGTGGAAGCTCCGTAGGATGCTCGATCCGGATGTGTTGCCACCCCCAGATCTATAACAAAAGACTACAGTTGATGCCCTTATGGCTATGCTCTATAATATGGTATAGCTCCCTATAGAGCTGGCATAATAGGGTGCTCCCCTAAGCTAATCATAGTGGCTCCTCTATAGAGCTCTGAAGCACCCTCCAAGTAGTGGCTAACATGTTCCAGGGAATCCTCATGCCCGAGGAGTCTGGAAGGACAATCTGCACAATGAGATGCATGAAGAGGGCCTCTCATGCAGAAAAGACATCATCGTGGTACCAGTCACCGATGTGCACCCCTCCATGGTCAGCATCATCCTATGCATCTGTGCTCTGGTCACCGAAGATAATCCGAGAATGAAGGTTTATCTTTAGAATGAGGTTATCTTCAAATTAAATGCCTAGCTTAGTCTTCAGAATGAAACATAATCTTCAGAATGAAGATTTAACAATCTGTTTCCATGTGGCATCCAAGGAGGGAGAAAAAGACATAGTCAAGGAGGGA
This sequence comes from Wollemia nobilis, assembly GCA_028583015.1. Classification (NCBI taxonomy): domain Eukaryota; kingdom Viridiplantae; phylum Streptophyta; class Pinopsida; order Araucariales; family Araucariaceae; genus Wollemia; species Wollemia nobilis. Next base: position 611,100 of record JAQPPZ010017065.1, read on the forward strand.
ATGAAACATAATCTTCGGAATGAAGATTTAACAAACATGCCACCACCATTCATTGATAATAACCACTCATGTGGGAAAATTTGCATGCAGAATGGACAAGCTAAAAATAGTAAATAAAATTTGATGGCAAGGATGTCCAATGATTGATGGCCAGGTGTTCGGAGCATAGAATAAGGAAGTGTGCCATCTTTTCTTTTCGAAGACATATTTGCTAATGATTACAAGAAAAAAAATTATTCTTTCTGAAGAAGAACAAGAGCAAACCCTATAGCAACCAGAAATTAGTGACCTAATAGATGTTGTAGATGTTGTTGTAGAAGAAGAAATAGCTTTTGTAGAAGAATAAATAGGAACTACTACAAAGGCTATTGCGAAAAAAAAAAAATGCACCCAGCAGCAGCAACAGAACCATCAAAATCACAGACTAAGAAAAGAGGGTTTGAAACTGACAGCAAAAAATAAAATAGAAGAGGGTTCATTTGTCTAAAGATGTTATTTATCTGTCAGAATAGGAGAGTGAAGTTCCTAGTGAAGAGCCTGAAGCTATCCCTACACTCCTGTTACCACAAGAAAACAGGGCAAGAAGAGAAAATATACATTAAGGACTAGGAGGTCTGTAAGACTCCAACAAAAAGAGATAAAAGAACAAATGATTGAAGAGAAGACCATACAGGATAGCCATGATGTCATAGAAGTGCAACAAGCCACTGAGAATTTGGATGTAATAATAAGATAATTTCATGGAACCTCCTGTACAGGAGTAGGGGTCTGAAGCAGAGGATGAGATCATTGTTGAGCATCAAACTGTAGTTGATTTGTCAGTATTAGGTTCTAAATCAAATGAAGAAGAGGAGTTGGACATCACAAAACAACTGACAGTAGCCAAGAGTGTTATAAAAATACAAATGAGATGGATTGAGGAAAGAAAAGATGTTATTGAAAAAACATGAAAATAAAATTAGAGAATTATAGCAGAAAGTGGAGTTCTCAATCCAGAGAAATACCTTTATGCAACATTATTGGGTAGGTCTCAGATTCAGGCCTCCAACCATCATTACTCTAGTTTTCTTCTATTTTGAAGAGGATTCCAAACTAGATGATCAGTTTTAAGAATGACTCAGAAACCTTCATGAGAAATTACACAGGAACTAAATTGTTCTATGAAACATGGAATGTGAGTATGGACATTTGTGACTCCATAGCCCACTGCAATGCATGAGGGCATGCATTAATATAAGTTGGGGGGAATTATGAGGCCTTGATAAGCCTCATTTATAGCATGTTTTAAATATTTAAAACTGCCTAAAACTCTTGTGAATTATCTTATATGCTAGTCAAGTTGATTTAATATGCTGTGTGTTAACTGTTTGCATGATTGAACTGTTAAGGACATTATATTATGATTTTTAACAGTTTTTGTATAGTTTTATGTTATATTGTCATGCTTAGGTTGATAGCAGCATTTCAGTAGTCTTATTTTGATGATCATTAAGCATTAGTTTCTCTAAATTCAGCAAATAGTACAAAGACTTATTACTGTGCAGTAGAAAATTGGTTTTTCCATATAAATTCCAGCAAGTTGCCAATGAATGGCAAGGCATGGAATTCACATCCAAGGAAGAATGAAGACTATTGCAATCTGATAATGAGGGCTAATACACCTAATAAATTAGCCAAAACCATTTGGAGTCAACACATTTGGTCATTCTAAAGATCTTGAAAATGAACATAGTGTCTTCGGAATGAACACAATGTCTTCAGAATGAGAAAACACAGTGTCTTCGGAATGAGCAGATCTTCAGAATGAGAAATGCAGTATCTTTGAAATGAGAATTGTAGTATCTTTGGAATGAGAATTGAAGTATCTTCGAAATGAGAATTGCAGTATCTTCGGAATGAGAATTGTAGTATCTTCGAAATGAGCCACTTATCTTCGAAATGAAAACAGAATGCACTTTTTGAATTGTTGACTGACTTTTGGTGGTGGAAAATGGGATAAGAAGGTTTATAAAGTTAAGGGAAAATATCTCCCATCTAAATTTTCCGTCCTTGCCGTAAAAAGCCACCATTTATGGAAGAGATCAAATTGATCATCTTCTAGGATAAATCCAGGAAATTTTGCAGGATATCAAGAACAACATATTTTCTGTTTGTAATTAGATTTTAGGCATCTATAAAAGATAGCTCCCATTCAGGTTGAGCTAATATATTAGATATTAGAAATATTAGATTAGATAGAGGAGATAGAAAATAAATAGGGAGATGATAGAATAGTGATTTCAGACCTGTAACAAATTTTAGCAGAATTGTAATTATGTTTCTGAAGCAATAAAAGTGCAGTTTCATTTCATTTATTTTGTTATGTCTGAGTGTGAGTAATATTTAAAGAATAATTCAAACCTTCTTCTGAGAACGGAGGCTGGACACTTCCAGATCTAGGAGGAGGACTGACAGACAAGTTTTATTCTGATTTTGCTGCAGTGAGAATAAGTTGTGAACTTGTCATTTTCATTATTTTGCATAGCTAACATTCCTAGTTGTTTAATTCTTGTTCATAATTTTTTTGTGATATTATTATTGGTAGATCTGGTTATTCTTTCCATTCCCAGCAACTTTCCAATTCACTGCAAAATTCTATTTCTAGCAATTTACAAGTTTTTTTGTAATTTCCTGCATTCTTGTTTTTTCTATCAAACACTGCACAGAAGATTGACGACCTTATTTTTTAGAGTATTGACAGAAGTTGATTACTTGTTTTATCTCATTATTACAAAAGTACATAGGTTTCTCATTTAGCAACTGTAATTAGGATTTTCCTTCTACAAATCAATTAGGTCTCAATTTAGCAATTGTAATTAGAACTTTATTTCTGTAGACAACAATTAGTTTTTCATTCTTGCAAATAGGTTAAAGTTTAATTTATGCAATTTAGGGGTAGAAGTGACACAAAACCCCCACACAATCAATTCCACCAATAAGACTTGCTGCTCCCAAATGAGCTGAAATGCAACTCTATTTGAAATTTCTATCGTAGAATGACCTTGGACACCACCTCAAATTGATAAGATATTTGAGATTTAATGATGTGCTTAACGACAACTCATCAGGTGGCAGCACATTCAGATTGAGCATCCTACAAAGCTACTACTACACATCACCATAATATATGTCGACCATCAGTGTTACACTACATGCTGGCCTCGTGCTAAGGAGGGTATTCATAGCAAATCTTATGCTAGGAACACTGAGCACTACATTATTAGGTTTGTATCACTTGGGCCAGGGGAAATTGTTTGGCGCCCCTACATGGATTGCTCGATATGGCCTAAGGTAGATGAGTGGCTATGACAAGCCTATTAAGATAGATGGCTTATTTGGAATAAGCCAGAGGTCAGAGAGTATCATTTATTTTCTCATGTCCTACAATAGTTTGGCATGGTGCAGGACATACCAAAGATGCCACTGAGGTACAGATGCCTGGCTCTAGAGAGGGACCTCCCATTGATAGTTCCTCCACCACTAGGAGATGCACCCAATGACTTCTAGGAGTCAAGGGTTGATACAACTGGGACCATTCCAGACTATGATGGGTGATGGTCCTTATTCATATGGCATGGGATAGGGCCTCTAGATCGAGAGTCGGTTTAGGCAGAGGCAAAGGTAGATCTTGACGGGTGTAGGGTGCGCCAGCATACAAAGGGTGGTTGGGGCATAGAGGCCATCACTGAGGATATTTCAAAGATTGACCTTAAGGAGGATACTCCAGAGGAGGGTGAGGTACCTCCTGACAGTGCAGAGGGATGGTTGCTGGCTCAGGTGGATGACTTGCAAAGTCAGCTCAGGCGGTTTCACACACAATAGCTCAAGAGAGACACTACCATCGCCACTCTGGAGGCAAAGGTGGCTAACAAGGAGCGAAACCTAACTAAGGTGCAAGAATAGGTACAAGAGCTTATGAATCAGACCACAGATGCAGAGACCTAGGTGTAGAGACTCCAGACTGCCCTGGAGTTAGCATAGGTGTAATAGACTGTAGTAGAGGTAGAGCGAGATCTTTCTCGGACATCGAGGGGGGTATGCCACCTCCTTAGGCTACTATGGGGTCTCCTACAACACTAAAAATAGGTACAATAGCTACACAAGATCCGACGACTAAGGTAGAATGACTATGTGGTATGGTCATGAGGACCAATGAGATGCATGCAGCCCGGCTTGCTCGTATTGATCAGCTAGTCGGTTACATTGAGATGCATGGTCTGCAGGTTCTAGAGGATCCTTTTTCATCAAAGTCTCAAAGGACCCAGACTAGGACTATTGGACAGTATACAATGAGCTCGAGTCATAGGACTCATAGGACTGAGAGGATGCACAGGTCCTCTAGCACACACACAGTAAGATCACAGGCCAAGACTAGAGATCCAGGGTAGACATCAGGGACCTCCAGTCAAAGGACTAGCCTATTGTAGTTATCAGTTTCTCATGTGTTGGGTGCTTTAGGATTTGGAGGTAGACAGGATCCATAGTAGGATCCAACACAGGTGCCAGGTCAGCCAAGATATCAGGCTCCAAAGAATAGTACAAAGGGAGATGGCGAGAGCTCCAGTACAAGGGGAGCAGCCTAAATCTAAGTTATAGCAGCTACCGAATACATTTTTGATATATCATTTTGTGTGTAAGGTCGAGGACCTACACAATTGTAGCTTACGGGCATTTTGTACTCCCTATGTACTCTTTTGGACACGTATATATGATATGATATTTTATGGCTCATTATGTGTACATGTTTATTTTATTTTATTTTGATTTTATGTTTATTTGATGCACATAGATGCAAGGCTTATGTAAATGCTATGTTTATATGATGCGATGTATGGACGACATGCACTAGATAGCTATTTTACTTTATGATGATGATGATATGCAGTGATCTAGATGATTAGATGTGCGAGATATGATGTATGCATATGGATGCGATGTTTATTTTTAAACACATATTTATTTTTGCTTTGTGGGCATGCATTTATTTTATGCAGTTTATGGTATTCTATGCAATGTATGGTAATGCATTATGTACATAATCATAATATAATGGAAATGAATCTGTATGCTTTAATCACTTAAAACATAAGGAATGAATGTAAACTGTGTATATCAATTTTTAAAATATGACACCACAAAATGTAAAACAATCATGCAAAATAATTGATAATTATCATTACAATAACTTAATCAATTTATCACCCATATATGAAAGGCAGTGAAATGGATTGGTATAATGCTAATGAATGAATGTCATTCTCTATATTTCATCTTTGTTGCACTAAATAGTCAGTGGCCGTCTAAATAGCATTTCGGATATTCATGCTATATGTTTGATTGTGCTTAGTAAAATACATTCTAATGAATGAATGACTCGTATTTATGAAGTCTAATGATATTTGGTATCTTGTTGCTATTGGAGAACTTTTGGGGTTTGCCATGACCATGCTGTGTAATCACTCTATCTTAGCCATAGGATCTTGAGCAACTACTGTACCTACTGTTGGTGCTACAAGAGGCTCCATAGTAGCCTGAGTAGGCGGTATAGCCCCCCTCGATGCCCGGGCAAGATCCTACTCTACCTCTACTACAGTCTGTTGTGCTTGTCCTAACTCTAGGGCAGTCTGTAGTCTCTAAACCTAGGCCTCTGGATCTATGGCCCAAGTTGTAAGCTCCTGTATTTGGTCCTATACCTCAGTAAGGCACCGATCCTTGTCAACCACTTTTGCCTCTAGAGTGGTGATGGTAGTGTCTCTCTCGAGCTACTGTATGTGAAACCATCCGAGCTGACTTTGTAAGTTAGCCACCTGAGCCAGCAACCATCCCTCTATATTGTCAGGAGGGACCTCACCCTCCTCTTGAATATCCTCCTTAGGGTCAATCTCAAGTATATCCTTGGAGATGGCCTCTATGCCCCAACCACCCTCTATACGTTGGCACACCCTATGCCCGTTAGGATTTACCTCTGCCTCTGCCTCTGCCTTAGCTAGATCTCAGCCTAGAGGCCCTGTCCCATACCATCTAAAAAAGGACCACCACTCATCATAGTTTGGAGTGGTCCTGACTGTCTCAACCCTTGACTCTTGGAAGTAATCTGGTGCATCTCCTAGCGGTTGAGGATGTATCAATGGTATATCCCTCTCCAAATCTAAGCGCCTGTATCTGAATGAGATCTCTAGCATGTCCTACACCATGCCAAACTATTGTAGAACACGAGAAAAGAACTGATACTCTTTTACCTATGGCTTACACCAGATAAGCCATCTATCTTGCCCATCATAGCCACTTGTCTACATCAAGCCATGCAAGGCAATCCATGTAGGGGCGCCAGACAACATCCCCTAACCCAAGTGATGCAAATCTAATGATATAGTGCTCAGTATTCCCAACATGAGCCCTATTGCGGGTACCCTCAACATGAGGCCAGCATGTGGCATAACACTAATGATCGACATCTATGGCGGTGATGCATAGTGGTAGCTCTACAAGATGCTCAATTCAGATGTGTTGCCACCCCTAGATCTGTAACAAAAGACTACAATTGATGCCCTTATGGCTATGCTCTATAATCTGATATAGCTCCCTATAGAGCTAGCATAATAGGGTGCTCCCCTAAGCTAATCATAGTGGCTCCTATGTAGAGCTCTAAAGCACCCTCCAAGTAGTGGCTAACATGTTCCAGGGAATCCTTGTGCCCGAGGAGTCTGGAAGGACAATATGCACAATGAGATGCATGAAGAGGGCCTCTCATGCAGAAAAGACATCATTGTGGTACCAGTCACTAATGTGCACCCCTTCGTGGTCAGTATCATCCTGTGCATCTGTGCTTTGGTCACCAAAGATAATCTGTGAATGAAGGTTTATCTTTAGAATGAGGTTATCTTCAAATTAAATGCCCATCTTAGTCTTCAAAATGAAACATAATCTTCAGAATGAATATTTAACATTCTATTTCCATGTGGTATCCAAGGAGGGAGAAAAAGACATAGTCAAGGAGGGAATGAAACATAATCTTCGGAATGAAGATTTAACAAACATGCCACCACCATTCATTGATAATAACCACTCATGTGGGAAAATTTGCATGCAGAATGGACAAGCTAAAAATAGTAAAAAAAAATTGATGGCAAGGATGTCCAATGATTGATGGCCAGGTGTTCAGAGCATAGAATAAGGAAGTGTGCCATCTTTTCTTTTTGAAGACATATTTGCTAATGATTACAACAAAAAAAATTATTCTTTGTGAAGAAGAACAAGAGCAAACCCTATAGCAACCAGAAATTAATGACCTAACAGATGTTGTAGAGGCTGTTGTAGAAGAAGAAATAGCTGTTGTAGAAGAATAAATAGGAACTACTGCAGAGGCTATTGCAAAAAAAAAAAATGCACCCAGCAGCAGCAACAGAACCATCAAACTCACAGACTAAGAAAAGAGGGTCTGAAACTAACAGCAAAAAATAAAATAGAAGAGGGTTCATTTGTCTAAAGATGTTATTTATCTGTCAGAATAGGAGAGTGAAGTTCCTAGTGAAGAGCCTGAAGCTATCCCTACAACCCCTGTTACCACAAGAAAACAAGGCAAGAAGAGAAAATATACATTAAGGACTAGGAGGTTTGTAAGACTCCAACAAAAAGAGATAAAAGAACAAATGATTGAAGAGAAGACCATACAGGATAGCCATGATGTCATAGAAGTGCAACAAGCCACTGAGAATTTGGATGTAATAATAAGATAATTTCATGGAACCTCCTGTACAGGAGTAGGTGTCTGAAGCAGAGGATGAGATCATTGTTGAGCATCAAACTACAGTTGATTTGTCAGTATTAGGTTCTAAATCAAATGAAGAAGAGGAGTTGGACATCACAAAACAACTGACAGTAGCCAATAGTGTTATAAAAATACAAATGAGATGGATTGAGGAAAGAAAAGATGTTATTGAAAAAACATGAAAATAAAATTAGAGAATTATAGCAAAAAGTGGAGTTCTCAATCCAGAGAAATACCTTTATGCAACATTATTGGGTAGGTCTCAGATTCAGGCCTCCAACCATCATTACTCTAGTTTTATTCTATTTTGAAGAGGATTCCAAACTAGATGATCAGTTTTAAGAATGACTCAGAAACCTTCATGAGAAATTACACAGGAACTAAATTGTTCTATGAAACATGGAGTGTGAGTATGGACATTTGTGACTCCATAGCCCACTGCAATGCATGAGGGCATGCATTAATATAAGTTGGGGGGAATGATGAGGCCTGGATAAGCCTCATTTATAGCATGTTTTAAATATTTAAAACCGCCTAAAACTCTTGTGAATTATCTTATATGCTAGTCAAGTTGATTTAATATGCTTGTGTTAATCTGTTTGCATGATTGAACTGTTAAGGACATTATATTATGATTTTTAACGAGTTTTTGTATAGTTTTATGTTATATTGTCATGCTTAGGTTGACAACAGCATTTCAATAGTCTTATTTTGATGATCATTAAGCATTAGTTTCTCTAAATTCAGCAAATAGTACAAAGACTTATTACCGTGCAAGTGAGAAAATTGGTTTTTCCATATAAATTCCAGCAAGTTGCCAATGAATGGCAAGGCATGGAATTCACATCCAAGGAAGAATGAAGACTATTGCAATATGATCCTGAGGGCTAATACACCTAATAAATGAGCCAAAACCATTTGGAGTCAACACATTTGGTCATTCTAAAGATCTTCGAAATGAACATAGTGTCTTCCGAATGAACACAATGTCTTCAGAATGAGAAAACACAGTGTCTTCGGAATGAGCAGATCTTCGGAATGAGAAATGCAGTATCTTCGAAATGAGAATTGTAGTATCTTTGGAATGAGAATTGCAGTATCTTCGAAATGAGAATTGCAGTATCTTCGGAATGAGAATTGTAGTATCTTCGAAATGAGCCACTTATCTTCGAAATGAAAAAAGAATGCACTTTTTGAATTGTTGACTGACTTTTGGTGGTGGAAAATGGGATAAGAAGATTTATAAAGTTAAGGGAAAATATCTCCCATATAAATTTTCCGTCCTTGCCATCAAAAGCCACCATTTATGGAAGAGATCAAATTGATCATCTTCTAGGATAAATCCAGGAAATTTTGCAGGATATCAGGAACAACATATTTTCTGTTTGCAATTAGATTTTAGGCATCTATAAAAGATAGCTCCCATTCAGGTTGAGCTAATATATTAGATATTAGAAATATTATATTAGATAGAGGAGATAAAAAATAAATAGGGAGATGATAGATTAGTGATTTCAGACTTGTAACAAATTTTAGCAGAATTGTAATTATGTTTCTGAAGCAATAAAAGTGCAGTTTCATTTGATTTATTTTGTTATGTCTGATTGTGAGTAAGATTTAAAAAAGATTTCAAACCTTCTTCAGAGAACGGAGGCTGGCCACTTCCAGATCTAGGAGGAGGACTGACAGACAAGTTTTATTCTAATTTTGCTGCAGCAGAATAAGTTGTGAACTTGTCATTTTCATTATTTTGCATAGCTAACATTCCTAGTTGTTTAATTCTTGTTCATAATTTTTTTGTGATATTATTATTGGTAGATCCGGTTATTCTTTCCATTCCCAAAGAACTTTCCAATTCACCGCAAATTTCTATTTCTAGCAATTTACAAGTTTTTTTGTAATTTCCTGCATTCTTGTTTTTTCTATCAAACACTGCACAGAAGATTGACGACCTTCTTTTTTAGAGTATTGACAGAAGTTGATTACTTGTTTTATCTCATTATTACAAAAGTACATAGGTTTCTCATTTAGCAACTGTAATTAGGATTTTCCTTCTACAAATCAATTAGGTCTCAATTTAGCAATTGTAATTAGAACTTTATTTCTGCAGACAACAATTAGTTTTTCATTCTTGCAAATAGGTTAAAGTTTAATTTATGCAATTTAGGGGTAGAAGTGACACAAAACCCCCACACAATCAATTCCACCAATAAGACTTGCTGCTTCCAAATGAGCTAAAATGTAACTCAGTTTGAAATTTCTATCGTAGACAGCCTTGGACACCACCTCGAATTGATAAGATCTTTGAGATTTAATGATGTGCTTAACGACAACTCATCAGGTGGCAGCACATTCAGATTGAGCATCCTACGAAGCTACTACTACACATCACCATAATATATGTCGACCATCAGTGTTACACTACATGCTGGCCTCATGCTAAGGAGGGTATTCATAGCAAATCTTATGCTAGGAACACTGAGCACTACATTATTAGGTTTGTATCACTTGGGCCAGGGGACATTGTTTGGCGCCCCTACATGGATTGCTCGATATGGCCTAAGGTAGATGAGTGGCTATGACAAGCCTGTTAAGATAGATGGCTTATCTGGAATAAGCCAGAGGTCAGAGAGTATCATTTATTTTCTCATGTCATATAATAGTTTGGCATGGTGCATGGCATACCAAAGATGCCACTGAGGTACAGATGCCTGGCTCTAGAGAGGGACCTCCCATTGATAGTTCCTCCACCACTAGGAGATGTACCCAATGACTTCTAGGAGTCAAGGGTTGATACAACTGGGACCATTCCAGACTATGATGGGTGATGGTCCTTATTCATATGGCATGGGATAGGGCCTCTAGATCGAGAGTCGGTTTAGGCAGAGGCAAAGGTAGATCTTGACAGGTGTAGGGTGCGCTAGCATACAGAGGGTGGTTGGGGCATAGAGGCCATCACTAAGGATATTTCAAAGATTGACCTTAAGGAGGATACTCCAGAGGAGGGTGAGGTACCTACTGACAGTGCAGAGGGATGGTTGCTGGCTTAGGTGGATGACTTGCAGAGTCAGCTCAGGCGGTTTCACACACAATAGCTCAAGAGAGACACTACCATCGCCACTCTGGAGGCAAAGGTGGCTAACAAGGAGCGACACCTAACTAAGGTGCAAGAATAGGTACAGGAGCTTATGAATCAGACCACAGATGTAGAGACCTAGGTTTAGAGACTCCAGACTGCCCTGGAGTTAGCATAGGTGCAATAGACTATAGTAGAGGTAGAGCGAGATCTTGCTCGGACATTGAGGGGGGTATGCCACCTCCTTAGGCTACTATGGGGTCTCCTACAACACTAAAAATAGGTACAATAGCTACACAAGATCCGACGACTAAGGTAGAATGACTATGTGGTATGGTCATGAGGACCAATGAGATGCATGCAGCCCGGCTTGCTCGTATTGATTAGCTAGTCGGTTACATTGAGATGCATGGTTGCAAGTTCTAGAGGATCCTTTTGCATTAGAGTCTCAAAGGACCCAAACTAGGACTACTGGACAGTATACAATGAGCTCGAGTCATAGGACTCATAGGACTGAGAGGATGCACAGGTCCTCTAGCACACACACAGTAAGATCACAGGCCAAGACTAGAGATCCAGCGTAGACATCAGGGACCTCCAGTCAAAGGACTAGCCTATTGTAGTTATCAGTTTCTCATGTGTTGGGTGCTTTAGGATTTGGAGGTAGACAGGATCCATAGTAGGATCCAACACAGGTGCCAGGTCAGCCAGGATATCAGGCTCCAGAGAATAGTACAAAGGGAGATGGCGAGAGCTCCAGTATAAGGGGAGCAGCCTAAATCTAAGTTATAGCAACTACCGAATACATTTTTGATATATCATTTTGTGTGTAAGGTCGAGGACCTACACAGTTGTAGCTTACGGGCATTTTTTACTCCCTATGTACTCTTTTGGACACGTATATATGATATGATATTTTATGGCTCATTATGTGTACATGTTTATTTTATTTTATTTTGATTTTATGTTTATTTGATGCACATAGATGCAAGGCTTATGTAAATGCTATGTTTATATGATGTGATGTATGGACGACATGCACTAGATAGCTATTTTACTTTATGATGATGATGATATGCAGTGATCTAGATGATTAGATGTGCGAGATATGATGTATGCATATGGATGCGATGTTTATTTTTAAACGCATATTTATTTTTGCTTTGTGGGCATGCATTTATTTTATGCAGTTTATTGTATTCTATGCAATGTATGGTAATGCATTATGTACATAATCATAATCTAATGGAAATGAATATGTATGCTTTAATCACTTAAAACATAAGGAATGAATGTAAATTGTGTATATCAATTTTTAAAATATGACACCACAAAATGTATAACAATCATGCAAAATAATTGATAATTATCATTACAATAACTTAATCAATTTATCACCCATATATGAAAGGCAGTGAAATGGATTGGTATAATGCTAATGAATGAATGTCATTCTGTATATTTCATCTTTGTTGCACTAAATAGTCAGTGGAAGTCTAAATAGCATTTCGGATATTCATGCGGTATCTATCCTATATGTTTGATTGTGCTTAGTAAAATACATTCTAATGAATGAATGACTCGTATTTATGAAGTCTAATGATATTTGGTATCTTGTTGCTATTGGAGAACTTTTGGGGTTTGCCATGACCATGCTGTGTAATCACTCTATCTTAGCCATAGGATCTTGAGCAACTACTGTACCTACTGTTGGTGCTACAAGAGGCTCCATAGTAGCCTGAGTAGGCGGTATAGCCCCCCTCGATGCCCGAGCAAGATCCTACTCTACCTCTACTACAGTCTGTTGTGTTTGTCCTAACTCTAGGGCAGTCTGTAGTCTCTAAACCTAGGCCTCTACATCTATGGCCCAAGTTGTAAGCTCCTGTATTTGGTCCTATACCTCAGTCAGGCACCGCTCCTTGTCAACCACTTTTGCCTCTAGAGTGGTGATGGTAGTGTCTCTCTCGAGCTACTGTATGTGAAACCATCCGAGCTGACTTTGTAAGTTATTCACCTGAGCCAGCAACCATCCCTCTATATTGTTAGGAGGGACCTCACCCTCCTCTTGAATATCCTCCTTAGGGTCAATCTCAAGTATATCCTTGGAGATGGCATATATGCCCCAACCACCCTCTGTACGTTGGCACACCCTATGCTCGTTAGGATTTACCTCTGCCTCTGCCTCTGCCTTATCTAGATCTCTGCCTAGAGGCCCTGTCCCATACCATCTAAAAAAGTACCACCACTCATCATAGTTTGGAGTGGTCCTGACTGTCTCAACCCTTGACTCTTGGAAGTCGTCTGGTGCATCTCCTAGCGGTTGAGGATGTATCAATGGTAGATCCCTCTCCAAAGCTAAGCGCCTGTATCTGAATGATATCTCTAGCATGTCCTACACCATGCCAAACTATTGTAGAACACGAGAAAAGAACTGATACTCTTTTACCTATGGCTTACACCAGATAAGCCATCTATCTTGCCCATCATAGCCACTTGTCTACATCAAGCCATGCAAGGCAATCCATGTAGGGGCGCCAAACAACATCCCCTAACCCAAGTGATGCAAATCTAATGATATAGTGCTCAGTATTCCCAACATGAGCCCTATTGCGGGTACCCTCAGCATGAGGCCAACATGTGGCATAACACTAATGATCGACATCTATGGCGGTGATGCATAGTGGTAGCTCTACAAGATGCTCAATTCAGATGTGTTGCCACCCCTAGATCTATAACAAAAGACTACAATTGATGCCCTTATGGCTATGCTCTATAATCTGATATAGCTCCCTATAGAGCTAGCATAATAGGGTGCTCCCCTAAGCTAATCATAGTGGCTCCTATGTAGAGCTCTAAAGCACCCTCCAAGTAGTGGCTAACATGTTCCAGGGAATCCTTGTGCCCGAGGAGTCTGGAAGGACAATATGCACAATGAGATGCATGAAGAGGGCCTCTCATGCAGAAAAGACATCATTGTGGTACCAGTCACTAATGTGCACCCCTTCGTGGTCAGTATCATCCTGTGCATCTGTGCTTTGGTCACCAAAGATAATCTGTGAATGAAGGTTTATCTTTAGAATGAGGTTATCTTCAAATTAAATGCCCAGCTTAGTCTTCAAAATGAAACATAATCTTCAGAATGAATATTTAACAGTCTATTTCCATGTGGCATCCAAGGAGGGAGAAAAAGACATAGTCAATGAGGGAATGAAACATAATCTTCGAAATGAAGATTTAACAAACATGCCACCACCATTCATTGATAATAACCACTCATGTGGGAAAATTTGCATGCAGAATGGACAAGCTAAAAATAATAAAAAAAATTTGATGGCAAGGATGTCCAATGATTGATGGCTAGGTGTTCAGAGCATAGAATAAGGAAGTGTGCCATCTTTTCTTTTCGAAGACATATTTGCTAATGATTACAAGAAAAAAAATTATTCTTTCTGAAGAAGAACAAGAGCAAACCCTATAGCAACCAGAAATCAGTGACCTAACAGATGTTGTAGATGTCGTTGTAGAAGAAGAAATAGTCGTTGTAGAAGAATAAATAGGAACTACTGCAGAGGCTATTGCGAAAAAAAAAAACGCACCCAGCAGCAGCAACAGAACCATCAAACTCACAGACTAAGAAAAGAGGGTCTAAAACTGACAGCAAAAAATAAAATAGAAGAGGGTTCATTTGTCTAAAGATGTTATTTATCTGTCGGAATAGGAGAGTGAAGTTCCTAGTGAAGAGCACCGAAGCTATCCCTACAGACTCGTTACCACAAGAAAACAAGGCAAGAAGAGAAAATATACATTAAGGACTAGGAGGTCTGTAAGACTCCAACAAAAAGAGATAAAAGAACAAATGATTGAAGAGAAGACCATACGGGATAGCCATGATGTCATAGAAGTGCAACAAGCCACTGAGAATTTGGATGTAATAATAAGATAATTTCATGGAACCTCCTGTACAGGAGTAGGTGTCTGAAGCAGAGGATGAGATCATTGTTGAGAATCAAACTGCAGTTGATTTGTCAGTATTAGGTTCTAAATCAAATGAAGAAGAGGATTTGGACATCACAAAACAACTGACAGTAGCCAAGAGTGTTATAAAAATACAAATGAGATGGATTGAGGAAAGAAAAGATGTTATTGAAAAAACATGAAAATAAAATTAGAGTATTATAGCAGAAAGTGGAGTTCTCAATCCAGAGAAATACCTTTATGCAACATTATTGGGTAGGTCTCAGATTCAGGCCTCCAACCATCATTACTCTAGTTTTCTTCTATTTTGAAGAGGATTCCAAACTAGATGATCAGTTTTAAGAATGACTCAGAAACCTTCATGAGAAATTACACAGGAACTAAATTGTTCTATGAAACATGGAATGTGAGTATGGACATTTGTGACTCCATAGCCCACTGCAATGCATGAGGGCATGCATTAATATAAGTTGGGGGGAATGATGAGGCCTGGATAAGCCTCATTTATAGCATGTTTTAAATATTTAAAACTGCCTAAAACTCTTGTGAATTATCTTATATGCTAGTCAAGTTGATTTAATATGTTGTGTGTTAACTGTTTGCATGATTGAACTGTTAAGGACATTATATTATGATTTTTAACAGTTTTTGTATAGTTTTATGTTATATTTTCATGCTTATTTTGACAACAGCATTTCAGTAGTCTTATTTTGATGATCATTAAGCATTAGTTTCTCTAAATTCAGCAAATAGTACAAAGACTTATTACTGTGCAGCAGAAAATTGGTTTTTCCATATAAATTCCAGCAAGTTGCCAATGAATGGCAAGGCATGGAATTCACATCCAAGGAAGAATGAAGACTATTGAAATCTGATCCTGAGGGCTAATACACCTAATAAATGAGCCAAAACAATTTGGAGTCAACACATTTGGTCATTCTAAAGATCTTCAAAATGAACATAGTGTCTTCGGAATGAACACAATGTCTTCAGAATGAGAAAACACAGTGTCTTCGGAATGAGCGGATCTTCAAAATGAGAAATGCAGTATCTTCGAAATGAGAATTGTAGTATCTTTGGAATGATAATTGAAGTATCTTCGAAATGAGAATTGCAGTATCTTCGGAATGAGAATTGTAGTATCTTCGAAATGAGCCACTTATCTTCGAAATGAAAACATAATGCACTTTTTGAATTGTTGACTGACTTTTGGTGGTGGAAAATGGGATAAGAAGGTTTATAAAGTTAAGGGAAAATATCTCCCATCTAACTTTTCCGTCCTTGCCGTCCAAAGCCACCATTTATGGAAGAGATCAAATTGATCATCTTCTAGGATAAATCCAGGAAATTTTGCAGGATATCAGGAACAACATATTTTCTGTTTGTAATTAGATTTTAGGCATCTATAAAAGATAGCTCCCATTTAGGTTGAGCTAATATATTAGATATTAGAAATATTAGATTAGATAGAGGAGATAGAAAATAAATAGGGATATGATAGAATAGTGATTTCAGACTTGTAACAAATTTTAGCAGAATTGTAATTATGTTTATGAAGCAATAAAAGTGCAGTTTCATTTCATTTATTTTGTTATGTCTGAGTGTGAGTAAGATTTAAAAAATAATTCAAACCTTCTTCAGAGAACGGAGGCTGGCCACTTCCAGATCTAGGAGGAGGACTGACAGACAAGTTTTATTCTGATTTTGCTGCAGCAGAATAAGTTGTGAACTTGTCATTTTCATTATTTTGCATAGCTAACATTCCTAGTTGTTTAATTCTTGTTCATAATTTTTTTGTGATATTATTATTGGTAGATCTGGTTATTCTTTCCATTCCCAGAAACTTTCCAATTCATTGCAAATTTCTATTTCTAGCAATTTACAAGTTTTTTTGTAATTTCCTGCATTCTTGTTTTTTCTATCAAACACTGCACAGAAGATTGACGACCTTCTTTTTTAGAGTATTGATAGAAGTTGATTACTTGTTTTATCTCATTATTACAAAAGTACATAGGTTTCTCATTTAGAAACTGTAATTAGGATTTTCCTTCTCCAAATCAATTAGGTCTCAATTTAGCAATTGTAATTAGAACTTCATTTCTGCAGACAACAATTAGTTTTTCATTCTTGCAAATAGGTTAAAGTTTAATTTATGCAATTTAGGGGTAGAAGTGACACAAAACCCCCACACAATCAATTCCACCAATAAGACTTGCTGGTTCCAAATGAGCTAAAATGTAACTCTGTTTGAAATTTCTATAGTAGACAGCCTTGGACACCACCTCGAATTGATAAGGTCTTTGAGATTTAATGATGTGCTTAACGACAACTCATCAGGTGGTAGCACATTTAGATTGAGCATCCTACGAAGCTACTACTACACATCACCATAATATATGTCGACCATCAGTGTTACACTACATGTTGGCCTCGTGCTAAGGAGGGTATTCATAGCAGAGCTCATGCTAGGAACACAAAGCACTACATTATTAGGTTTGCATCACTTGGGTCAGGGGACGTTGTCTGGCGCCCCTACATGGATTGCTCGATATGGCCTAACGTAGATGAGTGGCTACGACAAGCCTATTGAGATAGATGGCTTATCCGGAATAAGCCAGAGGTCCGAGAGTATCATTTCTTCTCTCATGTCCTACGATAGTTTAGCATGGTGCAGGACATACCAAAGATGCCACTGAGGTACAAATGCCTGGCTCTAGAGAGGGACCTCCCATTGATAGTTCCTCCACCACTAGGAGATGCACCCAATGACTTCTAGGAGTCAAGGGTTGAGACAACTGGGACCATGCCAGACTATGATGGGTGGTGGTCCTTATTCATATGGCATGGGATAGGGCCTCTAGATCGAGAGCCAGTTTAGGCAGAGGAAGAGGTAGATCTTGACGGGTGTAGGGTGCACCAACATACAGAGGGCGGTTGGGGCATAGAGGCCATCACTGAGGATATTTCAGAGATTGACCTTAAGGAGGATACTCCAGAGGAGGGTGAGGTCCCTCCTGACAGTGCAAAGGGATGGTTGCTGGCTTAGGTGGATGACTTGCAGAGTCAGCTCGGGCGGTTTCACACACAATAGCTCGAGAGAGACACTACCATCGCCACTCGGAGGTGAAGGTGGCTAACAGGGAGCGACACCTGACTAAGGTGCAAGTCTAGGTACAGGGGCTCATGACTCGGGCCACAGATGCAGAGGCCTAGGTGTAGAGACTGCAGACTTTCCTAGAGTTAGCACAGGTGCAATAGACTATAGCAGAGGTAGAGCGGGATCTTGCTCGAGCATCGAGGGGGCTATGCCACCTCCTCAGGTGACTATGGGGCCTCCTGCAACACCAAAAGTAGGTACAATAGCTACACAAGATCCGACGACTAAGGTAGAATGACTATGTGGTATGGTCATGAGGACCAATGAGATGCACGCAGCCCGGCTTGCTCATATTGATCAGCTAGTCGGGTACATAGAGATGCATGGGCTGCAGGTTTCAGAGGATCCTTTCTCCTCAGAGTCTCAAAGGACCCAGGTCTAGGACTATTGGGCGAGTATACAGTGAGCTCGAGTCATAGGACTCATAGGACTAAGAGGATGCACAAGTCCTCTAGCACACACACAACAAGATCACAGGCCAGGACTAGAGATCCAGGGTAGACATCAGGGACCTCCAGTCAAAGGACTAGCCTATTGTAGTTACCAGTTTCTCGTGTGTTGGGTGCTTTAGGCTTTGGAGGTAGGCAGGATCCATAGTAGGATCCACCATAGGTGCCAGGTCAGCCAGGAGAGCAGGCTCTAGAGCATAGTACAGAGGGAGGTGGCGAGAGCTCCAATACAAGGGTAGCAACCTAGATCTAAGTTATAGCAACTACTGAATACATTTTTGATATATCATTTTATGTGTAAGGTCCGGGCATTTTTTACTCCCTATGTACTCTTTTGGACACGTATATATGATATGATATTTTATGGCTCATTATGTGTACATGTTTATTTAATTTTATTTTGATTTTATGTTTATTTGATGCACATGGATGCAAGGCTTATGTAAATGCTATGTTTATATGATGCGATGTATGGATGACATGCACTAGATAGCTATTTTACTTTATGATGATGATGATATGCAGTGATCTAGATGATTAGATGTGCGAGATATGATGTATGCATATGGATGCGATGTTTATTTTTAAACGCATATTTATTTTTGCTTTGTGGGCATGCATTTATTTTATGCGGTTTATGGTATTCTATGCAATGTATGGTAATGCATTATGTACATAATCATAATCTAATGGAAATGAACTTGTATGCTTTAATCACTTAAAACATAAGGAATGAATGTAAACTATGTATATCAATTTTTAAAATATGACACCACAAAATGTATAACAATCATGCAAAATAATTGATAATTCTCATTACAATAACTTAATCAATTAATCACCCATATATGAAATGCAATGAAATGGATTGGTATAATGCTAATGAATGATTATGTCATTTTGTATATTTCTTCTTTGTTGCACTAAATAGTCAGTGGCCGTCTAAACATCATTTCTGATATTCATGCGGTATCTATCCTATATGTTTGATTGTGCTTTGTAAAATGCATTCTAATGAATGAATGACTCGTATTTCTGAAGTCTAATGATATTTGGTATCTTGTTGCTATTGGAGAACTTTTTGGGGTTTTCCTTGAGACTCAAACACCCTAGTAGACTTCTCCAAAAATCACATACTAATTGTACAAGGCTTATATTGGACAAGGCTTTTGCCGTGATAGACCCAACTATTCATTATCCCTGTGTGTGCATGTGAGTATTTTTAGATAGATCATAAGCATACCCCGTATGTCAGTCAGGGACTCTTTCAACCCATATGTGAGATAGGGTTCCTCATACGATCGTACCATCCTTGTTTCAGCTTTGATTAGAATTATACATCTAGACAATCCTAGGTACCTAGAGCTAGCTCATCTTGCAAATTGATCAGGGCTACCCCTCCAAATGTAGATGAGACTCTTTCAACCCATTGCTACGTTTGGGGATCACCCAATAGAACTACCCCTTCGATTGCAGGTGGGACTCTTCCAACCCATTGCTACGATCGGGGATCACTCTATGGCTTTCAAAAGGTGGACAATCCGGGGATTCAAGTTCTCACCCTTCTTACTTGCTCATATGTAGTGATAAAAATCATTGTTAGTCCACGTGTTACCGTTTTATTTGAGCAAGGGATTTTTATAGTGCTTTTGATTCACTATGTCACTTTACATTTTGAACTTGAAATTTGTACTTTTGCACTTTGTAACTTGGGATTTAAACTTTGTGACTTTGGGATTTATAGGGGAAATTCTTGTCCTTTTTCCAAAGTACACCTTTCTAGACCGACTATTTGCAAGATAAGCAGGTCGTGAAACCCATCTCTCTAGATACCTAAGACTGCTTTCGTAGCTTTCATCCTCTCTTGTCTTAGCAGGATTTTATATTATTTTGCTTAGTGACGGGATTCTGATATGTTGAAGCACTATCCCAACTAATGACCTTGTCTATAACAGCAAAGCAAGCTTTCTACAATATCTGAAGAACCCACTAGGTATGGCTGAGTGACTGGAAAACTTAATATACATACATATTTCTCTGCAACAAGTATCGTGTATGAATGCAATGAATTATGATAAATGCAAGGGTGCATGATTGAAACACAAACGTGTGATCATTTGTAAAATTTTGATAGACGCATTACACTCTACTATGGAATGCAATGGATGACAAATGCCTAAATGCAATATGATGATGTGAATGCATGTATGAAAATGCAAACTACGAAAGCAAATATTTTTGGATTTTAAGCTTTACCAATTTTTTTTGGAATTTTATATATTTTCAAATTTTTATACATTTTTGAGCTTTCATATTTGACCAAATGACGAGTACATGTCCTTGGAGCTTTTAAGGATGACCAAATGGCGAGGAACTACCTTTGGAGCTTTTACTTGACCAAGCTACTCAACAGAGAGCTTGGGGAATTTTGGGATGACCGAGCGGTTGAGACAAAACCCTCGGAGCTTTTGGGTTGACCAAAGGGCTTACAGATGCCTTTGGTGCCTTTACTTGACCAAGCTTCTCAATTCAAGAACTTAGAGCCTTTTGAGATGACCGAGCAGTTGTGGACAAACCCTCGAAGCTTTTGGGTTGACCAAAGGGCTTAAAGATGCCTTTGGTGCCTTTACTACACTCTCAAGCATAGAACGCCTTAAGATGGATGATATTGAGAGGCTCAAGCTCTTCCACACCCTCTAGCGATGTTAGGTGATAGGTACCTAGACCAATATTTTTAGATATGATGTAAGGCCCTAGCCAATTAGCCGTGAATTTGTCTTGCATATCAGGCGATAAATTCGAGTTTTGTTGGTTCTCTTTCAGCACAAGATCCCCAACTTCAAAGTCTCTCTGGTGGACTTTGACATTGTAAGCTCATTTTAATCGCTCCTGATAAACACGAAGATGCTCGAGGGCATTCACGTGACGTTCATCGAGCAACATCAATTGATCGAGGTGAGCTTGTCGTGCGGTGTCATCATCGATGAACTCTTTCAATGCGACGTGCAGCATTGGAATTTCCAACTCTAAGGGCATAATGGCCTCAGTGCCATATACTAGTGAAAATGGCGTTGCCCCAATGGGCGTCCGAATGCTAGTCTTGTAAGCCCATAATGCAAGGGGTAGCTGTATATGCCAATCCTTGTGGTGTTCTTGCACTATCTTTTTCAAGATGGCTACCACAGTCTTGTTTGAGGCCTCAACTTGCCCGTTTGCTTGCGGATAGTATGGAGTTGCAAAACTATGTTTAATGCGGTATTTAGACGTTAAAGCCCACATAGTTTTGTTCTTAAAAGAAGTTCCATTATCCAAAATTATTTTGGATGGTATCCCAAAATGACATATGATATGCTCGAGAATAAATTCTGCGATGCGAGCTCTAGTGGTCGTTGTAAGGGGAATGGCTTCCACCCACTTTGTAAAATACTCGGTAGCCATGATAATGAATGTATGTCGGCCTGACGATGGAGGAGAAATCTTGCCAATAAGATCTAGTCCCCACTGAGCAAATGGCCAAGCCGCCTGAATGGGCTATAAGGCTTATGATGGCAAGTGCGTAAGATTAGCATGATGTTGACATTTAACGCATTTCTTGACATACACATTGCAATCCTTCTCCATAGTGGGCCAATAATAACCCATGTGAAGGATGCATTTGATGATAGCCATACCGCTGAAATGGCCACTGCACGTACCATCGTGAGCTTCTGAAATTGCCCAAGATGACTCTTGGGGCTCAAGACATCGAAGGAGAACTCCTTCGTAGCTGCGTTGGTACAAAATATCTCCTATCAAGACATACTTAGTCACTTTCTATTTGAATGTGCATCTTGCGGCATGCGACAATCCCTCTGGGATCATACCAAGTTTTAAGAAGTCTTGGATTTGCAACATCCAGCTTTGACAAGCCTCAGCTTTGACTGCTAAGACGACTTGCTCCCCCTGCGTATTTAACTTTGTAAATGTAGACTGGGAAATAACCTTATGGTGAATGGTAGTACCACTCCTCGTAGGACTCTAAGAAGTCAATGACTCCTAGGGTGCCTGCTTAAGAAAGTCTTCCGCTCTATGAAACCAATCAGTTGTTGGTTCCATGACAATCATGTTGACTGACTCTTTGTTATCAAAGGCTGCACGCTTCGTTGTTGGGTGCGAGAGCGTTCTAACATGGATGGTAGTAAAATCGACAGATGGATTCTGAGGGATCAAGGACCCCAAATATGCCATGGTGTCTGCAAACCTATTTGATGAACGAGGGATTGCCTCGATGTCATACCATTCAAATTTAGCCAGATAAGTGGCAACAAGATCTTTGTAGGCTTTCAGTACGGGACATCGACACTGAAAGAGCCCCTTAACTTGGTTAACTATGAGCAGAGAATCACCAAAAATGTTCAATATTTTAATACCCATGGCGATGGCTGCATGGAGGCCCAAAAGTAGGGCTTCGTACTCAGCATTATTGTTGGTGCATGAAAAGTCTAACTTGAATGACAAGGGCATTGGAGCTCCTTGTGGCATGAAAAACACTATTCCTACACCACCCCCTTGCTCACACTTCGAACCGTCGAAGAACAATGTCATATCAACATTATTCTCTGGTTCTTCGGGTTTGGGAGCTTCAGATATTATGAAGACCGCATCATCTGGAAGCTCAATGGTTAGAGGCCTATTGTTGGACAGTGGTGCCTCAGCTAGTTGATCAGCTATGACTTGTCCCTTGATGGACTTTTGGCTGATGAATTGCAAATCAAATTCTATCAATAGCATGATCCACTTTGTAGTACGTGTGTTATGATATGTCTTGCTCATCATATACTGCAAAGGATTATGTTTCGATATAACATATGTTGTATGACTTAGCATGTAATGCCACAATTTCTTGGTAGCGAACACCACTGCTAAACAAAGCTTCTCAACATATGCATATCCTGACTCATAACTCACCAAGGTGCGACTGATGTAATATACGGCTTGCTCTTTGCCTTGCACGTTCTTTTGGGCTAACATGGTCCCTAATGCAAAGTTGGTTGCCGATATATATAGTAGAAAAGGCACATCTGGCCTTGGTGGAGCTAGTACTGGCGACGTTGCTAGGTATTGCTTAATCTCAGCAAAGGCTGCTTGGCAGTCCTCATCCCAATCAAATGGGACCCCCTTGTGTAGCAATCGATTCATGGGTTGACATTTATCTAATAATTGAGCGATGAATCACTTTATGGATGCTACTTTGCCCTGAAGGCTTCTTAGTTCTTTGATATTAGTGGGAGGACGCATCTCTAGAATAGCCTTGACCTTTGTTGGGTCTACTTTGATGCCTCATTTAGAAACGATGAATCCCAAGAGTTTACCTAAAGTTATGCCAAATACGCACTTCTTAGGATTCAACCTGACATTATGCTCTATCAGGTGATCGAAGACCTTCCTTAAGACCTTCGCATGCTCTGCTCGTAGCAATGACTTAGCTAGTAAGTCATCGATATAATCTTCTAATATTTTATGCATGTAGTCATGAAAGATATATGTCATTGCCCGCTGATATGTGGCACCAACATTTTTAAGACCGAATGGCATAACTTTGTAGCAAAATGTCCCCCATGGCATTATAAACACAGTTTTATGCTGATCTTCGGGTTTAATCCGAATCTGATTGTATCCAAAAAAACCATCCATAAGGGAGAGCATTTTGTGACCTGTAGTAGCATCTACTAGAGCATCGATATTTGGCAACGAAAATGAATCTTTGGGTGTTGCCTTATTGAGATCTCTAAAATCCATACAAATACGGACCCTTCCATCTGGATTTCCTACGGGTACCATATTGGACACCCATTTTGGATAGTCGATGGAGATGACAAACTCTACGTCCAACAACTTTTGCAACTCGTCTTTCACCATTAAGGCTACTGTTGGATGCATTTTTCTAAGTTTTTTCTTGACTGGCTTCTTCGACAGATCTAGCGAAAGGTTATGAGTAACCAATTTTGGATCTAGACCCGACATGTCTTTGTAAGTCCAAGCAAAGAGATCAGGTCTCTCTTTCAGTAGAGGGATGATGCTATCACGCTCATCCGGAGTGAGACTCTCTCCAAATCTAACCTTCTTTGGATTGGTGGGATCTTTACCGATATCCACATCGAAGGTTTTCTCTACTGACATATGTGATCCCTCCTCAAGCTAGTGAGGCATAGGAATCAGATGGATGTCATTAGCCGGGTTCACATGTTCCTCATGGGAAGCACCCTCAGCGTGATAAACATCATAAGCACAACCTAGTGCAAAATGAAATGGTTGCAGCATTTCTTCATTAGGGAAGAAATCTTCAGGCTGGACCGATGAGTCAGCGTGATCCCAATCGATAGCATCCATGTTCAGATGCAGCGATTTGGATGGATCTGCTAGATTGCGAAGTGGAGTGGTCAAATCAATGGAGACCATACTGATGGAATGGAATTGATCTCCAGAACCACATGGACAAAACTCTATATCTAAAGCATAGCTTCTGTACCCAAGATCTGGCTTGGATGGTACGAGCACAAACGGATCCTCTCTGTGGGATGCCCATATAACTGGATCCTCCCAATGCACTAGCTGCAAAATGGGATCTCTCAGCTCAAGGAGCTCCACGTACATAGGTGGATGGGGAAAGAGTTCTTGATACCTCTCTTTGAGCTCTCTTCTTTCCCTCAGGCTATGATGGAGATTAATCTCCCGATGCAAACCTGTAGCTGTAATAGGTGGGGGACCTCGAGGTGGAGGCCTATTACGTAGGTGATGAGGTCCCAAATAGGCCATCTCCAATGAATCCTCATCATCACTGTACAAATACAATCTGTCACTTCCCCCCTCTTCTAAGGGGTGATCTGCCAGATGTGGCCCCATGTATCTGATTCTGCGATCACTATCATCACTATCCAGATAAATTCGATAGAATGATCGTATATATGATACTACCGCGTAAACTGGCATTTACTTCTTCCTTAGAGCACTCAGTGTTGGGAGGGACTTCCTCCATAACATGCTCCGATTCCCTAGGCAATAGATATTGTGGATACACGAGCCTGGAATCGGTCCTCTCATCTACATCACTATGGTCACTACCATGGATGGACCACTCTATTGTGTCTATGAATAGTGGGAGATTAGCTGGGCGAGGCCTTAAATAGGCCTCCTCTATTTCATCTTTATAATCACTATCGACTATGAAGCGCTCATTCGTCTCTTCCACTTGTTCCATAGGCAACAGATGGCGTATAAACGTCGGACCTGGAAAGGTCGGCTCAATTTCCTCCTCATATTGATCATCATTTGAGGACTCATCATCTGCATCATAACTAGGTCCACTCATTTCGGAGGTGGACTCCTCTCCATCATCATCACAAAGATCTCCTAACTTGAGATCGCCTATAGTAGTGGGGTTATGCCCCTGCATACCAGTGTCGTCGATAGCACTATGGATTTGGTTACCCAGGTTGCCTCTGGGGTTGTCCTCTAAGGGCCCATCATGATATGAATTGGGTGGCCCTATGGTAACAAACGATACCATCTGGTGAGTCCTCCAATAGTTGGAAGGATTAGGGTGATATGGATTAAAATCCACATCGTCTCCTAGACTCATGTACATGCGATCTAAGGATGTAGTAAGCAAATCGTCATGATCTTGTACTTGTAACCCTAACCCAAACCTATCAGTAGCTAATTGATAATGAGGTTCGAGCGGAGTCCTACGTCCTTGTTCGAAAAGACCAAGGTCGTGTCCATGCCAATGATACGACTCAAAAATGCACATGGCATATTTCGGGTTGGATAGATAGTGCACATTCACAGTGAATGGCTCGTCATCGTCCTCATCTATGGACATTCTAGTGGGTGCTTGATCTAGCCCTACGTAGATGAAGTTTGTTTGGTTGGGTGGCTCACCCAATGACACTACAAATCCAATCAAAAATTGATGGGCATGCGGTCGGCCCATCTCTTGTGCAATCTTTAGTATCGTGGGTTCCTGACACTGTTGTACATATCCCATGAAATTTGCAAATGCGTGCGCATCTTGGGATTGTACCTCAATGGACCTCAAAATGTCCATAAGAGTCTCCCTATGTCTAGGGGATGACTCAATAAGCTCATATATTGACAACTTCATAGGAGTTGTCTACAGGTTCTGAACTAACCTGCTCCTTATGGTCACCATCGGTCTAGTTGGTGGGCCTAGAATGTTCTGAGCTAGCCGTTGATCCGCGTAGCTTGTATTCTAATGGGAGCACGAGGTTGATTCGATTGATCGTACCTCCTATGTCTAGTAACAACATTGACCATGCCTACGAACCCCTAGGTAGGTGGTTCGATTCTCACTTGATTGACCTGGTAATGTTGTTATGAGGTGCCTCATGATTAGGTAGTGGATTCTTGAAAATCCCCATGTTTTTGTTGTCGGGCACCTATGGATTTCCTGGTACTACAAGCTCTCATTTTTCTATCATGTTCTACACAATGTGTTTGAAGGACCAACATGTCTCGATGTCGTGGCCTTTCACTCTATGGAATATGCAAAACAGATCATCTTGATGCCACTTCGACTTTGGCACATTCGGATCTATTAATTTGACCTCGGGAAATCGTATGGCCTTGGCCTCACATAGTTGATGGAAAATCAAAGTCATCGATTCCATCAGAGGTGTGAACTGGCGAGGTGGGCGCTCTTCTCTATTTTTTCCCTTATAGTTGTTTTTACGTGTCTCATAATGTGCAGGAGGAGGTTGGGCCTGATAATTAGGCTTTTGTTGTCCCTTGTCCTCTCCTCCAAGATTTAGTACTACTTGATTCACGTGGGCCTGCTTGCCCTATTGCTTCGTAGTACTCTTTTTAAACCCTTCTTTCCTGGTCTTGAGCTTCAAGTTGCCTTCTTGCAACTTGATGTCCTCGATCACCTTGGCTTGCACCACAACTTCCTCGAATGTAGCATACTATTGTAGCTGCAACAGTAGCGAGATGTGCTTGGCACAACTCTTTGTAAACATTCGGGTCAATTCAGCTGCAAGAATAGGGAATGGTAGCTTTGCCATTATTCTATGCCATCTCTTTTCGTATTGCTCGATGGGCTCATCGTCACGCTGAGCTAGCACAGCCAAATTAGAAAGGTTGGCCTATTTCTTGATGCCAAATGAATAGCGTTCAAGAAATGCATCAGCTAACTACTCAAAACTAGTAATACTATGTTTCTTTAGCTGGTTGAACCACTCTCGGGCCGGGCCGAAGAGTGTCATAATGAAGGTGCGCAACAACAAGGCATCATGACTCTTTATCTAGAAACAAGCATCCAGAAAACTCGTAACATGCTCTTGGGTATCCTCATCACCCTTGAATTTTTCTAACCTGGGCATATCAAAATGCTCAGGATATGGAGGCATAGGCACCGAGGGGTCTAGAGGTTCATTGTGTATCTTCCTCAGTGTCAAATTTTGCATAGTCGCGCCTTGCCTCTCTATTGCTTTGACCTTATCGACCAAAACCTTGTACGCCTCAAAAGACAAAAAGTCCTCCTCCCTAAGCTGACATGGAGGCGGTTTAGGAGGTAATGTCTTCTTCGGGGGAGGTGGAGGACATGGCTCTTCCTCCTCCTCAACTCGGTAACTCTCAGGATACTCCTGATCGTATTCATCTACATCTACATGTTCATGTTGCCTCTATCTAAGATCATTGAGTGATGGCAGTCGCTCCCTCTGTTGGGCACTGACATGAGTACGAGCATCTTTGTGCTCCTCGTGCATATTGGCTAGGGACACAACCCTCCTATGCACATGCTCTCTATGCTCCTCGGGAGGGTATAGGCCAGCCCTGGCTAGCCGATCCTCTTGCTCTATGCGCTCCTTCTGAGCTAGAATATGCTCCTCGTGCATGCGCTGCTCATATAATCTCTATCGTAGGAGCCTTTGCGCTTGAATATTTTCATCTTCAATATGTTGCCTCTCTAGGCGAGCATCCTCCAATTGATCTTGGAGGATTTGACATCTTTGCTCAGACACCAGTCTATGTGATCTATCGATCTGGTCAGCCGTGGGAGGCCTCTAGTGTGTACGCTCTGTGCGAGCTACCTTATGGGTTTTGTACCCATCGAACAAATATGTTGATGGTGGACGTGTGACATGAGGGCACTTAGAAGCCTCTCCATGCTCTCTAGTGATCTTGATACAACTGCCGCTATGCTCACTTGGAGCACGAGTGGGTGGAGTTGTAGGCTTGTAGCCTAGCTGCTCAAGAACACTACCTAGACCATCTAACTATCTAGACCTCCACCGCTCATGCGGTGGTGTTCCATTAGCTCCCACCTTTGATATATCAATGGTGATCTTGCATGGTGGGCCATGCATGGGAGTATGGGTGGACCTATGCTCGAAAGTGAGCCTGTCCTCTTGCCCCTAAATGGGTGGATCTCTAGTCCATCTATACTCTGACTATGGAGGGTTAGAACCTCCTGTGGACCTAGTACGTATGGGAACCAACTTGGTCCCCTACACAACATATTCCTTGGTCGATCCCATGGACACGCATGTAGTGCGATCTTGGTAATGGCTTTGGAGTAGAGCATCCTCATGTTGAGAAGCTCCATGCTCAGTCCTGTGCCTAGAGGAGTGTAATGAAGCTCCTCTATCGGGGGTTCGCTCAACGGGATCTCCCCATGTCGAGTTGTCGCCTCTAATGCTCATCGAACGTCGTTCGGTTCGCTCATGTGTATGAGGACTCGACACATGCTGTTGTGAACCAGTTGGGGGTTGATCATGGGCATCGGTCCTAGACCTTTGCCGATCACCCCGTGTGTTCACCATTTGTGTACCTAACATCTAGATGTGTTTTATTATGCAAACAAGGTATACAAATGATGATTATCTCCTTTTAAATTTTTATTGTGAGCCCTAAACTGTTTGATGTTGTTTTTAGATGTGTTGTATCAGTGTTAGAAACTCTCACGTGTTTTGAAAGATTGTTGGATTTTATACTCAGTTAAATTGGCTTTCACTTGTATACCCGCAGCTCGACAACTTGGCGATGAAACCCAAGTCACGTAAACCAACCTATAATGTGTGGAAGTGAAGCCCACACATGGTCAGGGGCACAAGTCCTCCCAGTTCCTCACCCATTTTCCCCCAATCAGCGTCATACCCTCCGAAGAGGAGTATATGCAAATTTTTTAGGGTACGAAAGGATCTTGGACCCGGTATGGTCTAGTAACACAAGGTACGTGGGATTTGGGCCAACGGATGGAAATTACGCCCACCGTTGTTGAACCCTACTAGTGGTTGGAGATGAAGCCCAACTCACTAGCGTTTAAGTGCCAAGTGGTGTGTGTGGTTCCTTTTACTTTGCAAAAATGACAAATGCATAAAAGAGCATAATGATCATTCCTACATGATATGCATGAAAAGAAAGGAACATTTCAAATTCAGAAAGAATGCATGCTAATGTCCTATATGATATTTTGACGATGCAATTACAATGACATGGCCACTAATTGGGCCTCAAGCATGCAAACGACACACAATCTCTATCAAGGTCATTGTATTTAGGGATGTAGCACCCTAAAATTGGCGCAGTAAAATTGGAATAATTACATTCACCTTAGTAAATAAATTTAAATTCAAATTTAACCTCCCAAACCGCCCGTTAACCGTCGAGAAACCCGTTTCCCCTTTTTTCGTGCCATTTTTAGAGGTTGTTTTGACCGTTGGACGATATCGTCGCCGATCAGACGATATCGCCCTGCATTTGACGATTTCGTCTGGACTAGAACGTCCAGACGATTTTGTCGCAAAACTGAATTTGCATAGTTGGAATCCGTTCCAACGGGTCTCCAATCCGGGCAGAAGCGTGTCTGCGCCGTTGGGACCCTCCCCCGTTGGAGATCTCCCAAATTGGGAAGATCTCCAACCTCCCAACAACTCTCCCTAAGCCTATTTAAACTCTAAGATTTTCCCTCCCCAACCCCTGGCTGAATTTTATCTGCAAGTTGAATCCCTCTGCGACTAAAACACCTTAATCTTATCTTTGCACTAGTCCTATAGCCATTTTTATGCAGGTACACCACCGATTTTCAACCGGAGCCAGCACCCATCGCCGTCGACTGAACCCGTCCAGATCGGAGGCGATCCCATCAAATTCGAGACGATTTCGTACTGATGCGAGACGATCTCGACTCCAGTCCACATCGAGGCAATCGGTGCCTCGGAGTTTGCTTTTCTTAACTTTGCCTCTAGTTATTTTGTTTTACAAATTAGATAATCTATTTAGTTTTTATCCTATTTTGCATCTGGAGTTCACCCATCTAGTCTAGATTGCATGTTAAGCTCATAATCTGCCATTAAAGTACAACAATTTACTTTAATTTCTATTTTTAAACTTTGTTCAATATTCATATTGTTATTTGGCATAATTTGCCTCTCGTTTGCATAGTAGGAGTTCTTGCATTTTGCATCTATTCTCTGTTTTGCAGGTTTCTGACGAATTCGTCTGACGAATTCATCAGATCTCAGACGATCTCGTCTGATTGCAGGCGATTCTGTAGAATTCTAGACGATCCAGACTGCATCAACCACCAGAATCTTCTTCAGACATCCGGATCAGGTATTCCCCATTTTCCTCCTGTAAATTCTCTATTTTCTGCTTTCAAAATCTGTTTTCTGTATTCATTGAAAGTTGCATTTTCATATAGATTAAGTTAGATTCATTCGGCCAAACCTAGGATGAATGCTTAAAGGATAAAACGAACTCATCTAAACACATTCCAAAACCTAGGCGTGGAAACCGCCACCAAATGTTTCCTGGTGAACCCACCATCCGTCGAAAAATCACCAAAATACACCTCCCTTGAGAGGCGGGACCTTCGTGAAGTCCTCTCGTCCGAGGTACCGCACCATCCTTTTCCCATCCTCCTTTCGGGCACGGATCCAATAGCCTGAAGGTAGGGATGCGAAAAATTTGGAGCGATACATTTTGGTGAACCCGACGTGAATGCATCATAACCTTTTGAAAACCAAAAACAAAAACAAACAAAAAATTAGAACAACTAAAACTTAGATGCATTTTAAAACATTTAAGGTTCAAAATCATGTTTAGATGGTAGCTCCTAAAAAGAGGTTAGCAATTACTATAAACGTAGAAAACCAATTGGCAGCTATAGAAGTTAATTATGTCCTTAATATCCCTGAAACAAGTAGAAATCAATCCTTGTGGGACGAACTTGATAGGAGACTTAGGCTTATTTCATCTAGGTCCACACAACTTAAGCAAATCAAGAGGCTAGTCTTGGATAGAATCCTGGATCCTCACCAATTAGTTTTCTATCATGAACTTCAGAGAGCCTGCCATAGATGGTTAGCCTATAGGAGAGCTTTAGTATCTTCAAAATTCTTCAGCTTCGAAGAATACCTCGAGAACGCAGACATTGGGTACACCGATTCCTAGGTCCTTGTAGAAGACCAAGAGGTTGTTCTTATAGATTAGGGAAATATGGAATAGAGTTCCTCGTGCTATGCTATATCGAGAGTATTGCCATGAGCTTTACTTTTATCAACCAGCATCTGAAACAGACAATATCACCATAGCCCTTTTCATCAAATTCTTAAAAGAAAACTTTCAATTTGAAGAAGAACATTTCATGACTCCTGAACAACTTGAACCTATTAATGATATTCATAAGTTATTCATAGAAGATTAGTTCATTTACTTTCAGCTTTATTATTATTGCGTGCATTTATTGTTTCATTTGTTGTCTTTATTATATTGTTTCAAAGAAAAACTAAAAAAGAAAAAAATCAAAAACAACATAGTAAAAACTTAAACATTTCATTTCAAATATTGCATTAGGTATATATAAATATATA
Organism: Wollemia nobilis; assembly: GCA_028583015.1. Classification (NCBI taxonomy): domain Eukaryota; kingdom Viridiplantae; phylum Streptophyta; class Pinopsida; order Araucariales; family Araucariaceae; genus Wollemia; species Wollemia nobilis. Next base: position 643,438 of record JAQPPZ010017065.1, read on the forward strand.
CCTTTTAATTTGTTGCATATATATATATATATATATAAATATATATATATTTGCTGAAATCAAAACTTAGCACCATGACTAGACTTAGGAATGGTAAAGAAACTTTAGGGGAAGGAGAAGATTGGTTGCAAGATACAACCGAAAACCCAAATGTCCTTCTTGGAGATACAAATCCGGAAGGAGAAACTCTAGGTCAATCAGATGAAGACTTAGGTGAAGATAAGGAACAAGAAGGAAATGTTAAAGAGAATGAATCCTCATCCCCTAGAATAGCTCCCAATGGAGCCATCGCTTTTGACAACGCAGAACATTTTCAAAAATTTCTCAATCAGAATATCGACATCCTTAATGTAGCAGTCCGTATTGATAGAGGGGAAGTTAGTGACGCTCAAGCAGCTATAGAACGGGCGCTTGATATACACACTAATCCTTTATCTTTTGTTGATCAAGAGAGTGATAAGGGTGGACCATCCAATACGGATATGGTCACTATAGCCCAAGCCATGTCAAAACAACAGGTTACCCAACCTCCTAAGGAACCTGTTACTCAACCTAAAACCACTCCTGCACAAAAGAAAATTCCCTTCACTACTTTGTTCCGCCAAACTATTGAGCAAAATGCTTTAAATAAACAGAAATCTAAAACAAAGCCAAATACAAATTTTCAACAATCTGGAACACAACATAATCCAACTTCAAAATTCCTCCATAACATTTTTCCTACTAATGTTTTACACAATAGTAACATGGCATCTAATCTACATGTTCCTCCATCCTATGCTCATAAAACTCATGTCAATGCCCTACCGAATCAATATGGGGGGCAAACTAGTAATCCGGAAGCTATGGTGAAACAATTGGCTTCACGTATGGACCGGATAGATCCCTACCGTCCCTCGTACAATTATCGAGAGATTTGTAGCCAACCATTGGATCCCATAGTGGTAGCTCAACCATACCCTAAACATTTTCCCATGCCCGTCCCGCCTATCTATAAAGGAACCGAAGATCCCATAGAACATCTTCGCATGTTTAGGATAGCATGTCACGACATTTCGCATGACGACTTGCTATTACTAAAAATGTTCCCCAAAAGTTTAGGTGGAATGGCATTAGAGTGGTACTATCAATTGCCCACTCACTCCTTAAGAAACTTTGAAGAAACAAACTGAATCATTTGTTCATCAATTTAGTGCCTACATCGAGAGACATGTAACTATTAAAGACCTATACAATTTAAAACAAGATAAAGATGAATGTTTTGCTGATTTCTTGGCTAGATGGAGACAATTGACAGGAAAACTACACTTTGTGCTACCCTATAGGGAAATGCTAGACATTTTCATCAATAATTTACAAGAACAACTTTCTTATGAGCTATCAACAGCTACTTTAACTACCTTCGATCAAGCTATAGACTTAGCTCGAAGAGTAGAAGATGCCCTCATTAGGAGAGGCCAACTTAGGAAGAAGGATGATGAGAAAACATCTAGAAATCAATATAAAAACAAACAAGTTGTTGGTGATGGAGTCACTGACAGCAGAAATGTTGCTAATGTCAATGCAACAAAGACAACAGAAAAATTCATATTGAAACCTCCTGATAAGCCTCCTCGAGAATTCACTAGATTAAACCAACCCTTGTCAACCATTTTACCTCAACCGCTTGAAAGAGGTTTAATCCAATTACCACCTATCCGGGAACCTGACCCAAGTATACCCGGATATAGAGCTGATTTGCACTGTGACTTTCATAGAGGACCTGGACATTCTACCAACGCTTGTAAGAGATTGAAACATAAAATACAAGATTTGATTGACAATAATGAAATGGAAGTGCAAGCCTTCCAACCTAGACAAAACCCTCCTAATAATGCCCAAAAGACTGTTCCCCAAAATCAAAATCAGAATGCCAATCAAACTTTAGACATATTTCAACACCCTTTACCAAGACATGGTAAAGAGGTAGCCAATCAAATCGAACATCATAATGTTCCCCCTCCTACTCGATATGTAGGAACCATTAGCGGACAATTACCTGTTCAGGATTCTCAAAAATTTGACACAACCTTATCCCTGGTTACAACCAGGCCCTTACATAATTTTCAAACTTCTGATTCTAGTGATATAGAATCAGATAGTGAAAGTGAAGTAGACACTATTCAATCGAATAGTTCTGAAAACGAATCAGATCCTATTCAACCTGTCACAGATGCTAATGTTCCAGAAGAACCATTTCCTAGAAGAGTCACTACTCGACCTTCTTCTAATGTAGTCCTTCCCTATGAACAAGCCATAAATTCTCAACCGAGACCGTTTCAACGTCGTCACTATAACATTGTAGGTACCATCGGAGTCGTTACTCGACAACAAGCTCAAAACTCCCAACAAGAACCAAACCAGAATGATGGATCAGCTCCATTCATTTTGAAAAACCCAAATAAAGGGAATCATGCTCCTATTGTTCAACCTAAACCCCCTTACAACATTAATGAACAATTGTCTAATACCACGGCCATAATTTCCCTCTTGGATTTATTAAGATCCTCTCCCACACATAGGGATGAGTTGATGCTTACATTGAGCCAAATGATGGTACCTCAAAACATTCAACCTGAAGCTATGGCCAATACTATCATCACTCGAGAGATTGATTGTATTGACTTTCGGGATAAAGATATCCCACAACACAGCTTTACACAAGGATAATCCCTTGTACATTACTGCTCTAATTGGAGATGTAGCTATCAAACGAGTCCTGATTGATAATGGCTCATCTCTAAACATTTGCACCTTTGACTTCTACCAACGATTTGGTTTTAGAAGTGATGAAATGAAGAAAACTGATATGATTATCAAAGCTTTTAATGACGAAACACAAGAAACGTGTGGAGTCATTACCCTCCCATTACAAGTTGGTCCTAGAACCCTAGAAACAACCGTGTTTATTGTACATTGCCCAGCATCGTACAATATACTTTTGGGTCGCCCTTGGATTAACGCCATGCGAGCAGTCCCGTCAACTTTACACCAATGTGTGAAATTTGAGTTTAAAAATCAGTTGGTCACTATTCATGGTGACCCTAGACCTTTTGATATGTGTGCTTTGGCAGAACCCGTTGGAGTGCAATTTTGCCCTCGCTCCGTCATCCACACATTCTAGTTCTTCTTTTTCATCTAAAACTCGTGAAACATAAACCCATAACTTCATCTATTCCTCCTCCATTAACTTCATCTTCCTATATAGACCAACAACCTTCTAAACAAATTTTAGAATCTCAAAAGGATCTCAAATCTACAACTAATCCTTCAACTATTATTCCTATAAATTCAAAACCTTTAGACACATCCCTCATACCTTCCACATCTCAAGACATAAGTAATAAACCTTCTACATCTTATGCCCTTTTTGATGAACTTTTACCAGATTTATCTACAACCTTAATATCAGAAAAAATGAACGCTTTCATGCAAGATTCAAACCTTTTAAATAATTTGCCGCCCTCTCCTCGTACTTTGGGCCTCCCACAACCTTTGGGAAGTACTTACCAAGTCGGGAGTTGTGCCTTCATTTATAAAGGATATGACTGGGGAAGAATCCCTCGGAATATCAAAACTCATCATGAGGGATACGCTCGCTGTTATTTTACCAATGATTATGTTAAAGCTAAACCCATGATGCTTAAAATGGGATATAAAGGGAAAGGCTTAGGACCTTTCCAAAATGGCATGAAAGAGCCTTTCGAGGTAGAACCGTGGCCTGCCCGCTGTGGTGTGGGCCTATTTCCTAGTAAGGGACAACCCTTTCCTTTTGAGGATGATGCTCATCTCATATGCTATCAAGATTATTTGGATAGGCATGTTGATTTGCCTTGTAAAAATCAGTCATTTTCATGCAACATGCTATCCATAGCCTACCCTGAAATGATTGTTGACCCCGATGAAGAATTGGAAGGAGATATCTTCCATGATGTCTTCGTTGAAGAGATGTTGCACAATGGATTTTATTTTGATGGTTCTATACCAACCATAGCTCAGCTTGAGACCACTAATCCTCAAGATGACTTATCTAAATTAACTTTACAAGAATTACAAGAGTTGGGCGTTTCACCCGCCCCACCTAATTTTGAAAGAGATCTACACATGGAGGTAGAAAATGTCATTAAAATTAATATTGGAACTGAGGACAATCCTCACATAATCAATATTGGAGCAGAACTAAGTCAAGACAAACAAGAACAATACATTGCATTCCTTAAAGAGTACGAAGATGTCTTCGCTTGGACATATGAAGATATGCCAGGTCTAGACCCTTCTGTAGTCATGCATCATCTAGTGGTCCATCCGGATGCTAAACCGGTTAAACAAAAACTCAGAAAAATGCATCCCAAAGTGGCTCTGCTAGTCAAAGGGGAGTTAGAAAAACTCCTGAATGTTATCTTCATACAAGCTATTGATTATGCTGAATGGATCTCAAATGTAGTTCCAGTCACTAAGAAAGAAGCTACCAAAGTTAGGGTTTGCACCGATTTTAGAGATATTAACGCTGCATGCCCTAAAGATGACTTTCCTCTTCCAAATATGGATCAAATCATTGACTTTACTGTCGGAAGTGGGATGATGTCCTTAATGGACGGATTCTCCGGTTATAATCAGATTAGGATAGCTCCTGAAGACCAGGCTAAAACAGCCTTTATTACCCCCTGGGGTACCTTTTGCTGGAAAGTGATGCCATTTGGCTTAAAGAACGCCGATGCAACTTATCAACGGGCTATGACCTACATTTTTCATGATATGATGCATGATATCTTACATGATTATGTAGATGATATTATAGCTCGCTCTCTTATTGAAAATAATCATTTAGATGATTTAAGAAAAGTTTTTAATCGATTACGAGAATATCTCATTCGATTAAATCCAAAAAAATGCATATTCGGAGTTAAATCCGGTAAACTATTAGGGGTTTTAGTTTCTTTACGTGGTATCAAAATTGACCCTCTCAAAATTGCGGCTATCACAGATATGCCCGCCCCCACTAATATATCTGAACTACGAAGTTTACAAGGTAAATTTCAAGCTATTCGTCGCTTCATTGATAAGCTGGCGGACAAAACTGGTCCCTTTCTTAAGCTCCTTAAGAAGGACGTCCCCTTTAATTGGGACACAAAATGTAGAGAAGCTTTTGAACTTCTCAAACAATATCTCCTTAACCCTCCGATGCTTTCACCGCCTAAATCTGATCGCCCATTTCTTCTATATATTTTTGCTTCGTATTCTGCCTTAGGAGCTATGTTAGCTCAACTTGATGATGAAAAGCGAGAACGTGCTAATTATTACATTAGCCAAACTTTCGTCAGTTATGAAACCCGCTATACAACGTTAGAGAAGTTATGTCTAGCAGTCGTGTTTGCTACGCAAAAATTACGACATTACATGCTTAGCCAAAAAACGTATGTCATTGCCAAATATGATCCTTTAAGATATCTCATGAGTCGACCTTATTTATCGGGTCGCACAACCAAGTGGGTTCTTGCTCTAAGCGAGTTTGATCTCACCTTCATAGGACAGAAGTCTGTTAAGGGTCAAATCATAGCAGATCAATTAGTCGTTGCACCCTTAGAGTCTACTCATCCTCTCATCATCGAGTTTCCTGATGAATGCCTTCAATTAGAGGCAGACCATCCCGAACAATGGTCCTTATACTTTGATGGAGCCCGATGTATGAGTGGGGTCAAAGTGGGTATTATTTTAATATCTCTCGCAAAAACATCTTATTCCTCTCGTCCTTCAAACCGACCTTTGCTTGCACCAACAATATCGCTGAGTATGAAGCTCTAATCCTTGGATTACGAGCCGCTTTAGCGCTAAAAATAAAAAACCTCTTAGTTTTTGGGGATTCCCAATTGGTTATAAACCAAATTAATGAAGTTTATCAGACCAGAGATGATAAACTTCGCCCATATAAGGCCTATGTTTTACAACTAATGTCCTTGTTTGATCAAGTTACTTTGGAAGCCATTCCTCGAACTAGCAACCGTGCAGCCGACGCCATGGCCGCCGCTGCATCTCTCTTGCCCTTGGAGTTAGACGACGAATATGCGACTATCATTATTCATCGACTCCAGGAACCCGCCTCAAATAAGTCATGCTTAGAGCCTTTGGATGTGTTTCTAATCAATGAAACTACTCCTGAACCTTGGTATACAGACATATTTGATTTCCTCCAAAATGGGACTTTCCCTACTAATTCTAATAGAAACCAGCATCGGTTATTACGTCGACGAGCAAGTCGATTTGTAATAATTGGCAATACTTTGTATAGGAGATCTTTTGAAGGTATCCTATTAAGATGTTTAAATTCAGATGAGTCTAAATCAGCCTTGAGTGAAGCCCACGATGGATCTTGTGGAGGACACTTTAGTGGTAGTGTCATTGCTAAAAAGCTCCTTCGGATAGGATACTTTTGGCCTACCATGGAAACGGATGCACATGAGTATGTGCGCCATTGCGACAAGTGTCAAAAACATGCCGACCTTGTCCATGCGCCTGCACAAGAGCTGCAGGCTATTTCGTCCCCTTGGCCCTTTTCTAAATGGGGCTTGGATATTATTGGTAAAATCAATCCTGTGTCTTCTGATGGGCACAAGTTCATCATAACCGCCACTGAGTATTTCACGAAGTGGGTTGAAGCTATGCCTTTAGCTTCTTGCACTGGTTCACAGGTCTCTAAATTCATTTTTAATCAAATCATTTGCAGGTTCGGAATTCCTGCGAATCTCATCTCTGATAATGGAACTCCTTTTAAAAATAAAGATGTTAAGAAATTATGCCAAAAATACAAGATTCAACACCGCTGGTCTACTCCCTATTATCCTCAGGGTAATGGTCAAGCAGAAGCTTCTAACAAAACTTTAATCAAAATTCTCAAAATATTGGTCAATAAAACTGGCCGTGAATCGGCATATTCAATTATATCCAGCCTTGTGGGCTTATCGAACTAGTGTTCGAACCCCCACGGGCACTTCACCATTTGTTTTGGTATATGGTGCGAAGCAGCTTTTCCATTTGAATTGGAAGTTCCTTCTTTGGCTCGACTACTTCAAGATACCGAAGTAGGAGATGAATATCGTCGTCGGCGGACTCGACCAACTGGAACTCCTAGATGAAAAATGCATCAATGCTTTGGAGCATCTCCGTGCATACCAAAACAAGCTTAAAAGAGCATATGCTAAGAAAGTTCGTCATCGATCCTTTGAGATTGGCGACCTTGTTCTAAAAGAAAATCAAAAAAATACAAATGCAACCAAAGAACTTAAAGGTAAATTTGAGCCCAACTGGCTCGGACCATACATCATTACTGCAAAATTTGAATCAGGAGCATATAAATTATCTACCTTAGATGGTAAAGAACTTAAAGAACCCATGAATATTTTACATCTCAAACGTTACTATGCATAAATTTGGTCATTTCATCCATGTATATATTTGTTCAAAGTTACTCTCTTATATTTCTTTCAATTTATAAAAAAATTCAAAAACATCAAAAACATTCATAATCATCCAAAAATCTTCAAAAACTATCTATTGCATTTATTTAAAGCACTTATTAAAGTTCTTTTTGCTCAAAAACAAAAATCTAAATAAAAATCTAAAAACAACTATATGCTTGACTCTTTCGAAACCAAAACAATATACAGAAGAAAGAGAGAGTCAACATTCTCCCAACTTCTAAAAAAATCATGTATATATATTTTCTTACAATTATTGCAGTTATATGTTTCAACTTATTTTGGATACAATTAGCATTTATTTGGCATCCCTCACTTGCACACTCACAAAAAAATAAATATCTTGCTTTTATCTGGCATGATTACTAATCTCTCTTATATCAAAGTTCACAAATTTCAATTAAATAAAGTTTGAGCATAGAGAATTGATCTTGTTATTTACTTAAACCAAGCACATCTTTTCACAATAAAATGATTATATTTGTAATTTCCATGTTTTGCTACATAGTAGAACCGATTTCTTGGGTGAAAAGTTTCCCCTGCTATCCTATCATGCACATGGTCTAGAATCTTTGAGAATTGGCAAAAGGACAAGCTCACCCCTACCCGTAATAAAAATCCCTTGCTCTACAGCTAATCTGAGCAAGTATCCCTAGCACAAAAAAAGAAAAAAAGAAAAGTTCAAGAAAGAAAAAAAGAGAAAAATAAAAATGTTATTTCAGCAATATTCCAAGCATTATCAAGCAAAAGAAATACAAAAGAAAAAGAAGCAAAGTTCAAAAGAAAGCAAGAAAGCAATAAAATCCCTTTCCCTACCCTTTGAAAAGAAAAGAAGGGTTGATGAGCTTGAATCCCCGGAATTCTCAATTATTCGAAAACCGTGAGGTAAGCCCCATAACAAGTGGTTTGTGCCCAACCTGCTTGGCCTTGGGTAACTCCTAGCGTGGCGATATGTCTGTCACATTAGCGACCTTCTTTTGTATAGACCTATGTCTGCTTATGGATTAGCTAGCTCTTGATAATCCGACCTACATAGTAGTCTAATATGGTTATATGCATCTACATCATGGTTAATGAACACTTATTTGGTTTCTTCAAATCACTTGTATCATAGTATCTTGCTCAAACCTGGTAAATGAACAATACAATTGCACACACATTTGTATTTGAGAGATTTTGTCTATCATTATGATAAATCAAGATTGGAAATGAATTCACATATGCACATGGGATTCCCTATAAATCTAATTTTTGTCTTCAAAATACTTTGAAATATTATTTTTGCAACTTGTTTGGAATAATCAAGTACAATTATTTTTCATAAAGACAACCATATAATAGAAAAATCACAAATTTCTTTCAAAACATATCATACATATCATATCGACTTTCGCGACGATGGTATAGTTTCAAAACCAAAATTGAAATTATATGCCTAGCGCAAGTCCTCATTTTCATATTTTCTGTTCATCAAAAATCAACCATGCAATAAAACTATTTTCTTTGATTTTCGCGATGATGGTATAAGTCTATACCTACATATTCTATGCCTAGCGCAAGCCATTGTAACAATTGTTATTCCCATTTATCAAAAATCACAAAAACCATATGACTTCATTATGTTACACAAATTATGCTTTTCAAAATCAAACCCCTTTTCATTATTTCATATCATTATGTCAACCTTTAACTTTGCAATGATGGTATAATTCCTAAGGAATTATTCACAAATTTTATCACACTTAGGAATTTATGCCTAGCAAAAATCATTTTAAAATATTTCATGCATAATATTTTTCATGAAAATCTGAAAACAAATTATTATCATCACCATCATTTTTCATCATTGCACCAAAGTCTTAAGACAGTCTCTTAAGCACTCCTTTTACTTTTCGCAATATTTCTATACTGGGATTAGCTTGACGACCGAGTGAGCGGCGACTCCATGAAATGGTCCATAATAGCGACAATGTCCTTTGAAATTATTGTTAGAAGTCTTTTTATTTTTATCACATTGCATCACAAACAACCAATTTGTTACATCAGATTACTTCATTTAAAATCTTACAGCATGACATCAAAATTATAATGTTTCAAAATGACATAATTACATGAGTCATTGCATCAATCAATCAAAACATTAAAAGCATCATAAAAATACATAAGACACAAGTCATATGATCAAAAATATCTCATCTATATATGTCACAAATATATGTCACATCATCTCAGCTAGATTGGTATGCCACAATCCATATCTTGGCATACTCAATCAAGTGTCCTCCGAGCAGTGTCTCGAGAGCCCCTAGAGCTCTCAGCCTCATCTCCTCCCCCGCCCTGCGGAGGACGAGGTGGCCCCATCGCAGTATGTGTGGTACTGCGAGTCCTCGTCGTCGATCGGGATGAGCTCCTCGACGACCCCGTCCTGATCGGATCTGCAATAGCAGCCGATAGTTGTACCCTCCGGCCCTCGGGCACCATCTAAAAATAGATCCCCTGGTAGAATGCGGTCTGAGCAACCGACCGAATCAGCTCCTGAGTGCTCGCCCCTCCGCCCCATGCACTGAGGCGTGCAATCTCGTCTCTGAGCCGTGTCACCTCAGCTCGATGTCGTGCAGCCTCGTCCTGAGAGTCTGCACCTGTGTCTGGAGACGGATATTCTCCGTCCGGAGAGTCGCCGTCTCGCTGCTCTCTCCTGTGTCAATGCCCTTGCCCTTATCGGGCGATGGTGGTCTCTCTCTCTATGGAGATGGGGGTCTCTCCTCCCTCCTCTCCCACTGCCGTGGCCGCTCCTGTGCCCGTGGCCTCCTCTGCTCTCTCCCGCCGTGACCCTGGGCCGCCTCTATCGCTGCCTGGCGCCGCCTCCCTATCCGACGCACGACCGCGTGGATCGGACCCTGAGCCCTCGTCATCCGAGGAGGGCGGATGCCTGCGTACCAGGCATCATAGCCATCGGCTACCCCTGCGTCGTCTCCATCCACTGGCTGGATGGGGGCATCGTCCGCGTCCTGACTCCAGAATCGCTGCATGTCTGGAGCCCCGCTAACCGTGGTGTTATCCCGGACGGTCCGAGAAAACTCATAATCCCTGAGAGATGGGATCCCCTGTTGTAGACCGAACTGTCACAAAACTCGGTCGTAGCGGTGGAGCTCCACCTCTCCCCTCTCCATCCTCAGCCGCGAGACTCGCCTCGATGCGAGCCGCCTCTGTCCGTCCTCTCGCCCACCCTGGATGCCGCCTCCACGGCCTCCAGGTGATCTGGTCTGGGACCAAATCATCCAGTAGTCTTCGGGACATAGAAAGGTCTATCCGCCGCTGTGATCCTCTTCGAAGCCACCAGTAGAAGACTCGGGGCCTCTCCCCGCCTATCCCTGTCAGTGGAAGCCCTACCGGCCTCCGCACCACAATGTGCTCCCAGCACCAAACTCTGTAGTAGCGATGTCATCACCAGACATCGCCCGCCCTTGTACACGACCCCGTAAAGGATCCTGTACAGCCGGCATAGTACAAAGCTGCCCCATGAGAACCTGTAGCCGTGGTCCCGCATGTCGCAGATCACATCTGCGAGCATCCACGGCACCCTGCACCCGCTCTGGTGGCACAGCAGAAGTCCACCAACTACCCCAGCCAGAACCCGTGTGAGTCTCGATGCCCCAGGCATCTGGCGTAGTGCCTCGATATTAACTTCGCCCTTCTCCAGGGCGAAGCTCGGGTCACCACACAGCCGTCCCATCGCGTGGCCCTGATTGGCCGTCGGTGTGATCATCCGTCCTTGTATGGGGATTCTCAAAATCCTCCATACATCCTCCAGTGTGGGAGTCATCTCCCCTGTCGGTAATCGGAAATAGGAAGACCCCGGATACCATCTCTCTGCTAGGGCTGTCAGTAGCCCCATGTCTGTGGAAACCCGCGGCATCTCTCGCCACATGCTCGCAATCCGGCCTGTGCCGCGAGATCCCGCTCTGCCTCGTGTGAGCGCGGCCAAGTCATCTCTCAGCCCTTCGTATTTTCACTCCCCGCTTTTTAGTAATCCTCTCTGCAAACATAAACAACAAAACAACAAACAATCATTAATAACAATTCAAGTAAATCAATAATGCAACTTAAAGTTCAATTTCATGTAATTGATGATATCGCCCACTATTGGACGATATCGTCCCCAATTTGAGCACGATCGTCTCCGATTTCGTAGTTCGAAATCGTCCCTAATTTGATGAAATCGTCCCCCTTTCGACGATTTCGCCCTCGGGCGAAATTGCCGAAATTGAGACGATTTCGTCGAAATCGGGACGATTTCGTCCCGACGACGTCGACGGCCAAAAACGGCCGCGATGCTCCAAATTCACCTAAAAATCCATCTAAAAAGCATGTAAAATCAAATTAAATCAATTCTAGATCAGTTTAGACCCTTACCCGTAGACCGCGGCGGACCTCTGCAGATCTGTGCGCTGTCTCAACCATTTTTGCTCCAGAGCTCTAAAAACCAGAAAAATGAACAGTAACAATGAATTAGGGTTTTACCCTATTTTTCTTAATTTTATTCAACAATATTTTTTGCTTTTCCGCGTTTTTACCTCAAACGTTCGATTTGGGTAAAAACACGGAGGGGGCACCATAGTAAGCTGTCGTACGATTCGACCAAGAATCGTCGCCTAAAAATGGGTATAATTTTTTGCTTTCTCGTAGATCGAGAAGAACTCATCTTTAACGCATTTTCTTCGGAAAATTCGCTAAAGAGGGGGCAAAATGTAGCACCCTAAAATTGGCGCAGTAAAATTGGAATAATTACATTCACCTTAGTAAATAAATTTAAATTCAAATTTAACCTCCCAAACCGCCCGTTAACCGCCGAGAAACCCGTTTCCCCTTTTTTCGTGCCATTTTTAGAGGTTGTTTTGACCGTTGGACGATATCGTCGCCGATCAGACGATATCGCCCTGCATTTGACGATTTCGTCTGGACTAGAACGTCCAGACGATTTTGTCGCAAAACTGAATTTGCATAGTTGGAATCCGTTCCAACGGGTCTCCAATCCGGGCAGAAGCGTGTCTGCGCCGTTGGGACCCTCCCCCGTTGGAGATCTCCCAAATTGGGAAGATCTCCAACCTCCCAACAACTCTCCCTAAGCCTATTTAAACTCTAAGATTTTCCCTCCCCAACCCCTGGCTGAATTTTATCTGCAAGTTGAATCCCTCTGCACTAAAACACCTTAATCTTATTTTTGCACTAGTCCTATAGCAATTTTTTTGTGGGTACACCACCGATTTTCAACCGGAGCTCAGCACCCATCGCCGTCGACGAACCTCGTCAAGATCGGAGGCGATCTCGTCAAATTCGAGACGATTTCGTATCGATGCGAGACGATCTCGATCGCGGGTCCACATCGAGGCAATCGGTTGCTCGGAGTTTGCTTTTCTTAACTTTGCCTCGGTTATTTTGTTTTACAAATTAGATAATCTATTTAGTTTTTATCCTATTTTGCATCTGGAGTTCACCCATCTAGTCTAGATTGCATGTTAAGCTCATAATCTGCCATTAAAGTACAGCAATTTACTTTTATTTTTGTTTTTAAACTTGTTTTCAGCATTCATATTATTATTTGGTATATTTTGCCTCTCGTTTGCATAGTGGGAGTTCTTGCATTTTGCATCTATTCTCTGCTTTTGCGAGTTTTTGACGAATTCGTTCGACGAATTCGTCGGATCTCGGACGATCTCGTCCCGATTGCGAAGCGATTCTGTAGAATTCCAGACGATCCAGACTGCATCAACCGCCATAATCTTCTTCAGACATCCGGATCAGGTATTCCCCATTTTCCTCCTGTAAATTCTCTATTTTTTGCTTTCAAAATCTGTTTTCTGTATTCATTGAAAGTTGCATTTTCATATAGATTAAGTTAGATTCATTCGGCCAAACCTAGGATGAATGCTTAAAGGATAAAACGAACTCATCTAAACACATTCCAAAACCTAGGCGTGGAAACCGCCGCCAAATGTTTCCTGGTGAACCCACCATCCGTCGAAAAATCACCAAAATACACCTCCCTTGAGAGGCGGGACCTTCGTGAAGTCCTCTCGTCCGAGGTACCGCACCATCCTTTTCCCATCCTCCTTCCGGGCGTGGATCCAATAGCCTGAAGGTAGGGATGCAAAAAATTTGGAGCGATACAAGGGATATACTGCACTTAGAGGTCAGTTGTTCCCAACAACACCTTTCTAATGAAAGGAAAATAGAAATAAACTAAGACCTGTTCATTGAATTTTTATTTAAGTTCCTAGTTTGCAACAGTTCAATGCTTTTTGGAAAAACACAGAGCAAAAAATTCAAAATAGATAGTGAAATTGGAGCCTACCTTAGCTCCTGCTCTACTGCCCACTGAGTTTTCTACTTTCTATATTTTCCTCTGTTAACTGCAGGTTCAATCTATGGGCTGTAGTATTGACCGCATGTTACAGCCATGGGCCAAAAAATAATTGTATTTGAAAGCTGCGATTAGCACCTAAGATAAGAAAAATCCAAGAAAAGTTAGAACTCAGGGCTAAACTTGTGGATTTCCACTGTGATCGACATCTAACCTAATCACAGAGCGTGCACATAGCTACTGTATTGATCTATACCATCATGAAAGCATAAAGATTCACAAAAGTACATAAATTGAACAAAAACAATGTAAGATTTCTTGTATTAATATTTGAATGAGCTTTGATTACAAAAATTCCCTCTTAGGGTCACTTGAAATATGATATTGATATTACAATTGTCAATGCCCTAAATAAGGTAGGCACACTTATAGTGCTCTGTTGATCAGTCACAAATTGCCTTGGAGTGAAGCTGACCCCTTTCTTCGTGATGTGCAAGGATTATGACATAAGCTCATCTTGCACCTGTCTCCCTGGGAACAAGAAACAACATCACATGATTAAAATATTGATAGCATCTCGTGATGAGGCCCTTTAAGGAAATATGTATGTAAATGCCATTAAACTAGTAAAACAAGAAAACATAAAGAAAGACTTTAAACTATTCTAATTTGATCAAGAATTATACTACAACATGAATGACATGAATAAGAAAATGATGCATGGATCAAATATCAATTTAGGAGCAATAAAGTGCATAAACGATCCAATATAATCCTACTTAATACAATGGATGAAATGACTAATTCCTATGATCAAAATTTCTCTAAAATGCACCTATGAAAAGACTAATATAACTAATCTATGCAATCAAAAGCAAAGCAATTAAGGTGATCAGTCACCTGTTGCAAACCGTAGTTATGGTGGGCGGTCTGCACTATGAACCATGGCTCACAGTCATGGTTTGACGTCTGATAGATTTACCCTCAGAATTAGGGGCAGTGGGCTTGACCTCCTTATCCAAATTGATGTTTAAGGGTCTCCTTTGTTGTTCTCTGACAGATTTGGCGGTCAAATTGCTATGAAGGGCCTTCGTTTGCCCGAATTTGTGTTTCTTGAATCTCCTAGGCACCTAGGGCATCCATGGCTATTTGGTATTTAGGTGAATAGCAAAGGGGCTCTGAAATGCATAGATTTAGTATTCAATTTGATAGGGCTTCGCTGCTCTCTTGATTAATTAACTCTCTCTCCTTTCTCCCCATTTGGAGGGGGTATTTATAGCATGCCCCTAGGGCTAGGGGTGGATTCATGGAGAATCCAATACTAAGAAGGATGGTTAGGACAGTTGGGATGGAAGCCTCTAGAATCTTTCATCCTTCAACTGCCTCCTTCTAGATATTTTGGTCGTTCCAACCGATTTGGCTCGGATGGAAGGCCTAATTGAACTTCAGTTAAGATCACAGGTTACAGTTGCGATTCAGACTATAAACCACAGGTGTCAATCATAGTTTAGACTGGAGACCATAGGTCTGGGCTACGGTTTAGACTGATTAGGGCAAAATACCTAAATTGAGTGGTTAGAACCACTGCTCTATCTTGGAGTCTATCCAAGATCCTCCATATGGTTTTGTAGCATGTCCATATGATTAGTTGCCCTCAACATGACACATTTTAGGTGTATACACTACCCTAATTATGTGTAGATCCATGACGTAACCGAACCTGATAGCTTAGAACCAAGCTCGGTCGTTATCAGATAAAGCCTCTCGGAGAGTCTTCATAAAGTCAGGCTCTCATGCTCTAGAAGTTAACTTCTAAAAACAAAAAGCATAATGTAAGCTAAATCTGGCTAAGCAGAGCTAAAGAAAATAAAAAATTTTAATTAGACAATCTAGAGCTTAATGAGATAACATTAAATGCATAATTAAATGACAAAAAAAAAATTGAAAAATTTTGCAAAAATTTCTAAGGTTTACAAACCGTGGGTCAACCCTACGATTTGAAGGCGATAAAATATGACCGTTAGGATTTTGATTCCTAACCACAGATGAAACCTGCGGTCCCAAATTTTCCAATTGGGAACCATGACTACCAGCTACGGTTTAGGAGAGGCACCCATTTCGGGTACCCTCTTAATCCATTGAAAGCAAAAAAAAATAAAAACTAAGCTAACCTAGACTAGTGGGGTTCATTACCAGCAGTTTAGTAAGGTTAATTTTCCGTATTTCTTAGTGTGCTTCATTTTTATTGGTATTGAGTGTAAGGTCTCGGTTTTGAGTTACCTTGCCCGCACCCCGACCTCGGCTAGTGGATGGCTGATCAAGATCCGCCATCAAGGTAGATGAGTGTAATTCAAGTCGATTTTGGTAGCATTCCGGATCAAGGAATGTTTTCTCACTCTCAGAGCTCTTAAGTTGCTAGTAGTTGGAAGAAAATAATGAAAATTTTCAAATGGGAATGTAATTTATAGGTCCTCCTAGTCTCCGAGGATCTGTAGCTGACACTTGCAATTTTGAAACTAGGGTTTCCCGCTCGTAGGTCTGACCTACGGTTTGAAAATTTTGAAATATTAAACTGCATGCCATACTCGCAATCCACAACTAGCAATAAATGCAGTCAAAACCCACCATGGTAAGGTCTAAAAAGATAAATTAATGACTCCCATTGGATAAAAATTCAAAATCAATGATCAAAATTGCAAATTTGGTGATGTTAAAAGCACCAGGATCAATCAAATAAATGCAAAATTAAACAAACAAAAAATCAAATAATGAAAAACTAAATGCACCTCGTATTCAGTGATTTATCCTATAAAAATTGGTGGTTGGAGCGACTTGCGATCCATGCAATCCAACAAGATGAGTAAATCACCATAAGGACATTTGGGACAAAATTATCATTTCTTTTATGACATCTTTCAACAAATCATCGACAATATGATTCAACACAAGTCTAATTGCATTTGTATTATTTTGATTCTCTAAGATGGCTATCATAGCTTGATTGCTCCATGGGATAGAGATGTGCAAATACTACTAAGAGTTACAATCATAAGCTGAACTAGGCCTAGCCAAGGCATTAAAAGGCTCGAATCTAAAGTTATTTAGGTTCATTCATTATGGTCAAGCGATTCATCACTTCATACATTGTCATTACCCTCATCGACTCGTTGCTTAGGGGGTAGTCATAATTTCAAGTCATAATCAAAGTCAACAGAAGATCCCGAAGATCGTAAATCCTTTGATCTTTTCAAAACTACGTTCGTTCTTGCAAATCATTGCTAAAAACTATCATAAGCTTCCCCCTTTGCTTGGGGCAAATAGCAAATATGAAATTTTGTTTGTAACTCTCATACTTCGATTATATAGGCCTAACTCCTATTATAGCACCAAAGCTACCCGAACGTCTGATGGTGAGTGCAGACTTTTCAAATGTAAGCCTTTATAAATTGGAAGTAATGATTCTAGGATGCTCATACTTTTGCTGGACCTAGGGCATCTAATGTTGATTAGACTAATGATCATCATAGAACCTTTGACATCATTTTAGGATGTATATTTTTGCTCAACATTGTTTGATCTCATAATGCATCTCAAAAGGGGCATTTGTAGACACCTAAAATGCGTCATGTCGAGGGCGACTACTCATATGGACATGCTACAAAACCATATGGAGGATCTTGGACAGACTCCAAGATAGAGTAGTGGTTCTAACCACTCAATTTAGGCATTTTGGCCTAATCAGGTTGAACCACAACCAAGATCTACGGTCTCTATTCTAAACCATGGTTGTACCTATGGTCTATTGTCTGGTCCACAATTGTGACCTACAGTCTTAACTGAAGTTTAGTTAGGCCTTCCATATGAGCCAAATTGGTTGGAACGGCCAAAATATCTAGAAGTAGGTAGTTAGAGAATGAAATCCTAACCAACCTTCTCAGTATTGGCTTCTCCATGAAGCTACCCCTAGCCCTAGGGACATGCTATAAATACCCTCTCCAAATGGAGTGAAGATATAGAGAGTTAATTGATCAAGAGAGCAATGAATCCCTGTAAAATTGCATATTGAATCTGTGCATTTTAGAGGCCCCTTTCTATTCACCTAAATACCAATTAGCCATGGATGCCCTAGGTGCCTAGGAGATTCAAGAAGCACAAATATGAGAAAACAAAGGCCCGTCATAGCAATTTGACCACCAAATCTATCAGAGGACAACAAAGTTGAACATCAATTTGGATAAGGAGGTCAAGCCCACTGCCCCTAATTTTTAGGGTAAACTTATAAAAGGTCAAACCACAACTGTCAGCCATGGTTCATAGTGCAGACCGTCCACCATAGCTACGGTTTGCAACAGGTGACTGATCACCTTACTTGCTTTACTTTTGACTGCATATATTAGTTATATTAGTATTTTTATAGGTTTGATTGCACTTTAGAGAAACTCTAACCTAGGAATTAGTTATTTCATGCATTGTATTAAGTAGGATTATATTGGATCTTTTATGCACTTTATTGCTCCTAACTTGATATTTGATCCATGCATCATTTGCTTATTTATGTCCTCCATGTTTTAGTATAATTCATGATATAATTAGAATAGTTTAAAGTCTTTATTTATGATTTCTTTTTTTACTATTTTAATGGCATTTTCATACACATTTTCTTAAAGGGCCTCATCACGAGAGGCTATCAATATTTTTAATCGTGTATTGTTGTTTCTTGTTCGTAGGGAGACAGGTTCAAGAGGATCTTACATCATAATCCTTCCACATCGTGAATAAGGGGGTCAACTCCACCCCAAGGTAGTTTGTGACTAATCAATAAAGCACTATAAGTGCACCTACCCTATTGAGGGCATTGGCAATTGTAATATCAGTATCATATTTCAAGTTACCCTAAGAGGGCATTTTTGTAATCAAAGCTCATTCAAAGATTAATACAAGAAACCTTACTTTTTTTGTTCAATTTATGTACTTGTGTCAATCTTTGTGCTTTCATTATGGTATAGATCAATACAGTAGCTAGGTGCATGCTCCATGATTAAGTCAATAAAAAAAACAAATAAGCCAAAATGTGAAAACCTCTTTGAGGCACATCTGAGTTGAGTTTACCTGAAAACAGGGTTTTCCAGCATGTTTGCCTCCCATACCCACCACCATTCCATCCATTCTCACCATTGTTTCACTATTTACCATTCCATTCATTCTCACCTTTATTTCACTGTTTTGCAGATTGCACCTGTTACACTCTATGAGGAGTCAGTTTAAAATTAGCAAAAAATAGCATCTGTACAAAATATAGATAGAATGGTATCTTTAGGTATGTGCCTTTTTCTATTCTAATATTGTAAATATTTATTATGTAGTGTATGATATCCCTAGTTAGTATAAAGCATACATTAGGTATGGTTCTAGAAAGTTATCAAGGTATTCTAAGGCAAAAAAGGCTCTTCAAATGCTCTTGAAAGGTACTACTCTGGAACGAACCTGCTGCACAACAAGTTTTCAAATGAAGAAGCTTTAAAATTAGTTTTAGAATGAAAAGGGTATATGCTTTGGAATGAACTATGCAATTAAACCGATTGGAATGAATTAACAAAAAGGTTAATTCATTAATCTCCAAAATCACGTGGCTAAAAAGTCAAATAAATTAAAATTTTTGAAGGTTTTGCACCAATTGGGTTGGAAATAGTATTTTGAATGCAGGTTTCAAATTCGAGTTCCAAAGCAAATATTTGAGGGGACATGGAGTTTTAAAAATTACTGCATTTGACCAGTGTGGCACACAAATCAAATCCTGTTGAAAAGTAGGACTCTCGTAAAAAATTAATTATCCCATATCACTCCCGGTAGCTGCAATTATACAATGACACACTGTAACATCTAGTTTATGGTAACTTTTGCATGCAATGAATTGCCACCATGTACCAAGTTCACATTACCTAGCACGTTTGGAAGTTATTCTGGTACTGCACTCATTTACTCTTCACCCTCGAGCATTACTCTTTACAGACACAAGTATTCCAAAGTTGAGAAAAACCTATAGTAAAATTTTTAGACCTAAGATACGTAGAACCCCAATCATTGATAATGGAAGGACAGAAGAATAAAATTAAGACAGATAACATAGAATATTTGCAGAGAGATGGGGAATGCATGTATAATTTTTACTGAAGGGGGATTTATGCCCTTCTTGTGCAAGTTTGATGGGTATTCAGAAGGGTTGGCTGTTGAGTTCGCATGTACCTTCCGCAACAACCAAATTCATATCAGAGGCATGACCATCCATGCAAGCCTTGAAATTCTTAGCCAGGTTATTGAATTACCGTTGCATGGGGTTCAAATTGGAAAATTAGGAAAAAATACTTTAGTTGAACTTGTAAACTAGTTAAGGGGAAATGAGGATAGGCCCACTGAGTTTATATTAAGTAATAATATCTGCAAGGGGGTCGAATGAACAAGTTTACTACCACCTTGGGATGAAATTACAGTATGGGTCATTAGGTTTTTGACCTGTGATGGGCAATTCCCTGTCCTCTCAGGAAATCATATGCGAATTTTAACCCATCTTCATCACAACCGCTCAAACCCTGAACTAAAGGTAAATATGCCTTTGTACCTATACCAGGAGCTGGTAAATATGGCTATAAAGTACCAAGCAGAAAAAGGGTCTCCCAAACACCATGGCTTAATCAATATGATATGTATACATCACTTCATGGGAAACCCTAGAAGCTTTGATAGGTTTTTTCGTGCATGGAATGAGTTGATTGAGGAAGAGGCAGTTGAAAGCCCTGGATCTGAAGAAGAGGTAGAGGTTGAAGGACCTGAATATAAAGCAGAAATATAAATTGAAAGTTCTAAACATGAAATTGAAACCGAATCCTCTAAAAAAGAAATTCCCTCCTCACCACAGGGACCTCCATCCTCCAAGACAAGGAAGCAAAGAGAGAAATAGTCTAATATTGATCCTGTAGGTAAGAGGAGGAATGTTACATTTTTTGAAAATGTAACTGTTTTTCCCACTCAGTCCATTGAGCAATTTGGAATTTCAAGCAAGGAAGGCAGATGGATAAGGGAACACCTAAAGCAGACCCTACCCTAGGATTGACAAACCTTATTTCACAATGTAAAAATAAATAAAAGCAATCAAATTCAGGATTGAGAAGGTCTTCAAGACTTCAAAAATCCACCAACATAGGTGATGTGGAAAAGGAATAAGGAACTGCACATGTTGATACCTTGCAGGTGAAAGAAACTATGGAGAAAGTTGAAGATATAAGTACCAAGGGCACGGATAGTGCAACAGATATGGCTATGCCTACAATGTCCCTCAATTACCCACCATATTAAAAATATAGAACCATAACAGAAGAAGCAAAGGGACACACCACTATTACAAAAATGTCTAGACCACTTATGGATTATTCAGATTCTGAGGAAGAATCTAAGGCAGATGAAGAAGGAAAGAATGAATTGAGCATTGAAGAAGAAGAGTTATTGGACATCAAAACTTAGTTGCATGCAGCCAGGAGTGTAATTAAAACACAGACAAGATGGATTGAACAAAGTGAAGCTTATTTTAATGAAAAAGATGATATTATTGCTAAGTTATGGCAAGAGATAGAGGCTGTAAAGGCTAGACTCATACTTCTGGAGTAGCATCCTCCTCAGTCTGACTCTGGAGATGAAGTAGCCAATATTCTATTGAAATTTACTAGTGATGTAGCCTTATCTAAGAGGAACTCACCAATTAGGGCAGCAATTGAAGAGGAAGAAGTTGCACAAGCACCACAACAGGTTGAGTATAGAACAAAGGATGAGAATCCGGGGACATAGTAGATAACCGAATCAATAACACCTAAAGAGTGAGAAATAATAGTACAAGAAGAGGTAATTCCATAGTCTCCTAAAAATCTTGTTAATTTGAATGCACCTAATATTGAACTAGTAGAAATTAAAACACAAACAGAGCTCCCTGTAATTGAAAAGGTGGATGTAGGCCTCCAAGTTGATGTCATTCCACAAATGCAACCAATAGTTAGGTCACCAGAAATAGTTACATTAGCAAAATATAATGAAGATGTGGCATGTTGGATGGCAAGATGTCATCAATTAGAAGGAAAGGTCTCATCATTACAGACCTTAACAAAAGAGCTAGAAAAGAAAAATTCAAAAATTGAAAAATTGAAGGAACAAGTGCAGGATGTATGCCATATTGCAAAGTGTATGGTTCAGTGTTGGAGGCCAGCCAAATTCTATAGCTTAATTTTGAAATAAAAATACCTCCATTGGCAAACAATGAGGATCACCTCTAGCCTCTCTCACAAATTGGAAACACCTAGTGAGTTTCTAGAAGATTTTTGGCAAAGTTTTGTAGAACACCAAAATTTGCTATGTGAATTATTCTTGCATCATTTATTTTTGCCAATAGAATTTATATTCCTTCTCCATGTCTTTATTGGTGATCTTCAGCTTAGGGATTTTTAGTCTACACTCCAAAATCAAATATATTGAGAGCAGGAAAAGAAAACTAGTAAGGCCATGGAACTACAGACAGTTTTGCTCATTAGGCATGTTCACCTGAACCATAGGACCTCCACAAGTGAGCACTATACTCTAATAAGTGATGACAGAGTAATAAAAATGTATCTGGGGAACTTGCAGAAATGCATAGATGGTTTTCAAACCTTTTGTGCAACATCTTTTGTTGATGCTTTATCAGCTTGCAAAAATAGGTGGGGAGAGTTACCTATATCACTACAGAAGAGAGAACCCATCTCACTAAATAACCTTATGTGGTCTAGAATAAGGGCATAATGTATAATCCAAACCATATTTGAGGTAAAGGAGCAGTGAATAGGTCTCAGGTACAGGAATCCAACAATTATCATCCCTGTTCCATATTTCTTTGATAATGACCCTCAATCAGATGATCAATTCCATGATTGGATTAGGGAAATCAAAGAGCACAAAGGATATTACAAAGTTGGAAGCAGACTATGGAAATATGCTTAACTTTATCTTGACATAGATCTTTGTGCTACTGTAGCAGAACAGAATGCATGAGGACATGCATTACAATAGGTTGGGGGGAAATGATGAGGCAGAACATTACCTCATACAAAGATTGTTTTTGATAAATTTTTAAACTATTTAGAACCACTTATGATATGATTTTGTACTAATTTTAGTGATACTATGTATTATATGATTATGTTTGCATATTGGAATGATAAAGTGCATATGACCTATTTTGACTATTTATCTATGTTTTATAATCTATTTTAGTTGTATTATTTAGTATATTTTGTATTAAGTTAATGTTTTAATATTAAGGTGCTACTATCTATTTGGTTTTGTGCTTCTTTCATAATATTTACCCATCGTTTAACCATTTTAAATAACCAAAATGCATCAAAACTTTATCAACAGTTTGACTGTGCAAAAAACATGAACTTTTCCATACAAATTCCAGCCAGTTGTATATATACAACATGGCTTGTAATTTGTCCACTCCAACTCATGCAAAATATGGAATCAGTCTTCTGGGAACTTATGGAGACTATTTCTACCGTCACAACTATTCTCATGCGCTTATGGAGCATGAATTAATATAAACTTTGTTCTGCTACCTGATATTTTGGAGCAGCTCCGAAATAAGCGTAGAAGACATAAATTTGGTCAAATGCATCTTTAATTGCAGTTAAATGGAGGTAAATGGTGGTTTTAACTCTTCTATGGACCTCCTTATCCTTTCCAACACCTGTCCCTCACTAGATAAAGCCAATAGCTAGAATGGATAAGGTTTAATGGATCAGATCCCTACATTTTTGGGAAACACAATCTTGCAACAGTTATAACAGTCCTGTATTGAAGCACCAAACCTTATCACTATTGTACTTTGCTATATAAATAAAGTGCTCCTATTTTTTTGAGCATATAAGATAAGAGGATATAGGTGCTAGGATATAGAGCAATCCAAGTGTTGTAATTATGTACTATAGCAGATCAGTAGTCTATAGAACTTCCCTTGCACTACTGATATGTTGATAATGAAATAAAGGTGCAATATTTGTCATTCATGTTTGTTTATGATTTCAATGTGAGGATTTGATAGTGTAGATAAATTACTCTTTCCCTCTTTTGGTTCAAGAAAAAAGGGCCACTTCCAAGCCCAGAAGAGGGATTATTCCTGTTAGAGTTCTGCTAATTTCTTGCTGCAGCAGGTCAACAGGAATATGACAGCTTTTTGCATGGTTAATATTGAATTAAAATTCATCTAGCATGTGGCACATGAATGCATTTGTGATTTGAGAGAAGTTAGGAGCGAAAATTAGATAATCAATATTATATTCAACCTTCGGAAACCTCAGTTACATTGGAATATATACTCGTAGTATTAACCGAACTTAGGGAATATAGGGAAGTTAGGGAAATAGAAGAAATAGGGAGGAAAGGGAAAAAGGAAATTGAGTTGGTTCGCCTTGATGCCCTTGTCGTCCAATCCTGCCTAGTCAGCTGTCGTCCAAGCCAAACTTACCTGTCCAGTCAACTGTCGTCCAAGGAGGTAAAAGGGGTAAGATCCAAAGCTTATAGTTGAAACAAATTTTTACACCTTTTTTACTCCTTTTTGGTCTTTTTACTAGCTTTATTTCCAACATTCTCCCCCTTAAAGTTGAGAGGACTGACTATACAGTCTCTCAGCTTTATATATTGAGCTTTAGCTATACCTTTGGTGAAGATGTCTGCAATATTATCCAAAGTGTTACAATGTTGAAGCTCAACTATTTGTTGTTCCACCATATCTCGAATGAAGTGATACTTCATATCGAAATGCTTTGATCTGCTATGGTGGACTGGATTGTATGCCAACTGAATGGCACTTATGTTATCACAATACGGTCGAGTTGGACCACTTTGACTTTCTCCAATCTCTTCAAGAACTTTTCTCAACCATAGGGCTTGAGTACTAGCATGTGTGATGGCTATATACTCAGCCTCAGTTGATGACAATGCTACAACAGTTTGTTTCTTGGAACTCCATGTAATTAGTCCTGATCCTAGACTAAAACAATTCCCTGATGTAGATTTCCTGTCATCTATACTGCTGCCCCAATCACTGTCACTGAAGCCAACTAATTTTATAGACTTACATTTTTGGTAATGGATTCCAAAATCCAATGTACCTTTTACATATCTCAATATTCTTTTAGTTGCTTGTAGATGCAGCTCAGAAGGACTAGCCATAAACCTTGAGACTAGAGAAACAACATATTGAATATCGGGCCTTGTGTTGGTGAGAAACATCAGACTCCCAACCATGCTTCTGTAAGTGGTCATGTCAACCTTTGATGCTCCGTCGTCCTTGCTCAATTGGATCCCATGTCCAGTTGGAGTTGCAACTGATTTGCACTGCTCCATGGCAAATTTCTTGATCATGTCTCGAGCATACTTGTGTTGACATATGAAGATCCCTTTGTTTGATTGATGCACTTCCATGCCTAGGAAGTATCGCATTAGACCAAGATCTTTCATCTCGAACTGCTTCATCATGGAGTTTTTGAACTCCGTATTCATTTTATTGTTACTACCCATAAATATTAGATCATCCACATACAAACAAACTATGAGAATGTCTACTCCATGCTTTAGGTAGTACAGAGTTGGTTCACTTTTGCTTCTTGTGAATCCATACTCGCTGAAATAGCCATCAATGCGTGAGTACCAAGCTCTTGGTGCTTGCTTGAGGCCATAAAGTGCTTTCTTCAATTTGTAAACAAGGTTCTCTTTTCCCTATTCTTGGAAACCTTGAGGTTGTTGAACATACACCTCTTCTATCAAGTATCCATTCAGAAAAGCACTCTTTACATCCATGTGTTGAACATTCCATCCTTTATGGGCTGCTAAGGAAAGAACTGATCTGATTGTCTCTTGTCTTGCAACAGGAGCAAAGGTTTCCTCATAGTCAATGCCATATTTTTGAGTAAAACCTTTTGCTACTAGTCTCGCCTTATGCCTCTCAATGCTTCCATCAGCATTGTACTTGGTCTTGTAGACCCATTTACATCCAACACATTTTTTACCTTTGGGTAGCTTTACTAGCTCCCATGTATCATTATTTTTTATAGAGGTTATTTCCTCTTTCATGGCTTCTTGCCATATATTTTGAGTACATGCCTTCTCATAGCTAGCTGGCTCTAGTTGTGCATTAGTCAATAAAGCATAATTGACTTCATCTCCTCTAGGTTCTTGGGAGTCATCATCCCCATACAATTGCAAATTTTCAAGTTGCTGCAAAACTGTATTCATTTCACTAGCTTGGCTTCTAGTGAATCTTCTCTAGAAATTTTGATCCAGCATCTGAAAGGATGGATGATGTTGTAAAGTTCTTCTGCCTCTTGATGGAGAGTCAATGTCCATTGGTGAAGAACTTACTGATCTCTGTGGAGAAGGACTTGGAGTGGCGGTTGAAGTACTTGAACTGCTTGATCTTGGAGGGGGTGGTGTGCCTTTCCTGTTCTTTGGAGACACCTGTTGTACCTGTGAAGAATTTACATCTTGGGACTCATCATCAACAAAAATTCTTTGATGACCCCATTCTCCCCCTTCATCAAAAATTACATCCCTGGAGAGTACAATTTTATGAGTCTTGGGATTGTAGAGCCTATATGCTTTTGTAGACTCACAATACCCAACAAATATACAAGCTTGACTTTTTGGATCAAGCTTCCTCCTTTTCTCATCAGGAATGTGGGCATATGCTAAAGAACCAAAAATTTTGAAGTGCTTTACATTTGGTTTCTTTGCATACCACGCCTCATAAGGAGTGATGCCATCTAAACTAGAAGTTGGACTTCTATTTAGAATATATACACTTGTTTTTACAGCATCAGCCCAGTACATATTAGTGAGATGCTTTGTCTGAAGCATCGATCTCGCCATCTCAACTAGGGTGCGGTTCTTTCTTTCGGCCACACCATTCTGTTGTGGGGTATAGGCTGTGGTGAATTGCCTTTTGATCCCACTTGCTTTACAATAGTTTAAAAATTCTTTTGAGGAGTATTCACCTCCTCGATCTGTCCGAAGACA
Source organism: Wollemia nobilis (assembly GCA_028583015.1). Classification (NCBI taxonomy): domain Eukaryota; kingdom Viridiplantae; phylum Streptophyta; class Pinopsida; order Araucariales; family Araucariaceae; genus Wollemia; species Wollemia nobilis. Next base: position 670,399 of record JAQPPZ010017065.1, read on the forward strand.
TTTTACATAATTCCCACTTTGATTCTCTACATTGTTTCTGAAATCTATGAAGCAATCAAATGCTTCATCTTTGTGCTTTAAGAAATAAATCCAGCACATCCTAGAGAAGTCATCTATGAAAGTGAGAAAATAATAATTATTTTCGAGACTCTGTGTTTGCATCGGACCACAGATGTCCGAATGTACTAACTGAAGTGGATAGCTGGCTCTCCACGCTTGTCCTCTCAGAAACTTTGATCTGGAGTGCTTTCCCAAAGCACATCCTTCATAGACCTCCTGTTGATCGTTGATTTTTGGAAGTCCTGTCACCATAGCTTGAGAAGTGAGCAATTTCAAGCTAGCGGAATTAAGGTGACCATATCGCAAGTGCCACAACACACTTGGATTTGTTATTGCTACATTTGCAAGTTGATCTCCCCCTGGCTCACCAAATTTGAGAGGGAATAACCTGTTCTTGGTCATGGGGACTTGGGTGATGACACGATTACAATTATTTTTATCAAAAATAATACATTGTCCTTCATCAAAGACAAGCTTGTAATTGTTCTCCATCATTTGTCCAACGTTGAGCAAATTGTGTTGGAGCTTTGGAGTGTAATAGATGTCACTCACTTTCTTTAGTCCTTCTTTGGTTGGAACCACCATGGCTCCAATGCCCTCTACTTGCAATGCTTTGTTATCCCCTAATTTGATTTGGGATTTATAAGTGGAATCTAGAGTAGCAAATAGTTTTTCTTTGCCACTCATATGGTTTGAGCAACCAGTATCTAGAATCCATGTGTCATTTAAATTCTGATCTGATTGTCCATATGATAGAAAAATATTAGAAGCATCATCTTCTTCTCCATAATTTCCATATTGATTGTTGTTGTCTTGTGAAGATTTTGACCAGCAGTCATGAGCGAAGTGACCTGGCTTGCCACAGTTGAAACAAGCTGATTTGGACTTGTCACTTCCTCGCCCTTGATTGCCACTTTGTCCTTGATTTGCACCTCGATTCTGATTTCCACCTCTTTGTTGGTTGCCTCCTCTGTATGAGTTGCCTCCTCTATTGGAATTGCCTCCTCTATTCTGGTTGCCTCCTCTATTGGAATTGCCTCCTCTGTAGGTGCCTCTACCTCTACCTCTTTGCTTACCTCGACCTTGACCTCTTCCCCATCCTCTTCCATTATTTTCATTGGAAGTGAAGGCCTTATCATCGCCTCCATAGCTGGTTGAAGGAGTTTCAGGAAACCTCTCTTCATGTGACATTAACGATCCGATCAATGCATCGAATGTTAAAAGGGAAAGATCTTTGGATTCTTCTATTATTATGGCAATATGGTTCCATTTTTGTGTAAGTGTTCTCAACACTTTTGTTACAATTATCTCAGGCTTGATTTCTTCACCTAGTGTAACCATTTTATCTACAATTGCTTTTACTCTAACACAATAATCATCGAATTTTTCATTATCTTTCATTCAGAGATTTTCAAAATCTCACTTCAATGTTTGAAGCCTTACCTGCTTCACTTGATTACTACCCTGGAATCCATCACTCAATGCTTTCCATGCAGCTTGTGCAGTCATACAGGCAACAATTCTGGGAAATATGCTTTTCTCCAATGCAGCTTGGAGATGAGAAAGAGCAGAAGAGTTGCTCTTTTGTTCTTCTTTTCATGTTTTCTTGTCTACGGCACTTAGTGTTGTCCAGTATGAAGGTTCTATGTAGCCCTCTTCTATGATGTCCCACAAACCTTTACCTATGAGCAAGGTCTTCATCTTTATAGACCAATACTCATAGTCATAACCGTTAAATTCTGGTATAGGTAAGCTATTGTGTGAGGCCATAGTTACCAAAAACTCTCTTTATTTCATGGTTACAATAAAGTATTTTTGCTGAAAGAAGGAAAGAAGAAGAAGGAAGAAGGAAGAGATTACAAATTTAAGTCAAATTTGACTTGTTCTAATCTATCATGGACTGCTTGGTCCTCTTGATGTGGGGATGCGATCTCTTGAGTTACAAAGTTATCTGCCACTTCTTCTTCGTCGTCACTTATCTGTATGATTTTCGGTGATTCTGGTTCTAGGATTTCTACTGAATTACTGTAGTGTGTATACTCTGATTCTTGTGCTTCAGCTTGTACTGATTCTGATTGTTCAAATTCACTCCTGAATGAGTTATCTTCAAAGTCTGCCTCGTACCCTGAGTCAGGATGCCTTTGATGTGCTATCACTGCATTTTGAAGTTGACTAAACACAATGTTGAGTCCATAACCTCTGACTTTGTTATCAAAACTCTCTGCACCTTCTCGTGCTAAAATTGCACATAAGGCATGATAACAACCATTTGGTCTTATCATCAATGCCTTGTTACAATTTTACAATTTGATCCTTTGTCTCTTTTACAAAAAAAAACTAAGCCTCTTAGGCTTATTACACACTCTTTATGATTCCCTGAATCAAAAAACTTTGCTTTTACAATGAATTGCCTCCTAGGCAATGTCCCCTTTTTTTATAATAAAAAAATTATATTTCTTATTTAATAAAAATAAAATAATTGCTTTTAATTTTTTTTTTAAAAACAATTAAGTTTTAATTTATTAAATATAATATAAATATTTTTAATATAATAATTTAAAAAAAGTTCAACTATAGAAATGAGGGCAAAGGGTTTCGAACCCTTGACATATGATGGCCTTGGGCCTTACAGCGTGTGTGTTTGCCATGACAGTAGCTCACCTGCCATGAGCTAAGGAAGTCCAACTTCCTTATAAAGCCTAATTCGAACCCTTTTTAGCTTTTTTTTTTTTTAAACTAATAAAACTTGTCCTCGCGGGATTCGAACCCGGGACATGCGATTCACAAACAATCCGCCTTCACCGATCGAGCTACGCCCATGGCTGGGTATGGAGGAGGAAGGTCATATATTTATTATGGAGTTTTGTGGCAATTTCAAACAAAAAAGAATTTCACTGTCGTTGGGTTTCGAACCCGCGACCTGCAGGGGGTCGGGCAACTTATGGCTGGCTCCTCGAGCCAGTCGAGCTGCGTGGCCCGACGGGAATCCAAAGGAGGCTTGCCTCCTTTATCTCGTCGGCCGTGCAAACAACTTCAAAAAAAATAATAATCCCACATCCGCTATGCGGAGGGGATTTTGTGCTTTAAAAGCACAGAGAAGCAGTATGCTTCTCGATTGCCTTCGGGCAATCGCTCGATCGCCCCTTTTGCCTTCTGTCCGCCCACCTTTGTCCGCCACGTTGCTCCTCCCTTCGCGTGCCACGTGCCTATCCACGTCAGCTCCTTGTGCCTCGTTGTCTATCCGCGTCAGCTCCTGACTTGTCCTCCTATCGCCACGTGTCGCTCTGTGATCGGTCCTTCTGCGTCGCTCCTATCTCTGTTGGCTATTGTGCTGGCCTGCTCTAGTGTTCGCCTCGATCCACGTGCCTTCGGGCTTCTCTGGCCTCGAGCTTCGAGCTACGGGCCCCACCTTGGTCTAGCTACAAGTTGTGCTCTACGGGTTTCTCTCGCTTCGATCCTCGGGCTTCCTTCGCCTCGATTCTCGTGTTGTCCTTGGCTTCGGCTCTCGGTCCTCGGGCCTCCCTCGCCTTCGGCTCTGATACCAGATGTGATTTGAGAGAAGTTAGGAGCAAAAATTAGATAATCAATATTATATTCAACCTTCGAAAACCTCAGTTACATTGGAATATATACTCGTAGTATTAACCGAACTTAGGGAATATAGGGAAGTTAGGGAAATAGAAGAAATAGGGAGGAAAGGGAAAAAGGAAATTGAGTTGGTTCGCCTTGATGCCCTTGCCGTCCAATCCTGCCCAGTCAGCTGTCGTCCAAGCCAAACTTACCTGTCCAGTCAACTGTCGTCCAAGGAGGTAAAAGGGGTAAGATCCAAAGCTTATAGTTGAAACAAATTTTTACACCTTTTTTACTCCTTTTTGGTCTTTTTACTAGCTTTATTTCCAAAAACATTATAATTAAGTCATCTAGAATAGGTTTTATAGTATAACATTTTCTGTTTCAGCTTCAACATTTCCAGTCTGTATTTCCAGTTTGCATCAAAGAATTTCTTGTTAATTCAGTTTGCTATAGATTTGCAATATTTTCTTACCAACCTTTGAATTTTATCATTGTCTTAGGTTTCATTTTCTGCAGGTGTGAAGTTTCAATTATGAAAAGTTTCATTTTTGTTATAGTTAATTCTGTTATTTCAATTTTTTTTATTTTAAATTCTATCAATTAAATTCTGTCATTTTCAATTCTGCAATAGTTCAGATTTGCAATTCTGTCATTTTCAATTCTGCAATAGTTCAGATTTTCTCACCATATCCAAACACCTATAAAGAGGAATCATCCTCAATGACACCTGACACCCCCAAAACACTAATTGTTCCATGAATAAGGCCATGATCTAGATGAACTAAAAATCAGTCTGTTAACCCTTGCTTTCGTATATAGCCTTGGAAACTGCCCTGCATTGACACATAATGATTAAATGATGAAGAGTTGACGACATTCATCAAGTGGATTGTACTCTAAGAGGCAACTCAACACATGACTAAGCATTGCCATCTATTGCATGACTATAGCACACAATATTCTAGAGAACATGTTGTCATTGAGGATGATTCCTCTTTATAGGTGTTTGGATATGGTGAGATACCTATTGCTTCTTTGTCATTTATAAGGTTTTCCATGTTTATAGTGTGGACCCCTATCGTCTATCTATTTTGATATTATTGTTGGTACCATTCTAATTCTTACAACATCCTATGATTTGATTCCCTTTATGGCTTCTTCCTTGCAACCTATAATTTTGTATCCTAGAGTAGATGAGCTTGATCTCTATGCCTTCTATGATGGTGATGGATTTTTATTTGGATGGTAATATTGGATTGGAATCTTCTATATAGGATTATGTTGATACTTCCACATATGACGTATCATAGTCTTCCATGGTTCATCCAATGCCCAAGTGCATTCAAACTCTACTTCAAGATGCTCAGTGGATTCTTTCTTGGGAGTGTCATCAAAATACTCCTCCTTAATGATTCTAGATATCCCCTCACCTATTTCCAATCCAAGGGTCGTATGGAATGGGAAGATGCTATGGTTACCAAGTATGGTTCCTTGATAAAGAATCAAATATGGGAGCTTATTCCTCTTTTAGATGGGACAAGTGTTGTTGGTTGTAAATGCATCTATAAAATTAAGTACACTTCTAATAATTAGGTAGAGAATCACAAGGAATTCCTTGTTGCTAAGGGATTATCTTAAGGAAATTGACTACTCAAATAACTTTGTTCCAATTGCTAGGATGAACTATATTTGAATGATCCTTTCTATAGCTACCTCCTATGGTTGGAAGGTATATCATATAAATGTGAAGACTGTCTTTCTACATGGTGAATTTTAGGATATATATATACAATTTTCTAGTCTTGATCTTGATGGATATACTCCCATGTTGTATTAGTTGAACAAGTCCTTATATAGGATTAAGTAGTCTCCTTGTTCTTGGTATAAGAATATTAATTTCTTTATTCTAATTTATGAATTCCAACATTGTGAGGCAAAACATGATGTCTAGATCAAACATTTAGATGATAAAACCTTCGTAATTAAGTAGTATGTTGATGATTTCCTCATTATGGGTGGTTTAATATCCATGGTCAAGGATATAAGATCACAACTTTGTGATAACCTTGAGATGATAGGTTTGAGGATATTGCATTAATTGTTTGGTATTTATATTAACCAATCATCCTCTAGGATCACAATCTCTTAGCCTAAGTATACCTTGGATATTTTACAATGTTATAGGATGGAGTATTACAAGTCCAATTGAACTTCTTTACTTCTATTTTGAAGATGTGAGAATATTATACTACTCCTATAGTGCATTCTACTTTGTACTAATAACTTGTTTGGGGTCTTCTCTACCTTACACTAAGACAAACATTGTATTTGTTATCAGCTATTATTTTAGGAACATGAAGGAACCTCACGAGATAATTAAACAATGGCCAAGTGAATCCTTTAGTACATAAAAGGAACATATGAAATGTGTATTCACTATTCAATTTAATCACCTTCAATTTTGATAGAAATTTCTAATTCAGGTTTAGACCAATAATTTAGACCAGTAGTGCTCCTCTATAGGGTTTATCTTCTATCTTGGTTTTGGCATAGGCTCTTGGAGGTTGTAAGCAATTGTTCACTATATCTCATTATTCTATGAAATTTGAATATTGTTCTACCAATGATATTTACACATACATTTTATGAATACTTATAACTTTGGAGCAAATGGGTATTTATCAATAATTTATAGTAACCCTTCATTATGGCAATCAAATTTCCATTAGGTTTATCTATAATATAGAATTTTATTTTTAGAACAAGAATATTGATGTTTAAATACATTATGTGTGATTTATTTATGCCCATGGGATGCTTAATTTATTCTATGTGCACTTAATACAACAAACAATTGATATCTTAGACAAGGTCATGCTTGAGGTGTTTTTTGTGTGAGTGTAGGAGTGTCTTGGAGTAGCAAAGTGTTCCTTAAGGTGGAATGACTAATAAATATCTCATATTTGGTCCCTTATTCAACCTAAGTGGGGATGTTGGAATATTTTGTGTTAATATTCATTTAAGGCCACAATTGACTTTTGTATTATAGTTATTGTATAGTCCTTTGGGCCATTCTACATCTTGTATAGATGGATTTATTGTAATATTTTATTATATAACCTAAAGGGAAATTCTTTAACCTTGAACTAATAGTATCTTCTAATTAGTCATTTAAACCCCTTCCTACCAACCATATATTCATTGGTTGGGGAGTAAATATTTTTCTTCAATGAGATTATTTTTGTGTCCATGGATACCATTTATTTTGTGTATTTTATTTCTATGAGCTAGTTCTAATTTTTTGGGTAATGTGTTGATTCTATTTGTTTATAAAAAATATTGTGAAATTCAATAGACCAAGTATTATAATTTTTCTTATTTAAATAAGTAGCATATGCTAAAGGATTATCAAATGGTATTAACTCAACCGGTTAGATTCCTCAACTTTCAATAAGGGGATAAATGTATGAATCTTGCCAAGTATTACATGTATAATTTATAACCTTAGTGTAATATCACTATGTGGTTATGATGTAATATGAGTGGTACTAGTTTCTATCCCATGTAACCAATTCAAAAAACATATGCTAAAGGATATATCTCATCTATACTCATTTTCAATATTTTAACAAGTCCTTGAACTAATGTTTGCAATGTGAAGAACTTGAAAAGTTGTGCAATCTAAAAAAAGGCTTAAAATAGTTTCATATACAATAGTTATGGTCTCTAAATATTTTGGCCTATCCTCTAAGTAAAATAATAACAAATCCATAAAACCTTTAATTTTTTATAATGAACTATGATGTTCCACACGTTGTGCAATAATAAGAGGAAACTGGTACACTATCACCATCTATTTTCCATTATGTGAAGAAAAAAAAATCATAGATATATACTTTTATTTATTGGATTGGATAGAAACTATTTACACACACACACACACACACACACACACACACACACACACACACATATATATATATCTCTTCTCCCCTATGATTTGAGAATAAATTCCATTAAAATTTTTATAATCTTCCTATAAAAATTTTCATTGGAGCTCCTAGCCTCAAAATTATTTATTGGTGATGGAAAAAATAGAATCCCATTTACCTTCTCAAGGTCCATCTACAACCCCTCAAAAAATCACAAAACCTAAGTATACCAATTCCTCTTTCATAAAACTACATTTCTTTAATTTGATTAACTTTTTTCCTTTAGTCTTTGTAATACCAACCTCATATGCACTAAATGGTCTTCCTTGTTCTAATTGAATATCAAAATATTTTCCAAATAGACAATCACAAACTTTTGAAGTAATTTCTTAAGAACATTTTCCATCAATCACATAAAATTACTAGGTGCATTTATCAATTTGAATGGTATAACTAACAACTCATACAATCCATTCTTTATCTTGAATGGGGTATTCCACTCACCTCCTTCCCTAATATAGAATTTTATGATATCCACTCTTCAAATATATATTTTTGAAGTACTTTTCTCCACTTAAGCAATCCATCAAATAATCCATGTATGACAATGAGAATCAATATTTTATAGTTATGTTTTTGATAGCCCTTTAATCTATGCATAGGCACCATTCACCACCCTTCTTTTGTGTGAGAATTACTAGTACTACACATGGTATTAAGCTCTCCCTAATCAACCCTTTTTCCAATAGCTCTTGAACTTGTCTATTTATTTTCTCATTCTCCATTGGCAAAAGTATATATGATGCTTTATTGGATAAACTTAATCCAAGAATGGAATTAATATGATGGCTAATACTCCTTATTGGTGGCAATGCATCTGGTAATTCTTCTAACAAAATTTATGTATACTCTTCTAGAAAATCCTTCACCTCACTTGGAATCTCCTCCTTATTTTCTATCATCCCACCCTTTGTGGGTTTAGCAATCAAGGTAAAACATACCTTCTTCTTTGTCATCTCCTTAAAAAATTATTTTCCTGAAATCAAACATATTTTAGGACCATTGTCCTCTCTTTTGTCTTTGTCCTTCAATATACTTAGTACATACTTCTTACCATCTTTCACAATTGCATAGGTGTTTTTCCTACCATCATGTATTAACCCCTGCCAAATTGCATGTCTCCCCAACAACACATAACAAGCAACAATAAGCATAATATCACATAGGACCTCTTCTTTGTATGATCCTATTTGAAAATTCACCTTGTGTTATTAGCTTACTAAGATATAGATTCCTTTTTACAACTAAGAGACCTTGTACTTAGTGGGGTTATTTGTGCTCTTCAACCCTAGTTTCTCCACCATTTTGGTGGATCCTAGATTATCCATACTACCACTATCCATAATGAACTTGTAAGATTTACCTCCTAATTTGTATACTATTCTAAAAATATCTCTTTTTAACAGGTTCACATGTTGCCTTCTCTAGCTCCAGTAGCACTCTCTTCATCATTAGAGATTCTCCTTGTTTTGACTCTTCCACATATCTTGGGGAAGAAAAATTTTCTTCCTCTACTTGTCAAATATTATTTTTGACCTCCTTTACCTTATTGCTACTTTGTTGTGTGGTTGGGAATTCAAATGTTTTATGACCATATTCTCCACATCTATAACACCTTCAAAAAGTTCCTCTACCCATTCCTTGACCAAAACCACCTCTTCCTCATGAGGAGTCTCCACCTTCTCTGGTGTTCAAGCTAAAATCACTACAATAAGAACTAACTTCTCATTCCTATTTTTATTGTCCTCTACCACTGTTTATTTTCCCTCATCCTTGTGAGCATCATCCTCTTCGTCTTTGATATTTTTATGTCTATGATAATTTCTCCTCTAGATTTAAAGCATACTAGTAGGCTTCTTCTACCATCCTTATGCTTATCATACTAACTTCATCTTATATGTACAATCATAGTCATTGATGTACTATGAAACCTTCTTCTCCTCTTCTTCTACATGATCGGCCTAAATGGTGAACCTATATAACTCCTTTGAGTAAATTCTTCACACTCATATCCTTCTATCTCAAGTATTGCAAATTTTTAAAAAGACCTAGTTGGTAATCTAACAAGAGGAATTTGGCTTTTAGTTTGGTGACCATTTTCTCCCATGTTTAAATCCTTTCCTTTCTCTTTCTTTTTATTTCAATCTGAATATGGTCCCACCATAAATACACATGTCCTTTAAACTTCATGCGGGTGAATTTCACCCTTTTGGGGTCTTCTATTGATTCAAAATCAAAATACTTCTCCATTTTGGTAATCCAGTCTATGAGCCCCTCTAGATTCAATCTACCATTGTATGATAAGGTTTATACCTTCAACTTTCTATCCATATTGGAAATTTTCTAGATCAATCACTCCTTTGGTTCTTCCTCTTTCTCTTCATCTCAAGATTTCACATGACTAGTCTCCTCTTCTTCACTATCACTAACCTCCTCAATATGAACATATCTCCTTTGGGATATTTCTATCGCATCAAGTTGAGTGGTAATTCCCATAAACATCTTAGCTATGTCTACAAGTTAGGGTCCTCATGGTATCCCTCTTCCACATTGTGCCATCACTTTTTAGACACACTTTGCAATATCAAGTGTGAAACCAACTATGATACCAAAATGATACATTGGGAAGGTGGGGGATGATTTATTTTTAATAGAAAAATGGGAAACAAACACTTCTAATAGTGAGTCCTTTAAATGGCATGCTTCTCATTTGGACAACAATGTAAGACAATGATTCACTTTCAAGATGGCATAATCTAAATACATTACTCAGTTGACAATATTTTTATGATAATGTTGGATAGTAGCCTTTGTCTATCAACCCTGACACAAATGACAAAACAAGTTGATGATAATATACCTTGTGATCTCACCAACTAGTTGATATTTTTACTGCATCAAAATTTTTATGTTAACACTCTTCAAATATTTGTTGATGGGTTTTATATGATCACTCTGATGATGACAACACTCTTCAATAATTTCCACTTCATCTCTTTATAGGATATCAATATGTAATGGTAATGATCAAACTATTTGCTTTAGACAGTGGTTTCTCGGATAGCTCTCAAATGGATGTCAATACTCCCTAACTATATCAATGGTGAACTCCAACCTACAACATATTATTATAATAATGGTTTTAAGAATTATCCTAACAATATTGTATGGGTTTCTAGTATACCAATGGAAAAGGGATAGTTTTATTAGAATTGCTAGTATGACAACATTACTAAAAATATAGTACATAAACGTGTAGGTATTCACAATAGGTTCTCCTTGGTGTCCATCTCACTTTATATTATGTGTTATTCACTTCTCCTCTACACCTTCTCTCCATTTATACTACCTTACACCCATGCTCACCACCATTATTTACTTTTCTCATACTTTTTATTTCATAGGCTCAACAGTCAATCGTTCTTAAACTTTCAATAGACAGTTCGTATTCTAGATGGCCAACCTTCCAATTTTTATGCTCTAGTTTGTTCACATGTGGATGCTCCTACATATTTATATTTTCTACTAGGTTTTATTGAAATAATAACCTTTTCCTTCTAAATGCAACCATGAACCTACAAAATAGAAGTTTACATTCAAAAAAATCCTTTTGTCCAACTTTTAGCTTATTTGCCACAAAATATGTGGTTCTCTTCATCTACACACTCACATATTTTTCTCTTATTCCACTTCTTTAAAAAATTTAAATCTCTTTTTAATTACTTTTGTTCTTTCCAGAGCATGTTTATTTCTTATACATAGCCTTTGAGTGTATCCTTCAAACTAGATATCTTTTTATATGGGCCCCATTGTCTCAAGAATGATTGCTATATTTTTTCCAAGTTAGTCCACAATTTTGGGAACTAATAAAACTATAAAACCAAGAAAGATTTTCTCCTCCAAAATAATAATTAAGCCTAATACCCCAATAATAATAAGTAGAATGCAAGGATTCAAATTGTTTCCACCATTATCTAAGATCAATATCATCATCACAAGAAAACTTAGCTCCATAGTTCACACCCCAACATAAATACAATGGAAAATAGGGTTACATAAAATATATATCTCCCTATGAAATTTAAAGCTAAAATTTTATATAAATAATTATACCCAAAAAATAATAAATGATGTGTGTACCCCAACTGAATCTCAATTTTTATTTTTTGGAAAAAACATGAATTGAAAAATCAACACTATCCTTTTTCAAGATTGTTGACTTCATAGGGTTGTATCTCCCTTAATATTGCTTGGATTTCCTCCTATAATAAATAATTTTAAAGATTTTCAAATTTTACACAAAAATAGTTCAAGAATATTCTAAATCAAACAATCGTTTGTAGAGATATGACTTTTGAACGAGGAGATATTTTTCTAGAAAAAAATTCCCTAATATTTTCTTGTTCTAGATGGTTGTTTTCATATGGTTATATGTCCCTCAATAATACTTGAATTCATTTGTATAATCACTCATTTTAAATCTCTTCACATTTTACATGAAATGGTCTGAAAAATAATTGGAATTGGAAAAACGTTCATAGAGATATAGCCCTTGAAATATGAGATATTTTCTTGAAAACATTACCCTAACGCTAGCCTTGTTCTATATGGCTAACTTCACAAGGTTGTATCTCCCTCAGTACTTCTTGGATTCCTTTATATGACTACTCATTTTAAAGCTCTTAAAATTTCATATAGAATGGTGCAAAGATCATATAAATCAAACAGTTTTGCAGATATGTGGTTGTGAGGTGATCTCTAAAAACTTAGTGCATCTACAAGAGCTAAAATCTCCATGGGATCCTCACCTCAAGGTGGTCGTCTTGTTTTAAGGGTTCACCAAGAGTATTTTATGGATTCACTCCAAACATTTTTGTTTTATGTGTATTTTGATAAAACACCTAAGTTTGATTTTGTGACTAATGTCTAAAGTAACCTTAGACTAGAAATGCATAATAAAAATGATGCATAAGACAAGAGCTATCCTAAATATAATTTTTAATTTAATTAAATCTATCCCTAGATTGTAAGAAAGCAAAGCCTATTCGTTTGGAGCAAGGGTCAAAGAAAATGCAAAATACAAAGTTTATCCTAATGCAAACTACATGCAATTTTTTCTTATTGCCTAAGAGATAAAGGAGATAAACAAATCAAAATTATATTGTATTCCTTGATTTTCTTTATTTTGTGTGCTAGGGTATGGAATAAAACTATGATCCCAAATTCCTTTTATCCTTTTAAATATTTTTTAGATACCTACAGAAAATAGAAAAGAAACACAATAGCATGCAACATTTTCAAAGGAAATACAACTAAATCTATAAGGAAATGTACTTGATATAATGCTTGAGATGATATAACACTCTTTGAATTCAAACTATAATTTTGTTATCATGCATTGAAAACATCTGTTGTGATTTTGTGACCTGCAATAGAGATAACAAAACCTAGAAAAGAGTGGTTGTTAGGTTTTGGTACCAGCTAGAGTAGAGGAAGTTGAAGACTTCCTTGGCTAGAGTTAAGTCCCAAGATCTCCTTTAAAAGACCAAAAATACATGAATATAGATGACCTTTTGTTTGTAGGACAAAATCATGCTTTGTAGATAGAGAGTGCAATATCATGTAGGATGTTGAAATGAATAGAGAGCAATTTATTGAAAACAAACAAAAAGGTTGTGATCACTACACCAAAAAAAGGATTTAACGATGGTTGAATTAAGGCATTTTTTTTATGACGATAAAAAACCACCCTAATAGACCCTAATAGGGTGGTTATAAACCATCATCTTAGGATAACCACCCTCTTAGGACTAAGACGATAAAAAAAATAAAAATGAAAAGAAATAAAAGACAACAGTTATGAACCACCATCTTAAAAAAATTAAGAAATAAAATATGGTAGTTTAAAACTGCCTTCTCAGGTCGCACCTAAGAGGGTGGTTTAAAACCACCATCTTAGCCCTTCTCACTTAAAAAAGTTAAATAAGACACGAGAAAATAAAATTGTAATGTTACTCTTCATGGGAAATATTTGGCATATCCCTCTTCTCTTGGCATTTGGAAAGGATGTGTGGGACGAGACATGGAAGAATGAAGCCAAAGTATTCATCAATTACAACATTTTATTGTATGGTTTTAATGTTTATCTTCTACCATGGGAACACGATAATGGTTATGATGATTTTCTTCCTACGAGGATGGCCAAGCAATCCCATTTTGATTTGAAGAGATCTTATGTTGTTAATTCTTGTAGTTGTATACGTTTAGGCGTGTATTGTGTATGTTGGTAAGTAGACTTTGGGTATCCCATACAATAGATCTGTTGGCTCATTAACTCAGTCACACCTGTTACAAGAAGGATTTTATTTGAATCACTAGCAAGTAAATTTGAGGGAAAGTGGAAAAAAATTCTATACACACTTTTATAGAGTAGAATAGGAATACCTTTGTCTTTTAACATAAACCTTTCATTGTATGATTACCTCTATAGGCGCTTGGGAGAGTAAAGGCAGATTTTGGGTATTTTTATATGAAGACAGTGGTGAGGAATATCTACATACTTTTTTCTAGTACTGAGCTACATGTGGTAGAAGAGGGTAAGGAGATTATGAATCTCTGTAACCCTTCCACTCCTCTACCACTGTGGTTCATTGAAGATGATCTCAATGTTAATGCAAGCCTGTATGAAAAAATTGTGTTTATATTAGCTCTCCAAATTTCATATTAAGTAAAGAGAGGTAAGGTTGTGTTAGGGTAACTAGGTTATTCTATATTATTACATTATAGGTTGTTAGCATATAGTTGCAGATAGGTTAGCATCTATTGTTTAGCATATTATTGTTAGCCTATTTTATTTTGGGTTCTAAGTTGTTTCTTAGATTCAATATCTTAGGGCTATTCTAAGTCTACATTGTACTATTTATGTAGCCTATAATTAATGGAATTGTTAATTGATTATCGTCTATCAGTAATATCAGAGCATTATGCTTGGGCTCATTTTTTTTTATCGTAGCTTGAGAGGTGACTTGGGCATGTTTCTCAAGGTTGATCGATTGGGACCTGATCACTGGGTCAACTCAGGTACACTTCTCGAGGTGAGACAAATATGACTACACATAGACTGAGGTAGAACCTGACTTGCATAATTAGGTTGACAAATACCTCGATATATGTGACAAAAAATCTGAGGTGGATGACTGATCGAACACAACTCTAACATAGTGAACACCTAAGCTCACCTAGGTGGCTCGGACACATGCTAGACCTAGGCGATCTATGACATGGGTGATCTAAATTAGCTTGAATAACTGGGTAATCTAGCCTACGAGGACCTAGAAAATGAATGCGAGAAAATGGACTAACCATAACCTGTTGATGTAGAGACTTACGAAGTACTCAATGTGACCTACATGGACACAACGATGACCTAAAATTGAGGACAGGTAGACAAGATAGGGTATATTTTTTACGTATGAGAAAACTTAGGTGATATAGTGATTTCTTAAAGGCAATTGAAATCTTATGTGTGCCATATATTTTTTAAAGCCTCTTTTGGCCCATGACATCCCCAATGTGGGATATTAATTTCCCACACAAGTCACTGCAGATAGAAGTTATTTTGTCAAATGATTGTAGAGGTATCTAAAATTCTTTTGAAAATATGATTGGAGGTATTTCAAATCTATGCTCATGTTTTTGCGTTGCAGGAGAGGATCATCATAGATAAAATTTGAAGAGAAGTTCTTTATCCAGTTACAGGGACATTGCTTGCATTACTTGAATCTTCTTGTATTGATATTTTTGTATTCTAAGCTTGTACATGGTGATTACACCAGTAGTGTATAGAACCTTCGCTCGATAGGAGATCAAATACAAATCCAGTCATGATTGCATCCTCTCACGCATATTTTTCCTCCAAGAAGTGATGACAGTAAGTTTGTCATCATGTTATTTCTCTGACTTGAACCATTTGCTGGAAAAGTTTGTTAGAACTACGGGAATGGAGGATTCTTGTAGAGATGTAGTATTTATAGCTCATGATCTCGAAGCTCAAGGAGTGGCCGAAGACAAGGGTAGATTTTCCACACGATTGAGGAAGAGCCACCCAAAAGTGGAAGAGCTACGCAGTGGAGACTGCATGGTGTGCCACTTGCTCCCACATAAGAAGGGGAACACTCCAATTCATTTTCATCGAGCTTGATAGCTTATGTGGTTGTGCTACCTATGCTAAGGCTTTGTCGATGGAAGGTTGGGGGATCAAATCCCATAGACACCATAAGGTATTTTTTTACCTTTGAAGAAAAATCATTTTTTTTTGCTTCACAAATCTTTCAATTTCATCCCTATTATTTTACATAACCTAAGGAGGGGACAATTTCTATCAATTTTGTTGCAAAATTATAAAACAAGGATGTAAAGAGAGAAATAGTGAGTAAAACTTGAAATAATAGTGCATGAAACTTGAAATTTTTATAGCAATTTGGCATTGTAATTAGGTGTATTTTCAATGGAAACCAACACCTAAATTTTCAAATTTTTATGGGCACTTTTTTTTGCATGTTGCATTTTCATTTCCATTATTGTTTTTGCACTACATCATTAAGTATAAAATCAAGCACATTTAATTCCCCAAAAATTGAATCCATTTGTGCAATTTATTTGCACAACAATATTCGGTATAAACAATACCTCTGGCCCACACTTATAGGTAAATATGTCATGCTTTGGGCTACTGTATCTAACACCTAACATAGCTAAAATGACATCTAATATTATTCTCTATAAATCATCGAGGAGATATAATTTTACCATTTTGCTATTTTTTAACTCCATTAATTTCCCTAAATCGTTATTCTTGCTACACATAAATCCTGATGAAGTGTCTATCCAAAGTGTTTAGGGGAAGTTATACCTCATGCATGCAAAATATATTCTATGGTAGGTGTCATAAACAAAATGATTCCCTTTCAGTACCGCCTATGTTCCACATATCGTTCTGCTCTCACGTACCTTATAGTCTTCCTCACATAAGAGCGGAGTATTTTAAGAGGTTTGGTATAAAGGCTCGACAAGTATAAAGAAATGAGACCATTTGGTGATATAATAAACCTTCATTATGACCACTATCCACAAATATCTGGAAGATGCTTAGTTACTAAAAGGTTCCAATTATGCACCATGGAAAACAAAAATAAAATCTATTCTCCAATTAGAAGAATTGTGGGATGTTGTCTCTAACACAACAAAATATCCTACAACAACAGGTGCAGATCAGATTGCATATGACAAGAAAGATAGTAGGGCAAGAATGCTCATCTTTCTTGTTGTCATAGATGATGTTCAACCTCACATAGCTGACAAAGATAATGGTAAAGATGCATGGGATGCACTTAATACCATCTATGAGGGTAATAATTATTCCACCATTCTTAAACTTCAATCTCAACTTCATAGTTTGAGCATGCAACATGGAGAGACAGTTGAACTATTTATATGTAGAGTGGTTGAGTTGAAGTCAAGGTTGAATTCTATGGGAGAGACTATAGAAGATAAGCTCCTAACTTCAGTTATTTTGAGAGCTTCACCTGATTCATACGTAATGTTGATAACTTCCCTTCAAGTGTCACAAAGACAAGTTACCTTTGTGGAGTTGGTCAATTTTCTTGACACTGAGGAGGCCATCCAACTTCAAAAATATGAAGCTTCTAATACAACCCTCTATTCAAAAAATAAGGGCTCTAAGAAGGTAATTTTTGGAAGGGAGGATCTTCTTCCAAGGATTCCAAGGGAAAACAACCTCAACAACAAAAGAGGTATTGTAAAATTTATGAGAAATATACCCATGACACCAATAGGTGTTGGTAAAAAAATAAACATAAAAAAAAGGCCCTAACAAACCATAGAACAAAAACAAGCAACCCAAGGGAAATGTTGTTGTTGAAGAATCAGACTCAGATTCTGAGTGGGCACACAAGGTGCTTAGAACTAACACAACCTCAAAGTAAAAGTATCCTGTGTGGTATATTGATTCTGGTGCTAGAAAACACATGATTGGCGACAAGTCGTGGTTTGAGTTATTTGAAGCCAAGGAAGGCAAACTAGTAACTATTGCTAATGATAAGACCTACCAGGTTCAGGGTGAGGGCATAGTTGCATTCAACCTTCTAGATGGAAAATTTCATATTGATAAAGTCCTTTATGTTGCAATATTGACGAACAATTTGTTTTTAATACCTCAAATCCTGGATAAGGATATGGTTGTTGATTTTCATGTTGAGTATGGAAAGAAGTGTTGCATTATCACCAAGAGGGGTAAAAACATTGCAACAACTTCATACAAGCATGGCTTGTTTACTTTATATGATATCTCCATCTCTCATGTTGCCATGGCAGTCTCTACAAAGGAGGCCACTTCATTTTGGCACAAGAGATACGAGCATCTAAGTTCTGGGTATTTTCTTGAGCTCAGTAAGTATGATATGGTAAAGGGTATTCCCTCCATTTCCTCTATATTTCCAGTGTGCTCTAATTACTTAGCAAGGAAGCAACATAGAGTACCATTTAAAAAGAGTTTTTCATGAGCAAAGAAACCTTTTTATTTAGTTCACATCGATCCATGCAGTCCTATGCTGAACAACTATGGGGGAAAGAAGTACTTTTAGTTATTTGTAGATGACTACCCATGACATATGTGGGTTTTATTTCTTAATATAAAATAAAAATCTTTCAGTTACTTCCAACAATTCAAGAAATTTGTTGAGGATTCAGGGAATTCTATAAAGACCCTCCTCTCAGATCGAGGGGGGAGTTCACCTCTAAATAATTTTTGTAATATTTTATTGCACATGGGATCAAGATACAACTCACTACTACCTATACTCCACAAAAAAATAGAGTTGTTGAACGGAGAAATTGTTCCATCATGGAAATGGTTCATTGTATGCTTATAGGAGCCCATCTAGAGTAGTAATTTTGGGTAGAAGTTGTCACAAAAATAGTGTACCTACTGAATAGGGGACCCAAAAAGGCCCTAAAGGATATAACTCCATAAGAAGCATGGAGTGGTCGAAAACCCTCCATTCCTCATCTACGTATTTTTGGATGTAAATATTTTTTACACATACCAAAAGCAAAGAGGAAGAAGTTAGATGAGAAGACCTTGCAATGTGTTCTTCTTGGTTATGATGAGTATTCTAAAGGATTTTTATTTCTAGATCCTTTCACCAAGAAGGTTCATGTCAACAGAGATGTGGTATTTGATGAAGCTTTCACATCATATAACACATCCATTGTATGCCTTTATTTTGAGGAGTCTAAGGTTGAGAAGTCTCCTTCTTATTCACCATAGAAAAACATTTCTAAGTGGTATATAAGTACTATCAGAGACTCAAAGATATCCACACCACTATATATGACTTTAATAGATCTCGTACTCATAGTATGGCTCGACAAGAGAAAGCAGTAGCAGAGACTACTGAGGTTGATGATATTTATTAACCCTTTGAGGAGCTTTCTGTAGATCCAGATAGAGAAAAAATAGATATGGATGTGGATGATGACAAGGTTTTTATGTCTTCACTGGATGAACATGAACCCACCACAGTACAAGATATCATTAGTGAGCCACAATGGAAAGTTGTTATGGATGCATAGTACATGTCTCTAAAGAAAATTAGACTTGGAAGCTTGTTGATATACCGCATGGAAAGAAGCCCATTGGCTGCAAATGGGTGTACAAAGTGAAGTACAAGGTAAATGGAACAATTGATAAGCATAAGACCCATCTTGTTGCAAAGGGTTGTGCATAGAAAGAAGACACTGACTATGAGTAAACTTTTGCACCTACTGCTCAGATGACTAACATTCATATTCTTTGTGCTATGGTAGCACAGTTCAGGTGGAAAGTACATCATATGGATGTCAAGAGTACCTTCTTGAATGGTGATATCAGAGAGGAAGTGTATATGTCATAACTTGAAGGATTTGAAGTTGAAGGCCAAGAGCAAAATGTTTACAAATTGGTCAAGTCCTTGTGTGGATTGAAATAGTCTCCATGAGCTTGGTACATTAATATGGATGATCATCTATTGCAACATAGATTCAAGAGAAGTCCTTCGGATGTAAATTTCTCCTTCAAGAAACAAGGTTATGAAATAGTGCTACTTGTACTCTATGTAGATGATCTGATTATCACAGGCAACTCCAAAAATTGATATTTGAAGTCAAAGGTGACTTGACCAAATATTTTGAGATGACAGATCTAGGACTTCTTCACTATTATCTTGGCTTGGAAGTGAACCATAAGAAGCATCACATCAAGGTGATACAAAAAAAGTATGCCAAGATATTGTTATAGAAGTATCGCATGACTGGTTGTAAGCCTATGCTAACTCTGATGGAAACAAGGCTTTAGTTATCACGATATGATGATTCTCCTCAGGTAGATGGTACTCTCTATCGTCAACTAATCGAGAGTCTCATATATATGATCAAAACTAGGCCAGATATCATGTTTGCTATAAATTATCTTTCAAGGTTCATGCAGGAGCCTAAGGTCAGTCATTGGAAAGTAGTAAAATGTGTTCTTCACTATGTTCATGGTACTATTGAGTATGGCTTAGAGTACAAGAAGAATGATCAAATCTTCTTGCAAGGATACACAGACTCAGACTATGTTGGGTCATTTGAAGATCAAAAATAAACTTTAGGATATATTTTTCATCTTGGATACAGTCTTGTCTCTTGGCACAACAAGAAGCAAAATATGGTTTCTATTTCATCTACAGAGGTAGAGTATCGCATCGCACAAGAAGTAGTGTGTGAGGCGATATGGTTGCATCACATCTTGAAAAGTATGGGTCTTCCATAAAAATATTCAATTCACTTTTTTTGTAATAACCAAGGTGTTTTAAAGCTCGTAAAGAATCCAGTGTTTCATGAACATACCAAACACATTGAAATTCAATATCACTTCATTCACGATGAAGTTCCAAGGCACAACATTCAAATTCAGTACATTCCCATCAATGATCAAGTTGCAGATATTTTTACTACGACACTTGCACATGTCAAATTTGAGTTGTTTCGTAACTCCATTTGTATTTCAAAATAATGTAATAAGGGGGTATGTTAGGGTAATTAGGTTATTCTATATTATTATATTATAGGTTAGTTTATAGTTGCAGATTCATTAGCATCTATTGTTTAGCATATTATTGTTAGCCTATTTTATTTCAAGTTCTAAGTTGTTTCTTAGATCCAATATCTTAGGGATATTCTAAGTCTACATTGTACTATTTATTTAGCCTATGATTAATGGAATTGCTAATTTATTATCACCTATTAAGCTACAAAACCCATTTATAGTTTGATAGCTGAACTGCCCACAAAACTTATTTAACCCATAGAGCTAAATTATTTTTATTTTGATTTTGGATGCTCCTTTGCAGGACTTGAGAGTGGATGTCTCATTTGATATATTTTTTTGTAAAAGCTCCCACTCTACTGATTATGGGTACCAAATATTATGTATTCAATTTTCCATGTCTGAAAGCATATGTTGATAGCAAGAAGCTCAAGGCTGATGTGCCCAATTTCGACATCATATTTTTGCTAGATGGAAGCCATTTTGTCTAAGAGTAGTTTCTTAAGGAGGTTAATAACCTTCTCCTTGCCTTTTTCATTAAACAACTGTAGATTAAATATTTTAGCCTCATTAACATTGGAGAGTAAATGGGTATAAATACAAAATTGTTATAAAAAAGTAAAAAATTAGAGTCTACAGTACCTTCATAGTGGTAACATTTGTATTTATATAAAAAAAATAAATGAAGCAAGTTCTAGGTGTTGTGATGGAAATACAATAAAATTAATTCAAAATTCAAAATTCTTCAAATACCATTGGGTTACTTTCATATGAACCTAAAAAACTGGAGGTAGAAAGAGCCATTAAAATTTGTTTAAACATTTGGTTTGACAAGAATTACCTTCAGGAAGAGTAAACTATACTAAACATTGAAATACAATGAATTTTGAGTTGTGACTACCCTTTTCAGATAGGCCTTAACTTGTTGTGCATTGTTTCTACAAAGTTTTGTGTAGAAAAATGAAATTTCATTATGCCCAATCTGATCCCATGTCCTTACATTAGTCTATATCAAAGTGTTGATGTTAGGAACTGATAAAGTATGATTTTATCTATTTTTATGGGTATTGGGTATGCTCCTTATATTACCTTGCAATTTTCATATGTTATTACATTTATGTAAATTCTAATATTGTAAGTCGTCCAAACATTAGCTTATTTTTAACAGGGCAATATATCCAAGTCTCCTATGCAATAAGTCTCCTTTCAAAAAATTAGGCATCTAGATTTCATTGGAGGAATTTCCACTTTAAATTTAGCTACAAAATGAAAATAACCGCATATTCAAGAAAGTTCAGCTTTACGTATATTTACCCTATGTCTTAACAAGGCAACCAAACTTGTAACTTGTTTGGGAGATAGATGCAAATTATTCAACTATGACCTAGAATGATGTTGATGTTGCATTGAAAACATTTTGTACTAATTGAGCATAAGTTTTAATTTTCTTTTTCGTAGTCTTTTTTTAATATAGGAGGAATGCTAAATAAAAGAGTACAAAAATCAACATAGAAGCCTATCCAATAAAGTAAAATAGCTACAGTACACAACACTAATATAAACAGGTATTGTCAAAAGACTAGCATGAGCCCCTACAAGGAAAACATGGTCATCAAATCATAATTGAACATGAAAAATAGTAAGAGTTGTGCAAATCAAAATACACAATAGGACTCTTTTATGATCACAAGTGTGTCCATAGGCTTAAGATCCATATGGTCCATAATGTCAGAGACAGAGTATCTAGTGACTATGTTTGTTCATTATTATCAGTACCATGCATATAGAACTTTGACTATTCTCACTAAATATTAACTTAATATACTATGTGCTTGAATTCAGAATCTGCACTTTAAAAAATGTCATTTCTAGATTGGAGTCAGGGTATTGATAAATGGAAGAACCCAACTATTATTTTAATTTAAATATTGAGAAGATTACATATTGTCACTAAAAATTAAAAGGGAGATTACAAACTATCTTATTGTTTTTATTTTATCACAGTTCAGTCGAAGAGTAAAAGTGGTGGTTGTAACCTCCTATTGCTACCCTTTATTTTTATCTGATATTGATTACCTTGTGTAACCTTATTTGAATCAGTTACATGGGAAGAGGGTTAGTTCATTGAAATAGAATTATTTGTGAGATATTTATATTATGATGATTACTTAGTCTAAGTTGTGTATTATAGACTAGTATTTTGAATATGCATGTATTGTTGTATGATAGGATGGTTCATCAAATGAGGAAGACAAACATTATATTAGGACACCTTCTTAAACACTCAGAGTTGGTTTTGTGGATGAGAGAAAGTTGGACCTAATGATGAACATTCTTCTTTTATTTATCTATTTATTGAAGTATATGTGAGCTTGAGAAGTGCAATATACTAGGACATATTTATTTTAGGAAAAGACTTTTGAGAGGCTTATATTGGCAAGTTTACTCTTAAGATAAAAAAGTAAAGCCTTTTTTGGATAGATTTATGTATATGTAGTTTCTGTTTCATGGAGTGTATGAAATTTTATGTATTTATCCTAAGTATCCATTTTGTATAGTATATTTATATGGAATGAAACTCCCCAACCTAATTTACATTATATGTAAGTACCATGTAAGTATGACTTTGAAAAATTAGTAGTATTACAATAGTTTTACTAGAACTTATGCTTGTATGGCCTGGAAATATTTCAATCTTGGTCTACTTGGAAGGTCAGTTAAGCTAATGCCATTTGATTAAAACATCAAGGTTTAGATTAAGATAGTAAAGTTTAGATTAGAACACTAAGGTTTACCTATGGAATTTGAACCTTTTACATATGGAATTTAAAACTTGAAACTTTCTTTATTATTTTGACATCTTCATTCAAAACTACTTGAAAATGAAATATTTTACGATTTTATTTTTATCATCTATCAAGGTTCTCTATATCAATGGTGAAGTGTGTATGGATTTATGTCTATGCCATATGAAATGTGTAAATATGAGAAGGCTTGATTTCTGGTAAACTACTTTTATGTAGGAAAATAAAATATATAAGTTGGAAACTGAGTGAATTTGACATCTACTCAGGTTTGGTCCTTCGAAGACCTCTAGCTTATGCACTTTATTCTGATATAATTTGGTTTTTCTTTCCTATGTAACCCAAGATATGAACTCCTCTTTATATTTATCATGCACAATAAATAAAATAAATATTAGAAGGCTTGATTGTTGGTAAACTACTTTTATGTAGGAAAATAGAAGACACAAATTGGAAATTGAGTGAATATGACATCTGCTCAAGTTTGGTCCTTTGAAGACCTCTAGCTTATGCACTTGATTCCGATCTAATTTTGTTTATATTTTCTATGTAGATCAAGATATGAACTCCTCTTTATAATTATCATACATAATAAAGACAAAAAACATCCAAAAATATATTTTTTTGTGTAAGTGCAAATCCATAACTTATGCATATATATCAATTTTATCCTAACATGTGTTGGTTGCACACAATCATTCTAGAATGTCTTTTTTGCAGTCCTACTTCTGATGTTGCTATTATTTGATAACAATGGTTTTGCTTGTGAATTTTAATAATTACAATACAACAGTAGAGGTCTGCCATCAATGTTGAGATTTAGATGTTTCAACCATAGAAATATACAAGAATATTTGTGAAGTGAAAATTTAAATAATGAATAAACATTCTATTTTGAAACCCAGACTTTAGCATTTCAAATTACTTAATAGATTTGAAACATGAGTCTTATTTGGTTATTATATTTTAGTTCCTAGCCATGTATTTATTTGATAAGTAGGTTTATCTTTGGTGAGGGTGTGGACCATATAGGACCACCAATAATTCTCAACATTAAGTCCAATTCCATTGGTAATGACATGTGTAAAGAAGCTTGTTATCATCATGCAATATTTGAACCTTGGTCTCCTCCTTAAATGTTGATAAATCTAACTAATTGAGCTAATGCCACTTGATGGCTCGGATAACACTTTGATAAACTTGCTATTTTTAATTTATTTTGAGTTTCAAGATGTTATAATATATATTGTAGCTTATCAAATATATTTACTCCCATGTGATAATGCATAAACATTGTAAGGAAAGAACGAGCAAATCCTAGAGGGGCAATATTAATGAGCCACATAAGTGTTTACCCTCTTGACAAGTCTTTTGGAAGACTTTGATTGTCTTAACCAAATTTTTTTTTGAGGATTGTTTGACTGCAAAATTATGCTAGCATAACATCAAAATTTGCATGCGTGTATATCTTTAACTAAATTTTGACTAAGAATGCATATTTTTTATTTGGTATTACTTCATTGGTAATTTGATACTTTGCTTTCACTTCCAATGGCTGGTTATGTGTTATGGTAATTTGTACTTTTGATTCATTTAAGATATTGTATTCATCATGCTTGTTGTGTTTATGCTAGAAATGTTTTATAGGGAGGCAATTTTGCACTCAGTTTGGAGAGGATGGTGAATGAGCTGATAGGTGAATTGAAATTTATCAGTTTTCTTTCCTATTGCTTTTACTAATATTGTTTTTTCTACATTATTTCTTTGATGCTATTTTGAAAGCTGATTATATAATTCTTTAGTGAAGGAGTAGAAGGCTTTCGTTCATAAACTTCTTGTGTGTCAATTTTACATTTATTTAGAAATGATTTCAAGCCAAGTTCAAAATATCTTTGCCAGTTGTTCTTCTTTTGAGCATATTATGATGGTGATATTTTTTTTCTTGTGGAAGCATGTCTCTTACTTTGTAGGACTGTCCAAGCATCAGATAAGCTCTATGTGAAATATGAGTTGGATTGTGCTGTTATTTTAAAATTTTAAAATTAAATTGATGAAAAATAGTTGGTTTTACAAAACATAATTCTTATATATGCCAATGATCCTGTTTAAGATTATTCATGTGGGATTTGTTGTTATGCATGCAGTACTTGCATCATTTGTTCTGGACTCAACATTTTTGTTTCTTGGCTGGAAAGCTCACTATGTACATTGCTTACATTTGTTTTCCAACACTGAACCACCTTAAAGATTTTAAAATTTCTCTAAAATTTCCAAAAAAAATTTATTGATATGGTTATTTTAGTTTTTGGAATCCTTTTTACTGTTTATGGCATATATTGTACATGTCCTTTCCAAAACTCTTTCAGAAACTTGGTAAATCAAGAGGAATAATATTTCTAATCAATTATGGATGTATATGTATTGCAATCTAAGGTATAGACTATGCTTCAGACTCAACCAAGAGGGATCCAAAAATAATAGCATGGTCCATGATTGTTAAGAGAGGTTGATATCTATCTATAAGGAACACTATACATGTCTTAATGTTGATTTTAGTTTGTGTCTGTCTGTGAGATGTGTCCAAGTATATTGTTAAGCACTTAAAATTTTCATTCTGGTATTGTGAGCATTTTGTTTTTAACATCGAGACATAGATACATACATGTACGAAATTCAAAATCTTAACAAAGCCGCCTAATTTTCACGTTTGATAATTTTTTTGCGTAACTTTTGATTTTTTTTAAATATTCTCTTTTCACGGATGTCCATTTTCCCTTCATCTCTTTTTGCCAGTTACTTATTCCATTTCAATTATTTTTTGGAAGACACCTCTTTATTTAGCAAAATGTTTAGTAGTAATTCGTTCAACTCTCTTGATTTATCCAAAGAAGGAACATCCTCACACTCCTCTATTACTGCCAGAGTAGCTTTCTCTTCAAGATGGTTGTATCACAAATACATGCACAAGAACACACGAGATTTGAGTCACAGAATCGAGTGCAAATATCAAATATTGACTGATCTAAAAAAATTGTATTCAAATTTTCTAAACTATTGATTTTTTCTACCTTTGGAGAGCATAGGCCTCTTCCAACTTGAAAATTCTATAATTATTTCTCTAGACAATCAAAACCTTATACTAAATCATAATAGTTAGTATATCAAATAATTATTTAACAAATATTACAGAGAAGTGAAGTGTCACTCATGCTTTGGAATTTTGCCTAAGAAACCATGCATAGACATTTGTGTACATAATTTTTTCAATCTGTATTTAAAACTTGGAAAACACAGGTGAGACAAGATTCCAGCTACAGGTAAAAAGGTAGATTCTTGTGAATATTCATACTCCCTATCTTCATCCATGCTTCTACCATGTTACGACCATTGTAACAAAAGAAGTCCTAATTCAGGAATAGTATAGTACATTTGATAAATGCAAAAGTCAAAATTAATATGCACATTGTCATGTAGAAACCAAAATCTAGCCACTTGTCCTTCATCCGTGCTTTCCTGTCATTTCCACAACCAAAACATAGTCATTTGCCCTCCATCCTAGTTTTCCTACCATTTTCACCTATTATTTATATATATTTATATATATTTATTATATATATATATATATTTAAATAATAATATTTTATATATTATATTATATATATTTATATAAATAAATCAATCCCAACCATTTGATTTCATTTAATCATGTTCGTCCATCCACATCAATCCATGCCACACCCTAAATTTAATATCTACCCTTAGATGTGCTTTAATTTCAGCCACATGATTAGTGTCATTGAAACCCTAGCATGACCTAGGTTGGATTATAAATAAGATCCATTTTTAAGTTTCAAACCTTGATTTTTTCCTAAGTGCCCGAAGTCTTTTCCTAAGTTTTTGAATTTCCTGAGTTGTTGGATGCCCTAAGCTTCCAACTTTACCTTTGTGCCCCAACCCCACTTTGCCTACCATATTCACTGCTCCATCACTCACCATCATCATCGTCGCATCTCGTGCCTTCACCAAATATGCTTCTGCATAATCCTCTCTCATCCTCTAAGAGCCTTCGGGCACTTTCTATCAATTTTAGGCATCTCTAGGTGCCTCCCTACCAAGCTTGCATGCCCAAAAATATTTTTTACAACTGCCAGGCACCCACAGGTGTTTTACATAAGCTCTTATGACCCTCCCCAGCCTTCGAGCGATGCTAGGTCACACCTTCACTATTGAACTATAATAAATCCAACTATAAAAGGACAACCAACAAGTAGTAAGGTAAATCATTCTATCTATTTTATTTCATTTCAATATCTTTAGATTTGCATGCAGTTCTATTTATCAATAGCTAGGGTTTTATTGATATCTGAGGTTCTCACATAGTGGATCCCTCATAGTTATTACCAACTTCCTATTATTATTTTTATGTGTGCAGACTTGGAGTTTCACCAGTATTGGATAATTGTTTAAGCTGGAGCGGCCCGACTCAATGAATATCTGAAGCCCACTCAACTCTGTTGGGAGTAAGAATGAGTTTTATAGACACCACGAGCATTGTTAGCTAGGGTTTTGGAGAACCCTAGCATTATTATATTTATTATATATGAATAAACTTTTTAAAATCCTTATTTAGGGTCACATTTTATTGTACTCAAATCCCCCAGCAATAATAATATCAGATCTATTTCATTGTGCAATTTCTTGTGTTATTTAGTTTATTTATTTTTATTCAGTTGTATCTGGTGTTTCATTTTTGTCTCTACAAATGTAAGTTACACAAAACTCAAATTATTTTATTCGTTCGTCTTCAAGCTCATGTTCCATATCCCAAGAGAAGTTGCTTCCACACCTTGCCAAAACAAGCATCTCATGTTTTTGCACTACCTTGTGTTTCACACATCGTAGTACAAAAAGGGGTATCTGTAGACACCAAAATATAACTACTTGCCCTTAATCCATGTTTTCCCATAATTTCCACCACCAAAACATAGTCATTTGCCCTCCATCCTAGATTTCCTACCATTTTCGACTATTATTTATATATTTATTATATATATATATATTTAAATAATAATATTATATATATATTTAATAAATATATATTTATATAAATAAATCAATCTCAACCATCCTATTTTATTTAATCCCATATTTCCATTTGCATCAATCCATGCCACACCCTAAATTTAATATCTACCCTTAGATGTGCTTTAATCTCAACCACATGATTAGTGTCGTTGAAACCCTACCATGCCCTAGGTTGGATTATAAATAAGAACCATTTTGATGGCTCAACCCTTGATTTTTTTTAAGTACCTAGAGTCTTTTCCTAATTTTTTGAATTTCCTGGGTTTTTAGATGCCCTAAGATTCCAAATTAGCCTTTGTGCCCTAACCCCACTCTGTCTACCATATTCACTACTCCCTTGCTCACCATCGTTGTCATTGCATCCCATGCCTTTGTAAAATATACTTATACAAAATCCTCCCTCATGCTCTAAGCACCTCTGAGCATTTTCTATCAATGCCAGACACCTTTGGGCACCTCCCTACTAGTCGTACACATCCACGGGAATTTTCTACAACCACAGGCACCCGCGAGCATTTTACGTAAGCCCTTCTGACACCTCCCTAGCCTTCAAGCGATGCTAGGGCACACCTTTGCCATTGAATTGTTATAATCCAAATATCAAAGGACAACTAACAAGTAGCAAGGTAAATCATTCTATCTCTTTTATTTAAATTCAATATATTTACATTTGTATGTAATTCTATTTATCAATAGCTAGGGTTTTATTGATATTTGAGGGTATCATGCAGTGGAGCCCTCACAATTATTATTGATTTCTTGTTATTATTTTTATGTGTGCAAATTTTGAGATTCATCAGCATTGGACATATGTTTAAGCTAGAGTGACCTGACTCAATGGATATCTAAAGCCCACTCAACTCTGTTGGGAGCAAGAATGAGTTTTACAAACACCACAAGCATTGTTAGTTAGGGTTTCAGAGAACACTAGCATTATTGTATATTGTATCTGAATAAACTGTGTAAAACCCTTATTTGGGGTCACATTTGATTGTACTAAGATCCTCCAACAATAATAATATTAGATCTATTTCATTGTGTAATTTCTTGTGTTATTTAGTTTATTCATTTTTAGTCAGTTGTATCTAGTGTTTCATTTTTGTCTCTACAAATGGTGATCATGGTGGGACCCCCTATGGGTTTCATTTTATGATTTATCTTGAATTTTAACTTGTTTATTTTCCTATTTTGTAGATTTTTAGAAGCACAAATCACACATTTTTCACTAGATCTAGGGTTTTTGAAAAGTTCATAGAAGTTGTAGAAGGTGCACGAAACACCCAGTGGTGCTCAAAGGTCATTCAAAAATTCCCAACGATTCTTGTAGGTCATCTTTAAATGTCCAAGTGCATTCTAGGTATGCTCAGTTACATTTTATGGTGATTCAAAAGAAATACGTAGGTTGTCCATTAATTCTACTATCTAAAATCCAAGTTTTTGTTTTTTACGTATTTTGGGTGCTTTGCTGTATTTTTTAGATTCTAAGCATAAAATTAACAATCCTTAAATAATTTGGAAAAGAACTCATTCTAGTTTGCATTTTAGGATTGCATGCATTCACATATTCTAATTACGGTTTCTATTTTTAATGTATTCACAAATATAAAATACTGCAATTTGTTTGCATCTGAACAAAGAAATTGCATAACATAGTATTGCATTTTAGGGTTAGAAGCATCTCCTTTCATTTATCTAAGTAGGAACATCATTAGGGTGCTAAGAGTATTCCTGTCAGTTGGATGATTCTAGGTAGAGGGGTGGACTAACCCTCCAGTTGTTATTTAGATAGGGGGTATTAAGTGGTGTACTTCATGCCCTTTGGAGAAATTGATATTCTCTTATTAGCTTCTAATTTAGATTTATGAAATTAGTTATTTCTAACATTTTTTGTACACATTAATAAACAAAAACTTTAAAAATAATTCACACATAGCACGGTTCACTCAAAATAGTAGTGGTTGGATTTCATCACCAATCATTTCTTGAGATTTTGTGATGGTGGCATTCATCTCCATCCACCAATATTTTCCCATAGAAGTCATAGAATATCCCTGAGCAGACTTATTGGATTTCATCACCAACAAGAATCTTGTTGCCCTATCTTCACCATAGTTTTTACCTTTGTTTCATTAAGCATGATTAGAACATCAAAACACACAAGACTAATACATTAAATGAATACACATTAAAAAGGAGATAATCAATGAACAAGGTAAACCACATTGGTTGAAACTTAGCATTAGTTGTTTGTTTCCTTTTTGCTCCTTAAATATTTTAGTTTTGTGTTACATTTTGATAGTTTAATTTGTATCTTGATTTATTTACTTATGGTATTAATTAAAAATCAAAAGAAAGTTATAAGCCAAGATAACTTAATGGAACCTTCATCCACCTTCCCCACCACTTTTGTGGTAGATTCCCTTAATGTGACACAGACAAATTTGTATGTAGGTCCCTCACATTCCTTGCTATCCAAAACCTATCATATGGCCATGCCCTAAGAGGAGTCAACCTCCCCTACCATAGACAATCACATTACCCATATAGACATAGCAAGAATAGAAGCTTTCATGAAGTCTTCTAGGTATATCTTAGAGTCCATTCCCAATTCACCTAGATAGAATTTTGTTTTACAGCAAGAACCTATTTACTCCCAACCTCCATCCACATTTACCCAAGTATATACTAACCATATTTTTAAGGCATAATTTATATCTTCATCCCATATATCCATTTCACAACCTTCATGTGCTCCTAGAACCTCATATACTTCCACTTATACAATCCCTTGTATAAAGCACATGTTAATACTACTTCATAAGTTCCAGCATCACAAGTTGCCATACCTGGTGTAACTTATCCCCAAGCCACATCTTACATACCATCTACCTCAATAACCTTAGACTTTGATAGAGATATTAGTGAGGCATGGGAACACCTGAACAAATTGCTTAGACAACATCAAAGGCTCAACAACAAGTACAGGCAAACCCTTAAGCCCTTACATAACTCTACTCAGATTGTCCTTGTCACCCAAGGTCCATCATAGGAACGATAGTCTTATTTGGTTTCTATCCCTATTCCCCCATAAAGCCATACTATTTCCCATCCCATTCCCATTTTCTAGCCTAGCCATAACTTTCATCAATCAATATCATTCCATAATTCTCCATATTTTCATCTACAATACCCCATTCATCATATCCATACAATTCGCTTAGTCATCAATACCAATCTCCTCTTCATTTGATCACTCCACAACATTTATCCACAACACCATAAAATCATCAAGTAATTCAGGGCTTCCACATTCCTAAGAAAGATCCTCGAATTGAGGCCATGCAGAAATAGATAGATCAATTGATGCAATTTACTCCTGGTTTTTCAAACAAGAAATTAACCTTACGCCAATTGATCAATCAACCAATTCATCTAGCGATACCATCCCTACCATATCTCGTAGACTTTACCGTACCCAAGTTTGAAAAATTTAAGGGAAATGAGGATCCCAAAGAACATGTGAGCACCTTTGTTCATGCATGCTTTAGAATTCAAAATGATAATGCTCTCATGCTTCGAAATTTTCCTCAAACATTATGAGGGGATGCCATAGAATGGTACAATCAATTACCAAGTCATAGTATTTATACTTTTGAGCAATTAATTGATAAATTCTTTGATCGTTTCATCCTAAATGTTAAAAAGAAGATCTCATTGTCCGATGTCTATGCTTTAAGACAACATTATGATGAATCTATCTATGATTTCAAAAACCGTTGGAGGGTTATCATCACTAAATT
This sequence comes from Wollemia nobilis, assembly GCA_028583015.1. Classification (NCBI taxonomy): domain Eukaryota; kingdom Viridiplantae; phylum Streptophyta; class Pinopsida; order Araucariales; family Araucariaceae; genus Wollemia; species Wollemia nobilis. Next base: position 702,857 of record JAQPPZ010017065.1, read on the forward strand.
GCCATTTACTTTACCAATGGTGAGCTAATTAAGCTATTCACCAAGAGTTGCTTAAAACCTATCTCTTGTATGATCCAACTATGAACTTATCAATCATTTGAAGAAGCTTTAGCTCAAGCTAGTGTCATTGAGGATATTAAAATCCAAGAAGGCATTTTAAAGCCTAAAAAGAAATAATGGTAAAACAAGAGCCAATACAAAAGCAACTATTCAGGCCAACAAAAATAAACACAGGATACCCCAACCACCCAATCCAATCAAGTCAATCAAGTGGTGATGAGTTAGTCAGTAATGGCTCAACAACAACCTGTGCAAAAAACACTACAAATTTTATATCATACGATACCTTCAACAACACAAGATCCAACAATTCAAGACACAATGCCAAAAATGGAAAAATATCCCTGACAACAGTCTGTCTGACAAAATCACCAATACACCTCTTAGCCTGTTCATATGCCTCCCTTTTTAAAAGGTTGTATGAGACAAATAAACTTGCTTTACCTGAAATCATACTAGATGATACTGCCAAACGTGCTAAGAATTATTGAGAACACCTATTTTGTCCCTATTGTAGGTAAAACGGGCATGACATCAACCATTACCATGTGTTTAAAAATATAGTCCAAGATATTATTGACTTGGAGGAAATCAAACTTAATAGTCCCCTCGCTCAAAAAAACTAAAACCTTGGTATATTTCAAACATGACTTCCTCATCACGAGGAGGTGCAACCAAATGTAGGGGGAGATAACACTAAAACTCCTCCTAACCAAGTTAATCATGTATAACAATACCAAGGGTTTGTGGAGGCCATTCATGTGGTCACTAGAGGTCAACGAAATAACCAACAAAGGCAACCACCTCAAGCAAGTGTGTCACAACCTTCTACATCACCACCCATCCAAGTTTCCCCTAATCTCTCATCACCTATCCATGTCCCTTGTCAATCAAATTCACCAAATCCACCCATCAATCATCCACCTCGACCAGTCATCTCATTGAGTAGCCAACTAAATACAAGTTTGAAAATAGCTTCTACCAAATTTTTAATCTATGAGCTAATACAAAAATCTCCTCCAGATCGTGAGGCATTAATGGACATTCTAAAATACATTGAACTACAATCACACGATCCTAATACCTTCAACAAATTTATGGGGAGCATCCAAACATGCATGGAGCCTTCCATAACATTCTATGACTTTGATATTAAGCCAATCTCATTAGAATCAGTAGACCCTCCATTGCATATCATGGTTCTATTTTATAAAAATCCTTTTAAAAGAGTCCTAATTGATACCGATTTCTCTATCAACATCATCACCACATACGCTCTTCAACATTTGAAACTTCCTTCATCTCACATTACCAAGTCATCCTTCACTCTCAAAACATTCAATGATATTTTGTGTTCCACAATTGACACTATTGTTTGATCCATCAAAATAGGGGCTAAAATGTTGCACACAATGTTCCACATCTTGGAAGGATTCATGGCATACAATGTACTCCTTAGAAGACCTTGGATGAGGGAAATAAGATGTGTCCCTTCAGTTTTACATCAATGTTTAAAATATGTTCATGAGGGATAGGTACATTGCATACCAATGGACATTGAACCATTTAAATATTACAATTTCCTCTCAAATACCTATGAGTCCATGCTCCCTTCTACTCATATATTTCTTTCACCATCATCCAATCCATCCACCACTCCAAAAATTTCTTCATAAAAGGATCCCATTCTTAAAGAGCTCCCTATCACCAACCCTCATCAAGCTTCCACATCCTCATCATATTCATCAGTGAATACATGCACATGTGATCACAATAAGTCCACATCATCAACATCATTGTCATCCACTACATCATCATCATCCATTTTGCAATCTTCCCAAGCCAATCCATTACCATCACCCAATGTTTCACAAGTCAAATTGATGGATTGTGAGATACCTCCATCTTCACCATTCCTCATGCCATCACTTGACCATAATCATTCCATGTCATCCCAAGTCAAGGTCCACCTCACCAATATTGGTATTGGTGAGTATGTGGTCGATGACATCACCATTACGCCCCTCACCATCCCTAGTGCTAAGGATTTCGATCACCCACACAACCCACCTTTAGCATAGGAGCAGTCTATAACATGGATTCAACTCCAAATAGAATAAATTTTGTATATGGAGGAATTGATTCATCATCAAGTCCAGCTCCCATAGAGGAACCCAAAGAACCAAAACTTGCCAAAATTTCAAACATGACGAGATTTCCATATCGATATTTCCACATTATCAATTGGCAAGGCCATGGCCTAGGATTGCATGAACAAGAAGTGCATCAACCTATCGATGTTCCATATCAAGAGGTGCTTGATAATTTAGGTCTAGGTTGTCACCCATTCCCTACCACCTATTATTTTGAATAGGCCTTCCAAAGGCTTAACCTCAATTCAAGAGAATCCCTCCATATTGATAATTCTTATGAGGAAATCTATGAAAAATTTGAACTTATGTTGATTATTTCAGATGAATCTGAAGAAGAATCAAAGCCCATCATTCCCCATTCTGAACAAGATGAGTTTTATCTCAACATGTTCCCCATACATGAGCTTGTATTTTTCTTGCTTCTTACATAAGAGCGAGCTATCCCTACCGGTGAACCACCACCTCCATTCCATTAAGCCATTATATAAGCCAACTTGTAACATATGTACATAAAACAAAACAGTGGTTTTCACCACTACAAAAAAAAATAAAAAATCATTCAAAAATCAACAAAAACATGTTTTCTTTTTAAGCATTGCATGTATATATCATTTAGTAAAATGTATTTTGTATTTATTACTATTGTCCAGGATAACCAAACTCCTAGAACCAATTCATAGGTTTAATCCATTCCATACAACCTTACCCACATTGCCCATAAGTCAACATGAATATTGTTGATTTATTCACCCCTCTTTGTAATCCATACGATCTGTCTAAGCCAATTCCAATTGACATAAGTCTTATTGATATGGACCAGATTTCCTTGCCCCCAATATTTGCTGAATTTATCTTGTTCGAGGAATTTTTAAGGGCTTCTACAAACTACATTCCTACATCCCCTCCACCTTCACCTTCACCTTCACTTTCAAATCCTAAGGTTTTCCAAGAAGAAATTTATGAGGATAAGCCAGAAGAATTTGATGACATATTAGATGATATTCATTTGATCTGTATGCCCCATCAACTTGAGAAAGGTTCCCATATGTCTATTGAAGATACCATTGATGTGGACCTTATTTCAGACAAAGATAGTCCCCAAATTGTCAAGCTTGGAAAAATTTTATCACCTGACGAACAAGAGCAATTAATTGCTCTCCTCAAGAGGAAAAAGGGCATATTTGCATGGTCATACAAGGACATGCCCGATATTGACCCCAGTTTGGTTTTCCATAATCTCACTTTACAACTTGATGCTAAGCCAGACAAATAAAAACTTAGGAGAATGCATCCTACCATGGCCATCATGGTAAAAATAGAGCTTCAAAAACTTTAGACGTGAACTTCATAGTTCCTATCGATTATCCTAAGTGGCTCTCAAACATGGTACCCATTTGCAAGCCTAACGAGGCGATACATGTATATACTAAATTTGGAGATCTTAACAAAGCGTGTCCTAAGGATGACTTTCTTCTCCAAAACATCGATCCTCTTGTCGATTCCTACGCTGGCCATGAAATGCTTTCACTCATGGATGGTTTCTCAGGATACAACCAAATTCGAATAAATCCTAATGACCAACATAAAATAGCATTCACTACACCTTGGGGAATTTTTTGTTACAAGGTAATGCCCTTTGACCTCAAAAATACAAGTTCCACTTATCAACGTGCCATGACATACATTTTCCATGACTACATGCATAAGATTATCGAATACTATGTGGATGATATCTTGTCTAAATCCAAAACTTGACAAGAACATATTAGTGTATTGGAGAAATTTTTTTACCGACTCCTAGAACTAAATGTAAGGTTGAATCCAAAGAAATGTGTCTTTGGTGTTACCTCGGGAAAGATCTTAGGATTTATTGTCTCCAAAAGAGGCATTGAGGTGGACCTAAACAAGGTCAAGGCCATTATGGAGATGCCTCCCCCAACTAATTTAAAGGAATTGCGTAGTTTACAAGGAAAGATCCAATCAATCCATCATTTCATTACACAACTTTCTGATAAATGTAGGTCATTCAATCACCTACTAGAAAATGGGGTACCATTATCTTGGACTAAAAATGTCAAAAAGTCTTCGATGACATTAAGCAATGCCTAGAATATCCACCAGTATTAGCGCCTCCTCATCTAGGGGTCCCATTTTATCTTTATATATCAACAATGGACTTTGCATTAGGGACAATTCTTGCATAAAAGAATGAACAAAATCGAGAGCAAGTTGTCTACTACATTAGTCAAATATTGGTAAACTATAAAACTAAATATGCTTATGTAGAAAAATTATGCCTAGAAGTGTTTTTCGCTACTAAGAAACTTTGACATTACATTATTTGCCACACAACTTATGTCATAGATAGAGAAAAACCTCTGTGTTATATGATGTCCCACACTTACAATAACACCCGCACCACTAAATGAATAATACTCCTCACTGAATTTGACTTGGAATTCATAATTCAAAAATCCATTAAAGGTCAGGTAATAGTCAATCAACTTGTAGAAGCTCCACTACCTAGTGATCATCCTTTGATTATTTAGCTTCGAGATGATATTAGTACTTTGGCACCTGGTTGTCAAAACACAAATTCAAAAAAAATCGTTAAATACAAACATAAATGTTACACATTTATGTAGATATACCCAACTTGATATTAGTACTTTGGCATAGAGAATCATACTTCAAGATTATTTACCACTGCAGATGGTATCTTAAGTTCTTGGGACTGGCCAACTTCCCATGATAGGTTGCCATCTATAAGATCTTTACTCCTTTCTCGATATTTCATTTTATCTAGGCATGGGGTTGTCTTTCTAGGGCCTATAATACCTGGAAATGTGGACACACTAATTCCCCTTCTCAAATAATGGTGAATTAGGATTCTCAATCCTAGTCTCATTTTTATTGATCCACTGACCTATCATTTCATAATTTTAATTAGTGTAGCTATGCTAGTGCCTGATCATCAGCCTTCCACTAAGGTATAATTAGGGTCCACCATCACATAGCTTATGGACCAGATGTCTTAGACCATCTCCAGTTGACAGTAATTCTGCCCATACCATCTATCGCTAGACCTTCCAACTTCATGGACCAGCTTCCCAGCCATGATTCATGTTGGTAATTCCACAACTGGAGTAGGTTTGTAAGCATCCTCATGTGCTACTTGTATGTTATATTGGGATGACATCCCATTTTGTTGCCCTTTACTCTCAACAAAGTAGGACCTCTGTCCTTTATCATTTTTTAGAGAATGACTACATTTGATTTGTGATTGTCACCATTATGAGCTATCGAAGTTGGGTGTGTGTGTTACCCTTCTCAGCAAACACCATTTATAATCATTCCATGTTTATTCATAATCTTCCTTCTCAAAAATTGAGTCTTAAGTCTTAGTTTTGGTTTTATAATTTTGATCCTCTATACTTTTGTTTGTTTGATATCACTCAATATATTTTGGAGGGTCCGATTGCATCAAAAAGGTATGTTGAGGTTTATCAAGGGTTAAAATAGGTATAGCTAATTAGTTAGCATTCATATCATAAGATTAATTTCTAGCTTAAATAACTTCCACCCATCAACAATACATTTATTTTCAACTAACACTTACTAGATAATAAAAAAATAAATTAAACTAAACTTTAAGCATAAGATAAAAATTAATGCCTCTTTTCCCTTGAGGAGTTGGAAAATGTTGTATTCAATATGAAAAAAGGAAAATCCCTAGGTCCAGATGGATTCTCGATTGAGTTTTATTAGGATTTTTGGGATTTAATCAAATTTGATCTTTTGGAGGTGGTCCATGAGTCCCAAAAGAATAAAAAGATGCTAAGGGCCCTAAATGCTACCTTTGTGGTGCTTATACCCAAAAAAGAGGGAGCAAATTCCTTGGATATGTTTAGGCCTATTGCTCTCTACAATGTTGTGTATAAGATCATCACAAAAATTATTGTTGAGAGGCTAAAGATATGGTTGAACAAAATCATCTCTGAGGAGCAAGGAGGGTTTGTTGTTGGCCAACAAATCTTGGATGGGATTTTTATTGCTACATAATCTATTCACTTGATGGAAACTTCTAAGGAGAAAATAATGTTCATTAAGTTGGACATGGCCAAAGCCTATGATCGGGTCAGATGGTCCTTTCTTCAAAAAGTTCTTGATGCTTTTGGATTTGAGGAGGAATGGATTAGATGGGTGATGAGTTGTGTTTCTTCTTCCTCATTCTTTGTTCTTGTTAATAATGAGCCATCAGAGCTTTTTGAGGCCTCAAGGGGATTGAGGCAAGGAGATCCTTTATCTCCTTATTTTTTTATCATTATGGAGGAAGGGTTGGGAATATTTCTCAAGTCTCAAGTCATGCAGGGTCTCATTCAGGGGTGGAAGTGGGATAGTAGTTTGCCACCTCTTTCCCACATTCAATTTTTTGATGATACTACTTTGTTGGGAGTTGCCACTATCAAGGAAGCTAGAAATATTAGACAGTCTCTTGACATATATCTTGGTAATTCTGGATAGTTGATTAATGAGGACAAGTCTTCTATTTTCTTCTTCAATACCCCTCCTCTTATTCAAGCTAGGATTGCTCGCATTCTAAGATTCCAGGTTGGGACTCCCCCTTCATTTATCTTGGTATTCTAATTTCATCTCATCCTCTACCTATATATTCTTGGAAGTCTATGCTTGATAATTTTAGAAGGAAGGTGAATTATTGGACTTTCAGATGGCTATCCACTGTAGGTAGAGTGTTGCTTTTAAAATTTGTTGTTCAAGATTTACCCATTTATAGATGTTTTTTACAAATAGCTCCCTCTCACTTCATCAAGAACATGGATGCTTTGTCAAGATAGTTTTTATGGTCTGGAAAACTTGATAAATCTAAATGGAGTTTTGTTAGGTGGGATTCTATATGTAGGTCGATGAAAGAGGGAGGCCTTGGGTTGCGACAGATAATTCTTTTTGGGCAGTCTTTGGCTGTAAAACTTTATTGGATATGGTGTACCTCTCAAGATCATATTTGGGCTAAAATATTATCTTGTAAATACTTGAGAGGTATTTATGAGGCTGAGATCCCTAGAGTCAGCTAGGTTGGGAAAGGTTCTATTATCTGGGACACTTTGAAAAGAGGAGCTAATTTAATCAAGTAGGGTTTGTTCTGGATTTGCAATCATGGATCAAATGCTCTTTTTTGGGAGGATTCTTAGGATGGCCACCCTCCTATATTGAATCAATATCCTAGGTTACGTTCCCTAAGCATTTTTTTATTAGAAGCAGGTTGGTCTCGTGTGGAGGACTTTAAAAAAATCTAGTCTTTTGGAAATATGGAGATGTACAGGTGGAAAGATCCACAAGAATGGCCCCAGGGGGGACTAGCCAAGGATAAAGAGGTGCTTGTTCTTATTCTTATGGGGAGGCATTGTTCTTCATTGAGGGGTAAAGATATTCTGGCTTGGAACCCTGATCCTAAGGGAAACTACTCGGTAGCCTATGGTTATAAGGTTTTTGATAAGAAGAAGTATGGGAGCCTTCCTATCACTTGGTGGAAAAAGGTGTGGAACAAATTTGCCTGGAAAAAATGTAACTTCTTTCCCTGGTTGGTAGCTCGTAATAAATGCCTCACTTGGGATAATGTGAGGAATATGGGATTTTAGGGTCCCTCTTTTTGTGTCCTTTGCGGTAAGAATGAGGATGACTCTTCTCATTTATTTTTCCAATGCTCCTTTTCTAGAGACATTTGGCACCATTGGTGGAGAACCTAGAACCATCCATGTTTTCATGTGCTATCCCTGGTGGAGTTTTGGAGTAGTCTGGGTAGACCTCCGACTAAGTCCCCCTTCCTTCGGGTGGCTTGGAATTTGGAACCTTCTTGCATCATCTAGAAAATTTGGCTCGACTGGAATCGACGCATATTTTAGGGTAGTTATTTGGTTGTTCAATAGATCTGACAAAGGATCCTGTATATGGTTCAAGAAACCATACATAGCAAATATGATGTGGACCCTCTTTTAGATTCTAGGGAGAAGAAGGTACAAAAATCCCATGGTATCTTTGGGGATGGTGTGAACTCTTCTAGCCCTAGGAGGGTTCCTTAGCTCAGCAAGAAGGTTAGGAGAGATGGTAGGTGGAGGCCACCCCCTAGAGGAGTTTTAAAAATTAATACTGATGGATCATCCATGGGTAATCTTGGACATGCTGGCATTGGTGGTGTTGGGAGAGATTCTACTGGTGGTGTCAATTTTTTCTTTTCCATTTATAAAGGTGTTCACTCCAACAATTTTATGGAAGCTCTTGCAATTCTTGAGGCCTTGCGGAGGGGGTTTTCTCTTGGTTAGCATAGGATTATCTGCGAGTCTGACTCTCAAATTATGGTTAATATTTTAAATAGTAAAAGGGTGGAGGAAGTTAATTGGCAATTGGCCTCTGTAGTCGTTCAAATTCTTAGAATGAGTGAAGAGTTTGAATTTATATCCTTTGTGCACATTCCAAGGGAATGAAATGTGGTTGTTGATTACCTGGCCAAAAGGGCAACTGAGCTGTTGGATCCTTGGAGTATCAATAATTGGGAGAGTCTATCATCTGGGGACTCTCAACGCCTGTGGTAGTTGATCCAAAAGGATGTACAGACTTAATGTGGTTTGTTCTTGTTGTCTTTTTTGGGTGTCATTCTAGTCTAGTGGTTTTTAGCTTGTTTGGTTATCTATTTGAGTCCTGGTTGGAAGCTCAGTTGTACTTTGTAATCTAGACTTTTTATCAATAAATTTTTACCCCTTTATTTAAAAAAAAAAAGATAAAAATTAATGCCTCACATAATTTTATATAAAAATATGGATTCTATTAATATAAGTGTGAGAGTAGATAAATTATAGATTTCATCGGAGAAACCATATTATAAAAAACTTTTAACTATTTTTTTTTGTAGGTTAAATTAAAAGTAGGTTTTTATCAAGGATCCCAAAACCTAATTACATTGAATTTTGATTACAAAAAATGGAAGACATCCAAGTAAGGACATCAGGACATGCTTGAGGAAAACCAAAAGGAACAAAAGTAGAAAAGCGACAGAGGATATGATTCAGAAAAATACAAAGTATGGTGCAAAGGAAGTAGGATCAGGACGAAATAGAGGAAACCTGTAAAGGATCATCGTGCAGGAAATGAAAGCCCACCAGAAAAGCAAATTTGAAACTTTATGCGCCAAACAAGAAATTTGAAACTTTCCAAGGATGGGGAAAATGCCAAACCATCCAAACTGGGAATAAACCATTTGAAACTTCCCATAGGCAAGAAAAGGACAAGCACTAGAATTTAAAATTTGAATCATCCCAAGGGTGGGAAAACCAAAAACCACCCTTGGGAAACAAAGACTCGAGAGAAAACTACTTCCCACGTAGGGGAAAACCAGAATGAAACTGAAAACCCACCCTGAACAAATGGATGGAGTAGAGAATCAAAAAAACTGTGAATCCCACCAAAATAGGGACAAGAATCACTCAGGGATGGTGAAGGATAACAAAAACTAGAAAAAACCACTCCTTGAAAGCCTGAAAGATGAAGCAACATAAAGAGGAATTATGCAGGCCATGAAATCCTTATGCAATGGAAAAAAATCCTGAAGGATGGTGTAGTAGTGGAACATCAACAAGAGGAACTCCCCAAGCCATAGAGTCCTCAAGCAGAAATGAGGAAGCCTTCAAAACATTAGCCCAAAATAAGAAGCAGCAGCAGAATAGCAATTTGAAGGAAAAATGTGGGAAAGTTTCATAGGAACCCAAAATAAAGGAGTCATGAGGAAGCTCAGCTATAGATAATAGAGCCCAGATGAAAGGAAACAACCAGGCATCCCAGAAAAACTTTAGCACTGCCAACAAATAGCTTTAAGGACACAAATTAGGAAGCCCTGTAGGGAAATAGTAGCAAGAAAAATAGAGGCCCTCCCATAGCCACGAAAGGAACTGAAATCCCTCTGGTCCTCCTCAATACCAAATATCAGAGTCACAGTAGAAAGCACATGGTACTCCTCAAACCTAAAGGTTGTTGTGCAAAAATGCTCATGAATCCAACAATCCTTAGACCCAAAAATCCACACTAAAGATCCTCCAAGAGAAAACATCAAGAAGACTTCTAGAAACAACCTGAGAGAAATAGGATAATTCAAGGAAAAACCTTGAAAAATCCCAAATACCTAGGGAAGAACCTGAAACCATACTAGGACCCATACACCAAAGGAAAAGGACAAAAAAATGGGGTAGAATTATGGAACAAATATCTTCCCACCACAGGGCAAGGAAAGGGGCAGAACAATGGAACTGTGATTTCCCCATCCAAGGAAATTGTCTGCAACACCTACCAGCCATGGAGGATGGGAAAAGGAGGTGCCAGGGAAACTGGAATAGGATCAAGGATCTAGGATAGGGATGCAGGGAAGAGATGCAAGAAAGTGGATTAGAGCCCTGCAGAGCCCCCCCCATCATAGAAAGTAATATTCATATTCAAATATAAAACATTCATCTTCAAATAATATAAAAAACTTCTAACTATTAATTAAAGTCTTAGCCTATAAAATAAATGATGTCCAGGAATATAAAATAATAAATTTAGACTTTTCTAGATAGTCTATTTCATGAAAATTGAGGAATGAAAAGACTTAATTAAAGTATCTATTCATTCAAAAACATGTTCTATAAACAAGATGGTAACTTACCATAACATTGATTTCCTATGTATCAATATATGATTAATAATTTCAATTTTATACTGATGTGAACAACTTTGAACATAAGAAATCTCCATTTTTACATCCGCCATGACAAAGCTCAAGCTTGATAAGGTCTAAAAAAATATGTTTTACACCAAAGGTAGAGTTGCCTTTAGACCAACACATGTTTTAAAACCCTTAACTTCTTATTCAGATCCCTAATGGGTCACTACATCATTATGTTTTGGGTAAATTTTATGATTTATTTTGAGATATTTAATCTCTCAGGATATTATTTACACGTCTCGACTATAAGCAGGATTTACCATACGCGTTGGAAAATCAACTCTATATTAAAGTAAAACCAAAGCTTATATAGGAAATTTGATAGCTAGCCTACTTGATCAAATTTTGGCTTCTCTTAAAAGGACATCTACTCGTTTGCATCCAGATTAAAACACCCTCCAACCATAACAAAGGACATTAACAAGTTTCTCCAATCTATTATACAATTTTTTTTAGCATCTTCAATAATATTAGAAACATCATTCACAGTAGTTTTAGAAAAGAAACTTTGACCTACATCTCCGTATGACACTGAATTCGTTCAACATGAGTAAAATTTATACACGAATCCTATTATTACACAATGAAAGAAAACAAGAACCAAATAGGTTGTAAAGAAAAATAAGATGTTTTAATTTCTATTCCTAAAGGTTTGCTTTCTCATTTTCCATAAAATTTGCAGCTAGGATCTAAAAAACTAACATATAGTTTCACTCCTTTAAAATCTAGTCTTGTTTTCCAATATCCTATTGCCAAGAACATTTCCAATAGATCTATTAACAATATAAAGTAAACAGAATTGACAACTCTTTCATTAATACATAATGAATATAGTTAGTCATACAAATCTGACGTTCTAATGTCATAAATATTTATATATATAACAGTTATACATTGTCTTCCACCCATTCTATCGAAATTTATTTTCAAATAAAGCTTATAATTTTTAAAACTATGGTATAACTCCAAGCCCTTCAGTGAAAATACCTCATAATGCTCCCCAAAGTATACCATTCTTTCTCTTCTTGGTAGGAGAAAAATGGGTGTAGCGTTTGGGTCAGCATGGCTCATGCTATCTAAATGCATACATATCACCCTCTTATGCATATCCTAAAATCACAGTCAACATTTTGTCACTTTATAGTATGTTGTTTTTTTGTTATATATATAGAATTACTCTCTTAACAGATTGTTTTTGTCAAACAGCCGACATAAGAGTTTAATCATTTTTGTATTAAATTAAATAATGAACCAAAAACACAATATTTTCCACCGCTATTATCGCAGTGCAAAGAAAAACATTTTATGTAGACCTCATAAAGATTTACTATCAAGGAACATTAAAATCAATAGAATTCTAACTGGATCAAAATACAGCATTCAACAACACTTCAAATCCCACAAGTTCAAATAAATTATATTACTTTCTTTTAGAAGAAAAATATTAGAACTTGATTGATTTTTCCCTCGACACTCACTGCTCCTTCAATGGCTCATGCTCTCACCTTCCTTGCTTGCAGATAGCCACACCACGCAGAGTAAAACCCAAAGACCATACTCCAAATAATACATTTTTTCCTTTTTAAAGGATATTGAGCTAAGTTGCGTGAGCCACGTATGGTTCTTTCATGTAGTGTAGTGTTGTAACAATAGCTTTTTATATATATTTTATTTTATAGCTATAATTTTATTTATCTTTTAAATTGATAATTATTTATTATTTTGGATTTATTATTATTAAATTTTATAATGCTTATAAGTTCTAAATTTCTTATTTCGTATTTGAGTTTTAATTATTTTATTATATATATTAAATATATTTATATAAATATAAATATATATATATATATGATTCATATTTATAATAAATATTTTATGCACATATTTGTTTATTTATTTTCTAAACTTATTCAATTAAATAAACAGAACAAATATTCATACATTCAACACACGTGCATTTTATGCAACAAGTCGTAGAGCCATTCATTCATAGTCAGGATGCTCCTATATTATTTTAGTGGGCTTCCATGTACCCATGAGCCATGGTGCATGAAGCATGACATCATATCCCAATTTACCTAACGCTTCCAACCACTATCTTCACCAAGTGGTGGTTTTGCTTCAACCATTTTTCTGTTTTAATATGGAAACATGCACCTGCAACCACAACCACTTGCAACAGTATCACATTCTTCCAAAAAAAATATAGTCAATTAATGGGGATGTTACAAATTCGGTATTTGTTATCATTGAACAAGAATAAGATGTCATTTCGGAGGAATATGTCGATATCACACTATTCTTTGATGGCTCTAAGTGCATGAAAGGTCAAGGTGTTGGAGTTGTATTTCACACACCATAGGGGGTACCTATCCCCTTGTCATTCAAACTTGACTTCCAATGCACAAAAAACACTGTAGAGTATGAAGCCTTAATCTTAGGTCTTAAATTAGCTATAGCTATGAGCATTAAGCATATTAGGATATTTGGTGATTCTCAACTTGTCATTAAACAAATCAATAGAAGAATACCAATGCAAAGAATCTACCATTAAGCTTTATCATGAGGTAGCAATGAAATTGCTCTCTAAGTTTGATTGGTATGAAATCAATAGCTTACCACGTTTGACTAATAGATTTGTAGATGTGATGGCCTCTCTTGGATCATTGATTCCAAAAGACTCATTTGGAGAGGTACAACCCCTTATCATTTCAACGGTCTCTAAATCTGATATTTCTTATACTGATTCAAAATATGAAAAGGATGTTTGCTCTATCCAATCAGATTCATATGAGCCTTGGTCAAGCCAAATAGTAGCCTTTCTCAAGTTTGGAACACTCCCATCTGACATGTCTCAAACTACCAAACAAAATTTCAAGCAAAAGGCAACACGCTTCATTCTCTTGGGGGACATTTTGTATAAACATGGTTATGATGGAGTCCTCCTTCATTATCTTGAGGCTAGTGAGGCTCAAAGAGCCATAGCTGAAGCCCATGATGGTACTTGTGGTGGTCATTTTAGTGGAATGGCCATTGCAAAGCGTATTTTATGCATGGGTTATTATTGGCCCATAATGGAATGTGATTGTTGCACATATGTTAAACATTGCAAGAAGTGTCAAGAACATGCTAATTTAACTCATGTACCATCACAAGCCTTACAACCCATTCAAATCCTTTGGCCCTTTTCACAATGGGGCCTAGATCTAATTGGTAAAATTTCACCTCCTTCCTTAGGACAACATACATTCATCATCACAACCACTGAATACTTCACAAAGTGGGTTGAGGCAATTCCTCTAACTAGTATGACAGGACCTAGAATTGTGGAGTTTATACTTCATCACATCATTTGTCATTTTGGTATCCCCTCAAAGATCATTTCATACAATGGGAATTCTTTCAATAATAAGGATGTTAGAGCACTTTTCAAGAAATATAACATTCAACATAGTTTCTAGATCCCCTATTACCCATAAGCAAATGGATAAGTTGAAGCTTCTAATAAGACCTTAGTTGCCATTCTCAAGAAACTTGTCAAAGAAAATCATAGATATTGGCACACACAAATTCCCTTGGTATTATGGGCTTATCGAACAAGCATCCGCACGCCTATAGGGACAACACCATTTTCATTGGTCTATGGAGCCGAAGCAATCATACCTCTTGAGATCGAGATCCCTTCCTTGTGAATTTCTTTGCAAGAATTCATAGATGACAACACTACTAGACAAGCACGTCTTGACCAACTAACACTTCTTTATGAGAGGCGATTCAATGCTTTAGAGCATTTACGAGTTTATCAATACCACCTCAAACATGCTTACAATGCCAAAGTCCATCTACATGAATTCCAAGTAGGAGATCTTATCCTTAAAGAGAATCAACAAAACACCAATGCATTACCACATCTTCATGATAAATTTATGGCTAATTGGTTAGGTCCATACATCGTTACACAAAGAGTGGGTAACAATACTTATAGACTTGCCAATCTAGAGGGAGAGGAAGAACCCGAACCACTTAATGTTATACACTTGAGAGCATTCTATGCATGATTTGTATTATATATATGTATATATACATGGCTAATACACAAAAACATTTGCATACACTTCATTCATAACATTGCATTTCACTTGCATTCACATTCCAAAAACAATGCATTCACCAACATTTCATATTGCATTTCATATTTCATAAAATTACATGTCATACATTGCATTCACATTCACATCCACATTTCACATGTCATATTAGGGATCCTTTATTAAGTTTAAGGTCTTAATGGGTCCAATAAAATTCATGTTGCCTTAATCAGGGGCACCTTCACAATGTCATCCACACAATTCTACTAAGTCAATTTGCCATCCACACAAACCACATTTCCATAAAAGTCCTAGGTGTTTTCGGTCACTCAACCACCCCTAGTGTTTTAAGCAACCTCCAGAATACATGTTGAGTTATTTTTAGGACCATTTCACATATACACTAAGAAAATATTGAGCTTTGGGAATTGACTCCAAAACATTCTTGAACCAAACACAATTTCACATCTTAAAAACATCTTGTGTCAAAGAGGGATAACACCATACTTGGTATGAACCTTGAGGTGAAAAGGGTCATCCTTGCTAGTCCCATCATGCAACATAGTCCATAAAAATAGTGGTTTTTACCACTACCACAATTCCAAAAATAAAATAAAGAGTAGGGAAAAATCCCTAACAAAAACTCTAAATATTTTACACCACACACCATTGATCAATTGGGTTGTAAGGATCATACTACATTTCCAATCAGACGGTTAGGTAGTCATCCCCAAAACTTAAAAGATCAACAATAAAAGTCATGGACTATGGAGTTAGCCTCCACTGGAGCTATAGACGCTTGACTGGCAGTGGAGTATGCTCATGCGTGGTGACATGTCTCTCTTAAAAGAGACCTCTGACTACTCATAAGGACAAGCTAGCTTCTTGGTTTCATCCATAACAGGTTTACCCAATTTACTCAAGATGAGTTAATGAACTCACTTGCACACACACTGGTTCTTGATTGTCTAAGGTTATTACCATGCTCTTGATTCGGTAAATGAATTCACTGCACACACATTTGGTCCTTTAAGGATTAGGTAGTTTTAGTGAGTTTTTTGATGCCACTAGGATGTTTGAGTCTCTACAAAATAGGCAGTTTTCCATATCAACATCCATGTCTTCTTCCATATCAACATCCATGTCTTCTTCCATATCAACATCCATATCTCCTTCCA
This sequence comes from Wollemia nobilis, assembly GCA_028583015.1. Taxonomy (NCBI): domain Eukaryota; kingdom Viridiplantae; phylum Streptophyta; class Pinopsida; order Araucariales; family Araucariaceae; genus Wollemia; species Wollemia nobilis. The sequence goes on from JAQPPZ010017065.1 coordinate 719,103, forward strand.
TGTCAGCATCCATGTCATTTCATAAGTCATCCATCCCATTCACCACCAAGTTTGGTGCCCCTGATTAAACAATAATGCTAACAAAATGGCCAAGAAAAGATCTAAACTAATAATCCATAACATATCATTAGCACATGCCATATTGCATTTATCATCCATACATGTCACCTTGCATTAATCATCCATAACATATCATATGCATTAATCATAAACATAAACATACATTACACAAAGCATTCCACAAAAAGCATTCACACAAAAATATAACACAAAAAGGTAAAAGCCATGTATATATATATATGAATGCCAAAAGGCTACATACAATGGAGCACCAAGGCTCATATACAAAAGTGCATCTAAGCACTAGCTATCCCCTCCAAGAGGACCCCTTATGACCTAGAAGGAGCCCTAGACCTAGAGCTATGCCTAGACTCGCTACACCTCGTACCCCCGAACACAGATGAGGTTGGAGGATCAGGAAGTGGAATATGATGTTCCATCAACCTATCCTCCAATGCCTTGATATATTTATGTCGAGATCGAAGGCATGCTATATCGACACTATACCGATGCTCTCTCTTTACTAGCTCTTCCTAGAGCCTCATGATCCTTGCATCCTACTCTGCCACCTACTGCTCCAGTTGTGCCCAATCCTCCTTGCTCCAGCTTGGGAGGTACATCTAGAACCTCCTCCACATCCTCCCCATCTCCTTCATCTCCCCCTATCTTAAGAGCCTACTATGCTGCACCCTTAGCCCTTCATATATGACTATCAGATCGAAGGCATCGTTGCCGCTTGGGGGCCTCTTGGGTCCCCTCATCCTGGGTCTCCTGAGCACCCTCATCCCTCGCCTCTCTAGATTTGTCCCCATCAGCTTCTCCTCGAGGTGGTGCCCATGGTGGCTGAGCCATGAACCATGCATCATACTTTGTGGTCATCCCTGCATCCTCCACATCCGAGAGATCCATCTCCTCATCATCCTCCAAGACCACCCTCCATGGCTCCATGCAAGGTAGCCCAGTCTCCTCTCGATGTCTCCTATACCGCACCAGACTCATTAGGGACATCCTACCTCAACCCAAACTAATGGAGCACTCATAAGAACTAGAAGTACTCCACCTCACTCCTATGCCTCCCAACCACCCACCTACCCTGTTACACCCATCATAGGTGCTCTCCATCCTCGGTCCACTGGGCACCCAACCATGGCCTCCACACCACTTGGGCGAATGTCAATCCCACCCACAACTCCCTGTACCATCGGCTCATCCTCATAGGATGACTCAGCTGCACCTCCTCAGCTAACGCCCATCGCCTAGCGTAGGGCTACTCCCTACCAAACTCTCCCATAGGCAAGCCCTCTAATCAAGCAACCCTAAAATGCTCTCATCCCCAACATTGTAGTAATAAGTTGCACCCCAATCCCTTTTGCCCCTATCTCATGGCCACATCATATAACTCCTGGTATACCTGTGCCAATAAGGCAGGAGCCCATGCATACACCTATCTCTTAGTGAGCATGTCCCTCACTACCCCTATCAGGTTCCAAGGGAACCTGCACTCGATATTGTTCAAGGCCACAATGTTGGCCAACACGAACATCACCAAAGCATGGAGGGGGTCCAACTCCTTGTCCACATACATGGAAAAATAAGGTATGCCCCCACACTCCACCTTCACCCCCTACCATGCATCCCAAAATATCCTCATCATCTCTATCTTTCGGTTGAGCCCAACCTCAACCCAGATCCCCTCCATCGATACCTTGAGGATGTGATATACATCCTCCAAGGTAACTATCACCTCACCTATGGGGAGCTAAAAGATCCCCCTATTTGCATCCCACCTCTCTACCAAGGTAGAGAGGTACCCCTCATCGGCCCTCACCACATCTAATCGGGCTACCTCCGCTAGCCCCACCTCCTCCAACAACTCCCACTCCTCATCCGTAATCGCCTTCCTCATCCCGAGGATGTAAGGTGAAAATCGGTGTCGAGCCTCCAAAATCCTAAGTTGTAGCACAACACAAAATATTTGTTAATAATTAAAAAAAAAATCACACAAACACAACAAAAATTTTGCACAATACAAAAGCATAATATTTTACCTTCATAGCTCGTGCCCCATCCGCAGCCCTGGCCTCCACACCAACTCCCTCCACTGCCATAGCTTCCATGCCAAAACTTCAATAATTCATGTTCACTCCTCAATTCCCCTCACTCCTCAAACATAGCTTCTCGAACTCCCAAATACACAAATGAGCTTCAATCTCACCCAACAAGCTATTTATAGTTGCTTTAGGCACCTTGGGATACCCATGGGCGTTTCCTGGAATGCTAAAGCACTCGTGGATGTTTCTATAGATAAAAAGCACCCGTGGGCATTTGGCGTCAATATTGACAAAAGATAAAACTAGCACAAAATAGTGGCTTACCTTCACCAAATCAATCCAAACTACATCCATGCATTCATGTCATCATTTTATCATGTTTTGTGAAGATTTCAACTAATTTGGACGCATAATTTTTGTTTGTGACCACATTTTGCAAATTCACAACACAAATTACAAAAGCACCTCAAAAGGGTATAAATATCCACAAAAAAATGATCATCATCATTTTCATCATTCATACATCATCTTCACTTCATTCCATATCATCATTTGCATATTTGCCCAAGTTTAAACAATATTCAAGTGAACCATGTAGCTAGTGAGTTATTCTATATACTTGGTGATTACAATGATTTGCATCCATGCAATTCGGTAATATGAATAGCCTACCATAAGGACACTTTTCCATGATCATCATCACTTATCTCCTTGCTCGAGATCACAATCATATTTGATACTTCACATTTTGAGTGAAACCTTGCCAAGAATAATTTGCACAAACACTGTCATTGATGGCCTAGTTCGTGGGGCTTAAAACATGGACAAAATCAACTTTCATCATTACACATTTCCTTGACAGTCATCATAGATATAGGCACTAGCTAGGATGATTGGTTCCAATCATGGGAATTATTCAACAGTCACTAGCAGGCCCTCCAAGGTTGAATCTTTTTATTTGCATCTTCATATTTGCATATCAATGACACCGAAAGGCAAAATGTTTCAACAACATCGAATCACCCCAAAATTTGGGGCAACCACATTTGGTTTTGACTTTCCCACAATGGGATACATCTTACATGATCATGGCATCTACACTTGGCAAAAATCCCTTCATCTGTTGGGGCAAAAATAGACACACATTTTTCACACATCCCTTCATCTGTTGGGGCACAGAGTAGACACAATCATTTATCCCATTTCACCTATTTCAAAAATACCTTCATCTATTGGGGAGTAAATAGATGCACCTTGCATCACATTTTCACACATCCCTTCATCTATTGGGGTGTAAACAAATGCATCATATTACATATTTCAACAATCCCCTTCCCATTGTTGGGGTAAAAAGGGTATCACATTTTACATCAATCATATCATCCACATTACATTTGCACATTTGGAAGGTTTTTCAATTGGCTCATGAGATTCATCCGCAAACTCATTTTCCAATTGAGGGGGTAAGCTACGCAAAACTCAAATTATTTTATTCTTTTATCTTCAAGCTCATGTTCCACATCCCAAGAGAAGTTACTTCTACACTTGGCCAAAATAGGTGTCTCGTGTTTTTGCACTGCCTTGTGTTTCATGCAACGTAGTACAAAAAGGGGCATCTGTAGACACCAAAATCTAGCCACTTGTCCTTCATCCATGCTTTCCCATTATTTCCACCACCAAAACATAGTCATTTGTCCTCCATCCTAGCTTTCCTACCATTTTTGCCTATTATTTATATATATTTATTATATATATATTTAAATAATAATATTTTATATATTATATTTTATATATTTAATAAATATATATTTATATAAATAAATCAATCCTAGCCATCCGATTTCATTTAATCTTATCCGTCCATCCGCATCAATCCATGCCACACCCTAAATTTAATATCTACCCTTAGATGTGCTTTAATTTAGCCACACGATTAGTGTCATTGAAACCCTAGCATGCCCTAGGTTTGATTATAAATAAGAGCCATTTTGATGGCTCAACCTCTAATTTTTTAAATTTTTTGAGTTGTTGGATGCCCTAAGCTTCCAACTTAGCCTTTGTGCCCTAACCCCATTTCATATACCATATTCACTACTTCCTCGCTTGCCATCACTGATGTCGCATCCCATGCCTTCGGTAGATCTTCTTTTGTAGAATCCTCCCTCATTCGCTAAGTGCCTCCGAGAACTTTCTATCAATGCGAGATGCCTCTAGGTTCCTCCCTACCAGGTCTGCATGCCCACGAGAATTTGTTATAGTCACCAGGTTCTCGTGGGTGTTTTACCTAAGCCATTTTGACACCTCCCTAGCCTTCGAGTGATGCTAGGGCACACCTTCGCCATTGACCTACAACATATCCAACTATCGAAGGACAACCAACAAGTAGCAAGGTAAATCATTCTATCTCTTTTATTTCATTTCAATATCTTTAGATTTGCATGCAATTTCATTTATCAATAGCTAGGGTTTTATTGATATCTGAGGGTCTCATGCAGTGGAGCCCTCATAGTTATTACTGACTCCCTGTTATTATTTTTATGTGTGTATATTTGGAGATTCATCAGCATTGGATAGTTGTTTAAGCTGGAGTGGCCCGACTCAATGGATATCTGAAGCCCACTCAACTATGTTGGGAGCAAGAATGAGTTTTATAGATACCACAAGCATTGTTAGCTAGGGTTTCAAAGAACCCTAGCATTATTGTATTTATTGTATCTGAATAAACTATGTAAAACCCCTATTTGGGGTCACATTTGATTGTACTTAGATCCCCTGAAAATAATAATATCAGATCTATTTCATTGTGTAATTTCTTGTGTTATTTAGTTTATTCATTTTTGGTTAGTTGTATCTGGTGTTTCATTTTTGTCTCTACATATATATATATATATATATATATATAAATATATATATATATATATATATATATATTAAATCACCCTAATATGGTGGTTTTAAACCACCCTCTTAGGGATTTTTAAAATAAATAATAAGACAACAATTTTAAACCGTCGTCTTTAATAATAATATGGCGATTTTAAACTATCATCTTAAGTTTTAATTATTTTTTAGAAAAATAAATACTAAGACAACAGTTTTAAACCGCCATCTTAGGTCCTAAGATTGTAGTTTTAAATCATTTTATTAGTACCTAAGATGTCGATTAAGACGACAATTTTAAACCGTCGTCTTAGGACCTAAGATGACAGTCCTCTAAGATAGTTTTTATCCATTGTCGTATGGGCATAGACTTTTATCACACCCTCAAATATGGTGGATGAATAACCGCCCTTAAAGGTCTTTAAGGGTGGTTAAAAAATTTCATTAAAGCATTTTTTTGGTGTAGTGGATTCAAACAATATCACACCTAGAAGCTATAGAACACGATATCATAGGGGATAAGAAATGAAGGGAAGGTTGAGATTAGGGTTCTTGTTTTAAGGTGATAGAATTTGGAAAGGGAGTTTCCAATTGAAGAATAGAGGTAAGACAAAAGGATCTAGATACAAATTTTATTATGAAATCTCATAGAACAAAATCACATCAAGTCAATATAGATTATGATATTATATTTATTGAAATAGCTTGAGGGATAGAAGGATGAAACATTCTTAAAAGCTAGACTACAAAGGTGAACAAGAGGGAATATCATGAACAAGGGACAAAAGGACATTGTGGATGGAAAAAGAGGTACAAGATTTTCTCCCTAATCCTATGGAAAATGAAATTGTGCCTGATAATTATAATACAAAACAACATTCTGTATGACAAGCTAGGACAAATCTATACCAAAAAATATGTTTTAGGAGGCTCCAAATTTGGGCAGTTTCAGGCTAGGAATAGACCTATGGCTACAAAATTCTAATGACAAGGTTAGAGAAGGAAAAAAAGAGATAATCACTTGAATTAAAATAACAAAATTATTGCAGACTGACATACCCTTTTAGGATTTCTTCTTTGTCTGTTGTTCCTTCCCCTTGGAGGATTTTGTCCTCTCTGGTTTTGTTGGTGGAATACTTGTCACTTTTTTTTCCTTCCTGTGAAAGGATTTAGTCCTTTTTAATTTTGTTGGCTGAAGGTCTCTTAGTTATGGTTACTCCTTTTGTTTCCTATGACGTTTTTCCTTACTGTTTTGCTGTTGTCAAAGGTGTTGGGGCATCTTTCAAATGTCCCCTTTTTATAAAAATTTTAACTTACCAAAAAAAATAACAAAATTCTTATATAGGAGAGAAAGCTAAAGAGGGGAAAGCTACAACCAGGAAGAGGAGTTTTTCCTTTCAATATGGCCAAGTGGACCTCCTCCAAGCAATATGCAACTTAGCACTAAAACCTTGAATCACCAAAATTTTAGAGTTTCTTTACCATAAAAGATTTATTAGGGGTGAGTGGTGTGATGGAAGAAAAGGATAAGTGAGAATAACTAAGTTTTTAGTTGTGTTATGTTATTTTTAAGATTTGAAGATATGAAAATTTGGTGAGTTTAAATGACTATTTATGATTTTAATTTGATTCTTTATAATTTTAAGTTGATTATCAATGAGTTATACTAATGATAAAAATTAATTTGGGTTTTGCAATTGGGTATCCTAGAGTCTTGGGAGAGGTGACTCGGGACACTAGGATAATTTATGGAGTGACTCACAATAATAAATAAGGATTTTGTGGATGTAGAGGGACCACTACACCTATCATAGATGCCAAGGGTAGCATGTGATTGAGCCATGATAACCACACTGATCGAGTGATGGTACCCTAGGCCATCCATATTCAGGCTACCAACAAGGGAGGATACTATCACACTAGAGGATGTATGGTAGATTTTGTGAGTGCCCATTTGAGGTAGGGAGGTCTATAGGACATAAAATCAAAGGGAGACTCTTTAGTAGCTATCTAAGGACCTAGGACATGAGGTGAGGAGTGAAGGGATCCACGTCAATGAGATGATCAATCAATATGAAGTCTTAGATCTCACATACCTATTGAGTATATTGGTGGCAGGGATATCATCTACCACATGAGTAGGAAACATTTACCATGGTCCATTGGAGGAGTGGTCTCAAAAATGCAAGACCACTAGATATAATTTTCATGGGAGCCACTAATCCTTACATGCTTCTACAAGACAATATACAATATCATGTACAAGGAGGATCATGGCTTCCCATGCAAGACACTACTACAATTTTGGTTCTAGAATCACCTAGTGATGAGATTGTCATAGAGACTATCAGTTATCCTTCAAGATGAAAAGAATCTAGTGATATATCTATGGTCCCATCACTTTGAGCATAGCTAGTGGGATTTTTTTGGATCCTTAGCATTAGCATAGAGGATGGTGGACAAGATTGGATCACAAAATATTATCTAGAGGTCATGATGTCAACACCCAGGATGGGTAGAGGATGGCATAGATTTGGCACATATTTTATAGATTCATTGGGTTATTATTGAATAGGATGAGCAAGAGTTACACTATTTTGATTAGGTATAGAGCCAGTTTGACCTAGTGCAACAATAACCACAAATGGGATACTTTTGGTATAGGTGGGTGGCAAGGGATCTAGTAGGAGTAGGGGTATGACCCAACCTTACTATTTTTTTGAGGATAGGGATAACCCTCCATTCATAAATCCAAGGGTGTTTAATTTAAGAGTGGCCCTTGGGTATAGGTATTAGTATCGATCGATATTGCTAATGAGGATATCTCTAGCGGTCCCTATTCAGAGGTGCTAAACTATGAGTGTTGGCATGTTATGGTGTATTGACAAGCATATTTTAGACTCCTAAAATGTATCATCACATGGAGACTCTTAAAAATACTCTTTTCTAACTCATGCCTTCCATATTAGGAAGTTTTAGGACTAATTTGGGTGTCTTACCTAGCAAAAGATACTTTTTCCCATGCAAAGCAAGGCCATATCAATTGAGACAATCTCAACATTAGGATCATCTTGGTGCAAGATAGTCACGCATGCGTAGAATAAAAAAATAAGATAGGTAGTGAGACTTCCTATCAGTGTGATGTCTAATTTTCCATCATCACATGATGGCCTATTTGCTGCTAGGCAGTTACCTCCCAGCAGTAAAATAGAAACCTATTGATAGATTGTAGGTAGCAATTGGCAACTAATCCACCTACCATTTCTGCCTACTTTCCCTTTCTACCTCAATTTTAAGGCTATAAAACCAAACCCTCCCTTGATACTTACGTTTGAAGAAACAAAGTGCTATAGAAATTTGACCTCACATCCTCGCTACCCGAACCAATGCCACTGTATGACTACGTGAGTTTCAACATCATCTCTACAAACCTCGTGTGATCAATATCACAACCATGGGATACTTGAACCTATGCATTTACCTTCAAATTTTTTAAATAATTTGTTGACAAAAATCACCTCTGGATCATCCCCAACGTCACCCTATATTAGTTTGATAAAGTTGCAGGTCCACAGTAGAGACCGTATCACCTGATATGATCCCGTAGGAAAGATCATCTTGACCAAATATGACCTTGATCAAGTGATTAGTTTCATGATTTTCCTTTCATTTACTTCAAATTTATACTTGCATGTTAATTTTAATAGCAGGTCTTTCATTTTGAGCATTTTTTTATAGTATTAGCATAGATATTTCATTTTTTATATATGCATTCACTTTATTCGGTTCTATATCTTGATAATTATGGTTTCAATATTGGTGGATTCCGTAGAGGCTATTGATTCTTCTATTTTTTCATTGTACACAAGTTACAAGATTCAAAACTGTGAACATTCTAGGATCCGATCCTCACTTAGTAGTCGTAAGAAAACCTGCTTCCAAAGACATTGTTATGGGTAAAAAAATCACTTAGATTGCACCAAGAAAGATTTTTGTAAAAATTGTATCATGGGTAAAATACCTATAGGGGATTATATGTAACATTCTTTAAAGAAATCAATGTAGTATTAATATAGCTAGATTCCATTGTTATTTGGTCTCTTTCTTTCGTTTGCTTTGCATCATGTTTTCCTTTCAACATTTTATTTACCTTCTTGTCTATTATGGTGCATGCATTTTCATACTTTAAAATGGAGATCACAGTGGGACCCCTAGTGGGTTCCCATTTGTCATTATCTATTGTTTTTATAACCCAAAATGATTGATTTTTGTTTTTTTTTTTTACTTTTGTAGATACACAATCACCACCATCTCACAACGAGATGACTCCTATTCTAAAACCTTCTCTAGAGAGATGGCCTTGAACCAAAGGCAAAAATATAGGGATATGAAAGGTCTACACCAAATGAAAGGATTTCAGGTTATGCTTTTACATCTTAGGATAGTCAAATTTCATGTTTTAAACAGGAAAACTAAGAAAAGCAACAAACAAAACATAGCATAATTACATGCATGCATTGTTATTTTAGTTTTCAATCTGTCATAACATGATTGTCTCGTACAGAGATAGCCTTGGATCTATGATTGTCTTGTAGTGAGATGATCCTATTGTCTTTACTATTTTCTCTCCTACATTGTTGATTGATGAAAAATTGAGCATTATTAAAGATAATAGATGAATTTTACTTTACAATATGCATTTTTAGAATCATCATGTACTTTCTATTTTGTTTTTGCAATAAAAGGAACTCACACATGCACATATCACATAAACACTAGTACGGTTGGCCTTCATCACCTGTACCTAATCAATACCAATGACATTGGATTTCATCTCCTTCCACTAGCTCACCCCCTAAACATCATAGTAGCACCCGCAAGTGCTTTCTTGGAATTCATTATCGAGGAATCCCCTAATTTTGGGTGCATATTGAAGTAGGTTAGGATTATATGTCCCTTAACCATAGGTCTTAATAATTTGTGGAACATAGATATCATTTATATCCAATCTCACTTGAGTGTGAAGCAAAATCTTGATTGGGCAAGTATCAAGATTTAGACCGTGCAACCCCTCTTTAAGAGGGTTATTTTTCTTCCTATAATGTTACCCATTGTCAATTTATCCTTATAAGAAGCCACTATTGTTGTTTTTGTCACATTTCTCGATATTGGATGTGTGCAAAATACCTTTTCATATAGTTATCTTCATCTCCTTTAGTATTTTAGAAGTAGAGGTTCCAAAAATAGAAATACACAAAATCAAACAAAAATAAATCAGAAAAATAAATAAAAATTAAAACAAAGAGTGCTTTCTTATGTGTTTATTTTATTTGTGTGCATATATTAAGAAAGTTCTTGAGAGCATTATCATGGGTCTTTACGCACCATTTGCCTAGCAGATGGTCATAATGCACAATCAGGCTCATTCATGAGCTTACGCTGCTGATCCATCACCTAGAGCCATGGATTATTTTTGGATTGATCCATAGGACCTCGTCATCTCTGAATGGTGATGTGATTATACTAGCTTAAACATAATTCATCACTCCACTAACCCTGACACACTGGGTTTCCACACTCACAACTCACCCACGAGTACTAAATATGATCAAGATATGGATTATCCTGGTCAGGATACCTTGCACACCTTTTATAGGGATAACTACAACCAAGCTAAAAAATCTATAAAATTCATACCACTCATCTGTATCCTAGCTTGACCTGTGATACCCCTTTATCAAGATTAGGGGTACACCCTACAACAAAATAGGGACATCTAAGCTACCCCAATTGATAATCCTTGGATGAGCTGTAAGTATGATTATTTGAACATATATGATTATCAAGGTAATCATAATGCTACCACATTGGCTCATCGGCCTAAGGATGATGATGTTCATCCCCCCACTACACCTTATGAAATGTGTAACATATAAAAAGCACACCATTGCACAAAAAATAGATCATTTTATTATATTGTAAAATGGATATTTTTATTATAATAAACCCCTTTTCAGGGGGATTTTATAATACAAATTCCCAAAGCGGGTGATCCACTTTTACACTAAAATGGTGTATTCGCTTCTTCTGTACCACAATCAATGTTGGATGGTGGGTTTGTGGTTGTGACCACCATGATGGATTTGTGAGCTCTCGAATATAGAACCTGCACACATGCAAAGAGACAAAGGTTTAGTAGCACCTGTCACAATGAATATGATAAGATGACTAATGCAAATTAAAAATATACAATAACTATTGTATACGTTAGTCATGATTTTAGCAGCATAACGTTAGCATTCCATCCCTCGTATTCTTCTTGGTCAAGTGATGGTGCCTTTATAGACCTTTGAGGATTTTGGAGGGAAGGATAGGTGGCAATCTAGGGCTACCAAGTGGTAGGGACTGAGCAACCACCTATCCTGGGTAGTTGTAGTGAGTCACGAAGAGTTTCTTACTTAATTAGGGAGATATGGCAAGTGGGTAGGTGGAAGTGGAGTGAGGTGTGATATGTGGCAAGTGGGTAGGTGGAAGTGGAGTGAGGTGTGATATGTGGCAAGTGGGTAGGTGGAAGTGGAGTGAGGTGTAAAGTGAGGTGTGAGATATGGAAAATGGGTAGGTGGAAGTGGAGTGATGTGTGTGAGATGTGGTAAGGTGAGGGGTAGTGGTGGCTAGGACACATGTCACATGGGGAGATAGGGTATCCTAGGGATATTTTTTAGATTTAATAAAATTTAGAAAATAGGATAATGTGCAGGATTTATACACCTAAGTTTAGACTTAGGTATATAATTTTACTATGCATGATTGTGGAGTGGGATACAAATGCCTAGATTTTGGTGTATATAGATGCCCCTTTCTGTACCATGTTGTAATACAGTGCAACAACAAGAGACACCTAATTTTATTGGATGCAGATAAATTTTTGTGGCCTTAGTGTAAAGATGGAGTGATCAATGAAAATATTTTATTTTGGCTTACCCCCTCAAGCAACGAATGGGTGAAATATGGAACAGATGGAACCCACAAGGCTTGATAGACTGGGTAAAGAAAGTGACGTGATGTGATGGATGCAAATGGTAAAAATTAAGATTAATTTTATCGCACCAAGTTCAGATTGGGCATGCATTGTCAAAACTTTGCTCTTGGTAGAATGATGAGTATTTTTTATACGGTAGATGGACCAAGCAATGTGGTGTGCATGTAATACTAGAATTTTTCGAGGTAATTTGTACACTTGATTGCAGTCACCGCATTCAAAATTGTACATTGGCATGGTGCATACCGATTTGAGAGATTTCCACTTTGTGCCCCATGGAGAGGGTTCTTGATAGCTTTGTGCAAAGTTTCTTGAATGCAGTTGCATTCCAAATTTGAGTTACCAAATTGATTTGATTTATGATAAAATGTGATGGATTGATGTGATGGATGTAGAGTTGATTTGATGTTTTTGTGAAGTTTTTTAACCTAATTTTATGATTTTTTTACAAGCTTCTTTATGGTGATCTACCCATCCTACCGGCTTGCATGGATAACCAATCACTACAACCACAAAGTGACTAGAGTAAATCATTATATAAAAGTTTGACTTGAGAATTTAGGTTCACTCGATTTGACAAGTTGAAATGAGGTGGGAGGATGCTTGAAGGGATGCTTTCATGATTTTTGACGACTTCTAAGGCTGATTTGTTGGTTTGTATTTTTTTTTATATGCATGTGATGAAATGAATGTATTGTGATGAATGCAATTGGTGGTGATGTATGCAAATGAATGAATGGTGTTGCCTTATTAATTGTTGTTCGATGAAGTTTTGGACCATTGTTTAGAAAACTTTATCTATATTACTTGATCAGGGATACTAACATTTGATGTTGATATATAGAATGGATTATGAAATATAATAATGATAATGGCATGGAATGTAAGCTCTTTTATGGTTTTATTTGCCTTAGGTGTAAAATAATCTAGAGTTGTTTTACAAAGACTCAAACATCCTAGTGATTTAAAAAAAACTCATTTATTTATCTCACAAATCCATATGATTCTAAAGTAGTCCTAGTGGTTTCAAATTTCTGTAGGACCAAATATGTGTGCAATGAATATTCATTTCTCTTTATGAGTAAGGGCAAACTAATACATTGGTAAGTTATGCCAACAAGCTAGCTCATCCATGAGTGTCCAAAGATCTGTACAAAAGAAGGTCACTAACATGATAGAATTGGCACCACATATAAGGATACCCCATTGCCAGGCATGTTTCATCCAACCCATTTTTGTTATGAGGATTGCCCCATGGTTTTCAAAACACTAAGAATTCTAAGGATTCTAGATCCTTTCCCTAATTTTATTGGATTTTTGAATTTTATTTGGTATTATGCTCATTTTGTATTGGAGCAAAGAAGATTTTTATTGCTTTCGGGGCTTGCTCGATTTTGGAGAAGAGCAAGGTTATTTTTATTGATTTTTGGTATACTTGCTCATTTTGAGGAAGAGCAAGGGATTTTTATTTTTGGGACTTACTCATTTTGCAGAAGAGCAAGGTGATTTTATTTTTGCTTTTTGGGTTACTTGCTCATTTTGAGGAGGAGATAGGAATTTTCTCTTTTTTTGGAAAGGTGAAGTGGGAGCTTGTCCTTTTATCAATTCTTTAGATTTCTATACCATGTGCATAATTGGATGAATAGGGAAAATCATTTCACTTTATGGCAATAGAACTCATGAGTTTGCCCTTCACAAACTTCATAATATTTTTATTTTTTATAATGTGTGTGGTCCAAGAGGAAACATGATTGACCAAGGATAACCTATGGCACCTAATGATTGTTTGATTTTTAATAGAGTTTGCTTAAGACACTAGGAGTGGTTGAGTGACTGAAAACACCTAGATTTTGGTTAGGAAATGATATGTTATGCAAGATGTGGTGGTGCTTTTTCTACAAGATTTTGAAAATTAAAATGTGTACATAAAATATCCAGTGATCATATAGTCATCATTGCCAATGATTATACAATATCTATCATATCTTATGCAGATCCCTTAATAATCAATAGATCGTAAGAAAAGTTATGAATTATTATGGCTGATGGATTGGTGACTAACGTTTGACTTAAGGTACCCCTAATTAAGGCAACAAGACATAGTGGGCTAGCAATTATCTAAATTAACCAAATGATATCTAATATGATGGACAATATGAACAAATGTAAATGACTCAAATGCATGTATGTGATGTAGGTGGGATGAATGAATGGATGCAATGAAATGCAATGAGTTTTTTCTTTTTTTCTTTTTTAAGCCATTTATATCTACATATTAATGATCCATACTAAGTATAGAATGCCCTTAGGTGTATGATATTTAATGGCTTTGGTTCCAATGTTCCCTCTAAATTTACAAGTTTGTACATTCTTGGACCCAACTTTTGGTTGATAATGTATGGACCTAACGAATTAGATGCAAATTTGTCTTTCAAGTGTGGAAATGCATTGGTATTCTATTGATTCTACTTAAGAATGAGATCTCCTACTTCAAATTCGTAAGGATGGAATTTTGCATTATAAGCACGTTTGATGCATTTTTTGATATACTCACAAATGTTCTAAGGCATTTATTTACCTTTAATCAAGAAGTGTGAGTTGGTCAAGATGTGTTTGTCTAGTTGTGTTCTCATCCATTAATTCTTCTAATGCAATGCGTAAAGAGGGGATCTCGTGCTCAAGAGGAATTATTTCTTCAGCTCCATAGACCAATGAAAGTTGAGTTACCCCTGTAGGCATTTGGATGTTTATGTGATAAGCCCATAATGCCAAGGGGATTTGTGTATGTCAATATCTATGGTTTTCTTTGACAAGTTTCTTGAGAATGGCTATCAAGATCTTATTAGTTACCTCTACTTGTCCATTTTATTGTGGATAAAAGGATTCAAGAAACTATGTTGGATATTATATGTGTTGTATAATTCTTGAAAATCCTTATTTTTGAAATACTTGTCATTATCAAAAATGATCTTCAAGGTTGGAGTATAAACTCCACAATTCGAGGTCCAATCGTAGTGGACATTGGGATTGACTCAACCCACTTAGTGAAGTATTTTGTGGTAGTTAAGATGATTTGTGTTGTCCTGAAGAAGCAGGTGAAATTTTACCAATCAAATATAGACCCCATTGTGAAAAGAGCCAAAGGATTTGAATGGTCTGTAATGCTTGTGATGGTACGTGGGTCAAATTTGCATGTTGTTGACACTTTTGACATTTCTTCACATATTAGCAACAATCATTTTCCATGGTGGGCCAATAATAAACCTTTTGTAAAATATGCTTTGCAATGGCCATTCCACTAAAGTGGCCACCACAAGTACCATCATAGGCTTCGGATATGGCTCTTTGTGCCTCTACAATATCTAGACATCAAAGTAATATTTCATCATAGCCATATTTATACAACACGTCCTATAAGAGAGTGTAATGAGCTACTTTTTGTTTGATCATTCTCTTTACAATTTGTGTCAAATATGATGGGAGGGTCCCAAAATTTAGAAAGTCCTTTATTTGACTAAGGTAAGACTCATATGACTCTGCGTGAATGAAACAAACAATATTTTCAACTTCAGATTCTGCTTGTGATATTGCGTATTTGGACATTATTGTGATGATGAGTGGTTGTAATTCTCCATTCTAGTTATTTGGAATCAATGATCCTAGAGAAGCCATTGCATTTGTAAATCTATTAGTTGAACGTGGTAAGTTGTCAATGTTGTACCAACCAAATTTTGCTAGCAATTTTATTACTATTTCATGATATTGTTTCAATATTTGTTCTCTACATTGACAAGTTCGTTTCACTTAGAAAATGACAAGTTGGGAATTGCCAAAAATGCTTATGTGTTTAATGCCCATAGCTAATGTTGATTGAAGTCCCAAGATTAAGGCTTCATACTCTACGTTGTTTTTTGTGCATGGAAATTCAAGTTTGAATGATAAATGAATTGGCATTCCTTTAGGTGTATAAAACATGACTCCAACACCTTGTCCTTTTTTGCACTTTGACCTATTAAAAAATAGAGTGATGTCAACATCGTCCTTAAGAGGGACTAGTTATTCTTGTTTAGTGAAAAAAAGATCGAATCATATGGAAGCTCGATAAAAAGGGGTTGATAATTTGGAAGTGGAGATTTTGTGAATTGATCAGCTATTACCTGATCCTTGATGGATTTTTGGCTAATGAATTCGAGATAAAATTTTGTTAAGAGCATTATACATTTTATGGTATGGGTGTTATTGTATGTGCAAGTCCTCATATAACGCAAAGGATTTTTTCTAGCTATAACATAGGTAGTGTTACTTAGCATATAGTGTTTGAGTTTCTTAGTGGTAAAAACCACTGATAAGCACAACTTCTCAACATAAGCATATTTTATCTCATAATTCACCAAAGTTTGACTAATGTAATAGATTGCTTGCTCTTTTTTATTTTCATTCTTTTGCACAAGCATTGTCCCTAATGCATCTGTGGAAAAATATAAAGATGAAAAGTACTCCTGAACGAGGTGGTGTTAGAACTGGTAGTGAAACTAGATATTTCTTTATGTCATAAAAAGCCTCTTGACATTCATTTTTCTAGGAAAAGGTAACCCCCTTTTGCAATAGGCAATTGAATGGCCTGCACTTTTCTAAGAATTATGCAATGAATCGATGAATGAATTGAATATTTCCTTAAAAACTATGCAACTCTTTGAGATTTGTTGGAGGGGGCATTTCGATAATGGCCTTGACCTTATAAGGGTCCACTTCAATGCCTCACTTGGAGACAATGAATCCTAGAAGTTTACCTGATGTGACTTTGAATACACACTTCTTAGGATTTAATCTCACCTTGTGTTCAAGTAACTGATCAAAGACCTTTTCTAGTACATCAATGTGCTCAAGACGTGTTTTGGATTTGGCTATTAAATCATCCACATTGTCCTCAATGATTTTATGCATATAATCATGGAAGATATATGTCATGGCACATTGGTAATTAACCCCTATATTTTTTATACCGAATGGCATCACCTTGTAACATAAAGTACCCCAAGGTGTGGTGAATGTTGTTTTGTGTTCGTCATCAGGATTGATTCAAATTTTATTGTATCCTGCAAAATCATCCATTAGGGATATTATTTTATGGCTGATGCAAGATTCTACTAGTTGATTGATGTTTGGTAATGGAAAATCATCCTTGGGACATGCTTTGTTTAGGTCTCAAAAATTTGTGCATACGCGTATCCCCCCATTTGATTTGCAAATGGGTACCATGTTTGAGAGCCATTCGGGATAATCAATGGGATAAGTTTCCTTAATTTTTGCTTGAACAAATTTTCTTTGGGAGCTAAGGTGAGGTTATGGACCACCAAGTTGGGGTCAAGGCCAAGCATATATTTGTATGACCATAGAAAATATATTTCTTCCTTGTCAATACATCTAGGAGGTGCTCTTTCTCTTATGTAGATAGGTCTTTTACTATTTTAACAACTTGGGGATTATCTACGTCTCCACTTATGTTCACGTTAATTACTTCTTCAATGAGCATGTGTGAATATTCTTATAACTAATGTGAAGTAGGAATGAGGTGAATTTCATCCTCCACATTTTCAAAGACTCAGGCGGGGCTTATTCTACTTTGGTTTGAAAAATAGAAGTGGGCAAAGGTGAATATTGTTGAGTAATATAAGCATTGGAAGCTCTTAGGACCATATGAACTCTACTATGGAAGGTGGGGATGAAATCTTGTCCATGTTGATAAGGCTAGCATCGATCAAAATAAGATTCAAAAAATCATATGGATTGCAGAGTGGGACAAACAAGTCAATAAAAATTATGTTAACTTGGTGGAAGTTGTGTGGCTATGATTTGAAAGGTGAGCTCTCTCGTGCACTATTTCTAGGAGGTAACTAACCTATGGTGGATGGCTTATGAAAATAATTTTGTGAATGCAACCAAGGTGGTGGTGGTGGATATACAGGTTTTTCAGGTCACCCTCATGGAAGGTGCAATCGAAAGAAGGGCAGATGGATAGGAAACATTTTAATGTAATTATCTTCTCTCTCAATGGGTTCTATAGGGGCCACATCTTCTTCGAGACCATCAAAAATGGAATTGATCCTATTCATGTTTGGTCCCATTTTCAAAAAATCCTCAAAATCATCATCGAATATATAATTGATCATAACCAAATGTGGTCTCATTTCCAGAAAAGTCTTATGTAAATGAGGTGCAAACTCAAGGTCTAAAGACTCGTCTTCACTATCATCATTATCTTCGCTCTCTTCATCTTCCTCTTTAGAATCTAGGGTGAGTTCCTTAATTGCACGCTCAAAGAAAGAATTTGAAGATGATGGTTTGTATCCTAGGCCAGAGCGATCATGTGCTTCTCGATAGTGGGGCTCAATGATGTCATGCAGACCCTGATCATGTCATCCAAGACCAAATCCCTACCAGTTAACCTGATGAAAATATCACATGGGGAAATCTAGGTTGGAAAAATATTCTAGGTTAGCATAAATTTCTTGCATGAGTTCTTCATTAGGAGAAGGTAGATCGGATGAAGAATCCACTCCTCCATATACAAAATTAATCATGTTTGGCCATAAACCCATTCTATACACTACACTACACCTATGGCCAAAGATGGATCGAGTGGGTGATTGTAATCTCTAACAGACTAAATAGGTGGTGTAATTATGACACTCTCAAATATGTACTCCCCAATGCTTGGATTGGTGATATGGACTACAACTTGAATTGGCTCAGATGTGGATGAATCAGGTGTAGAGATTGAGACTTAAATTGTTGCTTATGGCTCAAATGGAGGAGATGGCATGTGTTGTAATGGTTCCTCTCGAATAGGTGGCCCTATCTACGATATAATGGGTGGTGGGGTTTGATATGGATTTGGTTGAATGGAGTGGCTAGTAGGTGGTGGATTAGGTTAATATGAAAATATGAAGGGTTTTTGCAAGATGGGAGGCATATTTGATGAAGATTATGGTTGATTTATAGGATTATTAGATCCAATGAAAAAATGGTATGAAATGGATGAAGGACCTTGGCTTGGGTTGATGTCTTGAGATGCAAAGGCATGATCAACTACTGGAAAATATTCTGGGATGGGTGATTTGGATGAAGTATCATGTTTCAGATCATTTATGATTATTAGTGGCTGGATCGATAAATGAGTGGATGGTAGGGATGGCTCATATATATTTGAAATTAAGTTGCAATACTTGAATGGTTCGGTGTTAGCTAGAATGCAATGGATATTTTTCTCATGCACATATTTCAAGCATTGATGCAATATTGAGGGAACACACTTTATTTCCCTAATCCAGGAACATCCCAAAAGTAGGTTGTACTACATGGATCTTTCCAAGATATGGAAGTGTATGGATTTTTTTCACCTCATTGTCATGGGTAGGACTACATTTCCTACAGTGGAGCACAAAGCATCATTGAATACTTACAAGGTGAAGGTAGATGTGGTGATGTGAGATGGTGGCAGTTTGAGATATTGGATGGCTTTAGTGGAAATGATATTGATAGAGGAGTTAGTATCAATGAGTACCCATTTGAAGGATTTTTGATCAATGTGAGCTACAATATGCAATAGAGGATCGGGTAAACTCCTATAATATGTTTTTTCCTTAAAATTATAGAATGTGATTGAAGGTTCCATACAATTTTGAATGCTTCCCAAAAAATTGTTAAAGGCATTGGTATATTGCATCTGAATTTTTATAAATTTTAAGATCTCCATTAATCCTCCCAATATGGGGAGATTGTTGTATAAGATCATATATGGATAACTTGGCTGAGGTCATCCTTAAGCTTTGTGTCAACCGACTACTCAATGTGATGATGGGACTTGGTGGTTAGCTTGGAATATGAATGGGTGTAGCTAGAATGGTGGGGTTCAGTTGTATGGGCATATTTGTTTTTTGTGCTACATGAGCTGGTACTACTTGGGTTGATTCATTTTCTTGCATATGATTTTCTCTTCTTTGCCCTCGAGTGATTATGTGAATAGCTTCCACAAAATATTGGTATACTTGCAACACATGATTGACTTGGTTGAGGGGAACTGTAGAAGTTGATGCACCGTTGTTTATTGAATTATCTCATGATGAGGTAATGGTGTTTGATATATACCAAGGTTTTGATTTTGTTGGGATAGAGGGTTATCAATCTTTATTTTTTCATTTTCAAGTAGATCTTGCACAATGTTCTTAACTACATAACAACATTAAATATCATGACCCTTCTACCGATGATAGGTGTAGTACAAATGTTCCTTGTAGCTCTTAGTTTTTGGATTTTTTGGATCTTCAGGCTTTATTTTTGGCAATGTAGTAGCCTCAGCATCATACAACTTTTGGAAGAGAGATGAATATGGTTTGGGCAATGGGGTTTAATTGCGGGGTGGTTGATTGTATTGATGTTGATGCTAATCTATAGGTTGAGCTTGATTATGCACTTGTTGAGGGGGTGGAATCAATTGATAAATATATTGTTACAGTTGTTTTTTTTTGGATTGTTTTACTTGCACTTGAGCTTGTTGCAATTGCTACGGATGTTGGCTCAAGACTACTTGATTAACTTGAATAGCCTTGTACTAACCATGGTTATCCCCCTTTTGAACTTTGTTTTGCCATTCTTTCTTTCTTATTTTTATCTCACCCTCTTAGATTTTTATTTCCTCTATCACTCTAGCTTGGGCAAGTGCTTCCTCGAATGTTCTATATTATTGCAATTGTAGTAATAAGGAGATTTGTTTGGAATAACTCCTTGTGAAAATTTGGGTCAATTTCACCATGGAGAGGGAGAATGGTAATTTGGTAATGATTACCCTCTAGCACTTTCCAAAGTCATAACCGACTCATCTTCAAATTGGAATAAGTTGAACAAGTCGGTCAATGTTATTTTCTTTCTGATATTTAAAGAGAAACATTCCAATAATTGGTCCGCTAATTGATCAAAATATAAATACTTTGGTATAGAAGATGATTATACCAATCTAGGTAATCCCCTCCAAAATTTTGAGGAAATATGTAGAGCATTAGAGCATCATTCTCTTGGATTCTAAAACATGCATTGATAAATCCACTCACATGCTCCTGAGGGTCCTCATCCCCCTTGAATTTATCAAACTTCAGTAATTAAAAATCTATTGAGTAAGGCATTGATGGTACCGAAGAATGAATGGATTATTGATTAGCTATCTTAAAGTGGGTTTTTGATTTTGCATACCTGGCGTTTGCATGGCCAGGCTATCAATTTGACTCTGCAAAAACTAAAACTTAGGATGTTCTAGCAAAGGGTTAAAACCTTGATTTGTTTGTTGCTTTTGAAAATGATCTGCATTATTAATTAGGATTTGATAATGATGGATGTTAGTGTGAAATGGATTATGGAATGATTTTTTCTGATGAATTTGATGATGATGAGGATATCATGATATGATGGTATGCTACCTTGAGGAATTTCTATACATATGATGAAGTGAATGGGTGGGTGTGGTTGTGGTTAGTGGCCACAACACCCAAGATGCATCTTGAGTGAAGAAGGTATGTGGATGGTTGATTATGATCTACCCCCTACTATTGTTGTTGTGGATCAGGATTAATGCTTTAGTTAGCATTATCTATAAACAATTATTGCAAAAATAGAAATACTTATTGTATGGCAATCGCAGATGAATATGGTATGACCATACAAGGGGTAGATGATTGGGTTGGTTGGGTGGCAACTATGTGGGTGGATGTAGGTAGAGGGTAGGTAGCAAAATGCATTTCCATTCAATGAGGTATGGTATGATGCATAGGATCTATGGATGCAGTGGATGGAATGGATGCAAGGATCTATTTATGAAGTGGGGACACCTCTATATGACCCAACATTTAATTTTCAAGATATAGTATGAGCTACACTGACTTGCCCTGTCATTGAAGTTATGGGGGCTTGAGAAGACTAAGAAGAAAATTCCATGGATGAAGGTGGTTGGTTGTGGACTTGGGCTAGCTTTCTGGTTTGACTATGGGTTGAAACCATAAGCTAAGGGTGGGATGATGTGTAAAATGTGCAACTATGTGTGTGAAGGTGTGATGAAGATGCAAAGTAGATAGCAAACAAAGCAAACAGACAAACAAATTTATTTCTAATTTTTTACAAAGTTTTGTTTTTTATTTGACTTTTTTTTGAAGTTTTGGATTTTTTTTGTGTTGTTGCCTATGCAGGTCTAAGGTTTTCACCTATATGCTCTCACACACTAACTTAGTGATGAAATCCAAGTTGTGAATCCCACCATGGCTTGGTAATGAAATTTTAAACCCAATGAGGGATTCCAGGTCCTACCAGTCCTATCCAGTTCACCTTGATCAACAATATACCTCCCCAAAGAGAGATACCTACTCTATTCCTCGGTTAATATGGTTCTTGGACTGGCCTTGGCCAAAAAATAGGGTCTTGATTGGGGGTTGGTGATGAAATCCAACCTTAACAATGTTTATTGTGAAATGTGCAAGTGTGTGTGGTTTTGTTTTTGTTTTATTATGTTTTTTGTAAAGCAAAATGCAAGATTAACTTTACAATGAAACGTAGGATGCAATTCTAATTTTGATGCCTAAAAATGTAATCAAAATGACACCAAACACAAAAAATTTCACAAAAACAGCAGAAAGTGTAGGAAAATTTTCTTATTATGTGTTTTTCTTGTGGATAACAAACAATTTTGCTGAATTTTTTATTATTTGGTTTTGTGTGTGTTTACGTTTTAATGCTTATGTAGAATGCAAAATGAAATCTAAGGAATAAAAATACGATGGAAAACAAATATTATGCCTAAAATTATCTTAAGATGAAAATGCAATGGATTTGAAGTGGTCGTTGTTCAATTTTTATGTTTTTGTTGTTTTGTATGCATTTTTTTATCAAACAAATTTGAGAATAAATATAAAAAAACTTTGTTTTTGTTTTTTTTACATGAACAATAAAAAGGTTTTTTTTTTAATTAAATAAAAATTAAAAGTTTTTTTTTAGTTTTTTATTTCTTTTTTTAAGGTTTTTGTGTTTTTTTTAAGGTTTTTGTGTTTTTTTTAAGGATAGCAAGGGGGCTTCTTTTTATTTATTTATTTATATATTTTTTAATTTTTTTAAATGTTTTTTTAGGGGGGGAAGTTGTAGGTCTGACATAGGCCTATCAAGTTCAGGCCTGACGTAGGCCTGTCAGGCTTGTGTGATAGCCCCCCAGTGCACTACCCACGTGGAGCACAAGGACACGTGGGTTGTGACCCACACTGGGTAGCGCAGGGATTGTGGCCCATGTAGGGTAGTGTGGGGCTTGTGGTCCATATTAGGAATGTACGATCTATGGCTTACACTAGGTATGTATGGAGTATGTGGCCTGCATAGGTTATGTGAGGGCTGCAACCTACACAGGATAGTGTGAGCCATGTAGCCCATGCTAGGAATGTGTGGGTTACAGTCCACATAGTATGTTAGGGACCTATGGCCCATGCTGGGTAGTGCAAGACTTGTGGCCTATGCTAGGTATGCGTGGGTTGCGACATGCACTGGGTAACACTGGGCATGTGGCCTGTGCTGGGTTTTGAGAATTTTTTAATGAAAATGATACTTAAACCCTTTTTTTTTTTTTAACAGAGAACATGAAAGCAATAGAAAAAGGGCTAAATTATTATTTTTTAATTAAGAAATGAAACATAAAAATAGATTGTAAAAAATAATAATAATTTTTTAATAAAAGAAGTAGTGTTAATGACACCTACCTGATCAGCAAAGTTGTTTTTATTTGTGGACATTAATCCCAGCAATCATAGAAAATAAAAATTAGTGTGGGAAAGAACCGTGATCACCAAATTGTAACATAGAAAAAGCACACCATTGCACTAAAAATGAATCATTTTATTATATCATAAAATGGATATTTTTATTACAATAAACCCCTTTGCAAGGGGATTTTACAATACAAATTCCCGAAGGGGGTGATCCCCTTTTACAATAAAATATGGTGTATTCACTTCTTCTATGCCACAATCAATGTTGGATGGTGGGTTTGTGGTTGTGACCACCGTGATGGATTTGTGAGCTCTCGAATCTAGAACCTGCACACATGCAAAGAGATAAAGATTTAGTAGCACCTGTCATCATGAATATGATAATATTACTAATGCAAATTGAAAATAGATAATGACTATTGCATACATGAGTCACGAGTTTAGTAACATAACGCTAGCATTCCCTCCCTCCTCTTATTCTTGGTCAAGTGATGGTGTCTTTATATACCTTTGAATATTTTGGAGAGAATCATAGGTGGCAAGCCAAGGATACCAAGTGGTAGGGACTATATAGCCACCTATCCTAGGTAGTTGTAGTGAGTCACCAAGAGTGTATCACTTAACTTGGGATATGTGGCAAGTGGATAGGTGCAAGTGGAGTGAAGTATGGAGTGAGGTGTGAGATGTGGAAACTGGGTAGGTGGAAGTGAAGTGAGGTGTGGAGTGAGGTGTGAGATGTGACAAGTGGGTAGGTGGAAGTGGATTGATGTGTATGAGATGTTGCAAGGTGAAGGGTAGTGGTGGCTAGGGCACATGTCACATGGGGAGATAGGGTATCCTAGGCATATTTTCCAGATTTAACAAAATATGTAAAATAGGATAATGTGCAAGAATTTATACACCTAATTTTAGACTTAGGTATATAATTTTATTATACAGGATTGTGGAGCGGGATGTAAATACTTATATTTTGGTGTCTACAACATGTGGTATGGTCAAGGATGGTGCACTTTTGCACCTCTTGATTATACAGAACCTATCTTCTTATAGTAGTACCAAGTTAATGCGGCCTATTGTGACCCTAGAATACAAGTCATAAATCTCTCTAGGCCCAAAGAACAAAGGATACATATTCACACCACTCACACAAGTGTGAATAGGCCACACACCACTGAACTAGCAAATTGAAATCAAGTACCCAATACAACCTTGGATACTCAATTACAATAGGTGATACATCCGAGGTTGCCCACACCTACACAACAATTGCAACTAGTCCAACATCACCTAGGGTGCCAAGCACAATGATACAACCTTCCACCACATCCAAACTAGAATATTCCACCTCACCCACACCTAAATCCAAATCATCATAAACATCCTAGACCACCATCAATCCATCTTCATCAACCCCATTCACCATAAGGCTATCAATTTTACCCCTATCAATAGGATAATTAAGCCTATGAGGAACAACAACTTGAGTATCAAGAACCATTTGATATGTATCCTATGGCAACCTATGGTGATATACCTATTGGTACCACTCACCCACCACATCATCCATAGCAAAACCTTGAAATAAATCAAGGCCAAATATGAGCAGATGATATTATCTCACCAGAGGCCTATAAATGGTTGATAGAGTGCCTCAACATATTATAAAAGCAAACCTCAAGTTTGGGTTACTAGAAACCTACCCTACGATAGCTTACAAATTAGCCTCTACACCCATTGATTCCATCATTGCCCTATCCTGAGCACTTTGATATGCTAGAGTTAGACAAGTTCAAGGGCGATGAAGATGCATAATAACATATGACGAGCTTCATAAACACATGATTCTATCTTCAGTATAGCAGCCCCCTCATACTACAAATATTCCTTATAACACTTTTTGGGGGTGCTTTGGAGTGGTATAACCATTTGCCATGACATAGTATCTTAAACTTTAAATAATTGGTAGATGCCTTTCTAGAAGATTTTGCATTAAGCATCAAGAAAAAGACCACCATGACTAATTTATGTAATCTTTGTTAGTTCAAGGATGAACTAGTCATGGACTATGGAAATAGATGGAGAGAAGTAATAACAAAACTATTATTCACTCTACCCATCATAGAGCTCACTCAAATTTTCACTCACCAAAAAATCTCATTACTATTGTAAATTTAGAAGTATAGGACCTTCGAGGAAGCCTTGAACCAAAAAAAGGTAATAGAGGAAGGATAGATTAAAATCTAAAAAAATGAGTGGCCTAATAAAAATGCAAAAGGTGGCCAAACTCAACCTAAGGTAGGTCTAGTAAACCAGGTTGGCTTAAGTGCCCCTAGATCCTCAAATCAGGCTCTAGCACCACCACCTAACTATCAGGCCCAACCTCCACCAACACAGTACAATACTCAAGAGATCAATCCACTGCAAAAACAATAAATCTAAACTCAAACTCATTGACCACCTCACCAATATGCCATTGTCAAAGTATTTGGCATCAACCTTTAATCGCTTATGTGAGGTGCAAGTAATTACTCTCCCTAAGATCTAACCATTGGATATGAATCATCCTAAATCTAAATCTTATAGGGAGGATCAATATTGCAACTATCATCAACAGAAGGGGCATGACATTTAGTCATGTTATGCATTTAAGAATATCGTGCAATATATGATCAAGAGGCAAGATATTTAGATCAATAATACTCTTACTTCCAACAACCAAAACATGGGTGTCTTCCAATACCCCTTACCAAAATGTGGAGCAAACATGATACCTGTTGTAAAAATGGAGTAACCTAAGTAGGTTAATCAAGTGCATACCATCCCACCTAACTAAAGTTTCATGGGAATGATTAATATAGTGATGAGAAATAGATGGTATCCAATGTAACCCACATAACCTATGGATTTTGCTCATGTCCCATCAATATCATAGGTATCACTGGTCTAAAATATGATCATGCCTACTCCACCTCACCCAGCGCTCATACTAAGAAATAAAATTACTCAAAGTCTAAAGATATCATTGGTGAGGCTCTCCATATATGAGTTGATTCAACAATTGAAGCCACATTGAGAGGCTTTGATGGAGATCTTAAGATCTATTGAATTGTAGAAACAAGACCCAAATTCTTTCATCAATTTTGTGGGGCATGTTAAAACATGTTAAGATCATGTAATTATATTTTAGGGTAGTTTTGAGTGGTGTTTTAACCCGATTGTGAAAACACACTCTCCTGTAGGATCCGAGTCCTAAATCCTCTGCTTGCAAAGAAAAATGATTTCTCCAAGGTTCTTATTATGTTGATTATTAATTATCAAGAATGCTGCCTAAAATGAAATGCTAAGAACACCTTAGGGTTTGCAAGTGGATGTTAACAAGGGGCACTGTGGTTTATTAATTTTGAACTTTCAATGGACTCAAAATGAATAAAATCTGCTTTAACCTTTAATTCTGATGGATTTTCAGTGATTTATTCAAACACGATAATTAAACTGCTGAAAAATAAAATATGGGTTTGAAAAGCAAAGACAAAAATAAACAAAAGTAACAATAAAAATAGATTACAGTCAGAAAGCTGTAATTAATCAGATGAAACCGAAGATAATGAGGCTTTCTACATGCAACCTAACCTAATGAACCTGCACATCCACACAATCCAAATAGGCCAGGTGCGAGTCTCAAGGGTTTCTGTGGTAATTCCAGAAAATAGGCATTCGCATGAAGCAACCAAGAGATCTTGCATTAACTTCACCTAAAAACCTAAGAAATCTGGAAGGGAAATATAAACATTAAATCATGCATGCAAAAGTTACTCCTTCTTTCTCATCCAATAAGATGCCAACTCTCTGTATTTGTATTTAAATGATATCTCAATTACATTCAAAAATGTTTCGGGTGTGAAAGAAAATCCCAGAATAAAAAGAAGGAAATTGCCCAAGTACGGGCCCAGAATAGCACAAAGCCTTCGTCTCCGCAACTCCGTATTCGGCAATTTCCAACCCTTTCTTCGATTTGCAATTACGGCTTTATAGCAATGTTATGGCTCTTCGATTTCCTCTGTCGCTTCATTTCCTCTTCCTGTGGGCGACCCTTCAAATTCTTGCTTTTTCCCGCTTTGATTCACGCTCAAATTTGGAAAGTTCCCGAAATTCGCTCTGCATGTAACGCCCCTGCAAGTCTGACACCTGCACGCCACGTGTCACGCACTTTCTGCGCCTGCCGTACCGCTTTTCTGTTACAGAACCCGACAAAACCGCAAGTCTGCCCGTTCATCTTCCCGGCCGCGAAATCGCGACGTTTTTCTCTGCCGTACGCGTCCAACGGCTTTACGTCGCGATATCGCGACCATTCTGGCCTCGAGCCTCCTTGGCAACTTTATGTCGCGATATCGCGACCATTATCATCCTCTCGCCTTCCTTCGACAAACCGTCGCGATATCGCTACCGTTCTTATCTTCCGTACGCCTTGGCAAAACTTGTCGCGATATCGCGACACCTTTCCCTCTCGGACCTTCATGCAGCTTTCTGTCGTGAAATCGTGACCATTTTCTCCGTCCGTACTGTTTGCCAAAATGCGTCGTGAAATCGCGACACTTTTCATCATCCGTACGCTTCGCAAAACTGCCCAAACCCCTTTTCCCTTCGGACCTTCATACCCAAAACGGCGGAAATCGCGACGCTTTTCCCTTTCGGACCTTCATGCAGCTTCCTGTCGCGAAATCGCGACCATTTTTCTTCGCTACCCTTCAAAACACGTCGCCAAATCGCGACCATTTTCCGTATCTCATTCAAAACCCGTCGCGAAATCGCGACCATTTTTCCGTCCGTACACCTTTGCTGCAATCGGTCGCGAAATCGCGACGTCTTTCCTGTCGCGATATCGCGACGTTTTTCCGCTTCCGTACACCTTTCCAAAACACGTCGCGAAATCGCGACACTTTTCATCATCCGTACGCTTCGGCAAAACACGTCGCGATTTCGCGACACCTTTTCTTTTCTCCTCACCGACACGTCGCGATTTCGCGACACCTTTTTCTTCCTTGTCACCGACACGTCGCGATTTCGCGACACCTTTTTCCTCCTGGTCACCGACACGTCGCGATTTCGCGACACCTTTTTCTTCCTTGTCACCGACACGTCGCGATTTCGCGACACCTTTTTCTTCCTTGTCACCGACACGTCGCGATTTCGCGAACCTTTTTCTTCCTTGTCAACGCACGTCCGATTTTGCGACACCTTTTCTGTTTTGTTGCCGCTGACCGCGATTTTCCGACATGTCGCGATTTCGCGACAATTCTCCGATTTCGGTCGCGATTTCGCGACATGTCGCGATTTCGCTACCTGTCGCGATTTCGCGACCCCTTTCTACACTTGTGCATTTTCTCTTTTTTTTCAATTCTGGCATCTGGGTCACTGAGATCCTTCCCTGTGAGCCTGCAAAAAGGTGGGTCCCCAATTTTGGGGTGTGTTGTGGATCAACCACAACAAATGGCGACTCTGCTGTCAAATGCTCTTGAGCATTTTAGTAAGAACCCAACCTGAAACATATCACAAACTCGTAAATACCTGTTAGCACATGAGAAAAATAACAAATGCCCAAAGATCAAAAGCACATGAATCATCAGAATCATCAAGTATTAGCTCAGTGTGTGCAATGTGTTTTCATTCCCTATCGTTTGAAATTGATCAACATTCCATTATCAGTTTTGCATGAATGCATATATGGGATGGTGAATGATTTGTGGTCCTAAATGAATGAGCTAGAAGATTTTGCTTTTCCTAGTAAGCATGATCATTCTTCTACTATTATGTACAAGCATTCAAGATTGCCAAACCCTCTTAGGACCCACAAGTTCATTTCCTTATTGTATCCCAAAGTTGGTTATGAGTCCCTACTATTTAGAACCCATGTGTAAGTGAATGTGAAATCAGAACTTTGGGGAATCAGACTCCCAACCAACCGAGATGAGAGTTTAACCCTATCCTTACTATTCTGATTTGGAGTTTATTACCTCACTTTAAGCAAAATAATTAAACCAATTATGGAAGAAATGGTCATGCTAGTCTAACCCTCTAGACAATCAGTGGTCTTGTTTTTAGGCAAGACATGATGCCATGCATGGGCATATCTAACCCCACAATCCAGAACATATCTTCATTTCCTTGGACCTTGGGGATGACTACCCATCCCTTGCAGAGGACAAGTAGTACGATCCTTACAATCCAAAATAAAGATGAGATGGGAAAAATTTATTTATTATTATTTTTTTATTTCTTGGACCTTGGGGATGACTACCCATCCTGGTTAGGGACAAGTAGTACGATCCTTACAATCCAAACCTTAGATATAAATCATTAATTCTATTGCTTAAACCTTGGGGATGACTACCCATCCTTTGCGAGAGGACAAATAGTACGATCCTTACAATCCAAGACTTACTATGAAATGAGACATAAGAGCTTTGGGGAATCGGATTCTCAACCAACCAAGATGAGAATTTATGCCCTATCCTTACTACTCCATGTGGGTCAAATCAAAGCTTTGGGGAATTGGATCCTCAACCTAAGTTTGATGAGGATTTAACCCTATCCTTACTACTATGATTTTAAGCTTTAAGCTTTATGGAAGTGGTTAAAACCACTGTTTTAAGGATCATGTTGCATAATAGGATAGACATGAAAACCACTTTCGCTCAACCTTTTCTTCCAAGCTAGGTTTTGATCATTTTACTCAAGATCTTTTTTAATTTATGATACGTGCTTAGTTCTAGATATCTCAAGACTCAGTTTCCAACCTTAGGAGCTACTTACATATATGTTATAACACAACCCTAAGAGGATTTGACATACTTTCATGGCTTGTACATAAGATGCATATGCAACTAAAATGAAATGTATGTGAGGTGAGATGGAATATGAATGCATTACTTCTTGAATTGTGAATGAAATGATTTATCATGCAAAACTGATTCTTTCATATATCACAAAGTCAAACAATATAACTTAAAAAGTTTTGTGCAACTTGTGGAGCTTTTACAAGACCATTCCAATATTTCATATTCTCCTAATCCTTAAGCATAAGTAGACATCTCAATTTTCTATTATTATATATATATATATATATATATATATATATATATATATATATATATATATATATATATTTTTAAATTAACACACATGTCAATTGAAATCAAATCCATAATCAAAATCCTAACTAAACTAACAATCCTAAAAAAAAATAAAAACAAAATCTGAAAATCCTTCACCAACACCAACAGAATAATATCAAAGTCTCACAACCTAAGGGCTAAAATAATGCTTTAGAATCTGCCCATTAACCGGCAGCATGAAATCTTTCCCTTCTAAGGTTTTTAGCTTGAAGGTGTTCTTCCCAAGTATTTCTGAAATCTGATATGGGCCTAACCGAAGACAATCAAACTTTTGATGGTTTCCTTTTTCCTCATGTCTTTTGTCCCATAGTAACACCAAACCATCTCTTGATGACTTCCTGGTGTTTGTTCATGTGATTCATGGCTTCTTCTCTCTTTTCATCCAGGTGCAATAACCGGCTCAATCTAGCTTCAACTTGATCATCTGTCCCCATGTACTCTTGTATGAAATGTAAGGTCTGCAGCTCCAAATTTGCTGGAAATATCGGGTCTTGCCCATAGACCAAATGATAAGGAGTATTTCCTATAGCTTCTTTCACTCTGGTCCTATCTGCCCACAGGGCAAACTTTAATTGACTATGCCAGTCCCGAGGATTCTTTTCCAGCAACTTCTTAATAGTATTCAACAAATTCTTATTTGAAGATTCGGCCAACCCATTTCCTTGAGGATAGTAATTGGATGCAAACTTTAAACTCACTTTATTATCATATGCCCATTCTGCAAATTGTGTGGAAATGAAAGCTTTACCATTGTCACTGACAATAGAATCGGGCATTCCATATCTTGTGATAATTTGATCCTCAAGGAATTTAATCACAACGTCTGTGGTGGCGTGTTTAGTGGGAATCGCTTCTGTCCACCTTGTACAGTAATCTGTAGCTGTCAAAATAAATTTGTGAGAGTCAGAAGAATTTGGGTTAATAACCCCGATAAAATCCAGTCCCCATTGTGCAAACGGTCTCATTTCAACTACAGGCTGCAACGGCATGGCTGCATTTCTTTCTCTATTTGCAGCCACTTGACAGATGTGACAAGATCGCACATGAGCATGCGCATCTTTGAATATATGAGGCCAGTAATATCCTGCTCGTAGGATTTGGTGTGTTGTAGCATTGGCTGCACCATGACCAGTTCCATGCTTGCCATGAAATTCTTGCAACACCCTGGCGGCTTCGTCTTTGCTCAAGCATCTCAGGTAGATACCTTCGTGATTTTTCCTGTAAAGTACACCAGACTTTATTAGATAGTTAATAGATTTAAGCCTTAGAGCTCTCCTTTGTGTTGAATTCAAATTAGACGGGCACTTACCAGTCAATAAAAATTGCACAATATCAACATACCAGTCCTCCTTAGCCATGTATTATGTATTTGAGCATTGACCTGTTATTTGCGGATCATTTTCTGCGATCGCCTTTGCCAGTCCTTGTCCTCGAACTAGTTTCATTGGTTGGATTTCGAGATCAAATTCTTGGATGGTTGCAATCCACTTTCCTCTCTTTTCACCTAGTTCATTCTGTAAAAACATGGTCTTGACAATAGAATCGGGTACAATGGCAATAATTCTGCTGTGTACGATGTAATGCCTAAATTTCTTCACAGTTTTGAAAAGTGCGTACATTTGCTTATCAAGGATTGAATACCTTAATTGGGCATCTTTTAAGGGGGCACTTAAAAACGCAATGGGCTTTTCGGCATTATCTTCGCCTTTTTGGGTTAATACACTCGCCAAGGAGTGCTCCGATGCAAAAGCATAAATGTAAAAAGGCT
Organism: Wollemia nobilis; assembly: GCA_028583015.1. Lineage (NCBI taxonomy): Eukaryota > Viridiplantae > Streptophyta > Pinopsida > Araucariales > Araucariaceae > Wollemia > Wollemia nobilis. Next base: position 751,862 of record JAQPPZ010017065.1, read on the forward strand.
TGGAATAGTCTGGGCTTATCAAGACCGGGGCTTTGGAAATGGCGTCTTTTATATTCTGGAAAGCTACTCTACTTTCCTCGTTCCATCTTACGTCCACATCTTTCTTGAGCATCTGGTTTAGAGGTTTAGCTATCTCGGCAAAGCTAGAAATGAACTTCCTCACAAAATTGACTTGCCCAAAGAAAGACCTCAATTCTTTTTTCTGCTCGGGAGAGGTAGGTCTTGGATAGCTTGTATCCTTTCTGGGTCGATGGATATTCCCTCCTTTGAAATAATGTGACCTAGCAGTTTCCCTTCTGTCACTCCAAAAATGCATTTCTTGGGATTTAATGAAATTCCATGTTCCCTGCACCTTTGAAGCACCTTCTTTAAGTCTTTAACATGATCCTCTCTCTTCTTCGAGAAAAGCGGGATATCATCCACATACACGATGATGCATTTGCCTATTAGTCCTTTGAATGCGTAATCCATGGCGCGTTGAAAAGTTGCACCAGCATTTAATAGTCCGAATGGCATTCTCTTATATGCAAATGTCCCCCACTTGGTAGTGAAGGCTGTTTTCATCCTGTCATCTGGATGTATAAGAACTTGGTTGTACCCAGAATATCCATCGAGAAAGGACATCATTTCTGATCCATTTACCATTTGTAAGATTTCATCGATTGATGGCAATGGATAATTATCTTTTTGGGAGGCCTTATTAAGATTTCGAAAATCAATGCACAGCCTAATCTCTCCACTCTTTTTTCTCACTGGAACGAGGTTAGCCACCCAGGTTGAGTGCCTAACGGGAAAAATGATTTTTGCCTCCAACAGTCTTTTAACCTCCTTTTCGATCAAAGGCTCCAATAGCGGGTTAACAACTCGTTGTCTTTGCCTAAAAGGCTTGGAGTCTGGCTTCAAAGGTATGGTATGCGTGATAATGTTCTGATTGTAAGTCTTTAGCTCATTGTAGTTCCAAGCAATACAATCTATGTAATGCTTCAAAGTCTGCATTATATTGCTCCTTTCTTCCTCTGTACATGCCTTTGCTATGTACACCTCCTTTGGATTGTCTGCACTCCCCAAATTAATTGAATCGCATGCATCTTTGGGGAGCGGGACTCTTTTTCTTTTCTTGTTCTTGCATTCCATGTCGAACATTTTTTCTAATGAAACCACGTCTTTAGGGATTTTGTTGGATTGATACGCAGTTTCACTTTCTTCTGTTTCATCCTGCCACCTTTGTTCCTCATCGATCACTTGATTTTCAAAAATACCCGAGTTTGTGACAAACTTGAAGATGTGCCTGTCACACTCAAAAACCTGGAAATTCTTCACATTATCAGGTATTGATGGACAAGGAACCAGCTCAATGGAAAACTTTTTACATCTTTTTATATCCACCGGGTTTAACATGCCCGCGGTGACTGCAAGAGAGTCTGCTATTCGATTCCCTCTCCTAGAAATAAGGGCTATGTTGAATGCATCAAACTCCTCCATGAGATCCATAACCCTAGTCCTATAAAGGCTCAGTATTTTGTCGCGGCATGTATACTGTCCTTTGATTTGCTTGACAACCAACTCCGAATCACCCAAAACCTTCAAGCATTTAACATGTTTGCTCAATGCTAGACGTAAACCGTAAATCAATGCTTCGTATTCTGCCACATTGTTTGTGCAAGGAAATTGCAGTCTGTAGGCGGCCAATAATGGTTTACCTCCTGGACCAGTGAGCTCGACTCCAGCTCCTGCTCCCTGTCTAGATTTTGATCCATCAAACTTGAGCAACCACGTGTGATCTTTTTCCTCAGAAGAACCACCATGACACACTTCTTCTTTAAGTTCATCAGCGGCTTTCTCAACATCAAGAGCATAGACCCCAGTGCAGCTCGAGAAAACTGAACCTCATTCGGCTTGTTAAAATCTGTTATAATCTCCTTAAGCCTCGGTTCGTTTTCCACTCTGATTTGGTTAGCAATGCCCTTCCATGGCAGCCACATATGCGAGCAGTCTGTTGCAAAATAGCCATTCAGCGTTTTCATCCAATCTCTCGCAAGTAACATTCCATACCTACTCGGGATGTTAACCACCAAAATATCTACAACTTTCTGGACCCTGGGTTCAGAATTTAATTGAATCTTGACATCATATAAGGTCCCTACTACATTTACTTCTGAACGGTCCAATTGCAAGACCGTGCATTTGGATGAAACCGGTTGTAGACCCAGCATTTGACATATCTCCGTAGGCATGAGGTTGCTAGTGGCTCCTGTGTCTACCAAACAGTTATGCAAGTTCTTACCCGCAATTCTCAGAGTTAATAAGAATGGCGGGACATCCCTTCTTTCCTTTCGCAAAATTAGGTGGGATTCAACTTTCTTTTCCTTCCACATCGGATCAGGTGAGTTCAAAGCTCTTATCAACGCCTCCTTTTGACCAGGCAATTTAGCTGCGTCCAGGAATGAAAGACTAGATTTGGACTTCTTCATATCCTCCACTACGTCATAATTTGGTTTCTCTAATTTGACTGTCTTACGGACGTCATTAGACATTTCTCTTACGAGTGGAGGGGGAGGGTTGTTACTTGCCTTTGTATCTGGAGGAAGAATAGAACTGTTTGGAGGTGTTGATGAGGTTTTAGGGGTTTTAGACTTACTCCTCAAATGGTACCCATGAGTCCCCTTTCTGAAATCTCGAAAAGCTTGCACCTCCTGCTCCAATACTTCATCTTCTTCCTCCTCGCTCTCACCCTCTTGGTGATATACTATTTCCATCACCATAATATTTTCATCTTGCTGATACGATGGATCCTCATTTGATACCAGTTCCAAATCGTCAACTTGTGCCTGAAGACAATGAGTGTATCTAGCTATCTCAGGACAATTCTTTTCATTGTGCTCTTTTGTGTTATGTAACCTGCACCCTCTTTCCCATGCCAAATCTGAAAGATTCAAAAGAGAATTGGATTGGTTGGGGCCTGCAGAAGCATCTAATTGATTAGCAATGGGAGCAGGAACTCCCCCATTGTTTGGCTTAGTGTTCCAGTGCCTCCCTCTATTGTTAAAATTCTGACTCGGGTGAGGGGCACGGGACTCATGCTTCTGCTGTTGAACTCTGTCATTACTTAGTTTATGCACTAGTTTCTTGAGCTCTTCGACTTTCGAAAAGACATCTTTCGGTGGAACCACATTGTTATTAACCCCCATTGGATTTGCATAATTGATGGGGTCTTGATTCCACATTTGGGTGGGGTTCTGAGGCATTGGATTCCCAAATGGATTGATACCTTGAATTGGGATTGGATTCGGAACAGGAACTATGGCTTGAGGATTGACTTGACTAGTTTCCTGCGTAGTTGATTGACTGTTCTGCAAAAATGCAGGAACAGGTGGAATGGCTGCGATTGGTTGGATTGGAATGGGTGCATATGCGGGTGCTGATGGATACGGCTACGGATATGGGAATGCGTTCATATTTGGCATTTGTGGTGCCATGAGCTGATTTTCCTGGGGAATTTGACCATATGGAGCACCCTGTCCCAACATGGGCATCTGGGTAAACCCGTAGCCTTGCGGTGTCAACTGCTGCTCAATAGTCATGGCTTCATTATAGGCCAAAGCCAGCGTGGTGACCTGAGGATTACGCCTTGCAAACATGGCTGTCATGGGGTCTAATGCCCCAAAATATATCTGCAAAGCTACTGCAGGATCGATGGCAAAATGTCTAATTGCTCTGTTATAGTTCTTTTGGAATCTCTGATTAAACATTCGGATTGGTTCCCCTTGGCCCCGTTTGCATGTAATAAACTGATTGTAAATAGTTGCGGGATCTAAAGGAGACCTAAATTGATTGACAAATGCATTTTCCATTTGTGTCCAAGAGGTGATTGAACCAGTTGGCAAGCATATGTACCATTCATATGCTATTGGATCCAAGCTCATGGGGAAAAGTCTGCAGGCTACATCTTCATGCTGAACTTGCAGTCTAATTAAAACATCCCTATAGGCTTGGATATGTTCTTCTGCTGTTCTTAAGCCATCTGGCTTGTATTTAGGCAAAAATATTTCAATGTTCTTGGGGATTTCATGGATATCCCCAACAATATTCAAAGGAGTATTGTTAGCTCCATACCAAGGAGTCTGCTGGAGCTTGAGCCATTTGACTCAGAATTGATGTAGACAGACCTACAATAGCAGAAGAAATGTTAGAAACTATAGGCGCACTAGGGGCAACAGATACTACTGGCGTAGGTCCACTCGACGTTCCTGGAGAAAACAGTCCTTTTGCTACCGGAGTGCTTACGACTTGCTTGATTTTACCCTTGGGAGTACCATGAAGGTCGTGAAAAATGGTTTCTCTGGTTGTTTGAGACCTGGTCGCAATACGGCGTGGTGGGTCCAGCCTGCCTGAGGAAACCCTCGGCTAGTTCGAAGAAAACCTGCAACAAACAAAAAAAACAGTGTTGCAGTTTAGCCGTAAATTATTTCAGAATTAAATTAAAACAAAATATTCAGATATAAAAAAAAATTAAAATAAATAAACCGATCCGCCCTCCTTCTAGCGCCAATCTGTTGAGTGGTGTTTTAACCCGATTGTGAAAACACACTCTCCTGTAGGATCCGAGTCCTAAATCCTCTGCTTGCAAAGAAAAACGATTTCTCCAAGGTTCTTATTATGCTGATTATTAATTATCAAGAATGCTGCCTAAAATGAAATGCTAAGAACACCTTAGGGTTTGCAAGTGGATGTTAACAAGGGGCACTGTGGTTTATTAATTTTGAACTTTCAATGGACTCAAAATGAATAAAATCTGCTTTAACCTTTAATTCTGATGGATTTTCAGTGATTTATTCAAACACAATAATTAAACTGCTGAAAAATAAAATATGGGTTTGAAAAGCAAAGACAAAAATAAACAAAAGTAACAATAAAAAATAGATTACAGTCAGAAAGCTGTAATTAATCAGATGAAACCGAAGATAATGAGGCTTTCTACATGCAACCTAACCTAATGAACCTGCACATCCACACAATCCAAATAGGCCAGGTGCGAGTCTCGAGGGTTTCTGTGGTAATTCCAGAAAATAGGCATTCGCATGAAGCAACCAAGAGATCTTGCATTAACTTCACCTAAAAACCTAAGAAATCTGGAAGGGAAATATAAACATTAAATCATGCATGCAAAAGTTACTCCTTCTTTCTCATCCAATAAGATGCCAACTCTCTGTATTTGTATTTAAATGATATCTCAATTACATTCAAAAATGTTTCGGGTGTGAAAGAAAATCCCAGAATAAAAAGAAGGAAATTGCCCAAGTACGGGCCCAGAATAGCACAAAGCCTTCGTCTCTGCAACTCCGTATTCGGCAATTTCCAACCCTTTCTTCGATTTGCAATTCTGGCTTTATAGCAATGTTATGGCTCTTCGATTTCCTCTGTCGCTTCATTTCCTCTTCCTGTGGGCGACCCTTCAAATTCCTGCTTTTTCCCGCTTTGATTCACGCTCAAATTTGGAAAGTTCCCGAAATTCGCTCTGCATGTAACGCCCCTGCAAGTCTGACACCTGCACGCCACGTGTCACGCACTTTCTGCGCCTGCCGTACCGCTTTTCTGTTACAAAACCCGACAAAACCGCAAGTCTGCCCGTTCATCTTCCCGATCGCGAAATCGTGACGTCTTTCTCTGTCGTACGCGTCCAACGGCTTTACGTCGCGATATCGTGACCATTCTGGCCTCGAGCCTCCTTGGCAACTTTATGTCGCGATATCGCGACCATTATCATCCTCTCGCCTTCCTTCGACAAACCGTCGCGATATCGCTACCGTTCTTATCTTCCGTACGCCTTGGCAAAACTTGTCGCGATATCGCGACACTTTTCCCTCTCGGACCTTCATGCAGCTTTCTGTCGCGAAATCGTGACCATTTTCTCCGTCCGTACTGTTTGCCAAAATGCGTCGCGAAATCGTGACACCTTTCATCATCCGTACGCTTCCAAAACTCGTCGCGAAATCGCGATGCTTTTCCCTTTCGGACCTTCATGCAGCTTCCTATCAGAAATCGCGACCATTTTCTCCGTCCGTACTGTTTGCCAAAATGCGTCGCGAAATCGCGACACTTTTCATCATCCGTACGCTTCCGCAAAACTCGTCGCGAAATCGCGACGCTTTTCCCTTCGGACCTTCATGCAGCTTTCTGTCGTGAAATCGTGACCATTTTTCTGTTCCGTACACTTCGGCAAAACACGTCGCGAAATCGCGACCATTTTTCTGTTCCGTACAGTCTGTCAAAACCCGTCGCGAAATCGTGACCATTTTTCCGTCCGTACACCTTTGCTGCAATCGGTCGCGAAATCGCGACGTCTTTCCTGTCGCGATATCGCGACGTTTTTCCGCTTCCGTACACCTTTCCAAAACACGTCGCGAAATCGTGACACTTTTCATCATCCGTACGCTTCGGCAAAACACGTCGCGATTTCGCGACACCTTTTCTTTTCTCCTCACCGACACGTCGCGATTTCGCGACACCTTTTTCTTCCTTGTCACCGACACGTCGCGATTTCGTGACACCTTTTTCCTCCTGGTCACCGACACGTCGCGATTTCGCGACACCTTTTTCTTCCTTGTCACCGACACGTCGCGATTTCGCGACACCTTTTTCTTCCTGGTCACCGACACGTCGCGATTTCGCGACACCTTTTTCTTCCTTGTCACCGACACGTCGCGATTTCGCGACGACTTTTCTGTTTTGTTGCCGTTGACCGCGTTGACCGCGATTTTCCGACATGTCACGATTTCGCGACAATTCTCCGGTTTCGGTCGCGATTTCGCGACCTGTCGCGATTTCGCGACATGTCGCGATTTCGCTACCTGTCGCGATTTCGCGACCCCTTTCTACACTTGTGCATTTTCTTTTTTTTTTCAATTCTGGCATCTGGGTCACTGAGATCCTTCCCTGTGAGCCTGCAAAAAGGTGGGTCCCCAATCTTGGGGTGTGTTGTGGATCAACCACAACGGTAGTGAAATTCAGATGATACTCACTGAGGTACCCGATCCACCATTGCATATCGTCACTAGTGTGGATAGGGCCCCTTTCAAATACATCTTTATTGACATATAATAATAGATTAACATCATCACCTCTACCACCCTCTATCATCTCAACATTCCATCGTCATCTATTGCATCATCAACTTTCACCCTTCGAGCTTTCAATGATGCCCTATGTTCCACTATTGGTACAATAGTCCTTCCTATTCAGGTTGGACAAAATACTATTCATGTACTATATCACATCTTGGAAGGTGCCATGCAATACAACATATTGCTTGGCAAGCCCTAGATTTGAGACATGAAATGTGTACCTTCTATATTGCATCAATGCATAAAGTACATACATGAAGGCCAAGTTCACTGCATCCCTATAGACCCAGAGCCCTTCAAATATTGCAATATGGTTGTGCATCCCCAGGAGTCCACCTTGCCTTCCACACTTCTAGACATTTAACCCAACAACCCCATCTAAACCACAAAAGCCACACCACGATCATCCATCACTTCACCATCACCACCTCCATCAAAACCCTCACCATTGGTTTCATCATAGATACCTTCATCATCATTGAATCCTCCACCTCAAAATCTAGAGAAGGCACCTATGACATCACCCTCATCTCCACCTTCGCCAACACACACATTAACATCTCAACCATCCAACACACCTCCTGCACCTTTGATTTTGACCATTTCTACCACTTCCACCCATTCTTCCCCCATAGAGGAGGAACCACCCATCATCACACCAATTTCATAACAACCCTCATCTTCTTCATCACCTCCCCTAGTAGAGTCACCACAAGTAACCATTAGCATGACGAATCCGAGTATAGGTGAATATCAAGTGCAAGATGTCACATTCACCCCTCTCATAGAGTCAATCAGATACTTTGGTCACTAGTGCAACACACTATTTCCCATAGGTACCATAGTCCCTCTTGGGTCTTACCCAAGCCAAACCAATTTCATCTATGGTGGTATTGATACCACCATAGACACACTACCTATGGTAAAGGATGAAGAGCCATTTTAGGCAAATATCGATTATCTTTCAAATCCATCCTTTGCTATGAGGTATTTCCATCACCATAATTGGCATGGAAATGGCTTGGGGTGATACGAGCAAGGCCCTCAAACTCCTCTAGAACCACACTATCAGCTACCAACAGATAAATCAGGTTTAGGCTACAATACACATGCATAATGAGCTTCTTGTTGATTCCTTGCAACACCTTAACTTAGGCTTGGGGGTAGACATCGATGGCAATGAGTATGTTGATCCTGGTAATGCTCATCTACTTAGTGATCATCTACATATCGCTACCTTAGCTATTGTTGATGGTGACTCATCAGAAGAAGAATTTGGAAGATGATCAAGAGTCAGAGCATGACTAGGGGTCAAAATACGATTGGGAAACCTTATCCATTCCCTCTTTTAGCTTAGAAGAGGAGTTCACCCCTATTGAGCCTCTTGTGGATCTAGATGAATTCTATCTTCATATTTTTCCAAGATTACCCTTATCCCTCTACCGCTAGCTCCTTCCACCTGAGGACCCTATTATCCTAGTTCCCCATAGAGCACTCCCATCATCCTGATTCCACCTCAACCACCCCCTAGTACATTTGCATCCCCCCATATTTGATCATCTTTTCCCACCCATGAATGGAGATCATCCACCATCCATCAATATGATCTCCATTGATCTCACCACTCCACTCCATTATCTTGGTAACCCTTCTCTATCATTGCCTCTCAATATTGAGGCTATTGATTTTGATCACACCTTTCACCCTCACCATTCGAGTTTATCCCTTCCAAGGATATGTTAAAATCATTCCATCTCTCATCACATCCTCAATTAGATGTCCTCCAAGCTGAGATAGAGTCTAATAATGTACTTAACTCACTTAATCTAGCTGATGACATTCACTTGATTCCTACTCCTCATCAATTGGAGGAGGGATCACATATGTTAATAGAAGAGATGGTTGATATCGATATCAATGATGATCTTAAACACCCCTAGATTCTCAAATTAAGGAAGGGTCTTTCAATTGAAGAAGGTGCCACATTCTTTACTCTTCTAAAGAAGTATAATTTTTTTGCTTGGTCATATCAAGATATGTTTGGTCTGGATCCAAATCTAGTTGTCCACAACTTGACACTAAATCTAAAAATTAAACCCATCAAGCAAAAACTTTACAAGATGCATCCAACAATTGCTATTATGATAAAATATGAATTACAAAAATTATTGGATGTAGGATTCATCCAACCTATTGACTACCCCGATTGGGTGTCCAATATGGTTCCTATTCAAAAATCGAATGGGGGTGCACATATGCACAAATTTTTATGATCTTAATAAAGCAAGCCCCAAGGATGAATTTTCACTCCTGAACATTGATACATTGGTAGATGCAATCGTAGGCCATGAAATGCTCTCTCTCATGGATGGCTTCTTTAGATACAATCAAATCCAAGTCAATCCTGAAGATCAGGCCAAAATAACTTTCACTACACCATGGGGGACCTTTTGCTATAAGGTCATACCCTTTGGATTAAAGAATGTGGGTGCTACCTATCAATGGGTAATGACATATATCTTTCATGATTACATGCACAAGATTATCAAGGATTATGTCAATGATCTTGTGGCTAAATATTTATTGCATCAAAGACCATATTGGTGTTCTAGAAAAGATCTTCGATCGCCTCCTAGAGCATAATGTACGCTTGAACCCTAAAAAGTGTATTTTTAGAGTAACATCTAGAAAATTTTAGGATTCATTATATCTAAATAGGGCATCAAATTTGACCCTCAAAAGGTTGAAGCAATCACAAGCATACCTCCCCCATGAACCTCAAGCAGCTTCACAACTTGCAAGGGAAGATACAAGCCATCTAATGGTTCATCGTGCAACTATCGAATAAGTGTTAGCCATTCAATCATCTTCTCCAGAAGGGGGTGACCTTTCATTGGAATGAAGATTGCCAAGCAACCTTCCAAGATATCAAACAATACTTGGCTTCCACACTAGTATTGTCTCCATCGAGACCTAGTGCACCTTTTCTCTTATACATCTCAACCACCGATTTTGCCTTAGGGACCATGTTGGCCCAAAAGAACGAGGTAAATAAGGAACAGGCTATCTACTACATTAGTCACACCATGGTCTCATACGAGATAAAGTATGCTTACATCAAGAAGCTCTGCTTAGCGATGGTCTTCACCACCAAAAAGCTTCATCATTACATGATAAATCAGACAACATACATCATATCTAAAGAGAACCCTTTGTGATACATGATGAGTCATACTTATCATAACAGTCACACCGTAAAGTGGATCATGCTCTTGATGGAGTTCGACCTAGAATTCATTGGACAAAAGTCTATTAAAGGTCAGGTCATCATAGACCAGCTAGTAGAAGCACCACTTCAAGATGATAAGCCTATAACATTTGAGCTACCTGATGATGCAATATTTGTAGTATCTAGCTCAAAAGAACCAGAAGAACAGCATAAAGAATATCTTACATTGTTCTTTGATGGTTCAAAATGCGAGCAAGGGGGTGGTGTAAGAATCATGTTTTTCACACCACAAGGGGCTCCTATTCCCCTTTCATTCAAACTCGATTTCCCCTGCACTAATAACAATGTTGAATATGAAGCCCTCCTTTTGGATCTTCAAACAACTATCACCATGAATGTCAAGAGACTCAAAATCTTTGGTGACTCCTTGCTCATAGTTAATCAAGTAAAATAAATCTACCAATGTAAATGCTCAATCTTGAAATCATACAAGACCATCGTGGACAAGTTACTTACAAATTTTGAATGGTATGACATCGAGGCCATCCCTCGATCCTCCAATCATTTTGTGGATACAATGGCTTCCTTGGGATCCTTAATTCTACAAAACCCATCAGATGATGTCACTACTATTCATGTAAAAATGCTCTCATAATCCACAATCTCATGAGATGCCTCTACAGAAGAGCCAAACTATCCACATGGTAGACATTGAACCACACCAAGATTGGTTCTTACAAATTCAAGACTTCTTGAAGTTTGCTTCTTGGGGATCCCTAATCCCTCAGGTCCCTTATGATAATGTCACAACCATATATCTTAAGGTTCTCTCACAATCTGCATTCATGCGAGATGAGACAAGAGAGGAGCGAAGCATTCATTTAGTCCAAGCTGAGCAATATCAAGACTAGTTCTCCTAGATCAAATATTTCTTGAAACTTGGTAGCCCTCCTACGGGCTTGTCACATGCCATAAAATGAACATTCAAGCAAAAAGTGACTAAATATGTCTTACTAGGAGACATATTGTACCATCGAAGTTATGATGGTGTTCTTCTTCGATGTCTAGAGCCCCAAGAATCTACTTGGGTCATTTTGTAAGCTCACGATGGTACATGTGGTGGCCATTTCAGTGGTATGGCTATCACAAAGTGCATTCTTTGAATGGGCTACTATTGGCCTACAATGGAGTGGGATTGTTGTACGTATGTCAAAAGGTGCATCAAGTGTCAGCATCATGCTAACTTATCACATGTACCTTCACAAGCATTGCAACCAATTCACTCCTTATGGCCTTTTTCTCAATGGGGTTTTGATCTAATTGGAAAAATCTCACCCCCATATTTGGGTTGACACACATTCATTCTAATGGCCACTGAGTATTTTACAAAGTGGGTGGAAGCTATCCCACTTACCACTATGATAGGTGCATACATCATGGAGTTCTTACTCCATAATATCATCTATCATTTTGGTATCCCATCCAAAATAATCTTGGATAATGAGCCATCATTCAAGAATAAGGATGTTCAAGATTTATGCAAAAAGTATCATATCCAACATAACTTTTCAACCCCTTATTATCCGTAGACTAATGGGTAAGCTGAGGCATCAAATAAAATGGTTATCACCATCCTCAAGAAAATAGTTAACAATCATCACAAGGATTGGCATATTCAACTACCTCTAGCACTTTGGGCTTATAGGATGAGCATTCGAACACCAATAGGGGCAACTCCATTCTCACTAGTATATGGCATTGAGGCCATTATGCCCTTGGAACTTGAAATCCCTTCATTGTGCATCTCACTACAAGAGTTCATTACTGACGATGATGCATGATAGGCTCACCTCGATCAACTTATGCTTCTTGATGAAAGATGAGTTAATGCTCTCGAGCATCTTCATGTTTATCAAGATCATATTAAATGAGCCTATGATACAAAATTTCATCTAAGGGAGTTCCAAGTTGGTGATCTTGTGCTCAAATAAAATCAGTAGAACTCCAACCTACCTAGCCATTTACATGATAAATTTGCTACAAACTGGTTAGGTCCATTCATAATAACACAAAAGGACCGGGAGGAGCCTAAACCCCTTAAAATTCTCCACCTATGGGTATTTCATGCATAACAAAAACAATAAAACAACAAAAAGCACAAAAATATAGCATCTTCTCATTTCACCATGCATTACATCTCATTGCACATTGCCATTGCATTGCACATCATCATTTATTGCACCATGCATTTAGAAGTCTTCATTTTTGCATTTCACAGTGTTTAGCTACACTTGTCATCATATTGCATTAGGCACTTGTATCATTGCACTTGCATTAGTCTTTTCTTGTAAGCACTAAGAATAGCACCATGTTTGTATGACTGTCATTTGTCTTTGATCAAACTCTTTCTCTTGTCATCATTTACACCTTTTCTTGTGATATTTTGATTATTAAGTGGTCCACGTAAGATAGGATAGATACCGTATGACCATCAACAATGGTGTTCATCTAGCCACTGACTATTTTTATGCACACCTCTTAATTTTTGAGAGTTCATAAGGAAAGCACCCATTTTCACTTATCATCGCATACACCCCTTTATTTATGGTCTTTTGATTATTAAGTGATCCATGTAAGATAGGATAGATACCGTATGACCATCAACAATGGTGTTCATCTGACCACTGACTATTTTATGCACACCTCTTAATTTTTGAAAGTTCACAAGGAAAGCACCCCATCACACTATTCATTACCATCCACATCTCCCTTTCTTGGTATTTGTATTTTTCCCAAGTAAGTTGTCACAAGGTGTCCAATAGGGTCTTTCGATCATTCAATCATCCCTAGTTTTATTTTCAGATTTTGTGGAAAGCCATCTTGATTTTTGATAGGTAGAGTCTTGCTTTGATTGTACCTTGCTTATCTCAAAATCCCAACACATTTTCACACTCTTAAATACAATTTTTGAACAAGGAAAGATGAAACTATAAAGTGGTTCTTGCCTCAAAAGTGAAAATTTTCCCTTGCTCTCCTATCATGTGCATGGTCTAGAAAGCTGAGAATTGACAAAAGGACAAGCTCTCCCCCCTAAAAAAAAACAAAATCCCCTTGCTCCTCTCCAAAATGAGCAAGTTCCCAAAAATCAAAGCAATAAAATCCCTTGCTCTCCTTCAAATCGAGCAAGCCCCTCAAAAAAAAATCCCTTTTGCTCCTCCTCAAAACGAGCAAGTCCCCAAAAATAAAGCAATAAAATCCCTTGCTCTCCTTCAAAACGAGCAAGTATCCCAAAAAAAAAATCCGCAAAGAGCTTGAATCCCTGGAATTCTCAGTTTTTCAACAACCATGGGATGATCTCCATCGCTAGCAATGGGCTATAGACGTCAGCCTAGTAGTGGAGTAGTCTTACGCATGGTGACACATTTGTCACATTAGCAACCTTCTCTTGTATAGACCAATGTCAGCTTGCGGATGAGCTAGCTTTTGATGGCTTGCATTACAGAGTAGTTAAGTCCAACCGCATACAAAATTAGGATAATGATGACCATAGGGTGATCTCCATTACAACAATGGGCTATAAACACTAGCTTGGCAATGGGGTAGTCTTATGCATGGTAACACACTATCTCATTAATGAACTTCACTATGCACACATAGGGATATTGAATATCTTGGTCTTCCTAGCAGATTTTTATCTCTCAAGTTCTTGCATGGTTAGTATACAACTTTTGATTGGTCAACTAGGGTGTTTGAGTCTCATGAAAGTCTTATTGTTCCCTTGTGACTTCTTGTTGATCACCATCCATTACATTCACACATTGTCAATACACATTTTATTTTCATTTGGTGTAGGTTTCAGTGTATACCTTAGATGAAATTGTTTTAACTTTGATTCATGACTTTTATACATTCTATGGTGCTTATACTTAGTTATTGCATCTTAGATTACTTCATTTTATCATTTACACATACATTCACATTTCATATCATTTAAATCATCACATATCATTAGTACATCACACACATATCTAGGTCTATGCACAAATAAATCATATATCTAGGCATCCATCTCACATATATGCATCATCATATCTACAAGTCTAGGCATAAATCCATAATCATCCATCATCTCATAATCACCATCATCACATCCATAAATGCACAATAAACACATGATAACCATCAATAAACATCATGTCATATATATATCAAAGTCATAAGTACATCATGATACAAAAATACCCATAGGCTACAATAATAAGTGGGTCCTCAGACCTCACATCCAAAAATGAAGCTAATACAATGTCCCTGCTCAATGTGGCCCTATACCACTGCTCTCATCACCAAAATCAGCCTTGTCTCTATGAGGTTTCCTAGATTCATTGGATTTTAATTTCTACGAGATCCCTAGTGTTGTGAAAAGTGGCACTTGATATCTCACATATTTGTTTTTTGTAAGTTAAAATTTTTAATTATCAAAAGAGGGCATTTGAAAGGTGCCCCAATGCCTTGTACAACAATGAGACAAGAAGAGAAACCCAAGAGGAAACCTGAAAGGAACACAAAAAATAGGTAGAAATCCTGCTACAACAAAAAGAAGCCAACCTCATATAGAAAGGAACAAAAAGAAATAGGCTTACAGTCCACAAGACACAACCAAACCAAAACCTTCAGATCGAAGGAATGAAACAAAGACATCAGTAGGTGGAACCCCATCCTCACTTGGAGAGGAATTTCAGTAAGCATAGAAGAAGTGGTAGTGGTTTATAGCATGGTATCCTTTGCTTCATCCTTCGGTTCATCCTTAGGAACATCCTTCAGAACATCAATACGTGCTTCCTTTGTAATCTCCACCACATCCTCATCTTTGTCGCCACCCTTGGCATCAGAGGGACCCTTAGCAATGAAAAAGGTAGGAATGTTCTTAAATGTATCATAGAATAAAAAGAGACTAAAAGCTTAGAATTGATATTAGAGCCTTGAAATTGCTTTATCTATGGCCATATGGGCTATTTCTAGATGATCAATTGTGGCAAAGGTTGCCTGGACTACAAGTTTATGAAGGTATTTCTCTATAATATTAGGCGAATTGGAATGATCCTTTGTGGGTTTAACATACGTGGAAGGAGGGGTTTCATAAATTTATTTAAGCTTGAGCATTTGGGAACATATAACAGGCATACTATCAACATTGAACTTTTTTCTAACATTGAAATTAGGAAGAGGTTTATCACTTTTCTCCTTCCTCTTGGGTCTAGAAATTCTAGGACTGGGAGTTGAGGAATAATTTTCATCATCAGACTCTGGGACGGGGATGTTATTCTTGATATCTCAAATATGAATTCCCTATAGTCTTGGTTTAGTGGCTTCAATGTTATTGAGAATGATATGAATCTGATCATCATCAAGGAAATTAACCACCAAGTCTATCCACCTCATACTCTAGGTTATGGATGTAGGCTCACTTGACTTGATACCGAGTCTACTCTTCAACTAGTCTAGCCCTTAGCTAGGCCATATCTATAGATTTTCCCATTGGTGCTTCTCCATCCTAAGATCATAGAGTATCTCACTCTACCATAACTCTATCCATATCCTCCTATAAGGTCATTATCCAAGCCTACAACATCTCTCTCTCCTCTACCTAGCTCCACCATCTATCTATCGGTATCCCACTAGCTTTGTACAATGGCATGGACTGTATCCTTATCACTAAGCTGACACTAGAGGATCTAAATATGCCATCTTAGTGCAACTATCTACTTCTAAGGGTCATTTGGGTCTAGCCCCTCACCTCTCTTAGGTGTCTCGATATCTCTTGTACCTCCCTATAAGGTACTTGCCTCTAGCTCTATCTGGTGATGTACTCATCATTACATAGGGTCTCCTACTATTGTACCTACCCCCTCTCCTATGGTTGAAGATCCTATCACCTTTACTACCCTTCTCTAGGACCACAGAGCATTCCACCAAGCATAATAAGTTGTTGTGGTCCTCGAATTAGTTGTATTGGGATCAACTAGTGTTGTGTCATCCTCCTCTCTTAGAGGCTCATCCTATGCTACTGGTAGTTGAGTCTTCCTAGTCTTTCACCTATAAACCATTGGGTACTCAAGTACATCATATCTAACTCTCAACTGGAAGGTCACTCATGAATACTAGAAGTACTCATGGTCTATCTCGTGTTGCCCTATCAACCACTACATCTCACTCACCTTAGGTGCACCCTATCCTCATCCCAACTCAGAGCTCCTAACCATGGTCATCATATCACGTCATTTGATTGTAGTCCATAAAATCTCTCAATATAGTGCCATAGGGCGCCCTACCAAGGGTGGTTGCTACCTCACTCTCGATCGTGTATCCAACGCATTGCATAGGGAATCTCCCTATCTATCATGTTGCTCCTCATAGTCCATGGTAGTCCGAGATGTCGATCGATGCTAAAGTAATCCCAAACCCAAACCTATAGAAGGAAGTTGCATCCCAAGCCTATTATCTTGCACTGATGGATATCATATAACTCTTTGTAGAGCTACACTAGTAAGGTGGGGCTCCAAGCCATAATTTGTGGATGTGCCATTAGGTCCTAAACAAGATCCAATAGGTTCCAATGGAATCTATAGCTAAAATAATTAGGTAGAATAAAGTTAGATATGAGTGTCATAAATACATATCTAGATGTCAATATATGGATGTTGCATCTTGTCTTCACACGCACCCCATCACTGGTAACATCATAGTCTACAACATCCCACTAATCTCTATACAATCAATGCAACACTATCTCTCTTGGTAGTCATAGATGTACTGATGGGTTCCACCTCAATAAGAACCCATAGGATCTGATAGACATACTCAAGGGTGATTGTGACCTCTCTAATGGAGATATGAAAGGTGTTGGTCTGAGCATACCACCTATCAATCAAGGCCATCAAGTAGACCTGATTGGCATGAATAGACTCCAGCCACACTATATGCTAAAGGCTCAAAGCCTTCAACGAATACTAGTTGTCACAATCATTGAGAACTATAGCTTGCACTTTATTATAATAGTTTAGGAAGTGGTGTCGTGCACTAATAAGCTAATAAAAAATGCAAACACACAAAATCACAAAATCAAAAATCAAAATTACAAAAAAAAATTACCCAACCCATCTTTCATTTTCTATTTTACCCACCCCATTCATTTCATTTACATTTAATTTAATTAAGGTTCATTTTAATTAAATAATGAAAGGTTAAGATATTTTTTCCACTCGGTCCCATGGTGTTGGTTAGTATTTAGTTGGGAAATACTTCATTGCACAAAAGTTAACTCCTCTCCTCTTTGTCTCATCCTCTCCTCATTTCGTGTGGTGCAAAATGATCTCTCTCATGAATTTTTCTATTTATAGCAGAATTCACGGTGAGACCATATCATATGAGCATACGATGTGGAATTCTTGTTTGAGATGACCTATCATTTGACCATCCAATATTGTCGCTTTGATCATCTAAGACGATCTCACAAATAATAAAAAAAATTAACCAAAATTCAAATGGCACTTTTTCAAAAGATAGCCATGCTAATAGAGTCATTATTTTCAAGTGTCTTGTCGCTATCATCAATTTTTTATCTCCTCCATCGACTAGTCACTCGAGGGGTAGTCAATAACTACAAAATTTAAATTTTCAAAATTAATTCAATAATGAAACACTCAAAACAAAATTTGTGTTCATTCAAGAATCATTGCCAAAGGCTATCATGAATTTTTTTTGCTGGGGTAAACAACAAGCAAAAGAATTAATCAATCAAATATTTGGTATATCTAAAATCATCACCTATAGACTCCCAAATTTTCACTTGAGCTAGTCTACCCACAGCTATAGGGTTACCAAAAATCAAATCAAATTTATCAATATGTTGGAAGCAATTATTCAAAGATGTGCACTCTTTTATGATTGGGGCATCTCACATTGGCTTTTTAAAATTAACATTATTATCATCAATTCAGCCATTTTAGGTCATTTATTTTTGTTCTACATTGTTCTTAGGCACAAAGCATCCCAAAAAGAGGCATCTGTAGACACCTAAAATGTGTCATCACATGGAGACTCCTAAAAAGACTCCTTTCTAACTCATGCCATCCATATTAGGTATTTTTAGGACTAATTTGGGTGTCTTCCTTAGCAAATGATATTTTTCCTCATGGGAAGCAAGGTTGTATTGATAAATATGATCTCAATTTTGAGACTGTCTTGATGCGGGATGGTCGCACACACATAGAATCAAAAAACAAGACAGGCAATGAGACTGTCTATCAATGTGATGGCTGATTTTCCACCACTGATTATAGCTTATTCATTGCCAGGAAATCACGTGCCAGTAGCAAAAGGGTAACCTACAATAGATTATAGGTATAAAATGCTATCCAATAAACCTACTATTGCTACCTACTTTCCATTTCTGCCTCAAGTTGAAGGCTATAAAACTAGACCCTTCCTTGCTACTTAGAGATCCATATTTTTTGAGTTTGAAGAAATGAAGTGCTGCAAAAATTTGACCTTGCATCCTCGCTACCCAACCAATGTTGCTATGTGGCTACATGAGTTTCAACATCATCTCCATGAACCTCGTGTGATCAATACCACAACCTTGAGACACTTGAACCTACACCACCTTTAGATTCATAAAATAATTTATTGATAAAACTCACCCTTGGATCATCCCTAACCTTACCTCAGACTAGTTCCATAAATTTTTAGATCCACAGTAGATATCATATCACATGAGATGGTGTCATAGGAAAGACTATCTCAACCAGATATGGTCTTTATCAGGTGATTAGTTTCATGATTTTCCTTGCATTTTACTTTATATTTATACTTGCATGTTAATTTTAATAGCAGATCCTTCATTTTGAGCATTTTATTTTATAGTATTAGCATAGATATTTTGTTATTTCATATATGCATTGACTTTATTTAGTTTTATCTCTAGATCATTATGGTTCCAATATTGGTGGACACCTCAAAGGCTATTGGTTCTTTTATTGTTTCATTGTACATAGGTTACAATATTAAAAAAATGAACAATCTCGGATCCAATCCTCACTTGGTGGTCACAAGAAAACCCGCTTCTAAAGATATTGTTGTGGGCATAAAAATCACTTGGATTGCACCAAGAAAGCTATTGTAAAAATTGTATCATGGGTAAAATCCCTAGAGGGGATCATATGTAACACATTTTAAATAAATCAATGCAATATTAATATAGTTGGATTCCATTGCCATTTGGTCTCTTTCTTTCATGTTTTGCATCATGTTTTCCTTTCAATAATTTTTTTACCTTATGGTATGTTACGGTGCATGCATTTTTTGTGTTTTCATATATTACCAATAAGGGGAAAGGATGAGAGAGGCAGGGAATCCTAGGAAGACTTGGATGGATGTGAGGATTGTGAGCCTCATGATTATGAAGGTAAACTTTTTTATTATAGTCTCATCGAATGGAGAGGGGAACACAAGAGTTTCTTACATGGCAACATATATCAGGTCTAGTGAGACAACATGTCAAATTGATCTTACAATGAGGGATACCCTACAAGCTAAGGTCACCCAACTATAGGTATAGGTAGGAAAGATGAAAGTAGAGAGGGACCGCATCCTAGTGGATCAAGTGCACAAGCTGACAAAGTGATAAAAAATCATCAACTAGATCAGTATTGAATGGGATTAGGCGATAGACAATCGAGACCAAGCTATGAGAGAGTGAGATGCATTAAGGGTGGAGGCTAAATAAATATGGAGAGATTTGGCTAGGCTATATCGAGAGAGGTAGCAGGCTAGAGCAAAGGGTATGGTAGTTGTTACAAGAAGATAGTAGGAGTAAGCGATCATGGTATTATAAGACAAGCTATTACAAACATGATATGACCTTCAAATAATAGGAGAGTGGGTCATGTAATATCGATGTTATATCACCAGGTCAAACCTATGGGATAAATATAGTCATCACCACCATCTAGTTTATTCCAGAGCTAGAGCTAATTGATGATGTAGATGAGGACCATGTTATAGTCTATGGACATGCCACCACCATGGCCACCACCAATAGGATGAGCAAGCGAGTCTAGCTTGTAGGCTTAGGAGAAGGATGATGTACCATTTTTTTATTATGGTATGCTTCATAGGAGGGATAGAGAGAATGGCTAAGTATGTCAATTTTGGATTATGGCACACTGACACATTAGACATGATGTACCTAGGATGAGACTTATGATATAGATATTTTCTTATGATTTATGATCATGATGAGATGTGTTAAAATATGTTTATTTGTGGGTTTTAATTAATTTTAATTTTTGTTGATTTCATTATGATGATTTAGACATGATTTAGGGATGATGAAGAAAGATAACATAATGAAAAAAGAAAGAAGTTACAAATTGGTTAAAGAAGTGTGAATTAATCTAGAAGGAGATGCAGAGGTGCTTAGGTGATGTGATAAAAATAAATGTAGGTTGCATGTGAATAGTATGACCAAGACCATCAGATGACTATGTGAAATAAGATAGAGGTTCAAGTATGACCCAATAGATTATATATAGTGGCCACGAAGGCCTAAGATGATCAATGACCAATGAAGGCCTATATGAATAACAACCAATTAAGGTCTAAGATGAGCAAATAGGCAACCAGTTAAGGTATATATATATATATATATATATATATGTGTGTGTGTGTGTGTGTGTATGAAATTTAGTAACTATGTACAACAGATAGTGGATAATGAAGGCTTATATGAGCAATGACCAATTAAGATCCAAGATGAGCAAATAGGTGACTAGTTAAGATCTATATCTCTCTCTATCTCTCTCTCTATATATATAGTAACTATGTCCAATGGACATCATTTAGTTAAGGCCCAAAATGATCAGTGATCAAAGAAGGCCCTTATGAGCAATGACCAATTAAGATCTAAAATGAGCAAATAGGTGATCAATTAAGGTCTTTTAGGACCCTCCATCCTAACATTATTAGTTAGTATTAGTTAGAATTATTAGCCATTTCATTATTATATTATTAAATCATAAAGTGAACCATCACATCTCTTCATAACGTGAAACATCACGTCTCTTCACCAACGTAGCTTTAGGGTAGATATATATATTAGGTTGGTCATTCACACAAATCATCCAAGAAGAAGAATATATATTTGTTTAAACCCATTGGAGGGATTTTCCAAACCAATGCAAAAGGCGATTCGTATCTAAAAGTGATTCTATTTATTTATTTCTCCTTTATTAAATTATTGTGCTAGGAACCCTTGGTTCCTGCCATCTGGTATCAGAGCATTATGGATCCAGCCATGTGGGACCAAAAATTTCAGGAAGAAGTTCAAAAATTGAAGGTAAAATTTTGAGAATTGGGGAAACCACACTGGCAATGTTTAGAAAATATTTTTAGTGTGCAACATTTTGAAAATATTATAGAAAATATTTTTAGTGTGCAACATTTCAAAAATATTATAGAAAATACTATTAGTAAGTGCATTGAAAATTTTATGGAAGCACAGGAAAATGAAGAAATTGCATGTGAGGAAGATGAGGAAGATGAGGAAGATAAGGAAGATGAGGAAGCTAAGGAATACGAGAAATATAATGAAGATTGTTGGCAATTTTGGGTACATTGGGTACATTGCCTTTGCTCAAGTGTTGATGTTGTCATTGATGTCAAGAAGCAGAAGGGTTTTTGTGAAAACCAAGGCAGACAAAATAAAAGGTTTTATTTAAAACCATGGACAACAAATTTGAAATGGGTTTTTCTTAAAACCCAAGTTGGCTCTTCGTTTCGTTGAAAAAGGTGCCACGGTGATGAAGATATTTAATTTTAAATATTTAGTTTAAATTTTATTTATTTAAAATTTAAATTAATATTTTAAAATTAAATTAAAGTATTTTTCGTCGTGGTTGGAAATGCCGACGTATTTGGAAATAAATGGCGAAATGAAAGTGCATATATAATAAGGCTATTAAATTCATTTAATAGTGTGTGCGATATTTGAAAGGCGCTCGTTCGATGAAATAATCAAAGAAGGATATAAGATTGTGCTTCATGCAACACACGAGTTTCAAAGGTCTAAGTGCCAGTGTTAGAGACAAGTGGTAGCTCGTGCTCCCTTGGACTCAAGTGGGCGTGTAGCCTGTGTGGTTACCTAGGCATGACCAAGAGTACTAGGTAAACTAAGGACGCAAGTTCGAATCAATGACATTGTAGATAAATCTCGATTTTTGGAGCGCATGATATGGTTGATAAATCTGTTTAAAGGTATGTCCGAATTACCACTTGAAGTGTAATTATTTTATTATGACTATTTGATATTAAAGGAGGCTGAAAAGCTATAGGAAGGTGGAGCGAAAAGGTACAATAATGAAATGACTGTATTTGTGTAATATGTAGATAATATTGGAGTAATAAGGTTGAAAAGGGACATACTCGATATTGTGTGAAAGGGGAATAGTTTATATATTGAATTTGTGTCTTATGGAAATTTAAAGGGGACATATTGTCTTTAATATTTGGAGTAATAATGGTATAAAAATCTTAGGAAGGTAATGCATTTGTTTTGATGTTGAAAGTTGAGCGCTTGGAGATTCTAGTGATTTATTTTACTTTTATGGTACAAGTGGTTTTGGGAGTTATAAGGTATGCAATGTTGTGATTTATTTTATTTTATGGTACAAGTGGTTTTAGGAGAGATAAGGGAGTTGTGCAATTAAAGGCTTTAGTGATAATTATTGAAAGGTGGAATAATGTTGATTATTTTATGATCTACTAACCCTTGTGAAGATTGGCAAAAGAATTTTGTGATTGGGGCAGATTTCCAAAGAAGGTTCTTCACTTCAAAAAGGTATGGGCACATTCTTCTTATGAGTATGATTGGTGTATGTTTTCCTGAAATAAGATTGGAGTGAAAAGGTATTCAACAAGGTTTCCTTTGGTTGGGTGTAAATCCTATTTTCTGGTTTGTTGAAGATTGCTTATGCATTGTTATCATTGATGAGAGTTTTGGTGAATGCATAATTCTGGTTTGAGGTAGTGGAAGCATTGTGCACTAGGGTTTATGTTTGTAAGTCTTGTTACTTGCATTGAGATGGTGAAACCCTTAGTTGGCTGTGTTGAGGTTGATGGTTGAGTTGCTTCCATAGAGGTTGGTTGATCAAGTTATTGCTTTTACTTGATACATGATATTGGGCTTACTCCATTGAGTTGATTTGAACAAGTTATTCTTTACATTTGGTGATATTGTTTGGGTGGCTATTTTGTTCAAATATCTTTGGAGGGAAAATGATTTCTACTTGTTTTCTTTTCTAGTGATGATTGGTTGAATGCTTCAAGGTTAATGTTGAGTTGAATGATGTTGGTTAAACCTTGTCTTTGAGCATTGTTGTTGAAGCCCTAATTGGTTGAGAAAATATATTGGTTTTGGAAAGAACATGAGTATCATTGTTATATTAGATATTGCATGGTTGGCAATTGTTGGGTTGTGTTTCATGTTCTTGATAAAAGCATACTACATCTATATTATTCTTTTGAGATTTAAGATTGAGTTGAGATTGAGATTGGGAGTTAAGTATAGAACATATTGAGTCTCTAAAAATTCTCTTTATGCTTCTATGAGGTTGATGAATCACATTGGGTCTCTAACAATTCTCTTTGTGGGTTCACGCCAAGCAAGTTTTTCTTGATGAACTTGTGAGCAGGTTTTGGATAGGTTCCATTGGGGACTTGTGAGCAGGTTTTTGACAGGTTCCTGTGGGGACTTGTGAGCAGATTTGGACAGGTCTTAGTAGAGGACTTGTGAAGCTAAGGTTGATAGTTCTATCAGAGAACTTGAGGATAGAGGTGCATTGGTTCTATGAGAAGAACCTGAGGACAGATTTGTGCCAGACCGAAGGATTGTGTTTGGTGCTGATCAAAGACAGAGGATGAGGAAATTTGTGCTAGATCGAAGGACTGTGTTTAGTGCAAATTCGAGGACCAACTTTGAGGTGATAGAGTTGAGGAAAGAGGTCTCCAGCCAGAGCAGGGAAGACAGGTGTCTTCTGTGGATAGAGTTCCATTTTCTAAGGGCAGCGGAGGCAGAGGTTTTCTAGAGGATCACCAGCCAAAGCAGAGGTAGGGGAAGGTATCTCCTTTGAGCAGAGGCTCATAAATTCAGATTGGGGGAAGGTTTCTCCTTTGAGCCGAGGCTCATAAACATTGTAATTGGGAAGGTTTCCCAAAGAACTTTGAGATAACTTTTAGAGAAAAGTTTTATGGATGAACCATGTAAATTGTTGTGTCACTTTGTGGATGGTTTTGTGCATTGCTTTGATATTGCTTTGGATATATTGCTTTACTATTTTGAAGTATAAAGGAAAAGTAAAAATAGGTCTTATACTGTTCACCCCCCTCTCAGTATAAGCTTGTGTTCTTCAATTGGTATCAGAGCGGGGTTCCTTCGGAAAGTTTAATAGCTTGAAGGAAAAGCTAGTAAAGAACACAATGGATCATTCAAGTGGCAATGCAGCACCTATTCTTGATGGGTCAGATTTTGGTCTTTGGAGTGCAAGGATGAAGGTTCATCTAATGGCACTTGGGAATGAGGTTTGAGAAGTGATTGAAGATGAGTACACTATTCCTGAACATGGTCCTAATACTAAAGAAGAAAGGCTCTTACATCACAGCAATTCAAAAGCAATGAATGCAATCCTAAAAGGCTTACAAAAAGCGAGATCTCACCAAAGTGATTCACCTGCAAGACAGACTAGTGAAATGTGGAAACAGTTGAAGGTGGTTCATACAGGTGATACAAATGTCAGAAAGGCCAAGTTGAGACACTTCAAAGGTATGTTTGAACAACTTAAGATGAATGATGATGAAAAGATTAGTGACTACATGCTTCGTATGGATGAAGTTTTTAACTCCATGAAAGACTTAGGTCTTGAGCTTGCTGAAAATGATGTTTGTGATAAGATTTTAAGATCTCTTCCTAATAGATTTAGTGAAAAGATTTCTGCTATTGAGGAAGCTAAAGATTTGGATAAGTTGAAAAAAGATGAGATCCATAGTATACTTGTAGCATTTGAGTTGAGAACTCAAGTGAAGGTTGATGTCAAGAAGGAGGCAGCTTTCAAGGCTACCAAGAATTCCAAAGGTAAACAACTTCAAGAGAGTGATGAGTCTTCTGATGATGAAGAGGCATATTACAACAAGAAAGGCAAGTTCTTTAGAAAGCACAAAAATATGAAAAACGTGAGATGTTTCAATTGTGGAAAGTTTGGTCATTATGCTACTAACTGTACTGTTGCCAAGGATGAAAGTGATGAAGATAAACAGGACTGTAAGAGCAAGGATTTTGAAAAGCACAAGCATCATAGGAAAAACAAATATGAGCACATCAATCAAGGAAAGAGGTATTCTCACAAACACAAGAAGAGCTTCTACCTAGACAAAGCAAGTAAGTGTTCTAGTAGTGATAGTGAAAGTTCTTCAAGTGATAATGAAAATGAGATAGTGTTCATATCAAAAAAAGAGGAAGAACCAAAACATAGATTCATTATCATGAAATGTCTTAGATGTGGAAATTTTGGTCACCTTGAGGATGATTGCACAAATAATGAATTGGTTGTTAGTATGTATGAGGATGCTTCAGAAAATGATAAGGAAGATGCATGTATGGTTTTTGAAAAGGGTAGCACCTCTAGTGATAAGAAATCTTAAAAAGGCTTTGATGATTCTAAAAGCAAAAATATAGACGAAAGTGAAGTAGATATTAAAGGTGAACTTATTAGTGCAAACATACAGATATAGGTTCGATCGCAGGTCAAATGCACAGAGAAATACAGCAAGCGACAAAATACACAGACGTAGAAAATATCAAAATTTTATTTAATCGAGGTGCCGTCAACCTTACAACCTAAACAATATATTGCATTATATAATAATATACTGTTGAAGAAGTGGAGGGAATTAAGGAGATGAGTGAGGGCGACGGAGAAGGTTGGAGGGAATTAAGGAATGAGTGGGTGGAAGCTTGGAGTGATAAGGGAAAGCGTGGGCGACGGTGGTGGGAGAGATAAGGAAGATAGGACGTGGAGGAATAAGGGGACGAAGATGAGATGGAGGGATAAGGGAGTTAGGAAACGTGGAGGAAAAAAGGAGAGGGAATATAGGAGGGAGTTAGGGGAACATTGCCGACAAAGAAATTGCCGACAACCATAGGAGGGAGTGTTCACACTAAGGCTTTAGGAAAGGGATTTTTCTAAGCCTCTTTAGGTGAATCCTTGTTCACACTTGCAACACTTAGTGCTTTGAAAAAGGAAAGAAAGAAGACTGCTAGACTCAAGGATAAGTTAGATGAATGTTGTATGGAGAGAGATGAACTTATAGAAAGTATTGATGTCTCTATGGCTAATGCACAAGAACTCAAGAATGAGTTAGAATCTAAGGTGCTTGAGTATAGTGAATTAGAACAGAAAATGGCTTCGTTGAAAGAGATAAATAAAGAGTAAAAGGATAAGCTGTACAGGTTTCAAGAAAGCTCCAAAAATGTTAATTCTCTCATCCAAAGTCAAAGAAATCCAACAGATAAAATAGGTCTTGGTTTTGTTAAGCCTCACAAGAAACAAGTTGGAGAGTCTAGTAAGAAATTCCAAAAGGAAGAGAGTTCTAATGAGGAAAGTATTTCAAATCACGAGTCCTTGAATGATAGATGCATAGAAACAAAAAACAAATTTTGGAATGAGAAGAAGGAGAATTTTTCAGGACCTAAGAAGTCAAATAAATGAAAGTTTCAAGGCAGATGTTTTGCTTGTCACAGGTTTGGTCACATGGCTGTACATTGCCTGGCTCAGGTGAAGAATGTAAATAACAGTTTCAAAAGTGGTGAATTCTTTTATGGGTATTTCTACTCTTGCAATCAATTTGGGCACAAGGTAGTTCATTGCAAGGCAAACAACAGGAACAGGTTTAGTCAGAACAGGTGGATTCAAAGAATAGGTATGCCTCAAAGAAATAACATTGTTACTTGTTACAAGTACAACAATGAAGGTCACATAGCTAGACAGTGTAGATCTGAAATTCCAGAATACAGGAATAGGAACAGTGACATGATCAGGTCCAAGGATCAAAAAAATGACAGGACCAGGAATATGGAAAAAGAGTTCAAGAGAAGGCCTAACAAGGAAGTTATAGACGCTGATGATGATCAGTGCCTGATGGGAGTTTTACTCCCACTCCAAAATTAATCACCTCATCAGGAGGTGGGGGAGGGACTAAGCTAATAGGCTCATTCTTAGTTCCAAGCCCCAAAGGTGGCCCTTTGCCATTGATGACAAAGGGGGAGAGATATGAGTAAGGGGGAGAGCTTCAAGTGAAGAGGAAAGCTTCAAGTCAGGGGGAGCAAAACTTCAAAGAGAGTGATTTCAGTTTTGGCACTTGAAGATGTGTTTTTAGTAAAGTTTTGCCATCAATGACAAAGGGGGAGATTGTTGGCAATTTTGGGTACATTGGGTACATTGCCTTTGCTCAAGTGTTGATGTTGTCATTGATGTCAAGAAGTAGAAGGGTTTTTGTGAAAACCAAGGCAGACAAAATAAAAGGTTTTATTTAAAACCATGGACAAAAAATTTGAAATGGGTTTTTCTTAAAACCCAAGTTGGCTCTTCGTTTCGTTGAAAAAGGTGCCCCGATGATGAAGATATTTAATTTTAAATATTTAGTTTAAATTTTATTTATTTAAAATTTAAATTAATATTTTAAAATTAAATTAAAGTATTTTTCGTCATGGTTGGAAATGCCGACGTATTTGGAAATAAAGGGCAAAATGAAAGTGCATATATAATAAGGCTATTAAATTCATTTAATAGTGTGTGCGATATTCGAAAGGCGCTTGTTCGATGAAATAATCGAAGAAGGATATAAGACTGTGCTTCGTGCGACACACGAGTTTCAAAGGTCTCAGTGACAGTGTTAGAGACAAGTGGTAGCTCGTGCTCCCTTGGACTCAAGTGGGCGTGTAGCCTGTGTGGTTACCTAGGCATGACCAAGAGTACTAGGTAAACTAAGGACGCAAGTTCGAATCAATGACATTGTAGATAAATCACGATTTTCAGAGCGCATGATATGGTTGATAAATCTGTTTAAAGGTATGTCCGAATTACCACTTAAAGTGTAATTATTTTATTATGACTATTTGATATTAAAGGAGGCTGAAAAGCTATAGGAAGGTGGAGCAAAAAGGTACAATAAGGAAATGATTGTATTTGTGTAATATGTAGATAATATTGGAGTAATAAGGTTGAAAAGGGACATACTCGATATTGTGTGAAAGGGGAATAGTTTATATATTGAATTTGTGTCTTATGGAAATTTAAAGGGGACATATTGTCTTTAATATTTGGAGTAATAATGGTATAAAAATCTTAGGAAGGTAATGCATTTGTTTTGATGTTGAAAGTTGAGCGCTTGGAGATTCTAGTGATTTATTTTACTTTTATGGTACAAGTGGTTTTGGGAGTTATAAGGTATGCAATGTTGTGATTTATTTTATTTTATGGTACAAGTGGTTTTAGGAGAGATAAGGGAGTTATGCAATTAAATGCTTTAGTGATAATTATTGAGAGGTGGAATAATGTTGATTATTTTATGATCTACTAACCCTTGTGAAGATTGGCAAAAGAATTTTGTGATTGGGGCAAATTTCCAAAGAAGGTTCTTCACTTCAAAAAGGTATGGGCACATTCTTCTTATGAGTATGATTGGTGTATGTTTTCCTGAAATAAGATTGGAGTGAAAAGGTATTCAACAAGGTTTCCTTTGGTTGGGTGTAAATCCTATTTTTTGGTTTGTTGAAGATTGCTTATGCATTGTTATCATTGATGAGAGTTTTGGTGAATGCATAATTCTAGTTTGAGGTAGTGGAAGCATTGTGCACTAGGGTTTATGTTTGTAAGTCTTGTTACTTGCATTGAGATGGTGAAACCCTTAGTTGGCTGTTTTGAGGTTGATGGTTGAGTTGCTTCCATAGAGGTTGGTTGATCAAGTTATTGCTTTTACTTGATACATGATATTGGGCTTACTCCATTGAGTTGATTTGAACAAGTTATTCTTTACATTTGGTGATATTTTGTGGGTGGCTGTTTTGTTCAAATATCTTTGGAGGTAAAAGGATTTCTACTTGTTTCCTGCTCTAGTGATGATTGAATGCTTCAAGGTTAATGTTGAGTTGAATGATGTTGGTTAAACCTTGTCTTTGAGCATTGTTGTTGAAGCCCTAATTGGTTGAGAAAAGATATTGGTTTTGGAAAGAACATGAGTATCATTGTTATATGAGATATTGCATGGTTGGCAATTGTTGGGTTGTGTTTCATGTTCTTGAGAAAAGCATACTACATCTATATTATTCTTTTGAGATTTAAGATTGAGTTGAGATTGAGATTGGGAGTTAAGTATAGAACATATTGAGTCTCTAACAATTCTCTTTATGCTTCTATGAGGTTGATGAATCACATTGGGTCTCTAACAATTCTCTTTGTGGGTTCACGCCAAGCAAGTTTTTCTTGATGAACTTGTGACCAGGTTTTGGACAGGTTCCATTGGGGACTTGTGAGCGAGGTTTTGACAGGTTCCTGTGGGGACTTGTGAGCAGATTTGGACAGGTCTTAGTAGAGGACTTGTGAAGCTGAGGTTGATAGTTATATCAGAGAACTTGAGGACAGAGGTGCATTGGTTCTATGAGAAGAACCTTAGGATAGATTTGTGCCAGACCGAAGGACTATGTTTGGTGCTGATCAAAGACAGAGGACGGGGACATTTGTGCTAGACCGAAGGACTGTGTTTAGTGCAAATTCGAGGACCAACTTTGAGGTGATAGAGTTGAGGACAGAGGTCTCTAGCCAGAGTAGGGAAGACAGGTGTCTTCTATGGATAGAGTTCCATTTTCTAAGGGCAGCGGAGGTAGAGGTCTTCTAGAGGATCACCAGCCAGAGCAGAGGTAGGGGAAGGTATCTCCTTTGAGTAGAGGCTCATAAATTCATATTGGGGGAAGGTTTCTCCTTTGAGCCGAGGCTCATAAACATTGTAATTGGGAAGGTTTCCCAAAGAACTTTGAGATAACTTTTATAGAAAAGTTTTGTGGATGAACCATGTAAATTGTTGTGTCACTTTGTGGATGGTTTTGTGCATTGCTTTGATATTGCTTTGGATATATTGCTTTACTATTTTGAAGTATAAAGGAAAAGTAAAAAGAGGTCTTATACTGTTCACCCCCCCTCTCAGTATAAGCTTGTGTTCTTCAAAGATGTGAAAAATAAGGATAATGAGAAAGCAATACCCAAAGCACCTAATCACAACAATAAAGGCAATATGGTTGATATGCTAGAAGTGATCGATGCATTAGGCAAGGATGAGGTAGACATTTCCAAAGTGACTCATTATGGCCAAACATGCATTCTACAAGAACTACATTCAATTTCCTCTCCAATAGTGAGTTATTGCCACAGGGTCAAACCTATTAAAAAACAAGGTAGAAAGGTGACTGCACACTCCTCCATTGCCTCTCCTAGGGAACAAGAGAATGTAGAAGTTTTACCACCTCTTTTTATGCATCATTCTAAGGTGTTCGAAGAACCCCAAGGATTGCCCTTCCCTCATCATCACACATTTACTAATATTTATGGCAATCCCCTATTAATGTTTCATCCTTCTCGATATCCCTGCCTACATAAGGATGACATTAAAAGATTCCAAGAACTTATGCAAATCCTTATTGGAAAAAAAAGGATAAAGCTCCTCAATTTGAACTTTGAGTACAAAGATCTTTTTAAGGAGGGTGGCATGTTAGGATCCTCCATCCTAACATTATTAGTTAGTATTATTAATCATTTAATTATTATATTATTAACTCATAAAGTGAACCATCATATCTCTTCATAACATGAACCATCACATCTCTTCACCAACGTAGCTTTAGGGTAGATATATATATTAGGTTGGCCATTCACACAAATCATCCAAGAAGAATAATATATATTTGTTTAAACCCATTGGAGGGATTTCCCAAACCAATGCAAAAGGCAATTCATATCTAAAAGTGATTCTATTTATTTATTTCTCCTTTATTAAATTATTGTGCTAGGAACCCTTGGTTCCTATCAAGGACTATGAACCTATGTTATGTATAAGAATATGCAAAATATGTACAAAGTGTATACAAGGTATGTATAAAATATATATAATATATATAATATATGCAAGATGATCCATGAGGGCTGATATGAACGATGAATATCATAGCGTGAAACATATGCAATGGGAGATAACATGTAGAGGGAGTTCTAACAGTTTGAATCCATCAACTTCACTAGATAGATATGTGTAGATATGCAAATCAATCATGGCAGGTAATGGGTTCCAAATTGCAAGAATGCATGATATATATAAGTGATCATGAAAGGGTAAATGAGAGATACTGACAGGATAACCAACAACCTAAAATTATGTTATTATACACAAATGTTAAGAAGTGGGTATATCCTACCCTTATTCCCTTGTTAGCAAGAAGAACAAATGAAGATGTGAGGAAATCAAAGTTATCATACAAAAGGAAAAAATAATAGATGAAGGCAAGATAGCTTAGAAACCTATAATTACGTGATATGAGGTAAATATTAAGAGGAAATTATACTTACCTCCATGCTCTTGTTAGCGCAAGAACATGGGAATAGAAAGAAAAGAAGGAATTTTTCTAGTTAATGTCTTGATAGTTAAGAGATACTTGCAGAATAATTAGTGGTCCCATGAATATCATAAAATCTTATTCATGTAGAATTTAAACTATCCTATGAATACCCCTTGACAACCAAAAGGCTAACAAATATTGTGAAAGGAAAAAATGAATTGATTGATCATCCATTATGGTGCCATAGTGTAGATTAAAGATACAACGCCAAACATAAATAAAGAAATCACAATAAAGGAATGCAGAACAGTTGTACAAAATGAATGATTTTTATTAATCAATGGAGTTTAGAAACTCCTTTTAAGTACAACAGGGCCTGTAACCCTTTTCGTGATACAAAGTTACAATTTGTGCTAGGGTTCTCCGAAACCCTAGCCGGCACAATGTGGTGGCGTCTCCGAAGAATGTATCCTTAACCTCAACAGAATGAGTGGGCTTCGTTGTATCCTTTGGCTCGGACCACTCCAACTTAAGCAGCTGCTATCAACAAATCAGATCTACCACTAGAATCCTGCACACATTAAAATTATCAAAGAGTTAGAAACTAATAAGAGGGCTCCACCGTGTGAGCCCTCGTAAACAGTCTAAAACCCTAGATTTATGAAATAAAAATAAACTGAATGCAGAATTCAACAACAGATTAATACATAAAGAAAGATTACTTGCTTTAGACAAATCTATACCTTTTCCTGTTAACGCGGCGAGACCAGGCGACGGCGATGGATGCGGCGAAAGGGTTTAGTTCAGACTTAGGGCCGTAGAAGACTCGTAAGACTCAGGATTAACAAGCAATAGCCAACTCCGGACTTAGATAGGGAAGATAAGTAGGTTTAGCCGAAGAGATAGATAGGGTTTGAGCCATCAAGGTGACTCAATTTATAATCTACTCTTAGGGCACACTTTAGGGTTTTAACGACACTTTGAACGTGTGGCTAAGATTAAAGTGGATCCAAGGGTAGAGAATAAATCTAGGTTGTGAAACGGATTAAGATGGATGGACGGATGAGATTAAATGAAGGATGGACGGCTCAGATTAAATCACTTAAACTTTATTTATATATATATAAAATATATTAAAATATTAAAATATATATATAAATATTAATTTAAATAAATTTGGGGATGAAAATGGCGGGAAAAGTGAAATTGGGCCAAATAATGGTGGGAAAGTGTGGATTTGGGCCAAATAATGGCGGGAAGGATGGATGACTGACACGTGGTCGGCAGGAAGGTATAGATGACTTACAAGTGGCTGGATTTTGGTGTCTACAGATGCTCCTTTTTGAGCTGCTTTGTGTGAAGACACAATGTAGCACAAAAACATAAGACACCCGAAAAGTCGGATCAGACGCAACTCTCTCTCAAGACTAAAGCACAACTTTGAAGACCAAAGAATAAAAGAATATTTAAAATTTTTCAGCTTACCCCCTCAATTGGCGAGCGAGAATGGTTCTCACAAGCCAATTGGAAGAAATTCGGAAGATAATGAACCGTTTTTGCCCCAACGGTGAAAAAAAGGGTTGGTGCATGCACCATCTGTTTATGTCCCAACAGAAAAGGGGTTGGTGTACAAACCAGAAAAGAATATGATTGAAGACGATATGAGTGATGTGAAAGATGGACCGTTTTCTGCCCCAACGGTTATAAAGGGATTTTTGCCAAACTCTAAATTCCATGATCATGTAAGATGAATTCCACTATAGGAAAATTAGAAATTGATAACGGATGCCCCAACTCCCGTGTGTGAATCCATACTCGTTGATGAAATTGCCTTGTTGGCGCCATTGATATGCAGAGATGAAAGATGCATGAAAGAGTCCAGAACTCAGAGATGCTCCTAGTGACTGTATGGATAATTCCTCGGGTCGGAACCAATCAACCTAGGTAGCCACAATCTCTAGCAAGACTTAAAATAATGACGATATGAAAGATTGTCCATGTTTAAGGCCCCATGAACTAGGCCATCAATGACAACTCGTTGAGCAAATTAATCTTGGTATGAGGTCACTTGAAAAGTAGAATACCCAAAATTGATTTCCAATTTTCAAACAGTGAAATAATTGATGATGATAAATGGTAAGTGTCCTTATGGTGGTTTAATCCTCTTACCGAATTGCATGGATTCAAATCGCCGCAATCGCCAAGGTGATAGAATATACCACTAGATACGAGGTTTACTTTAATTTGATTTGGCAAAAATATGCATGATGAAAGAAGAATGAAATTGACGATAGATCAGAATTGATGAATGTGGTTAATTTTGTGAAGGTTTTGAATATTTTTAACCCAATTTGTAAAACAATGATGAATGATGCGCTTTTTGAGCGAAATGACAAAATTTGTGTCCAAAACTCGTTGTAACCTTCACAAAATGTTTTATTATGATAAGAAGAATGGATGAATGCAATTTGATGAAATTTGGAGGAGGTAAGCTTCAATTTTGTAAGTTTTGTTCCTTTATTCAATACTGACACCAAACGCCGGTCTGCGTTTGTGGTTGGCAGAGACGCCCGCCGGTGTTTAGGCGCTCTGCGTACGCAGGACTGCGTCTGAATCCGCCATGAAATGCCCTACTGCGTTTCAGGGCACCAAAATCAGCTATTTAAACAGTTTCAGCGAGAATTTCGCTCATTTGTGCGTTCGAGCTTAAGAGAAGTGCGTCTGAGGGAGTGGAGTGAAAGGTTGTGTGGGAGAGTGAAGCACGCGGGAGCTATGGCGGAGATGGGAGCGGACGCGCCAAGTGCAGCCACCGAGGTATTTGTTCATTTAAGCAAGTACTTATTATGTGTTTTTTTTTTTTTTTGGAAAAATTTGTAACAAATTTTTGTTTTGTTGTTTTGCAGCTTAGGGTGTTAGAGGCACGACACCGATTCTCCCCTATCATTCCGGGGATGAGGAGGTCGTTGTCCCTGTAGACCGGGAGATATTGGATGAAGTGGGGCTAGCGGAGGCAGCCCGGTTGGAGGTAGTTCGGGCGGATGAGGGGTACCTCTTGGCTTTGGCCGAGAGGTGGGATCCGGATCGGGGGACGTTCCAGCCTCCCGACCGGAGAGATGACGGTGACGCTTGAGGATGTATACCGCATCCTCAAGGTGCCCGTGGAGGGGGCGCGGGTGGAGGTTGGACGAGATAGGGCCACGGAGATGGCCAAGGTGTTTGGGGATGACTCGAGGGAGATCCGAACGAAGAGCGGGGGGATCCCATACTTGGCCATGTATACGGCCAAGGAGTTGGGAGCGGTGGAGGCTCGACGATGTTCGTGTTGGCCAACATTGTGGCCCCGAACAAGCACCGGTGCGGTTCCCATGGAACCTGATGGGTGTAGTGAGCGAGATGCTCACTAATAGGGTAGTGTATGCCTGGGCGCCCGCTTTATTGGCGCAGGTGTACCGGGAGTTGTATGAGGTTCGGAGACGGGGCCGAAGGGCCTGGGTTGTAGTGTGGTGCTCCAGTCGTGGGCTGGGAGCACTTCAGAGTGGCCCGACCGGAGGGGTTGCCATGGGCTCACTGGGACGTGAGCCAGGCTTATGGTAGGAGATGGCCAGTGGCGGAGGAGAGACAGCCGAGCCGCCCCGTGAGATCGGGGCAATGGTATAGGAGACTATGGGCAGACTTGATAGATGCCCGAGTCATTTGGAGGCCCTGGCGGGAGGCGAGGTGGATCGGGGATGGAGAGCACCTGAGACGGGTGCGACAGGCCGATGGGTAGTAGGGTAGAGCCACGATGAGGCGGAGTACATATAGATGTCTCGAGTACTCCGACAGGTCGGATTGAGGGAGGATGTCCCCGGTGAGCCTGCGCTACCGGAGGCACAGATCGTAGGGGGATTTGCCTGTGCCGAGCCATGGAGGGAGGCGAAAGAGGACGATGAGGACATGGAGATCCCTCGACATGGACGACGTCGGGGTGACACGAGTATGCAGCATGGATGGCCGCAGAGCCGAGGTGGGAGCCACCATTGGTGGCTGGTAGAGCCGGAGAGCCCGAGGTTGGGGCTGGAGAGGGCGAGGGAACCGCGGAGGTTCCCAAGCGTAGGGAGGGTCCCCGCCTTCGATCTGATAGTCGAAGGCGAAAGGGGAAGATGGCACGGTAGGCTCCAGGGAGCGGAGATGACGGGGAGGATGGCGGAGAGGGCCTAGGAGAGGCCGCAGGAGAGGCTAGGGAGGTACCCCTAGCGGGCACGAGAACGAGCTGGCACAGCTGCAGCAGAGATAGCGAGCACGATGCTATGCTAGCTGCCCGAGACGAGAGGATAGCTCGCCGGAGCAGAGGGTAGAGCGGGATGCCCCGTTAGCTGCTCAGAGGAGAGGATGGCCCACCGTAAGCGGACTTGGATGGAGCGACCAAGGTGCCCCAGGATGACAGGGTGACGAGACTCCAGGCAGAGCTAGCGGAGCGGGAGCGACGGCACGGGATAGACATAGCTAGGCTTAGGTCTAGGACTCATTACATTGAGGCTCTGGAGGACACATTGTTTAGGCATCACATTGTGTTGCCTGATCCTCCATCCTCCTCTGTCTCTAGGCGTAGTGAGTCTAGGCACACCACTAGGTCTAGGGCTCCTACTAGGTCTCAGGGGTCCTCTTTTGATGGTTAGCTTAGTGCTTAGATGCACTCTTTATGAGCCTTGGTGCTCTATTGTATATTGTAGCCTTTTGGCATTCATTGTACAGTTTGACCTTTATACCTATATATATATACATGGCTTTTATTTATTTGGTGTTTTACTCTCTTTTGTGTGAATGCCTATGTTTTTGTGATGCATGTTTTTATATGTTTTAATGTTTTTGATGCATATGTGATGGAATGGAATGCAAACTTATAGATGATTAATGCGAGACTAAGTAAATGAAATATGCACTAAGAAGCACTCATACTTTTAGATAGTTAGATTTAGCGAACTGTTATCATAATTGTTTAATCAGGGGCACCGAACTTGGTGGCTTGTGAATGGATGACGTATGGAATGACATGAATATGGAAGAAGATATGGAGGGTGATATGGAGGTTGATATGGAAGACTATTTTACAAAGACTCAAACATGCTAGTGGTATCAAACAAACTTACTAACACTGCCTAATTCAACTAGGACCAAATGTGTGTGCATGCGAGTTCATTAACCAAATCAGAAGCATGGTAGTGACTCTAGGCAATCAAAAACTCGTGTGTGTGCAAGTGTGTTCATTAACCTCATCTTGCATAAATTAGGTAACCCTCTTATGGAGAAGACCCCGAAGCTAGTTTGTCCGTATGAGCATTCGGAGGTCTCTTTTTGAGGAGAGACATGTCGCCACGCAATGAGTATACTCCACCGCCGCTCAAGCGTCTATAGCCCCGATGAAGGTTAACTCCATAGTCCATGTTGTTTTTGACCTTTGTAAGCCTTGGGGATGACTACCTATCCGTCTGATCGGACAAGTAGTACGATCCTTACAACTTATTTGGGATCAGTGGTGTGTGAAAAATGTTCATTTCCTTAGAGCTTTGGGGAATCGGATTCTCAACCGAAGTATGATGAGAATTTTACCCTATCCTTACTACTTTGTTTATATTTATATTTTGTGATTGCTTGTGATAGTGGTAAGAACCACTGTTTTATGGACTATGTTTGCATGATAGGACAAACGAGGATTACCCTTTTCACTTCAAGGCACAACCCAAGGATGGTGTTATCTCTCTTTGACACAAGATGTTTTTAAGATGTGAAAATGTGATAGGTTCAAGACCGCTTTTGAAATCATTTCCCAATACTCAAGATTTTATTTAGTGTAATTTGTGATATGGCCCTAGAGAACTTTGACATGCATTTCGAAGTTTGCTTAAAACACTAGGAATGGCCGAGTGACTGAAAACATTTTGGCAATGTAAATATGTGCAAATGGAAAATGGGTGTACGAATGACAATTCGGTTTGATGGATTTTATGAAGGTGCCCCCGATTAAGGCAACATGACTTTTGCTTGACCAAATTTTATATCCAAAAGATAGAATGGTCTCTAACATGATATGCAACTATGGCTGAAAATGAAATGTTATGGTTTTGAATGAGATGTATGCACATGAAATGCAATGTTTTTGAATGAGATGTATGCAACTAACAATGAAATGCAAATTCTTTTTATTTTATTTGTTTTTTTTTTTTTTTTTTTGTTGTACAAGCCATGTATATATGTACATATAAAATTCAAACTATGCGTAGAATGCCCTCAAGTGTATAACATTAAGTGGTTCGGGTTCTTCCTCTCCCTCTAAACTCGGCAAGTCTATAAGTTCCATTACCCACTCTTTCAAAGGACCATATATGGACCTAACCAATTAGCCGCGAATTTATCTCGAAGATGCGGCAATGCATTGGTGTTTTGTTGATTCTCTTTAAGGACAAGATCCCCTACTTGAAATTCTCTTAGATGAACTTTGGCATTGTAAGCACGTTTCAATCGGTCTTGATAAACTCGCAAATGCTCTAAAGCATTGATTCATTTTTCATCTATGAGTGTGAGTTGATCAAGACGTGCTTGTCTAGCAGTATCATCATCGATAAATTCCTGCAAAGAAATTCGCAAGGAAGGGATCTCGAGCTCAAGAGGCATGATTGCTTCAGCTCCATAGACCAAAGAAAATGGCGTTGCCCCAATGGGAGTTCTGGTGCTTGTTCTGTAAGCCCATAATGCCAAGGGGATTTGTGTATGCCAATCTTTATGATTTTCTTTAACAAGTTTCTTAAGAATAGCAATTATGGTCTTATTGGAAGCTTCAGCTTGTCCATTGGCTTGTGGGTAGTAAGGAGTTGAGAAACTATGTTGGATATTATACTTTTCGCAAAGAGCTCGAACATCCTTATTCTTAAAAGACTTGCCGTTATCAGAAATAATTTTAGAGGGAATACCAAAACGACAAATGATATGGTGAAGTATAAACTCCACAATTCTAGGACCTGTCATACTGGCTAGAGGAATAGCTTCAACCCACTTTGTGAAGTATTCAATGGCTGTAATGATGAAAGTATGTTGTCCCGAAGAGGCAGTGAAATCTTGCCAATTAAATCGAGACCCCATTGTGAGAAGGGCCAAAGGCTTTGGATGGGTCTGTAAAACTTGTGATGGTATATGGGTTAAATTAGCGTGTTCTTGACACTTTTTACATTGTTTAACATATTTGCAACAATCTTGTTCCATAGTGGGCCAATAATACCCCATACGTAAAATACGCTTCGCAATGGCCATTCCACTAAAATGACCACCACAAGTACCATCATGGGCTTCAACAATAGCTCTATGTGTTTCACCTGCTTCTAGACAACGGAGGAGTACTCCATCATATCCACGTTTATACAACACATCCCCCAAAAGAACAAAACGAGCTGCCTTTTGCTTAAAACAATGGCGGGAAGTTCAAGACAAATCAGATGGGAGTGTTCCAAACTTGAGGAAGGCTACTATCTCACTAGACCAAGGCTCATATGGATCCGAATGGATAAAGCAAACATCTTTTTCATCCTTAGACTCAAGGACGGACAATTGCAGACTTAGAGATTGTGGAAATGATTAGGGGCTGTACCTCTCCAAGGGAGTCCTTTGGAATCAATGATCCAAGAGAGGCCATGGCATCCGCAAATCTATTAGTCGAACGAGGCAAACTAGTGATCTCATACCAATCAAACTTAGAGAGCAACTTCATTGCTACATCATGATAAAGCTTAATGGTAGGTTCTTTGGCTTGGTATTCTCCCGTAATTTGTTTAACCACGAGTTGAGAATCCCCAAATATCCGAATACGCTTAATGCTCATAGCTATGGCTGATTGAAGACCTAAAATTAAGGCTTCATACTCGCTGTATTATTGGTGCATTGGAAGTCTAGTTTGAATGATAAAGGGATGGGAATCCCTTGAGGTGTATGAAACACAACTCCAAAGACCTTGACCTTTCGCGCACTTAGAGCCATCAAAGAATAGCGTGATGTCAACATCTTCCTCCGGAATGATGTCCTCTTCTTGTTCAAGTGATAGCAAATACCGAATCATCTGGGAGCTCAATAATCAAAGGATGATCACTAGGTAGTGGAGCTTCCGCAAGTTGATCGGCTATAACTTGACCTTTAACAGTTTTTTGGCTAATGAATTCAAGATCGAATTCGGTAAGCAACATTATCCATTTAGCGGTACGAGTGTTATTATAAGTGCGAGACATCATATAACGCAGAGGGTTTTCTCTAGCTATGACATATGTTGTATGGCTAAGCATATAATGACGAAGTTTCTTAGTGGCAAAAACCACCGCTAAGCACAACTTTTCCACATAAGCATATCGGGTTTCATAGCTTACCAATGTTCGACTAATATAATAGACAGATTGCTCACGATTTTGTTCATTCTTTTGTGCAAGCATTGTCCCTAAGGCAAAGTCCGTTGCCGAGATATAAAGATTGAAAGGGACCCCCGGACGAGGCGGAGCTAAGACTCGGCGGAGACGCTAAGTACCGCTTGATGTCATCAAAGGCTTTCTCGACACTCATCTCGTCCATGAAAATTGTACCCCCTTTTGTAGTAGGTGGCAAAATGGCCTACATTTATCGTAAAGTTGTGCAATAAAGCGACGGATTGAATTAATCTTTCCTTGCAAACTACGCAACTCCTTCAAATTAGTTGGGGGACACATTTCCATAATGGCTTTGACCTTGTTTGGGTCCACCTCAATACCTCGTTTAGAGATAATAAAACCTAGGAGTTTGCCTGAGGTAACACCAAAGACACATTTCTTAGGGTTCAACCTTACTTTATGCTCTAGAAGTCTATCAAAAACTTTTTCCAATACATCAAAATGCTCTTGTCGAGTTTTAGATTTTGCCAATAAATCATCCACATAATCTTCGATAATCTTATGCATATAATCATGGAAAATATAAGTCATGGCTCGTTGATAGGTTGCACCCGCGTTCTTAAGGCCAAAGGGCATCACCCCGTAACAAAAAGTTCCCCAAGGTGTGGTAAATGTTGTTTTGTGTTGATCTTCGTGGTTTATTCGAATCTGGTTGTATCCCGAAAATCCATCCATGAACGAAAGCATTTCATGACCAAGCACAGTATCGACAAGAGTATCAATGTTTGGAAGAGGAAAGTCATCCTTAGGACACGCTTTATTTAGATCTCAAAAATCGGTGCAAACACGTATTCCCCCGTTAGGCTTGCGAACGGGTACCATGTTAGAAAGCCACTCAGGATAATCAATCGGGACGACAAATTTAACATCCAAAAGTTTTTGAATCTCCGATTTAACTATGAGGGCCACGGTAGGATGCATTTTCCTAAGTTTCTGTTTGACAGGTTTAGCATCTTTTTGTAAGGTGAGGTTATGGACAACCAAATTAGGGTCTAGGCCCCGGCATGTCTTTGTAAGACCATGCAAATATCTCCTTCTTCCGCTTGAGTAGAGCAATCATTTGCTCTTGTTCCTCTCGATGATAGACTTTTAGCCGCTTCACAATTTGGGTGCCATCTTGGTCCTGGACTAAGGTCTACATCGATAGTTTCTTCAATAGACATGTGGGAACCTTCCTCAAGCCGATGGGGAGTAGGGATCAGATTTATGTCATCTAAAATGTCATCGAGCTCCCGTGCCTTGCTCTCGTCTATGTCTCGCCCGGAAGACCTCTCGGCTTAGAAGATGAAGGTGAATGTGGAGGTGAAGGAGGAATGTA
This sequence comes from Wollemia nobilis, assembly GCA_028583015.1. Taxonomy (NCBI): domain Eukaryota; kingdom Viridiplantae; phylum Streptophyta; class Pinopsida; order Araucariales; family Araucariaceae; genus Wollemia; species Wollemia nobilis. Next base: position 793,677 of record JAQPPZ010017065.1, read on the forward strand.
GTTGGCGGAAGCCCTTAACAATTCCTCGAAAAGGATGAACTCTGAAATAGATGGAGGAGATGAAATCCGATCCATGTCAATCAAGTTTGGGTTGATCGGGATTGGCTTATCCGGATCATATGGATTATGGAGTGGGGTGAATAAGTCTTCAAAATTCATTGTCGACTTATGGAAGAAAGGATGGGCGGAATGGAAGGGAAAACCGGTGAAGACCTCGTAAGACCTGAAATGCAAAACAACATAGTTTTTCAGCTTTTTTTTTTTTTTTTTGTAGTTTGAGTTTTTTTTTTTTTTTGTAGTGGTGAAAACCACTATTACACACATACATAAAGCAATAAAGTATTTTTATATATTTTGATATTTTTTTTTTTTTTTTTGGGAATTTTCTGATTTTTTTTTTTTTTGGTAGTGGTGAAAACCACTATTTTAGTATATACATATAATACAGGTTTGGATTATGGCTTATGGATGTGGCGGAGGGGGTGGTTCACCTCGCTCTTGTGGAAGAAACAAGCGAAAGATGGCCTCTTGGAGAGGGAACAATTGGAGATAAAACTCGCCTTGTTCAAGTGAGGGGAACAATGGGCGCCGACTCTTCTTCGGATTCATCACCATTTGACATGACGTCAAATTCTTCATAGGCTTCATCTTCGGATTCGTTGGGGTGGAGGATTTCTTCTTCCGAATTAAGATTAATGCTTTGAAAAGCTTGTTCAAAAGAAGAAAGGGATGGAAGTGGTTGGTAGCCCGGACCAAAACGCTCGTGGGTCTCTCGGTATGGCATATCGATGCGTTCGGTTACCCCTTGCTCGTATCGACCTAGGCCAAATTGCCGCCAATTATGTCTGTGGAAATAGCGAGAGGGAAAACCCTCCATCCTTTCGATATTGGCAGGGACCGGATGCTTGGGTTCTAGTATGGTGGTAGGACTAGAAGATGACTCTATTCCCCCATATACAAAATTAATGGAATTTGGCATAGAACCCATGTTATAAACCGATCCAATGGATAAATGTTGGTCATGTGGACGACCAAAATCTTTAACTGCTTGCACATTGAACGGTGTGATGTGGACATCTTGGATGGCATACTCACCAATACCTCGCATCAGTTAGATGGACCTTGACTTGGGAGGGAGATGGACTAGATGATGGAATAGAAGAATGTGGGATAGAAGAATTGGAAGGATTTGGTTGGGTTGATGCTTCACCGACTTGTGAAACATCAGCCGGTGATGGTTGGGAAGATGGAGGAATAATAGGTGATGTTGAAGAAGGTGTAGAAGAAGGGGGTAATGACGTGGAAAGAGATGATTGGTCATGGCCACATGTGCATGTGGTCACTGATGAAGAAGAAGGAAGATTAGGAGATGAAGAAAGTGGTGAATGAGATGGAATAGCGGAAGAGGAAGATGGTTGCGATATGATGGGTAGCTCCTCGAGAATGGGAGCTTTAGAAGAAGATGGTATAGAAGAAGTAGATGGGGTCAAGAAAAGATGAGTGGATGGCAACACAATCTCATAAGGATTTGAGACATAGTTGCAATGTTTGAAGGGTTCAATGTCAGCAGGTACACAATGAACCCGTCCCTCATATACATACTTCAGACATTGATGCAAGATAGAAGGGACACATCTCATCTCCCTAAGCCAAGGCCGTCCAAGCAATACATTGTATGCCATGGACCCTTCCAAGATGTGAAACAAGGTATGCAAAGTTCGGGCCCCTACCTCAATGGGCAAGATAACCGTGCCAACCGTGGAAGATAAAGCATCATTGAATGCTTTAAGAGTAAAAGTCGACTTGGTGATAAGGGATGGCGACAGCTCTAGATGACTCAACGCCGATGTTGTAATGATATTGATTGAGGAACCGGTGTCAATTAAGACTCTCTTGAATGGCTTGTGATCGATCTTGGCCATGATATGCAAGTGGAGGATCTATACTTTCTCGTTGACAAAGGTTTGATTTCAAAATCATAGAAAGTGATGGAGGGCTCCATGCATGTTTGAATACTCCCCACAAAGTTGTTGAAGGCATTAGTATCTTGAGTTTGAAGCTCGATTGACTTTAATATTTCCATTAATGCCTCTCTATGCGGGGGAGATTGTTGAATGAGGTCATAGATCGATAACTTGGCGAAAGCCATTTTTAAACTGGTAGTTAATCGGCTACTCAATGACATGATGGGTCGTTGACGTTGAGTAGAATGATTTAGCGGTTGTTGAGAAGTACTAGCACGTCGTTGGGTCACTGTTACCTGAGGTGGACCGGGGGTTTGTATAGGTGGCTGTGGTTCAGCCTCGATTTGGTTGGTTCGCCCTTTGACCCCGGGTTACTACGTTAATAGTACCCACAAAACCTTGGTATTGTTGTACATGGTTGACTTGATTAGGAGGAGTTACCCGAGTTACTCCCCCTGAAGTTGTTGGAGCTTCCTCCCGATGTGGAAGGGGTGTTTGAAATACACCAAGATTTTGATTTTGTTGGGCTAAGGGGCTATCCAATTTAATGGCTCCAATCTCAATAAGATCTTGGATCACATGTTTGAAAGTCGTACAATTATTGATATCGTGTCCATTTTGTCTATGATAAGGACAAAATAGGTACTCCTTGTAATACTTCCCCCTTCTAGATGGTTCTAAAGGTTTGTGCTATATAACTTGTTGAATATGACCGCATATGGTTCATCTAAAGGTGTGAACTGTCGCTTGGGACGATTTGTTTGCCAAGGTCGAGTTTCCATGGTTGGCCCAAGATTGTGAGTCAGGTTGAGGAGGGGCGGGTACCGCATGATAAGCAATTGGTTGCGGTTGACTTTGCATTACTTGTTGTTGTTGAGCCATTACGGGCCGGCTCGCCACCACTTGATTAACTTGGTTAACATTTGAGGCCGTACTAGCCTCGTGCTTGTTTGTTTTGGCCATAATTATTATTTCGTTGTTGGCCCTTTTGTTGCCATTCTTTTCTACGGGGTTTTAAAACACCCTCTTGGACTTTAATGTCTTCTATGATACTTGCTTGGGCCAAAGCCTCTTCAAAAGTCCCGTATTGTTTTAATTGGAGTAACCAAGAGATAGGTTTTAGACAACTCGGGTGAACATTTTGGTTAACTCCTCCATTGGTAGGGAGAATGGCAATTTATTAATGATAGCCCTCCAACGGTTTCCAAAGTCATAAACAGCCTCATCGTCATGTTGCTTGAGCTTGTATAAGCTCGGACAATGAGACTTTCCTTTGTACATTTAGGGAGAATCGTTCTAAAAATAGATTAATCAATTGCTCGTAAGCATAAATGCTATGGTGAGGTAAATGATTGTACCATTGTACAACGATCTCCTCCTAATGTCTCGAGGAAAAGTTCTGAGCATAAGAGCGTCATTATTTTGGATTCTAAAGCAGTCATGCATGAATGAGCTCACATGTTCATGAGGATCCTCGGTTCCTCGAAATTTGTCAAACTTCGGTAATGTGAAATCGATCGGATATGGCGGTGAAGGTACCGAAGGATGAATTGGTTGATTGATCAACGACCTTAGCGTAGGTTTCGACTAGATGAGCCAAGCATGTTGAGCATAAGGTTGTCAATCTGTTGTTGCATAGCATGGAGTCGAGAATCTTCATGAAAATTTTGATTCGTTTGATGATTATGATGATGCAATGGAGGAGTGGAAAAATGATGAGATGGGATGAAATTGCCTGGATTAGGCGGTGTGGAATGGACAAGTTGTTGGTATGGATGATACCGAAAAGAAGGTGATTGGGGTGAATGATGAACTGGACTCGGTTGGGAGAAAGGTGGGGTAGGAATGGACACCACCGAAGATTGGGGTACCCTGTGTGGGGCCCGAGCTAAGAAAAGTCGGCCGGGTAGAAATTGGTTGGGGTGTAGGATTTACTACGACAGGTGGTTGGGCATTTTGTTGCCGTTGTTGCTGAAGCAACTTGTCGAGGTACTCCCTAACCTTATTAATCTCTAACCCAAGGGAGGTGGGATGATTGGATGAAGGTGGAGGGCAGGCCGCCATGGTAGTCACGGAGACCGCGTAGCAGGGGCAATGAAGGTGGTCGAAGTAGGCGGTACTCGGGAAGAAACAAGAGACCGTGCCCTGGTAGGGTGAAACCATAAATGGTTTGGGAAGAAGAGGGTTGAAATTGGTCATGGCTAGAGGAGGTTCCACCAACCTCATAGAGAGAATTGGTGTACACCCGAGTAAATGGAGGAGAAAGTGGTCGGGAAGACACTACATTTGTCTCCAAAGGAGGACAATTGAGCATCTGGGAAGATGTTGGAGATGAAGCCGACTGAGCAGATACAACATTAGCCTCAAAAAAAGGGTTAGTGTAGACCTGAGTGAAACCAACGGGTATGGTTGATGCAATATCCTCCTGAAAAATAGAATCTTGCATAGGGGAATCTTGGATTGGCTCAAGGACATAACCAATGCCATCTCTTAAGTGAGTTTGCACTTGGGCCATATCAATGTGGGTAATATGACAGAAATTGTCTTCCTCCATGGGCATGGCCATGCGATAGACGGTAGAAGGACGTGAAAGACCTGCAGGCGAACCTGCCTGAAATTCACTAGGATAAGTGGTCATGTTGGTGGTGGGGATGTTCTGTGAATTATTCATTTGATTATTTAGATTTAACACTTTAGATTGATTCCTTGTTAAGACCATAACGCAATAAATCTAAACAAATTCATAAAAGAAGAATGCAAAACTTGAATGATAAATTTACACTAAAGAAATTATCGTAAAACAGACACAACCTAGGTTTCAACCAATGTGTCTTACCTCGCGGTTAATTACTTATTTTCTCGATCTTAATCGTAGTAAATTTTAAGTGTCCGGTTTATGAGTTTTGCATGTGATCTAATCTTGAATTATTCACAAAAAAAGGTAAAAACTATGGCTAGGAAAGGACAACGAGATTCTTACTGGTGATGAAATCCAGCAAGTTTGCTCGGGGGTGACCTATGGTGTCTGAGGCAGAAGTTTAATGGATGGAGATGAATTCCACCGTCACTAAACTTCAAGCAATACCTGGTGATGAAATCCAGATATTACTGTTTTAAATGCAATATGAAATGCAGAGAATTTTATTTTAAGTGTTTTAGTTGTCTAATGTATACATACAAAGCTATAAATCAAAAGTTCTAATGATCTAAGCAAGAGGCCACTGAAAATATGCCATTTCCTCTCGAAGAAGTGGAGTACACCGTTTAAAACCCCCCGCCTACCAATGATATCGGATATCAAAGGAGCAACCGGAAGGTTCGGTCCACTTCTCTCGCTCGGAATCACCCAATGGCAGGAGTACTATTGACATCCAATCAATAGTCCTACTTAGATAACTAAAACAGATAATTCGTAGCTATTCTAATATGCAGATAGGTATGCAAATTTTTTTTTTATGCAAGCAACAACCAATAATGCAATGCGAAAAATGTAACTAAAAATGTAACAAAAAAATGTATATACAAACTTTAACTGTTCTTTTCCAGATTACTTAGTTTTTGTTCATTTTAAAGCAATGATCCGAAAAAGAAACAGAATACAGATAAAAACCAAAAACGTAAAAAGTACAGCTTAACAAAGAAAAAAAACGCACTTACTCTAAGCCTACGCTTTTTCTGTAAAACTGCCTTCAAACGCCCAAGGGAGTCTCACGCAGGCCGAAACGCACCTCTCGCATTTCGGATCGGACTTCCGTACGCCGCTCTCGCGTCTCGTCGCATTTTCTGCAAACTCCTCGAAAACCCTAGTTCGCTGGAACAACGAATTTCATGATTTTCGAAACCCGCAAAATAAAACAAAAACAAGAATAGATCAGTAAAGCAAGTATTAAAAACATGAAACCCTAGGGGGTCCCACCGTGATCGCCATTTGTAGATTAAAGATACAACGCCAAACAGAAATAAAGAAATCACAATAAAGGAATGCAGAACAGCTGTACAAAATGAATGATTTTTATTAATCAATGGAGTTTAGAAACTCCTTTTAAGTACAACAGGGCCTGTAACCCTTTTCGTGATACAAAGTTACAATTTGTGCTAGGGTTCTCCGAAACCCTAGCCGGCACAATGTGGTGGCGTCTCCGAAGAATGTATCCTTAACCTCAACATAATGAGTGGGCTTCGTTGTATCCTTTGGCTCGGACCACTCCAGCTTAAGCAGCTGCTATCAACAAATCAGATCTACCACTAGAATCCCGCACACATTAAAATTATCAAAGAGTTAGAAACTAATAAGAGGGCTCCACCGTGTGAGCCCTCGTAAATAGTCTAAAACCCTAGATTTATGAAATAAAAATAAAAGTAATGCAGAATTCAACAAGCAGATTAATACATAAAGAAAGATTACTTGCTTTAGACGAATCTATACCTTTTCCTGTTAACGCGGCGAGACCAAAGGGCGGCGATGGATGCGGCGAAAGGGTTTAGTTCAGACTTAGGGCCGTAGAAGACTCATAAGACTCAGGATTAACAGCAATAGCCAACTCTAGACTTAGATAGGGAAGATAAGTAGGTTTAGCCGAAGAGATAGATAGGGTTTGAGCCATCAAGGTGACTCAATTTATAATCTACTCTTAGGGCACACTTTAGGGTTTTAACGACACTTTGAACGTGTGGCTAAGATTAAAGTGGATCCAAGGGTAGAGAATAAATCTAGGTTGTGAAACGGATTAAGATGGATGGACGGATGAGATTAAATGAAGGATGGACGGCTCAGATTAAATCACTTAAACTTTATTTATATATATATTAAAATATATTAAAATATTAAAATATATATATAAATATTAATTTAAATAAATTTGGGGATGAAAATGGCGGGAAAAGTGAAATTGGGCCAAATAATGGTGGGAAAGTGTGGATTTGGGCCAAATAATGGCGGGAAGGATGGATGACTGACACGTGGCTGGCAGGAAGGTATAGATGACTTACAAGTGGCTGGATTTTGGTGTCTACACATAGTATTCTTTTGTTTTAATTGATCGTATAGCAAGTAAAAGTGCTCAATCAATAAACACCTAGTGAGTTGCAATAGTGTTTAGGAAGGATGATCAAAATATGCATAAGAATAAGAAGAACAAAAAATAGAGGAAGGGATTTACATGCATATTGCAATGAAATAAGAATAAGAGGGAAATGATGATTGAATTTGAATAAGATGAGAAAAGAGGTGATTCCCAACCATCTTGCAACCAACTAGGAGAGGTGCCCAATTATGCCCCTAGACAAGCAGAGTCTAAAATGCACTTATGCTTATAAAACATGTAATAGGACATCTACCTAGATTTATTGAAAGTTGTTCATGAGAAAGAAGAAAGAATATTAGTGTATATCCCTTAACTTGATGAATTAAGAAATATGTGTACTTACAAGGTCAAGAGATATACAAAGAAGAAAGAAAAGAAATGAAGATGGTGATTTATTAAGGAATCGGGTGATGAATCCTAGAATCATCATCCTATGAAAGACATAAATATAGTAATATGCATATACATAAGCTAAATAACAATGAGATATGATCCAACACCTAATGCGACAAGCAAAAATGCAAGAAGAAAAATTAGGAAAACAATAGAGGAATTTAGAGCATATACTCAATACCGATGAAATATAGTTGATCTACTAGCCATAAAAAATCTATAGATATAGGGATGAAAAATGTATATACCAATAAAGATCATCATTTGGCATCATTGTAAAATCCAAAGTTCCTGGTATTATGTAAATAGGTAAGATGAATATTTGAGAAAAATATGGAAGCAAAGGGGATACTTCATGTCTAGCTGCACCCAAGGAACACAAGATAAAATAGTCATTCTACAAATTTGGTTGAATAAAAATATTTTATGTTGTATTACGAGGGATCCAAGATATGTAAATCAAGAAAATATAACAAAGGAAGAAATTATTTAAGAAGTGATAGAAGAATAGATGAGTGAGGCAAAGAAAGTAGTGAGGCTAAGGTCATAAAAAATTCATGGAGGCAAGAGCTACCAATTTTAAGGAGATGCAATGCATAAAGAGAGAAAGGTATGGTTCATTCCTTTAATACATACTTTATGATCACAACACTACAATTATTATAGAATATTAAAAACAAAGAGAAAAATTAAGATGAATAGGTTAAGCAAAGTAAGGGAGGGTGTGCTAATTGATAAATCTAAAGAAATATACAAATTATCATGCTAAAAATCAATCCCACTAGCATAGTATTATACGTATATGTATGTAAATGAGGTAATTGTAGCATCTCGATGAGTAATTGAAAAAACAAGTCATTTCCATAGGGTTGGGAATTTTCTAAGTGTTAGTGATCTAGTGCATGTGCAATGCATATGAGCTAACCTAACTAGTTTTCATCATTAACTCATTTTAAAATCCTTGAAAATATATGAGCAAGATTATAGATGTACACACATAAATATCAAGCAATCATGCAATGTATGTCAAGCATAGATGCAAAGATCAGTCATCAATCAATTTATGCTAGGGATGTCAAACAATTATACATACATGAAAGGCAACATGTAGTATGATCAAGCAAGCTAATGTAAGTTGGTCCAAGAGGAATCTTGGAGTACCTAAGAAGAAGCAAAGGAATTTAAATAATATGAGCAAGAATTGATATCTTTCAATATTATGGAAATTTGAAGAAGAATTTGAGGCATTGAGAAGAAAATGGTGTTGTAACTAGTGACTACTGGTTAAAGATCCTATTATCAAGACCTCAACCCCTTATCCAAATTCCAAAATATCTAGAGAAGGCCATGATGCAAGTGAGAAATCACACAATCATGCATAGTATCTCTTAATATGCATAATGTTCATGGGTTTTTTAAGATCCTTTTCATATAGGGTTGCTAGACAATAGGCTCCCTAGCTAAATTTAGCCATAATGATAAAGGGGCCTAACCAATTAGGCTCAAACTTACCTTTCAAATTAGTTTGAGCATTGGTATTATTTTGATTTTCTTTAAGGACAAGATCCCCTACCTCAAAATAATGAGCATATACTTTCTTAGTGTAATAACACTTTAGCTTATTTTGATAAGCTCGAAGGTGGTCTAAGACATTAATGTGTTTCTCATAAAGCAACTCTAATTGGTTTAAATGGTCATGGTAATACTAATCACCAATTGAAGCATCTTGCAACAAGACACACAAAGAAGAGAACTCTAGATCTAAAAGAAAGACAACATCAGTACCATAAACTAGAACATATGGGGTTGCCCCCATAGGCATACACACATTGGTACAATAAGCCCACAAAGCAGGGTAAAACTAAAGATGCCAATCATGATTGGTCTTGCTAACTAGATTCTTAAGAATCTTTATTAAATTTTTGTCAGAGGCTTCTGCTTGGTCATTTCCTTGAGGATGATAAGGAGCAGACCATTTATGTTGAATTTTATATTTAGCACAAAATTTACTAACATATTTATTTTTAAAAGGTGTTTCATTATCTAAAATTATGATAGATGGGATCATGTATTTGTAAAGTATTTGATTAATGAACTTAGAAACTTGAACTCTAGTGACCGTGGATAGTGGTATGGCTTCTACCCACTTGGTGAAATATTCTATGGTTGTGATGATAAATTTATGGGCATCAGAAGATATAGGGTTAATATTTCTAATGATGTTCAGGACCCACATAGAGAAGGTCCAAGGGGAAGAAATGGCTTGATTATTTTTTGAAGGTGCATGAATAATTTTATCATGATGTTGACACTTATCATAGTGTCAAACATAGTCACATGCATCCTTCTCCATGGAAGGCCAATATTACCCCATTCAAAGGAGATTTTTGGCAATTGTGTTACCACTAAAATGAACCTAGATGACCCTTCATAATATTCATGAAGAGCTTGCTTACTTTATCAAGAGAAATATATTATAAGAGGATGTCGTCAAAATATTATCGACACAATATATTTATTATGATCACAAATTTGCATGCTTGTTTACACAATAATTCCTACTTATTGTATTTTAAGCCTTCAAGTATCATGCCATATTTTAATAAAGTGAAGATATTCTCGTACCAAGGCTTGATTGAAGAAGCTTTGACGATCAAAAAATCTAAAGGTAATTGACTAGAGCTAGGTTTATAGGTTCTAAAATCTAGTAGATGATTATGATAACATGATCTTCCTCTAACTCTAAGGGGATAAGAGATGTGATTATGGCCATCGCATCCACATGGTAATTAGAGGACCTATGAATGGATTATATGGTTATCTTACCAAAGGCTAACATTTGCAATAATATATTTATATGGATTCAAATTTTCATCTTTAGTGTCATATACACTATTAAATTGGCTTACCACAAGTTAAGAATCTCCAAATACAAAGAGGGTTTTGACCTTTAAATTTAGGGTAGTACAAAGACCTAAAATAAAGGCTTCATATTTTGTAGTATTATTAGTGCAAGATAAGCACAAGTTAAATGGAAGAGGGTCAACTACTTATAAGGGGTTACTAGGATGATTCTTGGTTTCGTACCCCTTAAGCAATGGGATTCATCAAAATATATGATGCAAGAATCTCGAGGCTCTTCTTCGATATTGAAGACACACTGATCAAGAAAATTTATCACTAGGGAATGATTTGATTCTAAAGGAGTTGTAGCTAATTGATCAATAATTATATAACCTTTTATGGCATTTTGAATAACGAAGGTTAAATAAAAATTGCTAAGATTGATGACCCACTTGGAGGCCTACCCTAAAAGTGAGGTTTTAACATTAAGTAGAAAAGAGGTTCAACCTTTGCAACTACAAATGTCTTATGGCTAAGCATATAATGTTGCAATTTATGAGATGTGAACACTATAGTGAGGCAAATATTTTCTAAGAGAGTATAATGGATTTCATAAAAAATAAGGGTTCTACTGATGTAATAAGTTATTATTTCTTTGTTTTGATCATCATGTTGAGCTAGCATAGCCCCTAAGGCTTAGGTTGTAGTAGCAATATAGAACAATAGATATTTGGCTAGATTAGGTGCTCTGAGAACAAGAGGGAATGTGATATACTTATTTAGTTCATCCAAAGCTCTTTAACACTCATCATCCCACTTATATTTTATATTCTTATGAAGGATCTTAAATAGGGGTTGATATTTATCACCTAGTTGGGAGATAAAACACCTAATGGCTTGAAGCTTACCTTGTAAACTATTCAATTTAGTTAGATTGTGTGGGGGAGGTATTTCTATATTAGTTGATATTTTGGTTGGATCAAATTCAATGCCTCTTATAGACACAATAAAATCTAAGATATTATTAGATGTGAATTCAAAGACACACTTAAAGGGCATAAGGTAAACTTTTTATTCTCTTAGTCATTCAAATATACTCTTTAGATCTTCTGCATGAGTTTCATGATTAATGGAGCGACCAAGAAGATTGTCCATATAGTCTTCCACAATTTCATGCATTAAGTCATGAAATATATATGTCATAGCCCTTTGATAGGTGGAACTTGTGTTATTTAACCCAAAAGGCATAACTTGATAGCAAAAGGTGCCCCAAGGAGTGATGAAAGTAATTTTAGCTTGGTCTTCAGGAGCAATTTTAATTTGGTTATAGCCTAAAAAACCATCCATTAGGGATAACATTCCACATTTATTTGTGAAATATACAATCATATAAATATTAGATAAGGGGAAAACATCTTTAGGGCATGCCATGTTAATGTCTCAAAAGTCAATACATATTTTAATTATGCCTTCTTTCTGGGAAATAGGTGTAATAGTTGGTAGCTTTGATGAAGCCAACATCAAGGATATTTTGAAGCTCTTATTTTACTAACAAGAAAATTTTAGGATACATTTTTAAATTTTTTTATTAATAGGTTTAGAATAAGGTTGAACCACTAGGTTTTGCATAACTAGAGAAGGATATAGCATGTGCATATCAATGTATAACCAAGCAAAGATATCTTGAAATTATTTTAAATGATTAGTTAATTGTTCTTGTTCTTTAATGGTGAGATCTTGTCCCAATTTAATAAATTTATGATTTTATCTAGTTCCAATGTTAATGTCTATAGTTTCTTCAATGAAGATATGTTATTCATCCTCATAATTAAGTGGTGTGGGAAGAATTTCTAATTGTTCAATATCTTTCAGGGATAAAGATATTTTCTCTTCTTCATTTTTTATAGATTCAACATGAGCAACACATGGGATAGATCCATCAAAGAAAAATTTATTTTCAAGTATATCTTCATGATGAATATCACAAAATTTTATTAGTGAGATTTCCTTCCACTCGATGATAATAACAACGTTGATTTATATTATACCAATTAGCAATAGTATCAGGTTGTATTATATTTGGGATTTCAATCATTTTAGCATCTAAAAGTTTCTTAAAAACTGATGATAGACATTGATTAAGATTAGTGAAATTTATTTATGGTTTTTGAGGTTTTTTAAGTACCAACGTTTACAAAGTGCTTGTGGCATTAACATTATTATTTTACCAATTATCGATGACACCATCACCTACTACATGTTTATTTTTATATTGAGATTTAGTATATTTTTCTTCTTATTTATTAGGTTTTAATTGTCCTCTATTTATAAGAGCCTTTTCAACTCTTCTTTTAGATCAATTGCTTGTTCAAAAGATGTAATGGTTGTAGTTTCCAATTCATAAGATAGTTGATCTTGAAGGTTGTTAATGAAAATTTCCAAAATATATTTAGGTGGTGGGGTATATTATAGTTTTCCCACCAATCCTCTCCATATGGATTATAAATATATAAATATTTTATCCTTAGATTTTTTAAGTTTATATGGTTCTTGGAGACTAACTCTCTCTTCTATGTAAGCACCAAAATGTTGAATGAACATCTTGACAGTTTATTCAAAAAAATTAAGAGAACGACAAGGTAGTTGATAATACCATTCTACAATTGCATCTCTAAGACTTTTAGAAAATGTTTTTAATAAAAGCATATCATCATAAGAAATTTCATGGCAAGTATTTTGAAATACTCTTATATGCTCAATTGGATCCTTTGTACCCTTATACATTGGAAGTTGAGGTGTTGGAAAATTCTTAGGGTATGGTCAACATGCTACCATAGGATCCAAAGGTTGATTGCACATTTATTTATATGAATAAGTGAAGCTAGGTGCTTGAATGGTATCCATTTATTGAGCAAGTTGTTTAACTAATGTTGTTAAATTTTGAATTTTAGGATTTGAATTATTATTTTTTAAAATTAAAGGTTGGATTGTAGGTATATTTGTTCCAAAATTGTTCAAAGGTTGAATATAATTATTTGACATGGGATTTTGAAATGGAATTTAATTCATAATTTAAGTATCTATATTACTATAAGGGTTATTAGGTGCATTAGGATAATATGGATAATGTGTATTAGCTTATTGAGGGATTGAAGTGTTGTTAACATAAGGTGGGAAAGAAGAAAAGTTATTAAAATTAGGAGTAATAGAAGAAAATTTATTATTATTGTTATGAGGTATAGAAAAAAAGAGAATATTAATATTAGAAGGAACATTATTATTTGGGGGAGGTTAATAAAATTTCCCTACATTTTTTTTCACAGTTATAGCATTAACATAATTTGGATTAGAAGAAAATGGATTTACACATTGATTCATAAGAGGTTGATTAAATAAAATATTATTATTTAATATATGAAATGACATGGAGCTAGAATCTAGAACTTGTTGATTATTTTAAGGTATTGCTTCATCAAAATTAATATATTTTGCCAATATTTCTTTGTCATAGTATGTTTATTTTGGCTGAAGAAAATTATGATGTGATTAAAGGATTTAAAGTTAGGTTGGCCATGGGACCCTTCTATTGGATCAAGGGATCTCATGGTTGAGGTATCATCTTCTTCTTCTATGTTTGGATTTTATCTATCAATTTTCTCATTATCATCATATACAAAAATTTCATTTGGGTCAATGGTTTTCTTTTAGTATGAAGGTTAGAAGCCATGGTTTAAAGGAAGGAGATTAATTAATTAAGATAAATATTGATTAAAGAAAGGTCACAAAGCTACAAATATTGATTTTAACTGGCTGATATACCTCAAGAGTATATCTCAATATACATAAATCTACTTGATATACCTACCCTTAGATACACCCATCGATACTGGAGGTGATCCAATTCCCTTAATATATGTGGTCATACATGAGTACAAACCTTAAGGTACTAGACTACGAATGATAAAAGGATCAATCACTATTGGATACATGATCCAATACCAATATTACCATGATGACTTCTGCGAAGGTTTTGAAAGTTACAAGGATATGTTCACATTGGGTTCATCAAAAAATGAGAAAAAAATGAGAACCTTAGTGGATCCACAAGGATTAAAATACCTATGGGGGTCCTCACCTCAAGGTGATGGTCTAGTTTAAAGGGTTCACTAGGAGTGTTATATGGATTCAGTCTAAGTCCTTTTGTTTGGTGTATATTTTGATAAAACACCTAAGTTTACTTTTGTGACTAAAGTGTTAAAGTAACCTTAGACTAGAAATGCATAATACACATGATGCATAAGACAAGAGCTAGCCTAAATATGATTTTTATTTTAATGAAGTATGTCCCTAAATTGCAAGAAAGTGAAGCCTATTCCTTTTGAGAAAGGGTCTAATAATATGCAACGTACAATGTTTATCCTAATGAAAACTACACGTAATTTTATGTCATTTCCTAAGAGATAAAGGATATAAACAAATCAAAGTTAAGTTATATTATTTGATTTTCTTTATTTTTTGTACTAGGGTATGGAATAAAACTATGATCCTAGATTCCTTTTATCCTTTTCAACCTTTTTGTGATACCTACAAAAAATAGAGAAGACACATAGCAACAAAAAATATTTTTAAAGGAAATGCAACTAAATCTATAGGGAAATTTACCTGATCTGATGTTTGTGATGATATCATGCTCTTTGAAGCCAAATCATGGTTTTGTTATCGCACCCCCAAAACACCTATCATGATTTTGTGACCTACAATAGAGATAAAAAATACTAGAAAATAGTGGATGTTAGGTATTGGGACTAGCTAGAGCAAGGGAAGTTGTAGACTACCTTGACCAAATTCAAGTCCCAAGGTCTCCTTTAAAACACCAAAAATACATGAATATATATGACATTTTGTTTGTAGAAAAATCACACTCTATGGACAAAGAGCATGATATCGTACATGGTGTTGAAATGGATAGAGTAATTTGTTGAAAATAGACAAAAAGGTTGTGATTGGAATGATATCATGCCTAGAAGGTACCAACCATGATATTGTAGAGGATAAGAAATGAAGGGAATGCTGAGATCAAGGTTCTTATTTTAAGGTAATAAAGGTCCAAAAGGGGGTTTTTTATTGAAGGACAAAGGTAAGGCTGAGGGATCAAGATGTAGATTTCATTGTGAAATGTCACAAAAGGAAATCACATTTGATAAATATGGACCACAATATCATCTCTATTGAGATAATTTGAGATCCAGAAGGATGAATGCACCTAAAAATTGGGCTAGAAAGATGAACAAGGGGGAATACCATGGACAGGGAATAAAATAACACCGTGCATGGCAAAAGAATCACACAATTTACCCCTAAAACCTATGCTAAACAAAATCATACTTGATAATTATGGGATGCAATATTATTTTGTATGGAAATCTAGGACAAATATATGCCAAAATAGAGGTTTTTTGAAGGCTCCAAAGTAGGGTAGAGTCAGTCTAGGGCCAAACCTACAAATATAAAATTCTTAGGACAAGGTTAGAGAAGGAAAACAAGAAATAATCACTTTAATGAAAATAACAAAATCATAAGATAGGAGAGAAATTTAAAGAGGGGAAAGATACAATAAAGGAGAGGAGTTACTCATCTCAATATGGCCAAGTAGACCTCTTCTAAGGTGTTAGGATCCTACATCCTAACATTATTATTTAATACTATTAATCATTTAATTATTATATTATTAACACATAACATGAACCATCACATATATTCATAACATGAACCATCACATCTCTTCATAACGTGAACCATCATGTCTCTTCACCAACATAGATTTAGGGTAGATATAAATATTAGGTCTGGATATGCACACAAATCATCAAAGGAAAAGGAATTTATTATTTAATGTTTTAAATAAGGGATCCCCCTATAGTGGCAAAGTGATTCAAACCCTAAAAAGTGATTCTTTATAATTTAATGATATTTTATTTATTTATTTATTAAATATTTATTTAGAACCACAAGGTTCTAACATTTGGTATTAGAGCAGTTCATTCTGGGAAGCTGCACAAACCATTAACAAATTTTGGCAAAATTGTTCTATTGCTACCAAGGACTCTTAGAATTTAAATTAGAGGACATTCTATTAAAAATTCATGAAAGGTCGATCATTGTTGGATATTTCAAATTTTGAAATTCCCCAAAATGGCCAATGAAAGAATATCTCAAGACCCCAACATACTTTTACCACTTAATCTCACCAACCTACATCAAATCACATTAATGCATGCATATAAAACTTAGTTCAAGGATATCACCAATCGCATCTCAGGGTTGGATGAATCCTTTCTCATAAATTGCTTCATCAATGGATTGAAAGAAGCAATTAGAGTGGAGGTCATGATGTTCACTCCTCACACCATAATGGAGGCTAGTGGATTAGCCTTATCAGCTAAAGATAAATTCAAGGCTCAACATCATCATGAGAAGCCACCTATTGAACAATTACCTGTCATGCACGCTACCCTAGAACCTAACCAACCTTACTGGTTAAGTAACTTAACCTGAAAGGCAATGAAGGAGTGGCAGGAAAAAGACCTTTGCTATAATTATGATGAGCAATTTGGGCCCAATCATTATTGCGCTACACAAACATTATATTTATTAAATGTATATGATCCTTGTCACTCCATAGAGGGAGAAGATGAGGTAGATTTGCACAACGTGACCAATGCCCTAGGAGAAGATGAGGTCGATGTGCAAGAAGTGATCAATGCACCAGGAAAATATGAGGTAGACATACAAGAAGTGACCAATGAAGGCCATACATGCACTCTACAAGAACTACACACAAGTTCCTTACCAATAGTGAGTTCTCACCGTATGGGTAAACTAATTTAGAAAGGAGGTAAAAGAGTGAGTGCACATTTATTTTCCCTTCATTCTACATAGGAAGAACCAACTAAAGTGGATATACCTGCCTACAAAAAAGTGACATTAAACTTGTGCAAGAACTTGAGAAAATGCTACTTGGAAAGTGCTTCATCAATTTCAACAATAATTTCCTCAGTCTCAGCTTTGAGGACAAAGCTTTTTCCAGGAAGGGTGGCATGTTAGGATCCTACATCCTAACATTATTATTTAATATTATTAATCATTTAATTATTATATTATTAACTCATAATGTGAACCATCACATCTCTTCATAACGTGAATGTAATGACCCTTATTGGAGAAATAGGGTCATGTAAATATTTTATATAAATATGATCATATTATGTGTGGAGTGTCCTAGCTTAAGGGGATTTATGTGGTGTGAGAGAATAATAATAATAATTATTATTATTATTGTTATATGGTGTGAGGAAATTATTATTATTATTAAAATACATTGTGTGTGTAACTTAAATTGTGGGCCCAACTCAACGAAGAATTATAACATGAGGTCTATATATACATGGAACACCCATATTCTCATTATGTTATTGTTGTTATTGTAAAAATTAGAGAGAGGGGTGTGCCCTAGCTCAACTTTTGCAAAATTTGGGGGGATGCTTAAGGTTTGTGGAAGAGAATTCCAATATGGTAGACAAGGCTGATCCTTGCTACCCTGATTGAAGTGTGAATCCACTCAAGGTTCACCTTTTGTGCTTAATTAATCATAATTGGGCAAAAATTTGAAGAATTCAGCCATTGAGGGTATTGACATCATGGTTTTATCAACTATCTTGGCAAAGGAGGCCATAAGAAGTGAGATGTCCCATCTAGGGAGACTAATTCAGTGATTTAAAGAAGCAAAACTAATATCTAGCAGCAATCAACCCATTTGGAGGAGAGAATCAACAATCTGGTGGCTTTGTGAAGCCCATGTTCCATATCAGATCCTCATATTGCCTTGATAAAGTGGATGGTGCACTTAAGGAGGGTTGTTTCAGCATAGTGAAGACAAATATTGGCAGATTTCAGGTTCTAGTATAGATTAAAATCCAAGGAGAGCAGACATCCTCATTGCAGGGATAAAATATCAAAGTTTGGAGGTTAATTCTAGTATTTTGGTAGTCTTTCATGCCCATGTCCCAGTATTAGCAGCACTTCAATAGATTCAAGGTGCTTCTACAATTTAGTTTTGTGTCCCAGGTTCAACGTCCCATCTATAGTGTGCTATAATTGTATTTTGTGAGCAGTATTGGTCAGATTTATGATTTTTAGTCTTCTACAACTCTAAGGAGTGTGATTTCTTATTTGCATGTGTTTATTTAAGTATTATCATTGTATTTCCATTTTTGGGTTTTGAAGAAAAATAATAAAAATTCCAAAAATATTTCAATTTCGCAATTATCTACAAGATTTTTGTATTTGGTGTTTTATTTTATATTTTAGCACATTACAATGGTATCAGAGCAAAATATCTGGCCACCTGTGAGGATTTTTTTTATGCATCCAACCCACCATTATTATACAAGGAGAAATAAGAAAAACCCTAACTTTAATTCTCAGCAAGGATTCACAGATTCAACTATGCCAGAAGAGGAAATACCAGTTTTGGAAGAATAAACATCTCAAATGGCTGACATAATTGAGGAACTAGTGGATGATATGGAACAAAAATTTATTACTATGGTTGATTTGTTACAGAGATTGGTAACTAGGTTGGAGCACCCAAACCAACCTTAGAATCAGATAGGGCAAACATCCCAAGGGGAGTCCTCTTCTAGGGCCACCACACAGGAATAGGGTGAAATATCAGTAAAATATTCTCATACACCCTTACCAAGGCCTTTAAAATCCTTATTTATCAATTTAGTAGGAACTAGATCCAGATCAGGTTGACGAAGAAATATATGCCATGTTTGCAAGATACATGAGGAGGCCAGAAGAATTCAAAAATAATGTTAGATTTGATAGCTATATGGGCATCTTGGGTAAGAAGGTTAGCAGAGGAGGAAAATATTATGATAAAAAGCTTCTTTAGTAGAAATGCAAATACCCATGTTTTATGGGAGTGATAAGATTTTTGTTAGGGCATGGGTACAAAAATTAATAACCTATTTTGAGGTTTGCTCTATGGAAGAAAAAGATGCAGTAAAATTGGCTACAGTACACTTGGAGGGTAGTGCCTATGATTGGTGGCACCATGGCATATCTACTCAAGGGCATGGTGAAATTCAGACATTTGATGAGTTCAGTGTGAGATTATTGGACAGATTTGAAATAAAATATGAGGAATATTTTAGAGAGTTGGCAACTCTCCAACAGAAATCATCAGTTGAGGCTTATGTTGAGGAGTTTGAAAAACTTGTTGTAATAGTTACCAACATGTCAAAGAAAATAATAATATTCCTATTCATAGAAGGTTTAATGGAGCCATTAAAGGGTTGGGTGAGGGAATTTGAGCCCACATCAATTCAAGAAGCAATTAGGAGGGCTTACTTTATGTCTACTTCAGTAGCTGATGCAGGAGCATCCGGAGGTGGAAGAGCAATCTTGCATCACCCAAAAATATTTTTTTCTCTAAGTGCCAAAGCTGTCGCGATATCGCGACACTTTTTGAGAAAAGGCGCCAAGGGCCGAAACTATCGCGATATCGTGACACTTTTGGGAGCAAAGGCTCAAAGGTGCAAAGTGGTCACGAAATCGTGACACTTTTGGAGCAAAGGCTCAAAGGCGCAAAGTGGTCGCGAAATCGTGACACTTCCGGACCAAAGGCTCAAAGGCGCAAAGTGGTCGCGAAATCGTGACACTTTCGAAAGCAAAGGCTCAAAGGCGCAAAGTGGTCACGAAATCGTGACACTTTCGGACCAAAGGCTCAAAGGCGCAAAGTGGTCACGAAATCGTGACACTTTCGAAGCAAAGGCTCAAAGGCGCAAAGTGGTCACGAAATCGTGACACTTTCGGAAGCAAAGGCTCAAAGGCGCAAAGTGGTCGCGAAATCGTGACACTTTCGGAAGCAAAGGCTCAAAGGCGCAAAGTGGTCGCGAAATCGTGACACTTTCGGAGCAAAGGCTCAAAGGCGCAAAGTGGTCGCGAAATCGTGACACTTTCGAGAGCAAAGGCTCAAAGGTGCAAAGTGGTCACGAAATCGTGACACTTTTGGAGCAAAGGCGATAAGGTGCAAAGTGGTCGCGAAATCGCGACACTTTTGGAGCAAAGGCACCAAGGGGCAAAGTGGTCATGAAATCATGACACTTTCTAAGAAAAGACGCCAAGGGACAAAGTCGTCACGAAATCGTGACACATTTTGAAAAGAAGAGCCGAAAGGAGCAACTGTCATGAAATCGTGACCCGATGGCAGAAGCCGAGTGTGAAAGGCAAGGACGTCACGAAATCGTGACATGTCACGGTTTCATGGCCCGAAGGCGAAAAGTGAGTGCGGAAGGCGGAGGCGTCGCGATTTCGTGACGTGTCACGAAATCGCGGCTCGAAGGAGAAAATAGAGGTCGAACGCCAAAACGTCACGATATCGTGACCGAAGAGGAGAGAGAGCGTAAGGAAGCAAAAACGTCATGATATCGCGACAGAACGCTCACGACTCCAGACAAGCCGACGGTTACAGAGGCCATTGTAGAAGGGCACGTGACAACGAATTACAGGTGGCCATGGAGTACTAGGCGGTTACAGAGGCCATTGCAGGAGGGCACGTGGCAACAAATTACAGATGGCTATAGAGCACTCCTATGAATGATGACTCGACGGGTTGATGGACAGGTGGCTGCAGCGCACTCCGCCATTACATGCCATGATGATTCGAGGCACCTGGCAGCATCTTGCAGGCGACGACAGAACATTCGTGTGGGCGGTTAGAAACAAACTTGGCATTCTATGTAATGATGTCCATAGGGGGGTCGGGTCTATTATAAAAGGCAGTACATAGATTGTAAAAGGGGTTGGCCATTTTGTATCTTCTGTAATTCAAATTTTAAGGCTCTGTTAATGAAAATTTCATGATTTCTCTGCTTGTATTTCCAGTTCTACTTCAAGTGGTATCAGAGCCAGAAGGTTCTGAGTGCGCGAACCGATCGTCGACAGTGAGGCAGTTTGCGCCAGGATTGTGGTTGTGGGTTGTGAGGAAGCGAGCAGGATGCCTCCGCGTAGGAACCATGGTGGTGTGAGGAATAGGGGAGCAGAGGTCGATCTTAGAGCCTTGCAGAGGCAAGTTCAAGCCCTGCAGGAGGAAATCAGAAGAGGAGTTGAGCCAAGAAGGGAGGAACCCAGTGAAGATGAAGTTTGGGAAGAAGAGGGTCCATCTGATGAAGAAGAAGCATTGGATCCAGCAGAGGCTAGGCTGTATAGGGCCATATCCCAGATCGGGAAGAAGCCAAAGTTTGACGTCTCCACCTATTCTGGGAATCTCAATCCCGAGGAGTTGATAGATTGGATCAACGACATGGAGGAATACTTCGAGTATGAGGAGATCTCAGATCCAAATCGGATCAGGTTCACAAAAACAAAGTTGAAGGGACATGCTAGCATCTGGTGGAAAGGAGTACAGCTAGAAAGGAACAGGAGGGGAAAGGAAAAGATCACCAGGTGGGATAGGATGGTGGAGAAATTGAAGAGGCAATTCATCCCCACGGATTATGAGTTGGATTTGTTGAGGAAGATGCAGAGTCTTAGACAGGCAAGTAAATCTGTCAAGGAGTATACGGAGGAGTTCTATCAGATCTCGATTAGAACCGGCCATTCTGAGGCGAATAAGGAGAAAGTCGCATGATACATCAATGGATTGAGAACCAGCATCCAAGAAGAGCTGAGTCTGGTTTGAATGAGCACGGTTGAGGATGCATACCAGTTTGCATTAAAAGTGGAGGAGAAACTGAATAGGAGATTTGATGGTAAGCAGAGAGGAAAGGATCATGGAGGAAGAGCTGGAGGAAGGACCAGTGGAGGAAGATACAGAGATTTGAGGAAGACTGGTGAAGCAAGTAGTAGCCAGAACCAGAAAGAAGAGAAGGAGGAGAATAACCAATGCCCACGCAATCAGAACAACAACTACCCGAGGGGAAGAGGTAGGCTTGGGCGAGGGTTTGGAAGAGGTGTCTTTCGAGGAACCTGCTTCAACTACGAAGAAGAAGGACATCGGGCATACAACTGCCCGCAGCATCAAGAAAGGCCAAATCGAAGACCTGAGGGTCAGGCCCGAGCTGCTGTAGCAGACGAAGGTGTCGAATCTGAGCACTCTGAGGAGGCAGAATGAGGAGAAGCGATGGTCATCAGAAGAGTCTTGTTGAATGAAGAAAAGAAGGCAGATCAGAGGAACAACCTGTTTCGCACAAGATGCAAGTGCGCAGGCAAGGTCTGTAACATCATCATCGATAATGGAAGCACTGACAACTTGGTCTCTGAGGAGATGGTTGCTAAGTTGCAGTTGGAGAGAAGAAAACACCCGCACCCTTATCGGATTGCATGGTTACAAAAGGACCATCGGGTGCTGGTCAGTGAGCAATGCCTGGTGAAGTTTAACATCGAAACTTACCGTGATGAGGTCCTTTGTGACATCTTGCCCATGGATGCATGTCACTTGTTGCTTGGGAGACCATGGCAGTTTGATCGAAGTGTTGTACATGATGGTCGAGCCAATACATATTCCTTGTCAAAAAATGGAGTTCGCCATAAGTTGAAACCCCTGAAGGAGGCGGATGAGAAGGTATGCAGCAGTGCACGAGTCTGTCTAGTTGATGGAAGAAGATTTTTAGATGGCCTGAAGCCAGATCATATGTGCTATGCAATAATCCCTAGGGTTAGGGAAGAAGAATGCAAGGAAACTTCAGTGGAAGTCATGGGACTGTTAGAGGAGTTTCCAGATATCATTTCTGATAATGTTCCTGAAGGTTTACCACCTATTAGGAAGATCAGTCACCACATAGATTTGGTGCCTGGATCGAGCTTGCCGAATAAGGCTGCACACAGAATGACGCCTGTAGAAACTGAGGAGTTAAACAAGCAAGTTCAAGAGCTGTTAAAGAAGGGGTTGATTAGGGAGAGTCTTAGCCCATGTGCAGTACCTACAGTACTAGCACCCAAGAAGGATGGAGAGTGGAGAATGTGCACAGACTCTCGGGCAATTAACAAGATCACTATCAAATACAGATTCCCACTGCCAAGGATGGATGATATCATGGACTGTTTGAGTGGAGCTGAGTACTTCACGAAGATTGACCTGAAAAGTGGTTACCATCAGATCCGCATTAGAGAAGGGGATGAGTGGAAGACAACCTTCAAAACCAGAGAGGGGCTGTATGAGTGGTTGGTCATGCCATTTGGGCTAACCAATGCACCGAGTACCTTCATGCGATTAATGAATGAAGTCCTGAAGGAATTTCTAGGCAAATTTGTTATTGTCTACTTGGATGATATCTTGATTTTTAGCAAAACCCTGGAGGAACACCTGATGCACATCAGGAGGGTTTTTGAGAAACTACGGGAGGAGCAGTTGCTGATAAATCTGAAGAAGTGTAACTTCGTGAAGAGAGAGTTAGTATACCTGGGATTTGTTATCTCAGCAGATGGTCTCAAAATGGACCCCGAAAAGGTGAGGGCTATCATAGAATGGCCTGCTCCAAGAAGCGTGACTGAGGTGAGATCGTTTCACGGTCTGGCTAGTTTCTATAGAAAGTTCATTAGAAACTTCAGCAGTATTTGCGCATCCCTTACGGAGACAATGAGGGGGAACAAGAAGGAATTCAAGTGGACAACTGGAGCAGACAAAAGCTTTGCTATGCTGAAGAAGAAGGTCATAGAGCAACCTGTCTTAGCACTTCCATATTTTAACAAGGTGTTTCAGGTAGACTGTGATGCGAGTGGTAGTGCCATAGGGGCCGTATTGAGCCAAGAGGGTAAGCCCGTTGCTTATTTTAGTGAGAAGCTCAATGATGCCAGGAAGAAGTATTCGGTATATGATCAGGAGTTCTATGCCATAGTTCAGGCTCTAAAGAAATGGAGGCATTATTTGTTGCCAAAGGAGTTTGTTCTGTATACTGATCATCAGGCACTACAGTATATTAACAGTCAAGGGAAATTAAATCAGAGGCACCTGAAATGGGTCGAGTTCCTGCAGAGCTACACCTTTGTGCTGAAGCACCGGAGCGGGAGGTCCAATAGAGTTGCGGATGCCTTGAGTAGGAGGCAATGTTTATTGATGGAGATGAAGGTGGAGGTTGTAGGGTTTGCTGAGCTCAAGGGTTTATACCCTGCAGACCCCGACTTCGCAGAAGCTTGGAAAGCCTGCACTGCGCCTGTTACTTTGGATAGGACTAAGTGGTTAAATTTTCTGATTCAAGATGGAATGTTGTTTAGGGGGAACCAATTATGCATTCCGAGGAGCTCAATGAGGGAGAATCTCATCAAGGAAAAGCACAGTGGAGGTTTAGCTGGACACTTTGGTCGAGATAAGACCATTTCCCTTGTTAGTGAAAATTACTACTGGCCGCAATTGCAACAAGATGTGGCAAAATTCGTGCAAAGTTGTAGGATATGCCAGATGGCAAAAGGTGTGAGGCAGCCTACTGGTTTATATCAACCACTACCTATACCCGAAAGGCCATGGGAGGATATTAGTATGGATTTTGTTCTTGGTTTGCCCAGGACGTAGAGGGGACACGACTCCATATTTGTGGTAGTGGACAGGTTTTCAAAAATGGCTCATTTCATTCCCTGTCAGAAGACTAGCGATGCGGTCCATGTGGCTGGGTTATTCTTCAAGGAAGTGGTACGCCTTCATGGGCTGCCAAGGAGCATTGTGTCGGACAGGGATACCAAGTTTGTAGGGTATTTCTGGAGAACCCTGTGGAAGAAACTGAAGACGGATTTAAAATTTAGTTCTGCATACCACCCCCAAATAGATGGCCAAACAGAGGTGGTAAATAGGAGTTTGGGCAATCTACTGAGATGCTTGGTTGGAGACAAGCCCAAGGGATGGGATTTAGTTTTGCCGTAGGCAGAATTCGCTTACAACAGCTCTGTCAACAGGAGTACCAATAAATCGCCATTCCAGATAATCTATGGGAGCAGCCCAAGAAACGCTTCAGAGTTGAGAAGGATGGATACAAGAGAAAAATGCAGTGCTGAGGCTGAAGACTTTGCTGAACACCTGAAGGGAGTGCATGAGGAGGTGACAAGGCACATTGCTAAGATGAATACTCAGTATAAAGCCAGGGCAGACCAGAAGCGTCGGGCTAAGGAGTTTGAAGTAGGAGATTCCGTCATGGTCCATCTAAGAAAAGAGAGGTTTCCTGCCAAGACCTATAACAAGCTGAAGATGAAGAAATTTGGACCATGCAAGATCATTGGAAAATGGGATTCGGGTAATGCATACGAGGTGGAGTTGCCGAGTGAACTTAACATTTCATCGATTTTTAACATTTCAGATTTGGTCGAGTTTCATGAAGGAGATAGCAGTGCAACACCAAGCCCGGATTTGTGGAGCATTCCTACGGTCACTCCAGTCACAGATGAGATAGAAGAAGTCCTTGATACGCGTGAGGGCCGAAGTACTCGGAATAGGTGTTATTCTAAGTATTTGATCAAGTGGAAGGGCAGGCCCATAGAAGATGCGACTTGGTTGTCGAAGGCAGAGGTTGACCGCCTGGGTCTACCTCAGACAGATCAGAAGTGAAGGTCACTTCTCAAATTCACCCCGGGTGTCTGATGCAGGAGCATCCGGAGGTGGAAGAGCAATCTTGCATCACCCAAAAATATTTTTTTCTCTAAGTGCCAAAGCTGTCGCGATATCGCGACACTTTTTGAGAAAAGGCGCCAAGGGCCGAAACTGTCGCGATATCGTGACACTTTTGGGAGAAAAGGGGCAAAGGTGCAAAGTGGTCACGAAATCGCGACACTTTCGAAGCAAAGGCTCAAAGGTGCAAAGTGGTCACGAAATCGCGACACTTCCGGAGCAAAGGCTCAAAGGCGCAAAGTGGTCGCGAAATCGTGACACTTTTGGAGCAAAGGCTCAAAGGCACAAAGTGGTCACGAAATCGTGACACTTTCGGAGCAAAGGCTCAAAGGCGCAAAGTGGTCACGAAATCGTGACACTTTCGAAAGCAAAGGCTCAAACGCGAAATCGCAACACTTTCGGAAGCAAGGCTCAAAGGCGCAAAGTGGTCACGAAATCGCGACACTTTCGAAGCAAAGGCTCAAAGGCGCAAAGTGGTCACGAAATCGTGACACTTTCAGAAGCAAAGGCTCAAAGGCGCAAAGTGGTCACGAAATCGTGACACTTTCGGAAGCAAAGGCTCAAAGGCGCAAAGTGGTCATGAAATCGTGACACTTTCGGAGCAAAGGCGATAAGGCGCAAAGTGGTCGCGAAATCGTGACACTTTTGGAGCAAAGGCACCAAGGGGCAAAGTGGTCGCGAAATCGTGACACTTTCTGAGAAAAGACGCCAAGGGACAAAGCCGTCGTGAAATCGTGACACATTTCGTAAAGAAGCACCAAGGGGAGCAGCTGTCGCGAAATCGTGACACATTTTGAAAAGAAGAGCCAAAAGGAGCAACTATCGCGAAATCGTGACCCGATGGCAGAAGCCGAGTGCGAAAGGCAAGGACGTCGTGAAATCGTGACATGTCACGGTTTCGCGACCCGAAGGCGAAAAGCGAGTGCGGAAGGCGGAGGCGTCACGATTTCGTGACGTGTCGCGAAATCGCGGCCCGAAGGAGAAAATAGAGGCCGAACGCCAAAACGTCGCGATATCACGACCGAAGAGGAGAGAGAGCGTAAGGAAGCAAAAACGTCGCGATATCGCGACAGAACGCTCACGACTCCAGACAAGCCGACGGTTGTAGAGGCCATTGCAGAAGGGCACGTGACAACGAATTACAGGTGGCCATGGAGTACTAGGCGGTTATAGAGGCCATTGCAGGAGGGCACGTGGCAACAAATTACAGATGGCTATAGAGCACTCCTATGAATGATGACTCGACGGGTTGATGGACAGGCGGCTACAACACACTCCACCATTACATGCCATGATGATTCGAGGCACCTGGCAGCATCTTGCAGGCGACGACAGAACATTCGTGTGGGCGGTTAGAAACAAACTTGGCATTCTATGTAATGATGTCCATAGGGGGTCGGGTCTGTTATAAAAGGCAGTACATAGATTGTAAAAGGGGTTGGCCATTTTGTATCTTCTGTAATTCAAATTTTAAGGCTCTGTTAATGAAAATTTTGTGATTTCTCTGCTTGTATTTCCAGTTCTGCTTCAGTAGCACCATCTAAGTAGAGACTTTTAATGCCATATCAATCAAAATTTAGTCTAGAAGGTACATCCCAAAAGAGTACTACATTTTAGCCAACTTCATCATCTCAAGCTCATCAAAATCTGCCACAAAAACCAACGTCCTCTTCCTAGGGGTTTCCAACAACATCAGGAGGGAAAAGTAAGAAATATGAGGAGCAGGATGAACTCAGAAGAAAAAGATTATGATTTCACTATAAAAAGCCATTTTAAAGAGGCCAAAGATGTCAGGTAAAAGTACAAATTCATCTACTTCAGGTGTTATCAAAAGATGAAGACTCAAAGAGTGAGTATGAATCAAAAAAGGAGCAAGAAATAGAGGAGACTCATAATACAACTCAAGAAGACCCAAGTGTTTCAAGTTTGGGATTTTAACCTTTTTATACCTTGCTAGAGCCTACATTACCATCAAGATACCAGGAGAAGTGGAGAGGGAAAAGGTGATACTGCTCATTGATCCTGGAGAAACTCACAACTTTATGCATGAGGATTTGGTAAGAAGAAAAAAATTAAAAACTGAATCATTTTCTAGTTTTGATGTGGCTGTTAGAAATCGTTGTGTAGAGCATTGTCATCTTTATGTCCCACTACTAAAATTGCATCTTATTGATTACCATATGATAGATGATTTTATTGTGTTTCCTCTGGGTAAAAATGCTCCACAAGTGGTACTAGGAGTGCAGTGGTTATTTTCTCTTGGTGATTATACTACAAATAACCAAACTATGAAATTTAAATTCAAGGTAGGATATAGGGAGGTGGTGTTACAAGGAATCAGATATCACGTATTAAAATATGTATATATCAAAATAATGGAGAAGACTCAGAAAAGAGGAATTTGTGTGGGCAGCTAGCATATTTACATCTAAAGGTAAATATCCTTCAAAAAAAGGGCCTCGTTATGATATTCATATTATTTTAGATAAGCATAGAATTTTTTTTGATGATATGCCAGAAGGTTTGCCTTCACCTAGATAGTTTTAGCATTCCATTGAATTAGAACCAGGAACAAAGCCCATCATGATTAATCCTTACAGACATCCTAAATTCTATAAGGATGAGATTGAGAAAACCATAAGGGAGCTGTTGGTGATGGGTCATATATGCCCTAGCACAAGTCCCTTTGCATATTTAGTGGTTCTGGTAAAGAAGAAATATGGTAGCTTGCGTATGTGCATTGATTACAGGGCTCTTAATAAAAATACTATTAAAAATAGGTATCATATTCCCGTGTGGATGAAATTATTGATAAATTGCATGGGGCTATGTTCTTTTCCAAAATTGATTTAAGATCTGGATACCATCAGATTAGGATGAAGGAAGACGATATCCATAAAACAACATTCATATGTCATTTTGGGCACTTTGAATTTCTTGTTATGCCATTTGGACTAAAAAATGCTCCTGCCACTTTTCAGACAACAATGAATCAAATTTTTAGGGAGAATTTAAGATACTTTGTACTTGTGTTCTTTGATGATATTTTAATTTACAGAAGTACATGGGATGAGCATTTGAAACAATTGGATATTATTTTGGATATTTTAGAGAAACAAGAATTTTATGCAAAGCAAACCAAGTGTGAATTTGGTATGATAGAGATTTTATATTTAGGCCATGTAATCAGCCATGAAGGGGTAAATGTTGATCAGGAAAAAATTGTAGCTGTACATAATTTTCCCATTCCAATTAATTTGACTCAGTTCAGGGGATTCCTAGGTCTATGTAGCCACTACAGAAGATTTATAAACGGATTTTCAGCCTTGGCAGCACCATTGACTGAAATGACCAAGAAGGTTGCACATGCTTGGAATGAAGATGCTCATAAAGATTTTGAGAAACTAAAGGAGGTAATGACTACTTGTCCAATATTGACTCTTCCTATTTTTTCTCTTCCTTTTACTATTAATTGTGATGCATAAAGAGTAGGTATTGGAGAAATCCTTATGCAAAAGGGACATCCTATTGCCTTTGAGAGCAAGAAGCTCAAACCACATGAGAGAAATTACAACACTTATGATAAAGAAATGCTTGCTATTATGCATGCATTATCTAGATTCAAGCAATACCTCATTTGTGGTAAGTTTGTAGTCAAAACTGATCACAACAGTTTAAAATACTTTATGGGGCAGCAAAATGAACTTAATGAAAGACAACATAAATGGGTTACCAAGCTGCAAGCATTTGATTTTGACATAGAATTTGTAAAGGGAAAGAAAAATACAATTGTTGATGCTTTGTCTAGGAATCCCACTTTTCATTCTATATCTATTATCACTAATGATTTGAAGGTTTCATTGATGGCTGAATATGCTAAGAATACTTTGGCATCTAGCATATTAGATGGCACATTAGGTGACGATAGGTATGAAGTTAAAGGAGGGCTGATTTATTATAAAGGTAGAATTTTCATAGCTCCAAATTCCAAACTTAAGGAGAATATTATTGCTACCATGCATGATGCACCCATGGCAAGCCACCCTGGATTATTTAAGACATATAGACAAGTACGTGAAAGATTCTCATGGAAGGGATTGAAAAATGATGTTCTTGCTCATGTTATGGAGTGCACTACTTGCCAAATGAATAAATAGGAGCACAATTTACCAGCTGATCTACTTCAACCATTACCAATCCCATATTAGAAGTGGGATAGCATATCTATGGATTTTATTACCGGTCTTCCTAAAGTGCATGGTAAGGATTGTATTTTTACTATTGTAGATTGCATGACAAAATATGCCCATTTTTATACCATTTCTATATCATACATAGATGTCTAGGTGGCTGATTTATTTTTCAGAGAAATCTTTAGACTACATGGCTTGCCAAAAACTATTGTTAGTGACAGGGACAACAAATTTATGAGCAATTTTTGGCAAGAATTATTTAAGTTATGTGGTACTTTTTTAACCCCAAGTACAACTTATCATCCACAGACAGATGGCCAATCATAAATAGTGAACAAATGGGTGGAAGGGTACTTGAGATACTATGTTTCAAGGTACCAAAGTGCTTGGATTAAGTGGTTGAATTTAGGGGACTTCTACTATAATACCACTTATCACATGTCAATTAGAATGACTCCATTTATGGCATTATATGGGTATAATGCTCCTACACTTTTTGATTTATTAATTGTGGACAGTAGGGTACCTAAAGCAAAAGGGTTTATACGAGAACATCAAGAATCGTTGAAGGAGAACATTCAAATGGCACAAAATAGGCAAATAAATTTTGCTAATCAGCAACATACAGAACACTCTTTTGAGGTAGGAGATATGGTTTACTTGAGATTGCAACCATATAAGCACTCTACAATGAAGACGAGTGGTGCAGAGAAGCTTAAACCATGATTATATGGTCCATATAAGGTATTACGTAGGGTTGGACAAGTGGCTTATGAGCTTGAGCTTCCACATAATAGCAGGTTGCATAATAATTTCCATGTATCATGCCTTAAGAAGGCTATTGGATAGCATGTTAATTCTTCCATTAAATTACCTCCTTTGGATGATGAGGGGGAGTTAGTCTTGGAACTAGAAACTATACTTGAAACAAGAGAAAGAAAGCTGAGAAGCAGGATCATCAAGGAATACTTGATTAAATGGAAAAGTTTACCAGATGAAGATGCCACATGGGAGGGGGCTGAAACTCTTTCACACCCAGCACAGTATTGCTTGAGGACAAGCAATGTGAGAGGGAGAAATTTGTAATGACCCTTTTTGGACAAATAGGGTCATGTAAATATTTTATGTAAATATTATCATATTATGTGTGTAGTGTCCTAGCTTAAGGGGATTTATGTGGTGTGAAAGAATAATTATTTATATTATTATTATTATTTTTATATGGTGTGAGGAAATTATTATTATTATTAAAATACATTACGTGTGTGTAACTTAAATGTGGGCCCAACTCAACGAAGAATTATAACATGAGGTATATATACATGGAACACCCATATTATCATTATGTTATTGTTGTTATTGTAAAAATTGGAGAGAGGGGTGTGCCCTAGCTCAAATTCTACAAAATTTGGAGGGGTGCTTAAGGTTTGTGGAAGAGAATTCCAATCAGGTAGACAAGGCTGATCCTTGCTACCCTGATTGAGGTGTGAATCCACTCAGGGTTCATCTTTTGTGCTTAATTAATCAGAATTGGGCAGACATCTGAAGAATTCAGCCATTGAGGGCTTTGACATCAGGGTTTTATCATCTATCTTGGTAAAGGAGGCCATAAGAAGTGAGACATCCCCTCTAGGGAGACTAATTCAATGATTTAAAGTAGCAAAAATGATATTTAGTAGTAATTGACCCATTTGGAGGAGAGAATCAACAATCTAGTGGCTTTGTGAAGCCCACGTTCCATCTTGGATCCCCATATTGCCTTTGTAAAGTGGACGGTGCACTTAAGGAGGGTTGTTTCAGCATAGTGAAGACAAATATTGGCATATTTTAGGTTCCAGTGTAGATTAGAAGCCAAGGAGAGTAGACTTCCCCATTGCAGGGATAAAATATCAGAGTTTGGAGGTTAATTCTAGCAGTTTGGTAGTATTTCATGTCCATGTCCCAGCATTAGCAGCACTTCAGTAGATTCAAGGTGTTTCTACAAGTTATTTTGGTGTCCCAGGTTAAACATCCCGTCTATAGTCTGTTATAATTGTATTTTATGAGCAATATTGGTCAGATTTATGATTTTTAGTCTTCTACAGCTCTCAGGAGTGTGATTTCTTATTTGCATGTGTTGATCTAAGTATTATCATTGTATTTCCATTTTTGGATTTTGAAGAAAAATAATAAAAATTCCAAGAATATTTCAATTTCGCAATTATCTACAAGATTTATGTATTTGGTGTTTTCTTATATATTTTAGCTCATTACAGTGAACCATCACATCTCTTCACCAACATATATTTAGGGTAGATATAAATATTAGGTTTGGAAATGCACACAAATCATCAAAGGAAAATGAATTTATTATGTAATGTTTTAAAGGAGGGATCCCCCTATAGTGGCAAAGTGATTCAAACCCTAAATAGTGATTTGATTTAATGATATTTTATTTATTTATTTATTAAATATTTATTTAGAACCACAAGGTTCTAACATAAGGGCTCCTATAAGCAATACGTAACTTAGTTCTAAAAACTTGAATCACCAAAATTCTAAAGTTTCTTTACCATAAGAGAGCTTCTTTAAAATGAAGGCCCAAGCACTATATTTATAGGATAAATTGGCTTGGAGGGAGAGGGAAAGACGTTGATGGAAAGGAGGAGGAGGTGGGTGAATTTGAAATTCACAAAGACAAAGAGGAGCCATCTAGAGATTGGGCAATAGGGCAAGGGTACCTAAGGGATGGTACCATAAATGGCCAAAACCCCAAGGAGGGTAGAGAATCTAATATTTGGAGTCCTTTCCTTAGTAAAATAATATTGTGGTCAGCTTTGGATGACCATTATATCATTGACATGACCATTGTGGGTCACGTCAAATGACACCAACTAGTTTTTGAAAATCGAGTAGGAAATAACTAAATAATGATATTGCGGTTCATCTCGGAGGGCCATCATATTGTCATAAAAGGAAAACTTAGGAAACTAAGGGATTGAATGGGAAAAGTTATAATCAATAACTTTTAAGGGGTTACTTAGGCATCTAAGGAGAATTTGACTCATTTGAATGGATCAATTATGGGTGTTTATAATGGATTTTGAAATATGAGATGTTTTCTATAAAAAAATGTCATAATTTTGCAATCCATAAAAACATAATCCCCACTTTGCTAGAATCATTGCTCTGATACCATTTGTTATAAAAAAATTATTCTGATTATTATAAATCATTCACCAATATGTGGAAATATTAAATCATTCATCCACAAATACTTATCCACAATAATAATCCATAGAATGAGACAACTAAAGAAAAATACCCTTAGGGTAGGGCAATACCAATAATACTACTTAAGGATGGGAAAATTTCACAAAATATCCCAATATGAGTGCACCACTTAGAGAGGATAAATATCACAAACCACTTTGTGGGCAAATATGATTACAAGTAATACTTCATATGAATGATGATGATTACAATGACAATATCCCTTATTTATATAATCATCTTCTAATTCTACTTTGGGGATCCAACTATTAAACTCTCATCCCAACTCATTAATATATCATAATAATATAATCAACCTTGGGATGTGTGTGGCCCATTACAACTATCCATAATACCTTTATATAATATAATATGATATCCCCATATACCTATACTTTATCTATGTGAACTCAATAAAATAAACAATGGATATATTAGCCAAGGTCATGCCTAAGGTGCCTTTTGTTTCACTGTAGGAGTGTTTTGGTGTATTAGAGTGTTACTTAAGGGGGATGATTTATAAGTATATCATATTGTATCCCATGTTCAACTTAAGGGGGTATATTGAAATATTTTGTATTAATCTTCACTTAAGGCCATAATTGAATTTTATATTATATTTATTGTATAGCCCTTTGGGCCCTTCTATATCTTATTTCAATAAATTATTATTTAATATAAAGGTTAATTCTTTATCTTTGAACTCTTTTTATCAACCATATCTTCGTTGATTGGAGTGTGAATATTTTTCTTTAATGATATTATTTAGGTGTCCATGGATACCCTTCATATTGTGTGTATTCTTTCTATGAGTTAGTTTTACTTTTTTGGGTAATATGTTGATATTATTTATTTTTGAAAAATATTATGAAATTCAATAGACCAAATTTTCCCATGTAGATAAGTACTATATGCTAAAGGATCATTAAATGGCATTAGCTCAATCAACTAGACTCCTCAACTTTCAAGGAGACAAAGATTCAAATATTTCCAAGCAATACTGTATAATTGTCAAGCTTCTTGTAATACCACCATGTGGTCATGATGTAATACAGGTGGGGCCCATTTTATATTTTAACCAATTCAAATAAAACATATGCTAAAGGATCCATCTCATCATAACTCACTTTCAATATTGTAACAAGTCCTTGAACTAATGTCACAAACGTGAAGAGCTTGAATGTGCAATCTAAAAAAATGCCTAAAATACTTTTCTACGCAATATTAATGACATCTAAATGTTTTGGCCTATTAATCCTCTCAGAAAATTAATAATCAAATCCACTAAACCTTAAAGTTATTACAATGAACCATTGATGTTCCAATTTTTGTGCAATATTAGGAGGAAACTACCATGTTATCACAACCTATTGTTCATCATGTGAAGTAAACAAAATCATAGATATAGAATTTGATTTATTGGATTAGATAACCATTATTTATACCACATTGAAAAATTCAAGCACCACACAACGCAAAGAATCCAAAGGGGAGGCTCAAGGATCCAAACTCAATTTTCCTATGTACCGAGCACCTTATACTAGCTAGGCTAGTGGTGTTACCAATACCTCCATCAAGGTAGCAAAGGGGACCTCCACTAAATGAATGGAAGGTGGGGGTTCCACTTTCAAAATAGTTATTTTCACACTAAGCATAGAATAAAGAGTTTGAGGATCAAAACCAATACCAAAAAGCACCAAATATTTGTCCACCAAAGTCCTAACCATAGTCCTAACCATGATGGATGGAACGGGAATCACTCCTTAGAGAATACACAGCTACTTTGTCCACCAAACAACATTAAAATATGATACAAATGAACAAATAATTCATAATATAACCCACAAGTAGAAAATCCTATACACAAGCCATTTCAACAGTAAACTATTCATTTGAGATGAAATTAAAAAGGGGAATTTCCTTATAAGTGTTGCTACCCACCATGATAATTATAAAAAGTGCTCATCTAGCCTCACAGCATGTCATAAATCAATCATTGAGGGAACATATTCCATCACATTATTAAGAGCAATTTGAAACCTTAACACAAACCAACATATCATGGCATGTCGGTGGGAAAGAAAGTTACAAGGCTTTCTAGAAATATTTTCAAATAATCCCATACCATGCCAAAATGAACTAATATTGACTTGAATTGAACCTAAGCAACTAGGAGAAAATGCATCCATAAATAATCCCCATGACCATAGGAGTTATTAATTGGAAATGTGGTGGTTTCGCTTTGATTGATCTTGATGCGAGTACCCACATATCCAAAAAATATAACATTAGACATAAAATAGGAACAAAATTTAAAAAAAGTCCCTTGATTTTTCTCTATAAAATATAGCCTCAAATAATGGAATAAATGGTATTTCCTCTATCCCTTATGTTGGAAATGGTCATAAAATATTGGAAAATAATTTGCTTATGCAATATAAAGAAGTTGAAGAGGTTTGGAGAAATGATGCTCCACATGTGCTGTTGAATTTCATAATACATTGCCTAAATAAATAGAATTAGCATATCAACTTAAGTTGTATAATAAAAGAATATACAATGAAAATAAAGAGCAATAATATTGAAGAGATGAAATTTACCCTTAGGCACCCACACAAACTATCAAAATAAGACCAGTTTGATATAATATAACAAGTGGATGATGAGTATAAATATCAAATCCTTAATAACTAATTACAAGTTACTTAATCCTTAATGGGTTTAGTGAAGGTTAATTGTGTAATGGACTAATAGGTATACTATGTGAAATTCATAAAGGATTTAACATACATTGGTATATCTAAAAGAACTATGAATGGATGGATACCCTCTCCACCAAGGAGATATATCTTATCCTAGACTTGTATTATAAAGGGTCATAACCATTCATATGAATAAGAATATAGATGGATGGATACCCTCTCCACAAAGGAGATATATCTTATCCAAGACTTGTATTATAAAGGATCATCACCATTCATAACCCCCTCCCCTCACCCTCAAATAAATAACCATTTCATAGGTTATGAATAAGGTAAGCTATATATATATATATATATATATATATATATATATGATAATATTAGGATATAATATAATATAAATATATTATAAGAGATATAATAAGATAGTTATTAGGTCCATCACATCTTCCCACTTTTTAAAATTGCTTTGACACCAAGATGTCATCAAAATTTTCAATTATCAATGTACATATTTTCATGAGTTGATTCCTTGCAATTTCCTTTAAGACTTTACCAAAAATAGATTGTATCTTTCTTGAAACATGAAAAAATATATGACAATATGAACATTGTAATAATTTATCCTAGATTGAGCTTTATAGGGATTAAATTTGAGTTGGGATCTTGTGAGAATTCCCTTTGATCGAGAACACATGAGTGCCTTTGAAAATGTTGAAAATATAATTGATTTTAGAAGGATCAAAACCTTTGCCTTTCAAGGTGATATGGGTGGTAATAACTATATTTTTGATGATAATAATTACCTTCATTAAAATATCTATAAGATTTAATTTTAAAATTATTTAAAAAATAATTTATAAATTTAAGCTTATTGTAGGTGTATTTTTCTTTTTAAAGGTTAAAAAATTTATTCATGAGGAAAGAATCAAATTACATTCATAGGTCAACCACTTTTAGCAAATTCAAAAATATCAAAAAACTTAGTACCATTTAAAGATCAAATAATCTTAGTCTAATCCCACTCCTGCTTTATGTTGATCTGAAGAAATCTAGAAGGCTTGACAGTCCTGCGAACACCACTTGTGCTATCCCAAAAGGGGCCAAAGAGTGTTGCAATAGGCAACAAAAACCTAACCAATAACTCTTCATACTCCATTGAACCATAGGGCTTAGTGGAATCTAGACTTGTCCTCATCCTTACATAAGTCTTTGCTAGCTAAACAAAGAACCATTTGGTTCACCTCCAACCATTCAGAAGTGTCCCTATCTTGATTAGAATTCAGCATGCATCCAACCAAACTTTCACTACCATGTTTAGCCAAAGTCACCCGCAAAGTTATTTTATCTATCAACATAGACCGAAATGGTATCCATAAACTATTTCCATATGGAATAAATTTGGATCACAATATTTATTATCCTCTAGGTCTTTGGTCTAAAATTTATAATAACATCTAGAAGCACGACCATAATTTGTGAGTCAGACTCATTTATGACATTTCTAACCCCATTCTCCCAAGCATTGAGAGAACCTTTTCTGATAGCCATATCTTCAGTTTCATTGTTATTATCCCTTCCAAGACCCTCTAGCTCCCAATGAAGGATCTTCCCCTTGAAATCTCTTCTGATAAAACCAATGCCTGCAACCCTCGGGTTATCGTTAACTATACCATCAGAATTGATCTTTTCCTAACCCAAAGGATGGAGCTTCCATGATATCAACTTCTATGGCTTGGGATTCAACTCATTCTACTAGGTTTTTTGGTGCCTAAGGTGAGCTCTGATAGTTTCAAAAAACTTGGTAACAATTTTATGCCAAACTAGCTCCATTAGACAAAACTCATCTCTAAAAATTCTAGAATTTCTTTCCATCCAAATGTGCCACCATATAAAACTTGAGCCTAGGGACCAGCCTAACTAAATGGATATATTATTAAATTTTTTTTTTTTTCAAATCTTCCAAATATTAGCAAGAGTCACTTAATAGTTTAGATGATCCTTAAAGAGGTCTAACCACATTTTCCACAATTCTATAGAAAATTCACACTGGAAAAGTAGATGATAAATCATCTCCTCATGGGAATTACACAAAATGCAATTGGAGGAGCCATAAAAACCTCTCTTTATAAGGCTATCATAGGTGATACAACTCCCATGCATCACTGTCCATGCAAAGAAATTTATTTTAGGCTAGCCCTTAGCCACCCAAACTCTATCCCAAGGGGCATCCCACAAGATCAGCGGAGGAGGGAGCAAAGCATTATAAGAATCATGTACAATGAAGACACCTAGACTACACCTCTTCCTCTTTCCTTATAAAGTACCTTTACTTGAGGATATTATCAATAAGAATATTTTGATGAAGAGGGATAAGAACATACCAATATTCTAGCCTTTTCTACAAAAAGAAAGAGAAATCTTCAATGTACTAGGAAGTAATGTAGGAAGCCATCTTAATCCATACTATACCTTCAAGGATTTGTTGCAAGGGATGCAAAAAATGGAACTCATAGATTAAGGGGGGATTTTAGTCCCAAGAATTAGTCCAAAATTTAGCTTTGTCTCCTTTATCCACTTTCTAGAAAAGTCCAAATTTAACCAATTCTTCACTAGCTTTCAGGACCTTCCAAATAATGGATCTAGGGCCCCTTAGAGAAGTGTGGTTAGCTTATTGATGGGGGATAGAACCCAAATACTTACTAGTGATGACGTTTTTGAAGAAATCCTCATGGTTGGAGATCCATCTTGAATAGAGATTTTCGATAAGAGCTTGATTGTTTAAATATGCTTTATGAAAACCAAGACCCCCTCAAGATTTAGGTTAACATATTTTATCACAACTAACAGGAGCCCACTTCTTAACCATGCTTGGACCATCACATAATTTTTTTATCATAAGTAAATCTAATTCTCTAATAACTCTCATCGGGGCAGTTAGGATGAAGAATTTATAAACAAGTATGGCTTGGATCACCGACTAGATGAGAGTCACTATTCCTTCTAAATTAAGCCATTGGTGATTCTAATGATTGACTTTAGCAGCAATTCTATACATTAAATATTTCTAACTAGCTTCCCTTAGACTCTTGAAATGAATGATAATCCCCAGGTAATTAAGCGAAAGGGTGTCGTAGGCAAATATCAAAATGGATAGAATATGATATTTGGATTTTTCTAATTGTACTGAAGAAAAAACCTTGGATTTATCCGCATTCACCCATTGGCCAGTAGCATCCATGTAGGGTTTTAATATGCCTTTCAACATTCTAGCCTCCCAAATGCTAACTTTCCCAAAGAGACATGTATCATCAAAAAATTGAAGGTGAGTTAGCATCTCCTCACCTAGTTACACACTTGCCAAAAGTCCTTGTTACTTATTTCTTCAGAGAAATCTATCCAATCCTTCTGATAGACTAATAAAAAGAAATAGGGAAAGAGGATATCCTTGACAAAAACCCCAGAAAGCATAAAAATGGGTCGAGGGGGAATCATTGATGAGAACATAGAAGAAAACTATTGAGACACAACTCATGATCCACTCTATCCACTCTTGAGAGAAGCCAAATGCATTTGATCTAGAAACTACTAGGGGACTCTATCATAAGCCTTAGAAATGTCTAGTTTAATAAACATGCCTCTTCAACCAAAATATTGCAGTGAGTAGCCTCCTAGGATAGAATAACCCCATCCAAAATTTGATGTCCCTCCACAAATTATCCTCATTATTGGGATATTATTTTGTCCATAATATTTGTAAGCCTTTCAAACATCAACTTAGTGATTATCTTTAAGGTCACATTGCAGAGAGCAATTGGGTGAAAATCTCCAAGGCTAAAAGCTTGTTCCACTTTAGGAATCAAAGTGAGGAAAGTATGGTTAAAATACCGAAGCATAGTTATATTTGAATGATATTCTTCAAAAACCTTGGTTAAATCCTCACCTATGACATCCCAAAAAGGCTTAAAGAATTCAATTGGAAAACCATTGGGCCTTGGAGATTTTCTTGATTTCATTTTGAAAACTATGCTCCTCACCTCATCCTTATCCACTAGATTGAAAAGGTTTTGGTTTTTCTTGGCTAAATAAATCTAGGGGATACATTTAAGTATCTCTTGTGTTACAATATTAGGGAGAGCAGGGGTAGTAAAAATATTTTAAAGAAATTATTTTTTGCTTGTTGCATACTTGGTATAGTGTCCATCACCTGACCATTGGAGTCTTAAAGGTACACCAAATAATTATTGTCTACTTATCGAGGTGGATCAATGGAAGGGACTCATGTTTCAATCCCCCTCCAACAACCAAGTAGTTCTCATTCTCTTTTTTTAATATATTTCCTCCTAATTATCTATGGACTCTAATTATTTTTTGCCTAGTTCATCTTCATATTTCAGGTCCTTAGTGATTGATCCATTCCTAAATCAGGTGGCCAACTCCTCCATATTTGCCAACAAAGGAACCTTTTCAGACTAAAAATTATATTTGCTACTTATTTTATAGAATTTAAGATGAGATTTGACATGATGTATTTGTTTCAAAAAAATATACATAGCTCTCCCATGGGAAGGCAACCCTCCTCCCAAAAGAAGGATATTTTTCCTTCAGATCCTCCTTTTCCAACCATAAATTCTCAAAATGAAAAGGTCTTGGGGGGAATGTGGTCCAACTTCCATTATTGAAGAATAAAAGTCATCAGATTCAGTGTGATTAAGAATCTCCATCTTGAAATATCAATGGAGAAAGGCCTATTCAGAAACTAGAAATATGTCAAGCTTGACTTTCCTACTTATCGATCCTACTTGTTTGTTTGTCCACATAAATGGAGACCTCATATGTTGGACATTAATTATATTAATTTGGTTGATTCTGGACATTATAAATCTATCCCCCTAGTCCAAATAAGGATTTCCCCCTTCCTAATCCCTGAAATCAAGTTTAGCATTGAAATCCCCTACCACTACCAATTCACTTCCTCTTTTTCGGTTCTACTAGCTTGTAAAATTGACTATTGTTGATGTTGCTGCACAAAATTTGTAGCACCATAGAAATTGAAAATCAACAAAAGCTCCCTGAATTTCTTGCTCTTGAAGAGAGAAGTGAGGATGCCCTGACCAACAGAATGATCTAAAGCCATATAGAGAAGAGGATTTTATAAATTCACCACTTCCCCTAAAGCTACTTGGGATCCAACTACCATGTGCTCAACCTATATCCAAATTTTCTTAACAATGTTATCTATCTTCTTAATGGAAGATTTAATATATTAAAGGAGAATAATGTCATAATGATGTATTTTAACTAAAATCTGAACAACAATTTTATGAGGTATGTTGTTTAGACCTCTTATATTCCAATATTGGAGAATGATTGGGAACCAAGATTCCAGTAAGTGTCAATCTGCTTGACCTCTCTCTGGTTAACTAGCTAGTCTCCTTCATTAGTCAACTTCTCTTAGTTTGATTTTCTTCCTACACTCTTGGCTTGAGATTTTTTAACCTTTTCTCCACTTGTTGGATCCCAAGGTCAAGTTTTCCTACTTCTCTCTATTTTTCATTGAAACATCACTATCCACTACAACCATTGCAAGGGTTTGGTTATATAGATTCATCATCACTAAGTGATCAACCCCCAAATTTGAAGGCAAATAAACATGATGGGAAATTTCCTCAACCCTTATAGGGGGAAGGTTATCCTTCTAAGGTTCATCCATTATGGTGGTCTCCTCCTCCATATCCAATAGAGAGTTAAGAATTTTATACCTATTGAGATTTATCTTTATTGATTGATTGGAGCATGTTGTCTTGCTTTTTTTCTTCTTCTTTCTCTTTGGATATTCAAAACCCTCCTCGGGGGATTAACATTTGAGGTTGTGGGCTGATGCTTTGCTTTCTTCTCAACAAAATTTCTATTGGTGATACTTTTATTTGGAGGGATGGGGCTCTTCATGATGCCCTCTAGGCAAAAGAAAGACAAATGATCGTGTTTGTGGTAGATCCTACACCATAATGGGATTGTCTCATAGTCCACTTGCTAGATCCATGATAATTCCTACATATTAATTTCTATTTTAGTTGGGAGAGGTTGGTTGAAATCCATATTCACATAAATCCAAACATAACCAACAAAATCTAATTTGTAATTACCTCACTAATACTTATAAATTTTAAAACATACTTAATGTTACTTGGAAATATCTCTTTATCAAATTAAACTTAAAAAAACACTAAAAGACAACTCAATTATAATTCTTTAATTGATCAACTTCTTTATCCTTATTGAAGGAAATATTATAAGTGTAATCTATTTTCATTTGGTCTCCACCTAAGAAGATTGCTCCCACCCTTAGAAGAATATGTGAATAGCAAAACAAAACTTCCACATGCATAATGAATTTTTAGAGGTAAGGAGTCAAGTTGTATGTGGATGAGAGTCAAGCTACATGTGGTCTTAGGGTTTCTTGATATTTTTGCACCACCTCTCCTAGAAGAGTGTGTGGGTACTAATTGTCGGTACTACCCTGTAGGTTCTTTATAATATCTTCATATCTCTCCCCAAATTAATCTGAAGCTAGCGACGAGAAAAATGGCACCAAAAATGAGCAAACAACCTTGGAATTTCATCCCCAAGGTATTCCACGAGGTAATTTTGAGCTCAAATTTGTTATTCCCTTGCATGAATTTAACCAAGAATGTACTTTTTTTTATATTCATACACTTATTGGGTATTTCTTGGGTCATATTCCCCCTGAATCTATCCTCAAGAATTGGATTGAGCAATATTGGCATCCTTATGGAATCCAGGTTGACCATGTGCAAAACCTTTCCAAAGGTTTTTTCCATTTTCACTTTGGTAGCCAAGAGCAGACCCAAAAAGTCCTTACCAAAGGCCCAAGCTATGTTAATAGCTCTTTGCTCATTTTCTAGCCATGGAACCAGGACTTCACGGTTTCCAACATTGTTTCTCTTGTTATACCTGTCTGGGTGGAATTCCCAGACCTCCCCACTACTTGTTGGCATTTTTTGAAGAGTATGGTTTCTACCCTTGGAGAGTTTGTGTGTGATGAAGGAGTACATTGATATCCAAGTAGGCACCACCTGCATTCACCAATGTGCATGGTGTATATTAACCTTCCTAACACTTGCTATAGGTGCTAGTCGGCTTCCCATCGAATTAAGGATTTCCCCTTGATGATAGATAAATTCAAGGCTAAGGTGGAAACAGTAGCTGCAACTAAAGTGGTAAATCACAATATCCCAACCCCTCTCCCTAAGGGCAGCCAGGGTGAATGGTCTAAGGTATCCCACAAAAACAAGAAATGTAGGACCACAAATGTTGGGTAACCTATGGTGAGCTATGTTTAGGTACTTTCTATTAAGCCTCCCCTATAAATTTAGGTATCTGGTTCAATCCCTACCTCATCTACCACACCATTCATTGATACAAATTTCTAGGATGAGGGTAATCTCCCTCTTATGTCATCGGGTATTCAACAACCAGAGGTAGTTGAAAAGTGTCACTCTCAAGGTTCATGGTGGTG
This sequence comes from Wollemia nobilis, assembly GCA_028583015.1. Taxonomy (NCBI): domain Eukaryota; kingdom Viridiplantae; phylum Streptophyta; class Pinopsida; order Araucariales; family Araucariaceae; genus Wollemia; species Wollemia nobilis. The sequence goes on from JAQPPZ010017065.1 coordinate 837,307, forward strand.
ATCTGGTAGCCCTCCTTGAGGTGAGCATCATGCTCATATGGACAAAATAAGGCAAAAAAATTTCCATTTCAAGCATTTGGAAGCCTTTATGAGTAACTCTTTTCAAACGTTGTCGGATAATGTTGGCGAGGCCAGTGGAGGTATGCAACTCAATTCGTTTTAATGATTTTTTCTCTTGGAATGTAAGAGTACTAATAGATCCAGTCCACCACTATATGGTCCATGATGAGGTTATTACTTGTTCCTACCTTTATGATCACCTTGATTTTATTTGTCTCCAAGAAGTTAAAGTTGCATATTTCTCCTTACAGTCTGCATGCTCTTTCTTGTGGCCTAGAAGCCAAATGTATGCTACCAATAATCCTCATGGTAGCAGAGGCATTGTCATTCTATTAAATGGTAGTTGGAAAGGTAATTTTTTCACTTGGAGAACTGATCCCTCCCATCATGCTATGGATTTTTCTTGAAGTAGGTGGTTTGTCCTTTGGGATTATTAACATTTATACCTCCAACGAGGTACAAGACAGATGTGCCCTTTGGAAATGGTGTGCTTTGTCCTTACCCTCTGTAGTTTGGCTTATGTGTGGAGATTTTAATATGGTAGAAAAAGCCTCTGACAAAGTGGGTTAGCATCCCAACAGGTGGGCCGCTGGAGAGAGACAGCCATGGTACTTTATGAAAAACAAATTGGGTGTTTTTGACCCTAATGCATGTTTTTTAGCAAGACAATTTTTTGAACACCTTTGGTTCACGTGGTCCAATTTTCAATCTGGCCCAGCAAGAGTGTTAAAAAGACTTTATAAAGCTATGTTTTTGTATCAACGAGAATTATATTTCTCCTGACAACTCCCTTATGTTCCTTTTGTTGAAACTATCCCTAGAATGGTGTCTTCTAACCACATGCCTATCATGTTTATAGTTAATGTTTATTCCCTTCCTCAAAGGCTTTTTAAAACCTAATTTTTTCTCAATACCTCCTTCCTTCAACATGATGCTATGGTCTATAAAGAACACAAGATTATACTGAGAGGGAGGGTGAACAATATAAGATCAGATTTTACTTTTCTTTCTCAAACAATATTATCCAATATATCAATAACAATATCAACAACAATAATCAAAGCAATGCAGAAATCATCATACGCAATAGAGGCACCAATTTAGTATGGTTCACCCAATGTGGGCTACTCCATAGAGAAAATATTTCACTAAAGTTTTCTCAACAAATCTCTTGGGAATCATTCCCTGTTACAATGTTTATGGACCTCTATCCAAAGGAGACACCAATCCCCTAATCAAGAGTTTGTGGACACTAGTCCACATAAGAAATCTTTCCCCTTTGTTGGTTTGGGTATCTCTATCCACAGGAGAACTCCTTATCCTTTGCTCTGGTTGGTGATCTTCTATAAGACTACTTTCTTCACTGCATTGGCTTGTGCATATCTCTCCATAGAAGACCTATGTCCTCACTTAGAAGACCTATGTCCTAGTTGTCTTGGCTAATGGATATCTATCTACTGGATACTACTATCCTCTACTCTATCACCTCCAAAGCTTGCTCTCATCTCTAATCAAACTCTATCTCAAATTTGCACTAAAAATTGTCCTCGGTCTAGCATAAATATTCTCTCAAACCTATCTCTAGTCTGGCACAAATCTGCCCTCAAATCTACACCAAACTCTGTCCTCAAATTTGTCCTCAAGCCTTAACACAAAGCTTTATCCAATCACAAAACAACTTTGCTTAGATATTCCCCAAGCCTTAACTCAAAGCTTGAACAAATTAATCAATCAACTTTGCACTCAAGTATTCTCAAAGACTTGTCTCAAATCTGTCCACAAGTCCTCTCAAGAACTTGCTCACTCTACTCTACAAGTATTTACCAAGAATTACCTCAAATATGCTCAACAAGTCTTCACCAAGACTTACCTCAAATCTATCTAACAAGCTCTCCCTAGAACTTGTCTAATCTACTCAACAAGTCTTCACCAAGACTTACCTCAAATATGTCTAGCAACCTCTCCCTAGAACTTGTCCAGTCTGCTCAACAAGTCTTTACCAAGACTTACCTAAAATCTGCACAAGTCTTCCCCAAGACTTATCTCAAATCTACTTTACAAGTCTTCACCAAGACTTGCCTCAAAAATTCTTAACAAGCTTTCCCAAAAGCTTGCTTAAATCTGTCCTTAAGTCCCCTCTAGGACTTACTCAAATCTGCTCTACTCAAATCTGCTCACAAGATTTCACAAAAGCTTTCTTAACTTTGTCCTTAAGCTTTCACAAGAGCTTACTCAAATCTATCCTTAATTCCTCTCTAGGGCTTACTATAATCTTCCCACAAGATTTCACAAAAGCTTATTCAAATCACCACAAAACTTGCATACATAACTCAACTTAATCTCTTCTAGAAAACCTCTTCAACACACAAACAAGTTTCACTTAGAATCGTGTTTAACCACATAAACATACAGATAATGATCAAAGACTCAATATGTTTCACACTCACAATGTTTTGGATCTCGTTTTTCTTCACCTCATCCTTTGCCCGAAATATTATAATATTATTAATTCTTTTTAAACCTGGTTCTCCTTCCTTGGGTCTTCAATATTTTAGGCCTCTTTAGGCATATAATATTAAAATAAATATTATATCCTTCTTCCTTTAACCACTTCATTGCATTTTGGAAAATAAATTTTGTGAAATCAAATGACAACAGAATTGAACATCAACCTCTTGACATCAACGACAACAAAACTTGCTCAAATTTTCAACAATCTCCCCCTTTGTCATTGATGGCAAACCCTTTCTATTTTTTTTAAGCATTCCTTTTAATTTTTCAGTTCTACTCCCTTTGAGAAATTGCTCTCCCTAACTAAATGCTCTCTCTCTAACTCAAATCTCTCCCCCTTTGACATCAATGGCAAAGAAGCCATATTTGGGTCTAAATATAAGACTCTTAGCTCAAATCCCTTCCCACCTCCTCTCCTTGAGGTGGTTACTTTTGGGGTGGGATTATCTCTATTCCCAGCATATAATTATTTTTCTTTGTCCACATTCTTCCTCAATTGATCCTTTTGATTCCTATGAATATTCTTGTTCCTACTTGTCTCCAAAAATTCTATTCTACACCACTTAGCCATATGCCCAACATTATTGCACTTAAAATATTTAATTTTGTGATTCCTTGAAGGTGCAAATATCTTGAAGTTACTCCTGGTGAATCCATATCCATTCTTGTCATGACCCCTGCAATTAACTACCTTATGACGAAAATGATTACAAGAGTAGCAATACCCTTGAAATAAGTACCTACTTTTTAGATTCCTTTTAGTGAAACCATATTCTTGTCTTTCATGTATCTTGCACTACATAGCCTTATATCCAAACCTATGATATGATAAGAAACATCCATTGGTCTCTTAGTCTCTTCTTCCCTGTGATGTTTCCTATTCCATATGTTACTTATTTGTGCATTGTTCCTTTCCTTGTTGAATTTTCTATTCTCCAACTTGTCCTCAAAAGTATCACTTTCTCTTACACTCTCTTCTTCTGAAACTTCTTCTTATTTGAATCTTGATATTGACTCCTCTCCTTGTTCTCTATGTTCCTCTTCAAAACCAAGTCTTGTTTTATTTGATGAAGATCTTTGTATCTTGATAATATTATCCAAGGTCTTTGAGCTTCTACCAAACCTTTGTAGCTTGTATTTAGACTCTTTTACTTCCTTCCTTAGTGAAGCTACCTCATGCTCTAATATTTCACATTCTAAGACCTTTACCTCTAACTTTTCTTTAAATTTCCTTGTCTTAGCTATTGAGTTGGTTAGATATTCTATAATATTTCCTTTCTCTTCATCACATTATTGAAATTGAAGCTTTGAGTTTTAATTTCTACTTTCTTACCTTCCTTAATTATTTAAGAGCATAAATAAGCTCACCCTCAAGATCAACTTCTCCTTCCTCTGAATCTACATCTATTCCTTTGTCTTTAAAACATCTTCATTCTTTTTTTATTTATCTTCAATGGAAGCACTTCCTTCTTCTTCTATTGCCATAAGAAGACTTTCTTCTTCTAGACCTTCAAGAGCATCTTCATATTCATATTCACTAAAATTGAACTCATTCCTTGTACAATTATCTTCAAGATGACCAAAGTTACCACACCTAAAACACTTGAGAATTATTGGTTTCCTTTTTACCTTTTTCTTAACATCTTTTTTTCTACTATCAGAAATAGAATTTCTTCTTCTTTATTATCTAAGGACCTTCCATCACTATCACTTGAACTCTTTCCTATCTTATATACATAAAAGCTTTTCTTATACCTCTAGAAAAACTTCTTTCCATGTTTGTTTTGTCCATACCTGATTTTCTTTTGGTACCTAAATTTTCTTGCTTCTATGTTCTTATGATCATGTTTTTCTTCATTATTGCTACTTCCAGCCTTTGTACAGTCAGATGCATAGTGACCATATTTACCATAATTGAAAAACTTAATTGATTTCATACCTTTGTTCTTTCTTGTATCCTTTTTCCTTCTGCCATAGTTTTCTTCTTCATCACTGGATGACTCATTACTTGAACTTGACTTCTTATCCTTTTTCTTATTTGTAAATTTGAAGGTTGCTTCTTTATGGGGGATAGGATCCTTTCCTATTCTCATCTCAAAAGTTGTGAGAGTTCCATGCAGCTCATCCCTAGTCAAAGTTTCAATATTATTTGTTTCTTCTATGGCTAAAACCTTTTCACTATACCTCTTAGGGAGTGACCTTAAAATATTTTGACAAATCTGATTCTTCAAATTTAAACCCAAGTTCTTGCATGGAGTTAACAACCTCATCCACACGAAGTAAGTATGTAGCAATTTATTCCTCATTATTCATATTTAGGTCTTCAAATGTTTTCATGTGAATTTACAATTTTGTCATCTTGACCTTTTTGTCTCCTTCATATGTTTTCTATAACTTTTCCCAAATCTCTTTTGGTGATGTGCAATGCATAAATTTTACAAACTATGATTCACATAAACCACTTAATATTCCATTCATTGACTTTGAATTATTCAAATGTAAGAGCTTACCATATTTATCTATAGGTGGAGTAGTTGGCGGTGTGTATCCATCCTCAATTGCTTGCCATATCTCATTTCCTTGTGCCATTAGGTAAATCTTCTTTCTTACACTCCAAAATATAGAATTATTCCCATAAAAAAAGGGTGTCTTATTTCATGAAGATCCACTATGAGAATCCATATATGTTCATGTAAGCTTTTTCTTCAAGTTGTTAAACTCTTTCAAAGGAACCCGCTTTGATACCAATTGAAGAACACAAGCTTATACTGAGAGGGGGGGGTGAACAATATAAGACCAACTTTTACTTTTCTTTCTCAAACAATATTATCCAATATATCAATGGCAATATCAACAGTAGTAATCAAAGCAATGCACAAATCATCACACACAATAGAGACACCAATTTAATGTGGTTCACCCAATGTGGGCTACTCCACGAAGAAAATATTTCACTAAAATTTTCTCAACAAATCTCTTGGGAATCCTTCCCTATTACAATGTTTATGGACCTCTATCCAAAGGAGACACCAATCCCCTAATCAAGTTTGTGGACACATATCCATAGGAGAACTCTTTCCCCTTTGTTGGTTCATGGATCTCTATCCACAGGAGAACTCCTTCTCCTTTGCTCTAGCTAGTGATCTTCTAGAAGACTACTACCTCCACTGCATTGGCTTGTGGATCTCTCTCCATAGAAGACCTCTGTCCTCACTCAGAAGACCTCTGTCCTCACTACCCTAGCTAATGGATCTCTATCCACTAGAGACTACTATCCTCTGCTCTGTCACCTCCAAAGCTTACTCTCAGTTCTGCTCAAACTCTATCTCAAATATGCACTAAACACTATCCTTGATCTAGCACAAATCTAATCTCAAATATATCTCTGGTCTAGCACAAATCTACCCTCAAATCTACACCAAAATCTATCCTCAAATATATCCTCAAGCCTTAACACAAAGCTTGATCCAATCACAAATCAACTCTGCTCAGATCTGCCCCAAGCCTTAACTCAAAGCTTGAACAAATCAATCAATCAACTCTGCTCTCAAGTCTTCTCAAAGACTTGTCTCAAATCTATCCACAAGTCCTCTCAAGAACTTGCTCAATCTACTCTACAAGTCTTCACCAAGACTTACCTCAAATCTGTCCAACAAGCTCTCCCTAGAACTTGTCCAATATGCTCAACAAGTCTTCACCAAGACTTACCTCAAATATTTCTCAACAAGATTTCACAAAAGCTTGCTTAACTCTATCCTTAAGTCCCCTCTAAGACTTACCTCAAATATTCTCACAAGCTTTCACAAAAGCTTGCTTAACTATATCCTTAAGCTTTCACAAAATCTTACTCAAATCTGTCCTTAAGTCCCCTCTAGGACTTACTCAAATCTGCCCACAAGCTTTCACAAAAGCTTATTCAAATCACTGCAAAACTTGCATACATAACTCAACTTAATCTCTTTCAGAAAACCTCTTCAACACACAAACAAGTTTCACTCAGAATCTTGTTTAACCATAAAAACATATAGAGAATTATCAAAGACTCAATATGTTTCACACTCACAACACTCTATCACTTTCAAACTCTCTTTCAAATCAATTCAGAAATAAAGTATAATTTGTTTCATAAAACTTGAACTATCACTCCAAAGCTTTCAATCAATAATGCTCAACCAACTTCACTCAAACATCCACTCAATGAAACACAACTTGCTTACAAACCCTAACCAAGTGTTTCACTATACTTCCAATCAACTCACACTATGGATCTCAAACCTTGACTCAAGATAATTCCAATTTCACATAACAATGATACTCATGTTCTTTCACAAACCCTAACTCAAGATAGTTCTCAATCTCACATAACAATGATACTCATGTTCTTTCACAAACCCTAGCTCAAGATAGTTCTCAATCTCACATAACAATGATACTCATGTTCTTTCACAAACCCTAGCTCAAGATAGTTCTCAATCTCACATAACAATGATACTCATGTTATTTCAAAAATACATCTTTCACAAACCCTAATCATGCACATGAAGACTCACTCAAATATTTCCAACAATGCTTATCAAACAATCCTTTTCACTCCACCTTTGCATTTCACAACATTCAATCCAACAATATTTCACTCATAAGGAAGATGTGCCCATACCCTTTGTTTTGATGGAGATATATCTTCAAAACCTGTCTTAATCACAATCAAATCCTCTTTGCCAATTTCAAGGTTAGATAGCAACAACCTTTCTCAAAATCTCCACACAAATATTCTCCCCAATAATTATTTCACCATACAAAAATATCAACTCTCAAGTACACCTTATAATCTCCAAACTTCTCAAAATAATATTCAATACATAAAAAATCAAATTCCTTTTTCAACACCTTATAAACTCCAAACTTCACAAAATAACATTCAACAAATAAAAATTAAATTCCTTTGTTAAACCTTATAACTCCAATTTCTTTATCAACACTTTATAAACTCCAAAATTCATTCAACAAATAAAAATTAAATTCCTTTGTTAAACCTTATAACTCCAATTCCTTTATTTATATTTCTAATCAAAAAATAAAATATTTTTAATCAACCTTATGACTCCCACCTTTGCAAAAATAATCACGTGGCCTCTATGTAATTTGCGCCTTCACAAAAACCTTGGCAGAAAATCAAAGCGCTTACCTCATAAATGTTGGCCCACCTTCAACAAAAATATTTTGTCCTTTATGACTACACCCAAACTCGAACCCATGACCAGCCATCGTCGCAACTTAGCCCAAGGCTAAGCATCCATTAGGCTACACACCCACATAGCAATTAAAGCACACATGTTGCCCTTAATGCCTTCCCTTAATTGAATTTTAGATATAATAAAAAACCTTATTGTGTGTCAAAATGAAGGGGATGGGAATCGAACCCTTGACCTACCTTGCACGAACGTTTTAACCAGTCTCTGATCACCGTTTTCACTACCAAGCACTTTGGGATTGATTTGGCACTCCGCACGATGTTAAGGAAAATTTTTCCTCCTTAAACCTTTTAACATGTGAATCCACTTCTTCTTGTCAATGCAATGCACGATTTAATTTTTTTTCTCGAGCATTAAAATGTTGCATTGGATAATTAAATGAAAAATCATTGCCCCATTTTATACCTTGCTCTTTGCACTCCAACACGTCGACTTAGCAAATTTTATTTTTAATTTGAATTTAAATTTAAACCTTTTGGCGCCTTATGATTTATTTAAATTAAAATTTTAACCTATGGTTAAAATATTTTAATTTAAATAAATTAAATAATAACCTTTAAAATCTGCTCAATGGGTCTTTTCAAGGATTTATTTTTTAATGATTCCTTGGACCTCGTTTTTCTTCACCTCAACCTTTTGCCCAAAATATTATAATATAATATTATTATTATTTTTTAAACTTGCTTCTCCTTCCTTGGGTCTTCAATATTTTAGGCCTCTTTAGGCATATAATATTTAAAATAAATATTATATCCTTTTTCCTTTAACCACTTCCTTGCCTTTTGGAAAAACAACTTGATGACATTAATGACGACGAAACTTGGACATCAACCTCTTGACATCAATGACAACAAAACTTGCTCAAATTTCCAACAATCTCCCCCTTTGTCATTGATGGCAACCCATTTTCCTTTTAACCATTTCTTTTACCTTTTTTAGTTCTGCTCCCCTTGAGAAACTGCTCCCCCTGACTGAATGCTCTCCCCCTAACTCAAATCTCTCCCCCTTTGACATCAATGGCAAAGGGCCACCTTTTGGGGCTAAATATAAGACTCTTAGCTCAGCCCCCTCCCCACCTCCTCTCCTTGAGGTGGTTAATTTTGGGGTGGGAGTATCTCTACTCCCAGCATACACTACTCTTTTCCTTTGTCCACCTTCTTCCTCAACTGATCCTTCTGATTCCTCTGAATATTCCTATTCCTGCTTGTCTCTAGAAATTCTGTTCTACACCACTTAGCCATATGCCCAACATTATTGCACTTATAACACTTAATGTTGTGATTCCTTGAAGGTGCAAATATCTTGAAGTTCCTCCTGGTGAAGCCATATCCATTCCTATCATGAACCCTGCAATTAACTGCCTTATGACCAAACTGATTACAAGAGTAGCAATACCCTTGAAAGAGATGCCCATTTCTGAAATTTCTCTTGGTGAAACCATATTCCTATCTTTCATGTGTCCTACATTGCATAGCCTTGTGACCAAACCTGTGACATGAGAAGCAACATCCATTGAAGAAACCTTGCCTTGACCCCATTGGTCTCTTAGTCTCTTCTTCCCTGTGATGTTTCATATTCCATATGTTCCTTATTTGTGCATTGTTCCTTTCCTTGTTGAACTTTCTATTTTCCAACTTATCCTCAGAAGTCTCACTTTCTCTTACACTCTCTTCTTCTGAAGCTTCTTCTTCTTTGGAGCTTGAGATTGACTCCTCTCCTTGTTCTCTATGTTCCTCTTCAAAACCAAGTCCTATCTTGTTTGATGAAGATCTTTGTACCTTGATAATCTTATCCAAGGTCTTTGAGCTTCTCCCAAACCTGTGTAGCTTGTCTTTAGACTCTTTTACTTCCTTCCTTAGTGAAGCTACCTCATGCTCTAATCTTTCACATTCTAAGACCTTTACCTCTAACTTTTATTTAAATTTCCTTGTCTTAGCTATTGAGTTGGTTAGATCTTCTATAAGCTTTCCTTTCTCTTCATCACATTCTTGAAATTGAAGCTTGAGTTTTGAGTTCTGCTTTCTTACCTTCCTTAATTCCTTAAGAGCAGAAATAAGCTCACCCTCAAGATCAACTTCTCCTTCCTCTGAATTTTTTTTCTTCCTCTATTCCTTTATCTTTAAGATCATCTTCATTCTTTTCTGATTTATCTTCACTAGGAGCACTTCCTTCTTCTTCTATTGCCATAAGAAGACTTTCTTCTTCTAGACCTTCAAGAGCATCTTCATATTCATCTTCACTAAAACTGAACCCATTCCTTGTACAATGATCTTCAAGATGACCAAAGTTACCACACCTAAAACACTTGAGAATTATTGGTTCCCTTTTTACCTTTTTCTTAACATCTTCTTTTTCTACTATAAGAAATAGAATTTCTTCTTCTTCATTATCTGAGGACCTTCCATCACTATCACTTGAACTCTTGCCTATCTTATCTGCATAAAAAATCTTCTTATGCCTTTGGAAAAACTTCTTTTCATGCTTGCCTTGTCCATCCCTACTTTTATTTTGATACCTGTATTTTCCTGCTTCCCTGTTCTTATGATCATGTTTCTCTTCACCATTGCTATTTCTAGCTTCTGGACAATCAGATGCATAGTGACCATATTTACCACATTTGAAACACTTAACTAATTTTGTACCTTTATGCTTTCTTGTGTCCTTGTTCCTTCTGCCATAGTTTGCTTCTTCATCACTGGATGACTCATTACTTGAATCTGACTTCTTATCCTTTGTCTTCTTTGTAACTTTGAAAGTTGCTTCTTTCTAGGGGATAGGATCCTTTCCTATTCTCATCTCAAAAGTTGTGAGAGTTCCATGTAACTCATCCCTAGTCAAAGTTTCAATATCTTTTGTTTCTTCTATGGCTGAAACCTTTTCACTATACCTCTTAGGGAGTGACCTTAAAATATTTTGACAAACATCTGATTCTTCAACTTTAAACCCAAGTCCTTGCATGGAGTTAACAACCTCATCCACATGAAGTAAGTATGTAGCAATGTCTTCCTCATCCTTCATCTTTAGGTCTTCAAATATTTTCTTGTGATTTTACAATTTTGCCATCTTGACCTTTTTGTCTCCCTCATATGTTTTCTACAACTTTTCCCAAATCTCTTTTGTTGATGTGCAATGCATAACTTTTACAAACTTTGATTCATGTAAACCACTTAATATTCCATTCATTGCCTTTGAATTATTTAGATGTAGGAGCTTACCATATTTATCTATAGGTGGAGTAGTTGGCGGTGTGTACCCATCCTCAACTGCTTGCCATATCTCATTTCCTTGTGCCATTAGGTAAATCTTCATTCTTACACTCCAAAATGCATAATTTTTCCCATCGAACAATGGTGCCTTATTTCCTAAAGATCCACTCTGAGAATCCATCTATGTTCTTGTAAGCTTTTCCTTCAAGTTGTTAAACTCTTTTGAAGGAACCCACTCTGATACCAATTGAAGAACACAAGCTTATACTGAGAGGGGGTGAACAATATAAGATCAACTTTTACTTTTCTTTCTCAAACAATATTATCCAATATATCAATGGCAATATCAACAACAGTAATCAAAGCAATGCATAAATCATCACACACAATAGAGACACCAATTTAACGTGGTTCACCCAATGTGGGCTACTCCACGGAGAAAATATTTCACTAAAATTTTCTCAACAAATCTCTTGGGAATCCTTCCCTATTACAATATTTATGGACCTCTATCCAAAGGAGACACCAATCCCCTAATCAAGTTTATGGACACCAATCCACAGGAGAACTCTTTCCCCTTTTTGGTTCATGGATCTCTATCCATAAGAGAACTCTTTCTCCTCTGCTCTGGATGGTGATCTTCTAGAAGACTACTACCTCCACTACACTGGCTTGTGGATCTCTCTCCATAGAAGACCTCTATCCTCACTCAAAAGACCTCTATCCTCACTACCCTAGCTAATGGATCTCTATCCACTAGAGACTACTATCCTCTACTCTATCACCTCCAAAGCTTACTCTCAACTCTACTCAAACTCTATCTCAAATATACACTAAACACTATCCTCGATCTAGCACAAATCTGATCTCAAATATATCTCTAGTCTAGCACAAATATACCCTCAAATATACACCAAAATCTATCCTCAAATCTATCCTCAAGCCTTAACACAAAGCTTGATCCAATCACAAATCAACTCTACTTAGATCTACCCCAAGCCTTAACACAAAGCTTGAACAAATCAATCAATCAACTATACTCTCAAGTCTTCTCAAAGACTTATCTCAAATATATCCACAAGTCCTCTCAAGAACTTGCTCAATATGCTCTACAAGTCTTCACCAAGACTTACCTCAAATCTGCTCAACAAGTCTTCACCAAGACTTACCTCAAATATATCCAACAAGCTCTCCCTAGAACTTGTCCAATCTACTCAACAAGTCTTCACCAAGACTTACCTCAAATCTACTCAACAAGTCTTCACTAAGACTTATCTCAAATATGCTCAACAAGTCTTCACCAAGACTTACCTCAAATCTGCTCAACAAGTCTTTCACAAAATTACTCAACTCTATCCTTAAGTCTTCACTAAGACTTACTCAAATATACTCAACAAGCTTTCACAAAAGCTTGCTTAACTCTATCCTTAAGCTTTCACAAAATCTTACTCAAATCTATCCTTAAGTCCCCTCTAGGACTTACTCAAATATGCCCACAAGCTTTCACAAAATCTTATTCAAATCACTACAAAACTTGCATACATAACTCAACTTAATCTCTTTCAGAAAACCTCTTCAACACACAAACAAGTTTCACTCAGAATCTTGTTTAACCATAGAAACATATAGAGAATGATCAAAGACTCAATATGTTTCACACTCACAATACACTCAATCACTTTCAAACTCTCTTTCAAATCAATTCAAAAATAAAGTATAATTTGTTTCACAAAACTTGAACTATCACTCCAAAACTTTCAATCAATAATGCTCAACCAACTTCACTCAAACATCCACTCAATGAAACACAACTTGCTTACAAACCCTAACCAAGTGTTTCACTATACTTCCAATCAACTCACACTATGGAACTCAAACCTTGACTCAAGATAATTCCAATTTCACATAACAATGATACTCATGTTCTTTCACAAACCCTAGCTCAAGATAGTTCTCAATATCACATAACAATGATACTCATGATATTTCACAAACCCTAGTTCAAGATAGTTCTCAATCTCACATAACAATGATACTCATGTTCTTTCACAAACCCTAGTTCAAGATAGTTCTCAATCTCACATAACAATGATACTCATGTTCTTTCACAAACACTAATCATGCACATGAAAACTCACTCAAATATTTCCAACAATGCTTATCAAACAATCCTTTTCACTCCACCTTTGCATTTCACAACATTCAATCCAACAATATTTTACTCATAAGGAAGATGTGCCCATACCTTTTGTTTTGATGGAGATATATCTTCAAAACCTATCTTAATCACAATCAAATCCTCTTTGCCAATTTCAAGGTTAGATAGCAACAACCTTTCTCAAAATCTCCACACAAATATTCTCCCCAATAATTATTTCACCATACAAAAATATCAACTCTCAAGTACACCTTATAATCTCCAAACTTCTCAAAATAATATTCAATACATAAAAAATCAAATTCCTTTTTCAACACCTTATAAACTCCAAACTTCACAAAATAACATTCAACAAATAAAAATTAAATTCCTTTGTTAACACCTTATAACTCCAATTTCTTTATCAACACTTTATAAATCCTAACTTCATTCAACAAATAAAAATTAAATTCCTTTGTTAAACCTTATAACTCCAATTCCTTTATATTTATTAATCAAAAAATAAAATATTTTAATCAACCTTATGACTCCCACATTTGCAAAAATAATCACGTGGCCTCTATGTAATTTGCGCCTTCACAAAAACCTTGGCAGAAAATCAAAGTGCTTACCTCATAAATGTTGGCCCACCTTCAACAAAAATATTGCATCCTTTATGACTGCGCCCAAACTCGAACCTGCGACTAGTCACCATCGAAGCACCTTAGCCCAAGGCTAAGCTACCATTGGGCTACATGCCCACACAACACTCAAAGCGCACAAGCCACCCTTTATTCCTTGCCTTCAGCAAATTTTGGAATCAACCAAAAACCTTGTTGTGTATCAAAATGAAGGGGATGCGAATCGAACCCTTGACCTACCCTGCACGAACGTCTTAACCAGCCTCCGATCACCGTTTGCGCTACCAAGCGCTTTGGGATTGATTTGGCACTCCACACGAAATTAATGCAAAGTCTCCCTCCTTAAACTTTTTAACACGTGAATCCACTTCTTCTCAATGTAGCGCACGATTTAATTTTTTGTCTTGGGCATTACAAAATTGCATTGGATAATTAAATGAAAAATCATTGCCCCCTTTTATACCTTGTTCTTTGCACTCCAACACGTCGGCTTAGCAAATTCGATTTTTAATTCGAATTTAAATTTAAACCTTTTGGCGCCTTATGATTTATTTAAATTAAAATTTTAACCTATGGTTAAAATATTTTAATTTAAATAAATTAAATAATAACCTTTAAAATCTGCTCAATGGGTCTTTTCAAGGATTTATTTTTTAATGATTCCTTGGACCTCGTTTTTCTTCACCTCATCCTTTTGCCCAAAATATTATAATATTAAATATTATAATATTATTATTTCTTTTTAAACCTGCTTCTCCTTCCTTGGGTCTTCAATATTTTAGGCCTCTTTAGGCATATAATATTTAAAATAAATATTATATCCTTTTTCCTTTAACCACTTCCTTGCCTTTTGGAAAAACAACCTTATGACATTAATGACGATGAAACTTGGACATCAACCTCTTGACATCAATGACAACAAAACTTGCTCAAATTTCCAACAATCTCCCCCTTTGTCATTGATGGCAACCCTTTTCCTTTAACCATTTCTTTTACCTTTTTCAGTTTTTCTCCCCTTGAGAAACTGCTCCCCATGAGAAATTGCTCCCCCTAACTGAATGCTCTCCCCCTAACTCAAATCTCTCCCCCTTTGTCATCAATGGCAAAGGGACCACCTTTGGGGCTAAAGATAAGACTCTTAGCTCAGCCCCCTCCCCACCTCCTCTCCTTGAGGTGGTTAATTTTGGGGTGGGAGTATCTCTACTCCCAGCATACACTGCTCTTTTCCTTTGTCCACCTTCTTCCTCAACTGATCCTTCTGATTCCTCTGAATATTCCTATTCCTGCTTGTCTCTAAAAATTCTGTTCTACACCACTTAGCCATATGCCCAACATTATTGCACTTATAACACTTAATGTTGTGATTCCTTGAAGGTGCAAATATCTTGAAGTTCCTCCTGGTGAAGCCATATCCATTCCTGTCATGAACCCTGCAATTAACTACCTTATGACCAAACTGATTACAAGAGTAGCAATACCCTTGAAAGAGATACCCATTTCTAAAATTCCTATTGGTGAAACCATATTCCTATCTTTCATGTGTCCTGCATTGCGTAGCCTTGTGTCCAAACTTGTGACATGAGAAGCAACATCCATTGAAGAAACCTTGCCTTGACCCCATTGGTCTCTTAGTCTCTTCTTCCCTGTGATGTTTCATGTTCCATCTATTCCTTATTTGTGCATTGTTCCTTTCCTTGTTGAACCTTCTATTTTCCAACTTATCCTCAGAAGTCTCACTTTCTCTTACACTCTCTTCTTCTTATTTGGAGCTTGAGATTGACTCCTCTTCTTTTTCTCTATGTTCCTCTTCAAAACCAAGTCCTGTCTTGTTTGATGAAGATCTTTGTACCTTGATAATATTATCCAAGGTCTTTGAGCTTCTCCCAAACCTATGTAGCTTGTCTTTAGACTCTTTTACTTCCTTCCTTAGTGAAGCTACCTCATGCTCTAATATTTCACATTCTAAGACCTTTACCTCTAACTTTTCTTTAAATTTCCTTGTCTTAGCTATTGAGTTGGTTAGATCTTCTATAAGATTTCCTTTCTCTTCATCACATTCTTGAAATTGAAGCTTGAGTTTTGAGTTCTACTTTCTTACCTTCCTTAATTCCTTAAGAGCAGAAATAAGCTCACCCTCAAGATCAACTTCTCCTTCCTCTAAATTTTTTCCTCTACTCCTTTTTCTTTAAGATCATCTTCATTCTTTTCTGATCTATCTTCACTAGGAGCACTTCCATCTTATTCTATTGCCATAAGAAGACTTTCTTCTTCTGGACCTTCAAGAGCATCTTCATATTCATCTTCACTGAAAATGAACCCATTCCTTGTGCAGTGATCTTCAAGATGACCAAAGTTACCACACCTAAAACACTTGAGAATTATTGGTTTCCTTTTTACCTTTTTCTTAACATATTTTTTTCTACTATCAGAAATAGAATTTCTTCTTCTTCATTATCAGAGGACCTTCCATCACTATCACTTGAACTCTTGCCTATCTTATCTGCATAAAAACTCTTCTTATGCCTCTGGAAAAACTTCTTGTCATGCTTGTTTTGTCCATACCTATTTTTCTTCATCATTGCTATTTCCAACTTCTAGATAA
Source organism: Wollemia nobilis (assembly GCA_028583015.1). Classification (NCBI taxonomy): domain Eukaryota; kingdom Viridiplantae; phylum Streptophyta; class Pinopsida; order Araucariales; family Araucariaceae; genus Wollemia; species Wollemia nobilis. Next base: position 853,716 of record JAQPPZ010017065.1, read on the forward strand.
TCAGATGCATAGTGACCATATTTACCACAATTGAAACACTTAACTAATTTTGTACCTTTGTGCTTTTTTGTGTCCTTGTTCCTTCTACCATAGTTTGCTTCTTCATCACTGGATGACTCATTACTTGAATCTGACTTCTTATCCTTTGTCTTCTTTGTAACTTTGAAGGTTACTTCTTTTTGGGGGATAGGATCCTTTTCTATTCTCATCTCAAAAGCTGTGAGAGTTCCATGTAGCTCATCCCTAGTCAAAGTTTCAATATATTTTATTTCTTTTATGGCTGAAACATTTTCACTATACCTCTTAAGGAGTGACCTTAAAATATTTTGACAAACATATGATTCTTCAACTTTAAACCCAAGTCCTTGCATGGAGTTAACAACCTCATCCACACGAAGTAAGTATGTAGCAATGTCTTCCTCATCCTTCATCTTTAGGTCTTCAAATATTTTCTTGTGATTTTGCAATTTTGCCATCTTGACCTTTTTGTCTCCCTCATATATTTTCTTCAACTTTTCCCAAATCTCTTTTGCTAATGTGCAATGCATAACTTTTACAAACTTTGATTCATGTAAACCACTTAAGATTCCATTCATTGCCTTTGAATTATTCAGATGTAGGAGCTTACCATCTTTATCTGTAGGTGGAGTAGCTGGCGGTGTGTATCCATCCTCAACTACTTGCCATATCTCATTTCCTTGTGCCATTAGGTAAATATTCATTCTTACACTCCAAAATGCATAATTTTTCCCATCGAACAATGGTGCCTTATTTCCTGAAGATCCACTCTAAGAATCCATCTGTGTTCCTGTAAGATTTTCCTTCAAGTTATTAAACTCTTTCGAAGGAACCTTCTCTGATACCAATTGAAGAACACAAGCTTATACTGAGAGGGGGGTGAACATTATAAGACCAACTTTTACTTTTCTTTCTCAAATAATATTATCCAATATATCAATGGCAATATCAACAGCAATAATCAAATCAATGCATAAATCATCACACACAATAGAGACACCAATTTAATGTGGTTCACCCAATGTGGGCTACTCCACAGAGAAAATATTTCACTAAAATTTTCTCAACAAATCTCTTGGGAATCCTTCCCTATTACAATGTTTATGGACCTCTATCCAAAGGAGACACCAATACCCTAATCAAGTTTGTGGACACCAATCCACAGGAGAACTCTTTCCCCTTTGTTGGTTCGTGGATATCTATCCATAGGAGAACTCCTTCTCCTTTGCTCTGGTTGGTGATCTTCTAGAAGACTACTGCCTCCACTACATTGGCTTGTGGATCTCTCTCCATAGAAGACCTCTATCCTCACTCAGAAGACCTTTATCCTCACTGCCCTGGCTAATGGATCTCTATCCACTAGAGACTACTATCCTCTGCTCTGTCACCTCCAAAGCTTACTCTCAACTCTACTCAAACTCTATCTCAAATCTACACTAAAAACTGTCCTCGGTCTAGCACAAATCTGCTCTCAAATCTATCTTTGGTCTGGCACAAATCTACCCTCAAATATGCACCAAACTCTATCCTCAAATCTGTCCTCAAGCCTTAACACAAATCTTGATCCAATCACAAATCAACTCTTCTCAGATCTGCCCCAAGCCTTAACTCAAAGCTTGAACAAATCAATCAATCAACTATGCTCTCAAGTCTTCTCAAAGACTTGTCTCAAATCTGTCCACAAGTCCTCTCAAGAACTTGCTCAATCTGCTCTCAAGTCTTCACCAAGACTTACCTCAAATCTGCTCAACAAGTCTTCACCAAGACTTACCTCAAATATGTCCAACAAGATCTCCCTAGAACTTGTCCAATCTTCTCAACAAGTCTTCACCAAGACTTACCTCAAATCTATCCAACAAGTCTTCACCAAGACTTACCTCAAATATGCTCAACAAGTCTTCACCAAGACTTACCTCAAATCTGCTCAACAAGCTTTCACAAAAGCTTGCTTAACTCTGTCCTTAAGTTCCCTCTAGGACTTACTCAAATATTCTCAACAAGCTTTCATAAAAGCTTGCTTAACTATGTCCTTAAGCTTTCACAAAAGCTTACTCAAATCTATCCTTAATTCCCCTCTAGGACTTACTCAAATCTACCCACAAGCTTTCACAAAAGCTTATTCAAATCACTACAAAACTTGCATACATAACTCAACTTAATCTCTTTCAAAAAACTCTTCAATCACACAAACAAGTTTCACTCAAAATCTTGTTTAACCACAAAAACATATAGAGAATGATCAAAGACTCAATATGTTTCACACTCACAACTTCACTTTCAAACTCTCTTTCAAATCAATTCAGAAATTAAGTATAATTTGTTTCACAAAACTTGAACTATCACTCAAATGCTTTCAATCAATAATGCTCAACCAACTTCACTCAAACATCCACTCAATGAAACACAACTTGCTTACAAACCCTAACCAAGTGTTTCATTATACTTCCAATCAACTTACACTATGGAACTCAAACCTTGACTCAAGATAATTCCAATTTCACATAACAATGATACTCATGTTCTTTCACAAACCCTAGCTCAATATAGTTCTCAATATCACATAACAATGATACTCATGTTCTTTCACAAACCCTAGTTCAATATAGTTCTCAATCTCACATAACAATGATACTCATGTTCTTTCACAAACCCTAGTTCAAGATAGTTCTCAATCTCACATAACAATGATACTCATGTTCTTTCACAAACCCTAATCATGCACATGAAGACTCACTCAAATATTTCCAACAATGCTTATCAAACAATCCTTTTCACTCCACCTTTGCATTTCACAACATTCAATCCAACAATATTTTACTCATAAGGAAGATGTGCCCATACCTTTTGTTTTGATGGAGATATGTCTTCAAAACCTATCTTAATCACAATCAAATTCTCTTTTCCAATTTCAAGGTTAGATAGCAACAACCTTTCTCAAAATCTCCACACAAATATTCTCCCCAATAATTATTTCACCATACAAAAATATCAACTCTCAAGTACACCTTATAATCTCCAAACTTCTCAAAATAATATTCAATACATAAAAAATCAAATTCCTTTTTCAACACCTTATAAACTCCAAACTTCTATCTGCTTGTTGTGGTGCAGTGGTAAATGCCCTGGGTGCTGGTAGAGGTTGACCCAGGTTCCATTCCCCTTGTCTCCATCCTGCAGATATATGGTATAGTTAGGAATGTCCTATGTCTTGGTAGAGGCCGACAAGGCTCCATTCCTCCTATGCCCAACCTGTTGAAAGTGGCACCTCGAAAGGGGTGTTTTCCACTATAAATTAGTTAAATTTGCTTGTTGTGGTGCAGTGGTAAATGCCTTGGGTGTTGGTAGAGGCCGACCCAGGTTCCATTCCCATTGTCTCCATCCTACAGATATATGGTATAGTTAGGAATGTCCTATGTGCTGGTAGAGGCCGACAAGGCTCCATTCCTCCTATGCCCAACCTGTTGAAAGTGGCACCTCAAAAGGGGTGTTTTCCACTATAAATTAGTTTTTTTATCTACTTGTTGTGGTGCAGTGGTAAATGCTCTGGGTCTTTGGTAGAGGCCGACCCAGGTTCCATTTCCCTTGTCTCCATCTTGCGAATATATGGTATAGTTAGGAATGTCCTATGTGCTAGTAGAGGCTGACAAGGCTCCATTCCTCCTATGCCCAACCTGTTGAAAGTGGCACCCCGAAAGGGGTGTTTTCCACTATAAATTGGTTTATCTTCTTGTTGTGGTGCAGTGGTAAATGCCCTAAGTGCTGGTAGATGCCGACCCAAGTTCTATTCCCCTTGTCTCCATATTGCAGATATATGGTATAGTTATGAATGTCCTATGTCTTTGTTAGACACAGACAAGGCTCCATTTCTCCTATGCCCAACCTGTTGAAAGTGGCACCCTGAAAGGGGTGTTTTCCACTATAAATTAGTTTACCCAGGTGTTGTAGGTGAGTTGGAGAGGAGAGGGCAATCCTCCAAGGGAGGTCCTAGGTTCAAATCTCCACCCTACCAAAAAGCTAAATTGGGTATCCAAAATCCAATTGATAATGTTGGTGTGGGCAGGGTCGAGTGCGACTCCCGAGTGACTTTGACGGTGTAGAACCCCCTATTCACGGTCTCTCAGACCAAGGCGGCCCCACAAGGGGTTTTTCTCTTAAAAATAAAAAATAAAAAAAATAAACTCCAAATTTCACAAAATAACATTCAACAAATAAAAATTAAATTCCTTTGTTAAGCCTTATAACTCCAATTTCTTTATCAACACTTTATAAACTCCTAACTTCATTCAACAAATAAAAATTAAATTCCTTTGTTAAACCTTATAACTCCAATTCCTTTATTTATATTTCTAATCAAAAAATAAAATATTTTTAATCAACCTTATGACTCCCACCTTTGCAAAAATAATCACGTGGCCTCTGTGTAATTTGTGCCTTCACAAAGACCTTGGCAGAAAATCAAAGTGCTTACCTCATAAATGTTGGACTACGCCCAAATTTGAACCCACGACCAGCCGTTGCCACAGCGCCTTAGCCCAAGGCTAAGTTATCATTGGGCTACACACCCACACAACACTTAAAGTACACACGCCGCCCTTTATGCCTTCCCTTCAGCGAATTTTGAATTTAATAAAAAACCTTGTTGTGTGTCAAAATGAAGGGGATGGGAATCAAACCCTTGACTAGCCCCGCACAAACCTCTTAACCGGCCTCTAATCACCGTTTGCACTACCAAGCGCTTTGGGATTGATTTGGCTTTCCACACGATGTTAAGGCAAATTCTGCCTCCTTAAACCTTTTAACACGCGAATCCACTTCTTCTTCTCAACGTAGCATTAATTTTTTTGTCTCGGGAATTACAATGTTGCATTGGATAATTAAATGAAAATCATTGCCCCATTTTATACCTTGCTCTTTGCACTCCAACACGTCGGCTTAGCAAATTCAATTTTTAATTCGAATTGAAATTTAAACCTTTTGGCGCCTTATGATTTATTTAAATTAAAATTTTAACCTATGGTTAAAAAAAATTAATTTAAATAAATAAAAAAAAACCTTTAAAATCTTCTCAATGGGTCTTTTCAAGGATTTATTTTTTAATGACTCCTTGGACCTCGTTTTTCTTTGCCTCATCCTTTGCCCAAAATATTATAATATTAAATATTATAATATTATTATTTCTTTTTAAACTTACTTCTCTTCCTTGAGTCTTCAATCTCTTAGGCCTCTTTAGGCATATAATATTAAAATAAATATTATATCCTTCTTCCTTTAACCACTTCCTTGCCTTTTGAAAAATTAACCTTATGACATCAAATGACAAAAAAACTGGACATCAACCTCTTGACATCAATGACAACAAAACTTGCTCAAATTTCCAACAGTCTATCATATCCAGAGGGTTTGGAATCTTGCTCTTAGATCCAATGGAGATTATGGTTGGATTAAGTGGTGGAATGATGCCATTTTCTACACCACTGCATTGCTTAGAATCCTAGGGAAAAAAAGTTGCTCAGCTTCACTGGCATTCCAACACAACTTTAAGAGATGAGCTTGCAAATGCTTCTCTTAGACTTGAAGCATGTCCTTTTGACTCCTCCATCCAATCACACATTGCTCAAATCTGACATGAGCTTAAAGTGGTTGAGCTTTATGAAGCTAAAGGAGCTCAGATCAAAGCCAGACTCCATTGGCTCAAAATTGGTGACAGAGTTTCCAAAGAGTTTTTCAAAGACTTCGGCCTCCTAAACAATCTACTCAATTCAAAGCCCTTCTTGATAATGGAGTTAGACTCACCTCTTTACCTGAGATTGCCACAACCTTTTCTTGTCACTATACCCAAGTTTGTTTGCTCAACTGTACACATCGAAAATAGAACATGATATACAATGCTACAAAGATGTTACCCCTATCTGCCTCTCCTCTATTCAAAGAGATGACTATGAGAGATTACTATCTTTTCAGGACTTAGTTGATGCTCTTTCTCAAATGGCAGATGCTAAGGCACCTAGACTGGATGGATTCCCTTGCAAATTTTACAAAACATGTTGGGATTTTGTTGGCTCTGACCTTCACAAAGTTTATCTTGAAGCCATGAGGACAGGTTCCCTTGGTGCTCTAATTAATAAGGGGAACATCAAGTTCATACCCAAATCAGGAGATCCAAAAATCATTACCAATTGGAGGTCCATTACTCTGTTAAATGTCAGCTATAAAATTATTGCAAAAGCCTTAGCCTTGTGGATTTGGTCTCTGCTTCCACTCATTGTTAGGCCTGAGCAAACTGGCTTCATTTAGAACCGATATATTTTGGACAATGTACTGGAAGTTTGGGAAGGAATGGAATGGGCTCGTCTATCAAATCAAAATGCCCTCTTCCTTAAACTTGATTTTGAAAAATCTTATGACAGGATTGAATGGATGTTTATTCTCTCCATGCTGGAAGCTCTTGGCTTTGGTCCTCACTTTATCTTTACTATCAAGATGCTTTTCCAAGATGCTTCAGCAGTGCTTTCCCTCAATAATTTTCAAACCAAAGCTATTGGTCTGCATAGGTTTGTTAGGCAGGGTTGTCCTCTGGTTCCTTCACTCTATATTTTAGTTGCAGAGGCATTTGGCTATTTATTGGCCAAATATGCCTCTAATGGATTGCTTTGGGGTATTACTCTTCTTGGGAATGCAGGGCACCTTATTAATGGTCACTTTGTTGATGATTCATTCCTCACCCTATGGGAGGATGAGCAATCCCTTTCTGAAGCTCTTATATGCCTTAACACCTTTTGCAAAGCTTTTGGTTCTAACATACAATGGAGGAAAACCTCTTGTTATAGACAGTCTCCTCTATCGCTCCCTCAGTGGCTCAAGAATGTACAATGGACTTGGATTCAACCCAAGGAGATTTTCAAATTCCTGGTATACCCTTTGCTTTTCAGGGCTCTCCATTCTAGTTATGGTCATATGTCATTAATAAAGTAGAAAAAATCTTGAGTATTGGACTACTAAAAAACTTTCTCTGGTCGAAAAATTCTAAATTTTTTCGAAAGTCTTGGCTTCCACACATGTTTATTACTCCTATTGGGTCCCCTCCTAGGCATGTTACAAAAGTTTGAAAAGCTCTTATGAGACTTCTTTTGGTCTAGTGGTCTCTATTATAAGGATTTTCACAGAGTGGCCTGGGACATTTGCTGCCTCCCAAGGGATGTTGGCGGCATGGGTATGGTGGAATTTAAGAGATAAGGAATAGCTTTGTCTGCTAAATGGATTATTCAGGCTCTTAAAGACCCTAAAGTCTGGAAAGTGCTTTTCTGTCATTTTATATATTATGGGCTTCCCCTTAACTGTAGACCATGGGCAGGTGTGGATTTTCCATCCCTGGTGCTTGCACCAGTATATGTCAAAATCCTTGGCTCCTTTGTAATCAAGAGTATTTGGAAGGCTTGGCAACAAATTAGCCCATGGATTACATGGAAAGGATCCAGTTTGAATAAGGGTATTTCCATTAATTGCCTTAATGTGTGGTGGTCTCTTGTTTTCAAGATGCAAGGAACTCCCCTGGCACAAATTCCCTGGGTCCATGCCCAAAAAAATTTCAAGCGAGGCGTTGTCACTATTGCATATTTCTTTTCCAGTCAAACCAGGGATTGGATCCCCTGGGATACTTTCAAACACACTTTTCTTTTGACTAGTGCGGACAGGGTGACTTATGTTACAGTGATTGAGAATACCCCTTTTTCCATGTGGCACAAGATAGGGGTTAGAACTCGAGAAAACCTTGGTGGAAATATTGGACATGGCATGGAAACATTCCTTTGCACAATTACAAGGCCAAACAAGGATATGACTGGCTTACACCAACTTTTCCCATAGTTCCTAAGCTCAATGACAAATGGGATCTAATTTCTACTCAAGTTAGATGGAAGTTTAGATTTCGCTCAGCATGGGCATCCTACTTAGAGCCGAAGAAAGCCTTTTTTGCTTGGAGCTTGTTGTGTCAGGGTTTACCCCTTGGCGCTCGGCTAACTTATCTGGGTGTTCCTGACCCTAGATGCCCTTTTTGTCAGGAACCTGAATCATGTCTCCATATTTTCTGGTCATGCAGATGTGCCAGTCTAGCTTGGGCATGGGTTGCTTCTTTTTTTCTCCTTACATGCCCATCCCCTTTTCCTGGTAGCATGCACTATTAGGAGATTCCTTTACTTTTGCTCTGCCATTACGTGAAGTGTGGTAAATTTTCAGAGTCAACATTTTGTTTCACATTTGGAAGTCTAGAAACAAAATTATATTTAAACATGTTGATCCTTCCATGGACTTTTCTCTTGCTGACAAATTGGAAGTATTCCATGATGTGTGGTTTCAGATCTGCGACCAGGCAAAGAAGGTGGCTATGGAGGTGGATCACTTGCAAGCTCTGTTGAGTTATTGGGGCAATGCATCGTATCTTTGTCAGTCGTGTTGCTCCAAACCATCCAACCCCGAAACACCAGTCTCATTCTCACCGACACCCCCATTGCAAGTCCAATCTCAATCGTCCAACCACATTTGGTCCTAACCTATGCCTGTTCATAAAAGAATTGATAATACAAGTACTAGCTCTTCACAGCAACGTGAGCACCTTTTGTTGCCATTGTTGGGATGGGATGCCCCAAGTATTAATGAGAATCACTCCGGATGGTCTCGTCCCCCAACTCCCACTCATCGTACCCTTGGTTGGGGAGAGGATTTACAAGAGGATCGTCGCGACAATGATGGATGGAATGTGTCACCCAACCCACTCCTGGATAATCAATGACATCATATAATGGATAGTGAGGCACCAACCAAGAGCTCCTCCCATGAGGTACCTTAATGCTCATCTGCTATCTAATTATAACCCAACCTTTTTTTGGTAGCATTTAAGCAATGCTTTTTCTTTCCTAACCCGTAATTAAGGTTAGTGAGAACTCCTCATGGGTGTGATTTTCCACTACCCACTTTTTGATTGTAAAAACCTTTTAATTTTCATTTAATTAAATAATCTTTTTCATAAAAAATAAAAAAATATTTAGAGGTAAGACGCGGTCTTAAATAAATGATAATCCATACAAATTATCTACTAGCTTATTATAAAAAAAAAAAAAACATTTTTTTTAAGGTTGTTCCATGGAAGTTCTTTGGAAATATGAAACAAGTACAGAGCTGTAGTTTGTAGAATCGTGCTCTACAAAACCATGTCACAAGCCGACACTTGACTTCACATTGGGTAAGTCGTCAATTTTGGACTGTAGAAGCGATGAAAAAAGTGTGAACCCCACTCCATCTCCATCGAGATCCGCAGCAGTGCACAGGGGATGCTTTCACTCAAGTTCAAACGTCATGCCCTCAAAGCCCTTGAAGATTCTGGCTCACAAGCTCCCTAAGTGGCAGATATTCCTGAGGAAGAATTTCCCAAAACTAAATTTGTTTTTGGAAACAGCATTCTCTTGAACCAACCAACAGACTCCTTGGGATACCTCTTTAGATTATCATTAAAATCTACATAATGTAGACCAAACCGCGCCGTATATCCCATTACATATTCAAAGTCGTCCATCAGTGTCCATACAAAAAAGCCCCGAGTGTTTGTTCCGTTCCTTCGCATTACAACATACAAAAAAAGAAAATTTGCTTCAATAAACAGAACATTTGCTAATATAAAGTATGCAGTTTGGTACTAGAATAAGGTCAGGTATGTACATTATAGCTGCAAGCATCGATTGAAGGTAGTCGTGATAGTAATCTATTCTATCACTGTCCTTCAAAGCCTCCGTTATGGAAACCGACTCATTGTTTACTTCCGGAAATCCTTCATGGAACACACACCATATAAATAGGAAGATTACATATTACCTTCTTCTCAACATGAAACATTTCGGGGAAAAAGTACTAACCGGACTCTGCGACGATAACTGGAGGATTGTTATAGCGAATTTTGATGTACTCCAGCATTTCTTGAAAACCACTTGGCACAGAGATGAATCCTCCAACCTTTGACTGTTTTCAAGAAATTCATCAATCAATCAGTGGCATTTCGTTTCAGTTTCAGACCCAATCTTATTATCACATGTACAAGAATAATCAGTTGGCTTACCATCTTGCCAATAGGAATACCATCCCTCTCCACTGTTGTTTTTCAGCAAACATTAGGATTATTAGCACTAGATTATAGTTTTACATTTACCAAACTAGAACGAAAGGAAATCTTATTTCAATCAAGCGTTGCTATATATCCCGAACTATTACATATATGCTTAACTTGAACTTTCAGTGTTAACACAACATTAAAGACGGAATGCTTGTATTCTACCTGCCATTTGACAAGACAAGTCTGTAAAGTAATCTCTTTCCTCGAGAATCGTACGGCGAGGGAAATTTTTCACATAAACGGTTGAGTAGTGGTTAAGGCCCATAAAATCAAACGATTGTCTCAAATCCCGAGCTTGTGTCTCTGTAAATAATGGCAAGCGGGAACCGACGATCTGTCGCATGACTTTCGGATAGTCTCCAAACACAAGCGGATCTAGGAACCTGTTACCATGTCAGATATCTTTTACATAATGTTAACGTTTTTTGACAACATCTAGTGCTGCCCAATTTCATAAAATATATGACGGATTTGAGAGAATTATGCGTGTGAGAGGCAGAGATACTCACATCCCATTATATATTATGTTTTTAATTTTAAAATAAAAAATTATATTAAAATTTTGTTAAATTATTATAATTATATTTTAAATTATAATAACAAAAATATGAGAAAAATTGCATGCCTTTAAATAGTTTATTCTCAAAACAAACATTAATTCTATAACATGTACTCGACCAATATCTACTTATAGATAATATCATTGTATTTAAAAATGTTAACAAACTGTGAAACTTAAAATGGGGGGGTAAAATATGCAGCCCACTTACCAACCGATCGTGAAGTCGACCATTCTTTGAGTGGTGGCTATGTCTGCTGTTTTGTTTGTTAGAGGTCGATACCACTGAGCCAAATTTACAATTCCTATTGACCCCATTTGCTTGTGCTGTAATTGAAATAAAATCAGATGAATGCATTGGCGTGCGTAACTCCGTAGTAAAATATAGTAACTTTTAAAACTACAGAGTATGGTACATATTAGACTATCTGGTATATCTTTATTGTTCTTTATATGTGGAAGCAGCCACTCCTATTTGGTATACATAATGTAAGATTCGCTTGTGGATTGAAATAAACATAGAAGATTCAAGATTTAGGTGAAATAGTATTTTATTGATTATGTATTTTACTTGAGAAGAAAAACACAAATATATAAAATGATAATAATATAAATTATAAATTTAAATTCAAATATTTAATAAATAATTTGATAATTAAAGAATAAGATTGTGATGTATAAGTATAAAAAAAAATATTAATCATAACATACAATATATCAATAAAAATAAATCAACATAATAAATAAAATCATAATATAAAAATAAGATCATGAGAAATATAAATAAAAATGTGACAAATGAATCCAAGAAACACAAACAACAAGTCAACACCTACCTAAACAAACAAGCACGAGCACAAAGCAGCCGAGCACACTGAGGTATTTGTAGGTGCCTACCTGGTACTTATGTCTGTACAGCTTCACGGCGGCAGCATGAGATAAAAGCATATAATGCGCCGCCAGATACGGCTCCGTCGATGAATTTCCAGTCTTGCAACGCCATGCTCGGATGGAGCAGTGCTTTGGAGCCATAATGCCTATGTCGTATCCCATAGAGGCCAATGCATTTGGCTCGTTTAACGTTATCCAATTTTTTACGCGGTCACCAAACTCTCTGAAGCACACGTCAGCAAATGCCACAAAATCCTCCCTGCCATTGATAGATATTTTATAATTCTCTCAAACGAACCACGTAATCGTACGTACGAGTACTAGCATATTCGTAAGGAGAAAATAATTGTGATTACAGAAGGTGAGGCTTACACTATTTGAGGGTTCACCCAGCCCCCGTATGCGTCTTCTAGCGACTGAGGTAAATCGAAATGATGTATTGTCACGAAAGGTTGGATGCCTGATATATATATATCAGGCAGCAATTTAACATACTTTATTGATTCACACAAAACCAGAAAACTTGGACCTAGCTAACTTCAGAACAGGTGAAACGCAACATGTGATTGAAAATAATTAAAAGGAACAATACAAAAGGTTAAAATCCAAGAAGATCCACCATAAGAAATTAACAATAACAATTCAATACCATGGTTAAGAAGTTCATTGATAAGGTTATTGTAATACTCCACGCCTTTTGGATTGATAGCTCCGCGCCCATCTAGGATCCACACCACAGATATCAATCAATTGACTTCATAATTAAACAACAATTAAATTTATGACATTAACACCAGAGAGCGAATCGGTCAAACGACTCAAAAAAAAAAAACAATTAATTCTATGAGATTAACAGCATAGAGAGAAAATACCAGGAATAAGGCGAGGCCAAGAGATTGAAAAGCGGTACGCATCCAATCCCATTTCATAAATTAATTTAACGTCCTCCTGTAAAATTCAAAGAAAATCGGTACACATGCTCTGCCTTGTACAAAACCAAACAACACTCACTAAAAGGGCATCACAAAAAAAGACCTTATATCTGTGATATTCATCCACAGCAACGTCTCCCGTGCTGTTATCCACCTGATTTCCTGCGATTTTTGGCATATCGATACACTTAAACAATCCTTACACACAATATAGGCCTAATTTCCCTGCGAAGGAATTAAAATTAACGAACAGACCTCCATGCGTAAACGTATCCCAGATGCTTGGTCCTTTCCCGTCTTCGGCTGCCGCGCCCTCGTACTGTCAACCCAAACCCCAAATCACAACACAAAGAAATGTTATAGAGGGTGCCTATTGAGAAACAGAATTAAAAAAATAAAATGCTAATTATATAAAATATGCAACAGGTACCTGATAAGCCGAAGAGCTTGCACCGAACACAAAATTTACGGGGAAGTCATTTCTGTGGAGGCCTAACGTTATTCCCAAGCATTCGGCCCAGATAAGAAAGACAATATACCATACTCTTTGTGCCATCCTACTCTTCATTCTAATGTGAGGAGTAGGCTGGAAGGAATTAATGGAGTTGGTGAGCTCAGATACAGGAACTTCTTTCCTATTTACAGAGAGTCGCTACCAAGAGAATCGGCCACCGATTGAGTTAAAAGATTCCTTTCCGTATAAATGGTCGGCAAGAATTATCGCAAAATGGGAATTTTTCCTCCGGCGGCATCGTTTTACTGACTTCTCATTCGGCAGGAATTTTAAAACAAGCGGCCTGCAACCGAAGATTTGTGAAACTCTTTGCAACTACAAGACAATAACAATGTCGTCGTTGTGTAGTTCTTCGTTTAAACAATTACACCTGTAATGTATTATGAAGACAAAAATAAACTATTATATTGCAAAATTGTCTTCATCCTCGCTGGGTGGTTTCATTGATAGTAAAATTGAAAAATTTGTAGGTTGGTAGTTTCCTCTAACCATGATTTTTGATAAAATTTAGAACTATCTTTATCAATAAAATATTTAACACACAGCCACCACCTAACACACTCACCCAAGCTTTTTTTTTTTTTTACTATGTTAATTATTAATTTATTTTGTGCATTGCAATGTTTTCAATAATCTTACCACTTTTACGGCACCTGTACATGTCATGTCATGATCGCTCGACCATTTGGTCAATGTCTTTTTTAACGAAAATTAAATATATTCATACAAAAGAGGAGTCATATTTTGGCCTTCTTATTAAATCTAATCTTACGCACGATTACTATTACTAATAAATAAATTTTGTTCGGAAGTGAAAATATTTCACTATTTATGGTTCACCTAAGGATTAGATGATATATGTAAGACAAATACGCTAGTCAACAGCATAAAGACAGTGGGCGCTGTGAGACCTTAAGCCTCTCGGGGAAAACAAGAGTACTGGACCCAATGGACCGACGGTGGGTCTCCAGTTGCGGGGCTAGGCGCTTTCTAACAAACCAAAAGGGGTGGCCTCATCTCTCATCTCAATTCTTTAAAAAGCTCATATCTTTAGAATAGAGGGGTTATAATAGAGGGGCCCCTTGAAAAAGCTCTGATATCAATTCTTTGAAAAGGAAGCACCTCCTCCTCTAATATATAAAAGAAACCAAAATTTAGGTGATATATATATATATATATATATATATATATATATATATAAAGCTCTGATATCAATTCTTTCAAAAGAAAGCACCTCCTCTAATATATAAAAGAAACCAAAATTTAGGTGTATATATATATATATATATATATATATATATATATATATATATATATATATAGAGGACAAGTAGACAAAAGGAACCAATAGAGGAACGGATGGGAGAAAAAATATATAATTTTTTATATTAGAATAGTTAAAATGAAAAAATATTTTATTTTAAAATATAAGGTATATAATAATATTGGAAGTAGTTGTTTATTAGATTTGGAATAATTGGTTGGAATAAATATTTTTATATCTTAAACCAAATTTTATAGATAAACTTTAATATTTATTAAATGACATTAGCTCAATGGATTAGATTCTTGGACTTTCAAGAAAGAGACCTATGTTCAAATCTTTTGGACTTTTAAGAAAGAGACCTATGTTCAAATCTTGTGATGAGATACATGCGTAATAACCAAGTTGTTGAAATACCACTATGTAGTTATGATGTAATACATAAATGATATTCGAGCTAGCTATCTTGATACTTAAGCATTGAAATCATTGTAAAAATTGTTTGAAGAGGAAAAAGTAGAAAAGATAAAATTCTCAAGCAAGCGTTACCTGAGGATGTGTCATTCTTCAAGTTTCGTTGTTCACGTAGTCCGGCTCGTGATGGTTTACATCAAGAAAAGAGACATCAAACCGACTTTCTTAGGGAAAATCATGAATGATTTCTCATCAATTCGTTCACTTCCTTAGGAGATTTGGGAGATACTAAAGCTTTTCTCGAGGGAATGAACCTCGATTGTCCTCAATGATTTTTTTGTCCTAGAATGTAAGAGGACTAACGAACCCAATCCGAAAATATCAGGTCTGTAGAGAGATTCAGAATGTTGCTCGCCTGCATGGCAGTTTGGATTTTCTGTGTTCGCAAGAAGTTAAAGTTGCTGACTTCATTTTGGATAGTACTTGTACATTTTTATGGCCGACAAGTAGGTTTTTCCATTTCCATCATACTCTTGGTAGAGTAGGAGTTGTCACTTTTTTTTCTCCTAGGTGGCATTCTCATATTGTCACATGGGGGGTGGACCCCTCAAATCAAGTAGTTTGGATTCTTTTTTAATTTGGTGGTATCCCTTTTGGTTTGATTAATGTGTATGCTTCTAATAATGTGTCAGAAAGGTGTGCTTTATGGTGATGGCTTGCTCTTTCCTTTCCTAAAGTAGTTTGGGTGGTGTGTGGTGACTTCAATATGGTGGAGAAACTGGTTTATAAACTTGATTTGCTCCCTATGCGTTGGAATATTGAAGAGTGAGAAGCATGGTTTTTTTTCAAGAATAAGCTTGGGTTGAGTGACCCTAATTCGTGCTTTATACCCTTCGATTTTCCTGAGCCGGGGTGGTATACCTGGTCCAACTTTCAAGCTGGAAATGCCCGTATTTTGAAGTGTCTTGATAGAGTTATGCTATATAAACATTCTCATTTTCATTTCCATTGCTTATCAGCTTCTCTACGCTTTGTTTCAACTGTTCCTGATACCACCATTTTTTATCATGCTTCCATTGTGTTTTCCATTTCTTGTTCTTCGCCTCGTCAATTCAAGTCTTTGCTTTATATGAATGTTTATTTTTTGAAACATCAAACTATGTCTGCTCATATTCATAGGATTTGGAATCTAGTTTCCAAACCAACTAGAATTCATGGTAGAATTTCCTGGTAGAATGCAACTATCTCCAAAACAACTTTTCTTAGAAATTTAGGAGTTGAAGTTGCCAAGCAGAGACGAATCTCTAATGCAACCCTTAAAGTTGAATTAGCTCGAGCTTTTGTCAGACTAGAAGAGAGCCCTCTAAGCTCTATTCTTCAAGCCCAAGTTGTAAGTCTTAGGCATGAGCTTTAAAAAATTAACCTTTATGAAGTAAGGGGAGCTCAGATTTGTGCTCAGCTTCACTAGCTAAAAATTGGTGATAGGGTTTCAAAAGATTGTTTTTAGAAAATATAGCTCTTGAGACAAGTTGTTCAATTCAATGTTATTCAAGATCCATCCAAAGACCCTGCATAATGGGTAAGCCTACTTGCATGAGGTCAACTCCAACCCATTCCTAGCCTCACCTCCATCGAGTTGCATATCCAATTTCAAGATCCTCCATATCTACTCGTGATGATATTAGAAGTCTCTCTGGTCAGTCCAGTCAGATATACTTCCATTCTCAAACCTGAAGGAGGTTGCAACCTAATCTGCATCGATCCTGATGCTGGATCTCATATAACTCATCATACAAATGAGCAAGTAAAGTGCTCCTTCATGCCATGATCAGTGGTTCTTGGAGGGAACCTCACTTGTGAAGAGTCAAGCAGTAAGATCTTTGATATAATGCATATCAATACTACATACCTTCGACTAAACACCCGTGTGGTATACCATACCCCAATAAACACTCCATCACTATCCTTGCATTGCCTCACAACCTCAGCCTCTATACCGAATACCCTTTGCGATACTCTACCCTACTAAATAAGGAAAGTGGAGATGATCAAGCATCCCTCAATCGAAATGTAGAAAATTTGATACACATCCTCCAAGGTGACTATCATCTCGCCATTTGAGAGGTGGAAAGTGTTAGTTTAGATGTCCCATAGATCAACTAAGATAGTTAGATAGGCCTAATCTGCTACCACTGCCTCTAATCGAGTCACTTTCTTAAGGCCAATCACCTTAAGCTAGTCCCACTTATCATCAGTAAGGAGTCCTCACACCATCTCAAAAAGTGTGGAAACTCTATGATGAGCCTTCAACAACTGAATCCAAACAAGCAAATCAATTAAAAATAATTAAAAAAACAAAACCAAGTAACCTACACTACATGCTAAACCTAAAGTGAGGTTCGTTACCGTAAGTTTAGTGTGTTTCATTTGCCACATTAATTAATGAGATTTATTTTAAATTGAATAATAATAGGAGATAAATTAAGTGTCTATCCTCCTCGCTCTGGCTCCCCCGCTCGTCGATGCCTTGGTTTGATCCATTGTGGTAGTGGGTTGGTTTCCTAGAAACATAAAACATCAAAAAATGCTCTCCTCCTCCTCACCTCTCCTTTTCTCCAACTTCCAGTAGTGCAAATGACATAAAAAATTTGGAAAATTTATTTTTATATATTTTAAATTTTGATACCATCCCTGTGTGAGGTGGTCGCATTCGATGCGATCATCCTACCTCGATACGACCTTGTAATTTGTATAATGTAACCATCCAGCCCTAGGATGGCCCCAAAATCACACAAAAATATCAATTCGGGAATTCAACCGCACCTAATGACCTATCTTACTCAAAAAATCTAAAACTACCCAAAATATTTTGATCAAAAATCTTGAGTGATCCTCATACCTAGTGATTTACCTTATACACCTGGCGGTTGCAGCAACTGATTATCCACGCAATATGGTCGAATGGGTAGGTTACCATCAGGTCACTTGACCCAAAAATTAGCTTCAATTAGAATTAAAATGGTATTATATCAAATCCCTAAAAATCTATGTGGATAAACTGCTTCATGGGATAGAGATATACATTTCATTCTCCCATCCGCCTTAAGAGATCATCAAATATAATGATTCGTCTCTAGAAACAAATCAAATTGTTATCATTTTAATTCTCTAAGAAAGCCACGTGGCTAGACTACTCCAAGGGATAGAGATGTACAATTTCCAATAGTGGTCGACATAATAGTTGTAATGGGATTTTTCCCCTTCCATTTTTGCACAATTCTACAAAACCCAAAACAAGTCATCTTGGTCAAGCGACTTGTCGCTTTCATCACTTTTCATCTCATCGACTCATCGCTTGAGGGGGTAGTCATACATCACATAATTCATAATCAAAGTCAATAATCAAACACTCAATCATGCAAATTGTGTTCGTCCAAGGATCATTGCCAAAGATAATCATGCCCTTGCTTAGGGCAAACAACAAACAAAAATTTTAATCAAACAAATACTTGGTAGATCTGAAGTCTATAAGTCAGATACTCAAGATAAAATTTGTAAACTTGACCTTATCTACCGATGTCTAAAACGTGTAACATACTCAGGTTCTTCAACTTGTTGAAAGCAATGATTCAAAGATGCATGCTATTTCCATGATTAGGGTATTTAACATTGATCAGATCAATTATCATAATCAACCCTTAATTTAATGTTAGGTCATCTATTTTTGCTTCGTATTGTACTTTCACACAACACATCTAAAAAAGGAGCATCTATAGACACCTAAAACACATCATATTGAGGAAACTACCTATATGAACCCTTTTTCAGGCCATATGACCCACCTTGGGCAGCCCTAGGGCTTAACAATGGTTTTTACCACTCAAACAGAGAGGAATTTCCCTTTTCAGCCTAGGTCATCCCACCAAGAGATGATCTCCAAAGGTCGTCCTACCTCAAGACGATCAATAGTCACAATCGTCCTACCCCGAGACGATCGCACTTGCAATAATTTTTGACTCCTGGCCTGAGGGAAAAAAGGTTACACATGACAACTAAGCACGCACAATTAGTTGCAAGAAGATTCTACAATGGGTGGTTGCCTTTCTAGAATCTAACTACTTATTGATTCTTGGCTTCCCTTACAAGCTTGGATTTCCATTTGGAAAATCTATAAAAAAGCACCCAACCTTCATGAATGATATAACAATTTTGAGTTAATGAAGTGTTATCATATTGGAGAGAAAAAGAGCCCTTATTCCCAAAGCAATGAAGTGTTGTCAAAATTCAACCATGGAGCTTTCAAGCATGCCAATGGATCCATTCAACATCTCTGCTTTAGTGTCAATTTTCACCCTTAATTCGTTCTTCATGAGCACACCAAGAACATCAATTCATCCACAGATCAAACCCGACATCACCTCGCATCGACCACAAGGAATTTTCTCACTGTTTAGCGGTCGTCTCACCTCAATATGGCCTGCAAGCCAAACCGTCTCACCCCAAGACGGTCCGTAGGTGAGACCATCCTACATATAGATAGCCTCCCAGTAAATATTTGTTTCCCTGATTTCTTAATTTCAGTAGATTTAACAACATTTCAATTACTATTTAGCATAGTTGGATTTCATTTTTCATGCATTTATTTGTCGTATTTCAACTTCTTTATAATTTTCTTTATCATGGATATGGGTCTTATCTTGAAAGGATCTTCATATACTTTTGATTCTCTTTGATATTTCATGTGTGCAGATTGCAGGTCTTTATTATGGAGCAATTGGCATAAAGATTCATTCCTCATCATCATACATCACATAGATCACAAGAAATCCTTCCCAAATCAGTTTGTGAGGATGCAAAAGAGATCCTGCAAGATACACCTTGGATATATTTTCTTGTTGTAAATTTATATCAAATTGGTAGTAAATCCCTCAACAAGATCCATTGTAACCTCTCTTGAAGGAACAAGAATTGATATTAATAAAAGAGCACCATTATTGTATTTCTTATTTTATCATTATGGTTACATAATTTGCTATCTAGTTGGTTCTTTATTTCATTGCATAGGTGTACGATCTTTTTAGCATACTTCGGAAATCAAAATACCCTAGTTGAAAGTATAGAGGCCCAAGTTGGAGATAAGCATAAGAGCAATTACATGGCAAGTTTGATCCAGGTAGCAAATGTTACACTAGAAGTAAGTATCAAGGATGAGATAATGGAGCATGATATAATGGTTTTTAAAAGTAGAGGGTTAATATGTAAGTTCCATAGATCATGGCCAGGTTTTTTGGTAGGATTCAAAATTGGATCAAGTGAAAGTGAGAATTGAATTCAAATTATTCTGTGACTTTTCTTCTTAAAGGTTTTTTCCTAATCATTTTTTCCAGTTTAAAAATTAGACATAAAATAATGGTTGGTAGCCCATGGTTTAGGAGAAGAGATGGACTTTATTTAAGACATGGAGTGAAAACTTTTCTATTGAGACAAAAACAGCTTCCAATGTGGGTTAGGCATTTGATATAAAAGGAGTTGATTGTAGAGACTTAATTATTTTATAACCTGACATGAAGAGGATAAGTTTGTTTTTTTTAATCCGTTATTAGGATAAGTTAGTGGCATTTGGGGTGTGATTTTTTCTTCACCACACACTTTTTTTAACTGTAAAGAACTTTTATTTTTATAATTAAAATGACCTTTTTATATTAAAAAAAAAAAAAATTATTAATTATTTTTTATGTCAGCTTATATAACTCTTCGTCAAAGTTTTGTTCATCAAAGAAAATAAGAATAAATATATTGTCTAGACTTCTTTGGGTTGTATGTTTGGTGAAAGTTTTATTCAATTGACGGTGTTGTGATTGGTTATTCGAAAAACTCTTGTTTTTCTATCAACCCTTTGTATTTTTGTATTGTATGTTTAATTAATTTTTATTTTTTTACATTGGCGATAACTATTTTATGTGTCAACCCCATTTGTTCGTTCTCTGAACATGTTTATTGCTCCAAGCGCCCTACTTACCTCCCATACGGCCTTTATTTCGCTTCAAAATACCTTTGTTAGATCTGTTTGACCTTCGATATATCAAATATTTGAGAAGAAGCCGTTTTTCATATTTCCATAACATCCTTGTCAAACTACGACACCTCCATTGTCGTGTTACCTAATTGCCTTACAGGTCAGTTAGTTTGATGTCCATAAAGGGTTTAATATATATAGGGTTTAATATATATATAAGAGAGATGAATAAGAAGATGACGGATGGATAGATACTCTTTTACATGAATATATATTATATCTTAAACTTTATTATAAAAGTATAATCCTTCGTATTTCTTTCAATTAAGTTATAATTCAATAGGTTAGAAATAATGCAGGTTATATAAATTTAGAACGATTGTAATTATTTGTTGGTAAGATATTTAGAAGAGATCTAAATTCAAATTTTGGGGCATTCTTGTTTGTAAAGGTAGTAGTCTCCTCCGAAATTTTTGAGTACATAGTAAAATTGACGATGATGGTATGAATCTCTAGTAATCAATCGTCCTTTTCATGTTGGTTTATAAAATAACTAGGTGGTATAGGTTTGTTGGGTATACCCCTCTGATTTGAACCTTGCACTTGGTACTTACTAAAAATAGTGTGGATGTAACCAACTTTCGTGTATATCCAAATATATATATATATATATATATATATATATATATATATATATATATATATATTTATTGACAATGATGGTACGAATCCCAAGCAATAGATGATCATTTTCATGCAAGGTTATAAAATAACTTGGTAATATAGGCTTGTTGAGTATACTCCTCGTTTAAACCCTACACTTTACAATTACTAAAAATAGTGTGGATGTAACAACTCCACTATGTATAAAAATATATATATAAAATGATATTAAAATATAATATATAAGATAGTGGTTAGGTCTAGTGTATGTTTTTTTTTTTTTCACAAAATTAGATTTTAAGAGTTATCAAAAAAAAAAAAATTTATGAGTTACTTTCTTTAAGATTTGTTCAAAATAAATTATATCTTTCACGATGATACCAGCATTGTGAAGCATTGTGAATAATGAGAATATCATCTTAGGGTAATCCATCTTAGGTGTTGAATTTGTGTTGGGATCTTATGAGAATTTTCTTCAATCTGATGCATGAGTTTTTTTTTTTTTTTTTTACAATTTTAAATATATGATTGATTGTAACAAGGATCATAACTTTTGTCTTTCAAAATAATGTGGATGGTAATAATTGGATTTTTGATGATAATAGTTTTTCTTTTAAGCTTTCCAACATACTTTGAATGAATCATTCAAAACAAATTTTTAAGCACAAAATTATGTCTAAATAAGGACACATGTGTGGAGCGTTTGTCCCCTCTTAAAAAGCAATGTTCCCTATTACATCATCTTTTGATATTAGGTGTGGAAATTGTTGCTTTATCTAAGTTTTAGTGAGTCATTCCCTCTTAATGACCAAGTTGTCCTACCTTAATCAATTTAGACATTTGAATAAATTATCTTTTGGTAGTCTTAATCCATGTTCAATAATATGATCCTCCACTACTGTCAAACTATCTGATTATTTTACTACTGTAAAAGTATTCAAAAAAGGTGGGAGATAGGGCCTAAGAAATTCAACATTAAAGATTGGGTTCAATTCAAAAGCATTCTCTCACCTTCTTGTTGATGGAGTATGGTATATAACAGAGGTTGATGGAATCCTATAAGTCTCTCTTTTTAAAGACAACTATATCTTATCTTCAACATTAAATAAATGTGGCACCTAATATTTGTTATGTTATTGTTTGTATTCCAAATTTATCTTTTCCAAGAGATGATATGTTATATTTGTTCTCTTCTTTTTGTTCATAAGGTAAATGTTGAATGGATTGCACATAAAAACTAATGGGTGGTTGGAACCCAAAATGAATGGAGGGGTAATAATCCCATGTGCATAGATGTTTGAAATTGTAGATGCGAAGAAAATATGCAATTTAATCATTTCACAATTTAATATGCCCAGCAATCCCCGGAAGATTCAGGGTCACAAGCTCAATCTTCCCATCCTTGCCTACGTGGTGGCAGATATTCAGAGGAGGAATTTCCCTTTGTCTTTGGAAACAGCATTCCCTTGAACCAACCAACCGACTCCTTGGGATACCTCTTTAAATTATCCTTATAATCTACGTAATGTAGACCAAACCGCGCCATATATCCCATTGCATATTCAAAGTCGTCCAACAGTGTCCATACAAAAAAGCATCGAGTATTTGTTCCGTTCCTTCGCATTACAACAACCAAAAAGGAAAATTTGCTTCAATAAACAGAATATTTGCTAGTATAAAGCATGCAGTTTGGTACTAGCACAAGGTCAGATATGTACATTATAGCTGCAAGCATCGATTGAAGGTAGTCGTGATAGTAATCTATTCGATCACTGTCCTTCAAAGCCTCCGTTATCGAAACCGACTCATTGTTTACTTCCGGAAATCCTTCATGGAACACACAGCATATAAATAGGAAGATGACATATTACTTTCTTCTCGACATGAAACATTTCAAGGGAAAAACTACTAACCTGACTCTGAGACGATAACGGGAGGATTGTTATAGCGAATTTTGATGTACTCCAGCATTTCTTGAAAACCACTTGGCACAGAGATGAATCCTGGAAACATTGACTGTTTTCAAGAAATTCATCAATCAATCAGTGGCATTTCGTTTCAGTTTCAGACCTAATATTATTCACACATCTACAAGAATAATCAGTCGACTTACCATCTTCCCAATAGGAATACCATCCCTCTCCACTGTTATTTTTCAGCAAACATTAGAATTATTAGCACTAGATTATAGTTTTAAATTTACCAAAGTAGAACGAAAGGAAATTTTATTTCAATCAAGCGTTGCTATAGATCCCGAACTATTACATACATGCTATAACTTGAACTTTCAGTGTTAACAAAACATTAAAGACGGAATGCGTATATTCTACCTGTAATTAGACAAGACAAGTCTGTAAAGTAATCTCTTTCCGCGGGAATCGTACTGAGAGAGAAATTTTTCACATAAACGGTTGAGTAGTGGTTAAGACCAATAAAATCAAATGATTGTCGCAAATGTCGAGCTTGTGATCTTGTAAATAATGGCAAGCGGGAACCCACGATCTGTCGCATGACTTTGGGATAGTCCCCAAATACAAGCGGATCTAGGAACCTGTTACCATGTCAGATATCTTTTACATAATGTTAACTTTTTTGACAACATCTAGAGCTGCCCAATTTTATAAAATATACGACGGTTTTGAGAGAATTATGCGTCTGTGAGACACAGAGATATACTCACACGGTCACACCCCTTTACTCAGAAGCCTCATTAGGTGAGTTCATCATGTAACAGAAACACATTTTTTTCACACACAACAATAATGCTTGAATGTGAAAAGCACACGTAAGATTTTTCTATTAGAAAAAGATGTATTTCAGAAAATATAGAGTAAGAATAAATTTTGAAAAATATAATAAATAAAAACAGAGTTCCATTGTTAAAAATAATTAAAAAAAAAAAACTCTATATATATTAAGATTTTATCAATTTAATAAAAAAATTATGCTTTTAAATAATTTAATTTCAAAACAAATATTATTTCTATAAAATGTACTCGACCTATATCTACTTACACATAATATGATTGTATCCTAAAATGTTACCAAACTATGAAACATAAATGGGAGGGTAAAAAATTGCAGGCTACTTACCAACCGATATGGAAGTCGATCATTCTTTGAGTGGCGGCTATGTCTACTGTTTCGTTTGTTAGAGGTCGAAACCACTGAGCCAAAGTTACAATGCCTATGGACCCCATTTGCTTATGCTGTAATTGAAATAAAATCAGATGAATGCATTGGCGTGCGTCACTCCTAATTTAAATATAATAACTTTTAAAAATACAGAGTATGGTACATATTAGACCATCGCGTATAAGCGGTATTCTGGTATACATAACTGTAAAAGTAGCCGGGCACATTGAGGTATTTGTAGGTGCATACCTGGTACTTATGTCTGTACAGCTTCACGGCGGCTGCATGAGATAAAAGCATGTAATGCGCCGCCAGATATGGCTCCGTTGATGAATTTCCAGTCTTACAACGCCCTGATGGGATGGAGCAGTGCTTTGGAGCCAGAGTTCCTATGTCGTATCCAAAAGAGGCCATTACATTTGGCTCGTTTAACGTTATCCAATATTTTACGCGGTCACCGAACTTTCTGAAGCACACGTCAGCAAATGCCACAAAATCCTTCCTGCCATAGATTGGTATTCTCCAAGTCTCTCAAAGAAACCCCGTAATCGTGCATACAAGTTGTAGCATATTCCTAAGGAAGAAATAATTGTGATTACAGAAGGTGAGGCTTACACTATTTGAGGGTTCACCCAGCCCCCGTATGCGTCTTCCAGCGACTGAGGTAAATCGAAATGATTTAATGTCACGAACGGTTTGATGCCTGATATATATATTGGTTCACACAAAACCAGCAAACTTAGACCCAGATAAATTCAGAACAGGTGAAACGGAATATGTCATTGAAAATAATTAAAAGGAACATTACAATAGGTTAAAATCCAAGAAGATCCGTTATGAAAAATTAACAATAACAATTCAATACCATGTTTAAGAAGTTCATTAATAAGGTTATTGTAATACTCCACGCCTTTTGGATTGACAGCTCCGCGCCCATCTAGGATCCACTCGACAGATATCAATCAATTGACTTCATATTTAAACAACAATTAAATTTATGACATTAACACCAGAGAGAAATTGATTCAAAAAACAATTAATTTATGACGTTAACACCATAGAGACACGATACCAGGAATAAGGCGAGGCCAGGAGATGGAAAAGCGGTACGCATCCAATCCCATTTCATAAATTAATTTAACGTCCTCCTGTAATATTCGAAGAAAATCGGTACACACGCTCTGCCTTTGTACAAAACCAAATAACACTCAAAACCAAATAACACTCACTAAGAGGGTATGGCAAAAAAAGACCTTATATCTGTGATATTCATCCACAGCAACGTCTCCCGTGCTGTTATCCCACTCATTTCCTGCGATTTTTGGCATATCGATACAATTAGACAATTCTTACACACAATATGGGCTTAATTTTCCTGCGAAGGAATTAAAATGAACGAGCAGACCTGCATGCGTAAACGTATCCCAGATGCTTGGTCGCCTTCCGTCCTCGGCTGCCGCGCCCTCGTACTTACAACCCAAAACCCAAATCAGAACACAAAGAAAAGTTGTAGCGGGTGCCTGTTGAGAAACAGAATTTAAAAAAGAAAATGCAAATTAAATAAAATATGAAACAGGTACCTGATAAGCAGAAGAGCTTGCACCGAACACAAAATTTACAGGGAAGTCATTTCTGTGGAGGCCTAACGTTATTCCCAAGCATTTGGCCCACATAAGAAAGACAATATACCATACACTTTGTGCAATCCTCGTCTTCATTCCAATGGAAATTGTGGAACTGTAACACTAATGTGAGGGGTAGGCTGGGAGGAATTAACGGCGTAGGTGACCTAATATACTGGAACTTGTTTCCTATTTGAAGAGAGTCGCTGCCAATGAGAATTGGCCACTGATTGAGTTAAAAGATAAGGGCCGGAAGGAATTATCACAAAATGGAAAATTTTCAGTGGAGGCATCATGGTTGTATTGCCTTCTCATCCAATAAATGACGTTAAATGTGCAGATAAGGGCCGGAAGGAATTACCACAAAATGGAAAATTTTCAGCTGGAGGGATCATGGTTGTATTGCCTTCTCTTCCAATAAATGACGTTAAATGTGCAGGCTCAGCTATTTCAGCTGGAGGCATCATGGTTTTATTGCGTTCTCATGCAATGAATGACGTTAAATGTGCAGGCTCAGTTTTTGCTCCATTGATGGTGTATGCGAATGTCACCCTGAATGAATGACGTTAAATGTGCAGGCTCAGTTTTTGCTCCATTGATGGTGTATGCGAATGGACAATTATGGGTTTTAAATTTTAACGGGTGTTAAAGGCACCTACAAATCCTTTATCTTTTTACCAATCACCATACTACCAACAAACTTGTGAGTCTTCTTTGTGAACCTAACAAACTTTTTAATCTTTTTACCACCGATGAAATAAATAAAACCCTCCTTGCTCGGCAAAAACCCTTCCCTTTGCCGTAAACCCTTTAATTTTTTTGTGCTGATATTTTTTGTCTGGTTCAGTGTACTCCATCGCAAACCCTCCTTGTTATGCAAAAACCTTTTGCCGCAAACCTTTTAATTTTTTTGTGCTGATATTTCTTGTCTGGTTCAGTGTACTCCGTTCTTTCTTCTCTGCTTCAGTATCCCCGCGCTCTATTTCAGAGAAGCCATAACATTTTTTTTTGTCATTCATTTGCGCGTCGCAAAGGTTCGAATCATAGACCTCCCATTCAACGAAGCTAGATTCACCTTCTCCACTTGCACTACAAAGGCGGACCTTTTATATTAGAAAGAAACTTCAAAAACCACTTTTAAATAGATAATAACCATACTGCCAAGGGTTTTTTTAACTTACGAAACTCTTTTATCTTTTTACCACAATACTGCCAACAAACTTGTGGGTTTTTTTCTTTGATAATGTGAACCTAATACCTTTCTTAGTGGACATGACAGCGACAGGTGTAGGAAGTGGGTGGTTTCTTTTACCGGTGGTTTATTTTTATTTTTAATTTAGTTTATTATTTTATTATATTAACTATTAAATCATTTTGCGTCACTGCTACATGTCATGTCATGTTCGCTCGATCATTTAGTAAATGTTTTTTTTAAAACGAACATGAAAAATAATTATACAAATGAGGAATGATAGGATGCCCTTCTTCAACATAGGATACAAATATAATATTATTTGGTGTCCTTCTAAAAAATATTTAAAAATAAAAATCTTTCTTTAAAAAACAGTATCTTGTTAAATCTAAGTTTACATATAATTAATTATTTAAGAATAAATGTTATTTGGTAAGTACATATTAATGGTTTAATTAAAGATTAGTTCACATCAATTAAAATGTAAGACATATGTAAGACATGCAGATAAAAGAGATTTAAAAAGAAATGGAAGGAAAGGGCAAATAAAAGAGATTAAAAGAGAAATGAAAGGAAAGGATATATGCTTTTTGCGTATGGTAGGATGCCACTTGCATTATGGGTGGTGATGTAACCCGGTTCAATTTGGATGTCGGAAGTATTACTCCAATATATATATATATATATATATATATATATATATATATATAAAAGCAAGCTAGTTGTCTAGAGCATTTGGTTGTAATGCAGAATTTTATTTTTTAAACCAAGATACAAATTTTATGGTGAACCTTAATATTTATTAAATGGTATTAGTTTAATTAATTAAATTTTTAGACTTTTAAGAAAGAGACCTAAGTTCAAATTTTATTGAATTACATGCATAATAATCAAATTGAAATATCATTATGTGCTCATGATATAATATAGGTGTAACCCCTTTCAATCCTTTGTAATTGATTTTAAAAATGATATTCAAGCTAACTATGCTAATATTCTAGCCTTGAATCATTATAAGAATTATTTAAAGATGAAAATGTATAGAAAATATAAGTAATCATTATCAAAATTAGAAATAAAAAAATCAAAATTGCAAAATAAAAATAATTGAATTAGATCTTAGGGTTGACATTTAGGGTGCTTTGTAAAATTCATGTCTCATAGAATTTTTAACCTTTATAGATGAGAAAGTATAGAAAAATGGAGTATTCATCATTTAAATTATAAATAAAGAAATTAATGTTACAACATAAATATAATTGAATTAGATCTTAGGGTTTATAATTATAGTGTTTTGTAAAGTTTATGTCTCATAAATTTTTTAATCTATATAAATATGATTTATGATGTGTATAATAATATTTAAACTAACTATATTGACATCTTAGTATTAAATTTTTATAAAAATTATTTCAATAAAAATAAAAATAAAATATATATATATATATCATCAAAATCAATATTAAAAAATAATAATTAAATTAGATTTTAAAACTAATCATCAAAATATTTATAACTTTCATGTCTTATAAACTTTCTTTAACCTAAACTTTATATTCATTAGACAATGCAAGAGGAAAAATATATAAATGTTCAAATATGTTTACACATTTGTATAATAAAAACAACACACTAATTACAAGAGTTGTTTATAAATCTCTGCGAGTGTGGTCTACCGGCAAGGATGCCACTTGCATTATCTGTTATGTAACCCGGGTTCAATCCCCATGGTAGATGTGTATAAGAAGTATTACTCAAAAAAAAGTTGTTTATAAATCCATTGTATTTTGGTCCCCACAAGTCAATTTCATGGAATCATATCAACATTGCATGAACATCAAAAGACTTCCCATCCTTGAGCAAATCCTTAAGCTTTTATAGAGGCGATTAAATTATAGTATTAGAATCGTGCTTTTAGGAGGCGATTAAATTATAGTATTAGAATCATCAATCTAAATAACAACTCAAGAATAAAATCCAGATTCAGATAATATGGTTGCATTGGCTAAGTTATTATGAAGCTAAACATAATTTACTAGAAACTGAAGATAGAAGTCAAAATCTCTAGGTACAAGATGAAGATGAGAGGGATTTATTCCTAGATTGTGCTTCTCAAATTTAAAATAAATTGTCTAATAGATTATTAACAATATACATTTTGGTTAGACTAAGTCATTGACTCCAAATTAATTTTCCTCAATCCTTGTAAAACTAATTTTTAAAAATATTTAAACCATGTTGCACGTGTCTTGTGAGATTAAGTGAAGAATAACATTGTAACGTTGAGTTTAATGTCTATGATATCAAATACATCAAAGCTAAAGCTAGGAATATTGTAATTATAAGGTTAGATTATTAACAATATACATCTTGGTTAGACTAATTCATTGACTCCAAATTAATTTTCCTTGATTCTTGTAAGACTAATTACGCGGATAGGCGTCTTACAATGGTAGCCAGGAAGGTCAGCCACGCCGTAAAAAATATTAATATTTTATTAAAAAAGCCGACATTAAGAAAATTATCCGCCGTCATTAAGGGTTACGATGGATTTAAAATATTTAAAAAATATTTAAACTAAAATGGTGCCCAAACTTTCTAATACTAGCTTAAATATATTATATATATAAACGTCGAGAGTTATCGATCTCGAGGCGCTTATCTATCACACCCCCAAGAAATGAGATAGGTGCCTCGAGATTGATAACTCTCGGCATTTATAAATATATATATTTTATATATCTAAGCTAGTTTTAGAAACATTTAAACCATGTTGCACGTGTCTTGTGAGATTAAGTGAAGAATAGCATTGTAATATTGAGTTTAATGTCTATGATATCAAATACATCATAGCTAAAGCTAGGAATATTGTAATTATAAGGTGAATCTTATGTCGAAAAATCTTTTTTATACGTAGAAAAATCAAATTTTAATACATACCCCTTAAAAAGATGATTCAATTGTTGGCTTGATATATAGACCTTCATGGAAGTTTTGTTCATCAAAGAAAAATAGTTCATCCTAAAATAAGAACGAATATATGTGGGACAATGTTATGGTAATTTTTTTTAGTAAAATGTTTTTTTTTTAAAGTATTATTTGATTTAGATAATTTTATGATCGATTTTGTGGAATTTAAAGAGCTTTAAAATGAGTAGTCATACGAAGGATTTTGAACCCTATTAAGGGAGATATGACCTTATGAAGTTAACCATTTGCAAAAATGGTAATGATGATTTTTCAAGTTATGGAAAACAAAATTGTAGATATCTATCAACCACGGTTTAAATGATGGGAGGAACAATAGAGGACTAAGGCATCAGCCAGGAAGGATATTCTATCTGAGCATAAAAAATTTCAACGAAGTTCTATTTATCCCTTCATTCTCTTTGAAGTTTTGCATGTAAATTATTATAAGTTTATTTTCAAATAATGTAATTGCTATATGATATACTAGTAAATTTAAATAGATATTGAGTTAGAGGTTCCTTCCTATGGACCAATTTGTATCTAAATCTTTAAATCATCCCTAGTATGTCAGGACCCTCCATCGACAGGCTTTTATTTAGATATATTCCTAGTTGGTTATGTTATCTTGTTGAAGGAATGACTAAATATTTCTTGAATAGCTCATGCAAGACATATTGTATGGAAAATATGATGTATCTTGTCAGTATAATGATTGATTATTTTTTGTTTAGTTTCTGCAAATATAAATATATTGAAGGAATATGTTGCTACTGATAGATTTGCACTTTTACAAGAATAAGCTTTCTCATGGGTGGAAGAAAAAATTAGCCACCAAGAATGAAATGCCATAGGAATAAGATGCCATAGAAAAGGGATAAGATGTGATAATTCGTTCATCAAACAACCCAAGGGTAACCTGGATAATTGCTCTTTCATATAGTTGCATGTCATGAATTGCAGATATGAAGCTTGTTATTGCATGATAATATTAGTATTAGACGAAGTTTTATTTGATATGAAATTTTAATTCAAAAAGAGAGTAAGTGCTTGGGCTTAGTATTTATTCTTTTAGAAAAGTTATATGTGAACTCATATTTTGATAAGTATTATTGCTTGGATATAAAATAAGGAAAGATCACTAGAATTTAATAAGGAATAAGGTCTCTTATTATTATTTCTAGTAAGGCTTCTTGTTTTGACCACCATGAAAAAGGTAAGTATTATTTGCTTTACGATGGGTTTTGTCATTGAGATGGAAAACAAAAATGGAATAATATTAGAATGTTGGTAAATTTTTTGGAAGAAATATATTTGTTTGAATTAATAAAGAGACTTAGGTACAAGGTGAAGACCAATTGGTTC
The DNA here is from genome assembly GCA_028583015.1 of Wollemia nobilis. Classification (NCBI taxonomy): domain Eukaryota; kingdom Viridiplantae; phylum Streptophyta; class Pinopsida; order Araucariales; family Araucariaceae; genus Wollemia; species Wollemia nobilis. Next base: position 885,424 of record JAQPPZ010017065.1, read on the forward strand.
TTCCAAACCCCATAAGGGGAGTGGAGGTCCAAGTTTTAAATCTCGGGATCCACCGGACTAAACTCTTGTCCCTTTTCTGGTGCTTTAAATGGTGTACAAGGTTTAAAATGATTGTGGTATGGTGGTTATAGGGGTAAACTATGCGAGTACTACGTGACAGCTTCCAAGGTGGACAACGCATAGTACTGTGGTAGCTATAAAATATGGACATCATGGTGGCTACCAACTCCACCATGTAAACTAAAAAAAATAGACTTTTTGGTTGAAGTATGGAGGAGTTTCTTATTGCTCTGATGTGCTTGAAAGATAGAGGAGGTCATACGTAGTGGGCGAACAGATAATGCATACACTCAAAAATAACCTAACCAGATCGGACCAAGAGAGAGAACAATTACTTTCCTAGAAAAAATGAGAAGAAAGAATGGGGGAAGAAAACTGCCAGAGACGGAAGGTTGAAAAAAAAAAAGGAAAAAGAGCAAGCAAACCTGGAAGATCAAGATTGGTCATCGAAAGATGTTATTGAATTTATCTAGCAATTATCGGGTATATTTTAGAGCATCTATTTGTATGTTTGGGCCTAAAATAGTGGTTTTATAATCCCAATAGAATTTAGAGTGTATCTTCTATGGTTAGAATCGATGATTGAAACTTATCTTTAAAGTTTGATCATAATGCTCATACACCTTTTCAGACTGTTGAACACTATAGTATGTGTTTATTTTGAATAACCCATCTAGTGGATTTTTGTTAAAAGAATGTGTGTCACTAGCATTGTGTGTGTTTAATTTGCTTTAGAACTATTGGTTAAGAAGTTAGTGAAAATTTCCAGTTCTTGCAAGCACATTCAACTGAATCGCTGAAATATTGGAAATAAAATACCCATAAGACTAACTATAATGATCAAAACTGAACTAATATTATGTTTAAAATCTGGTAGTTTAGCCGAGTTGTAATTTATTACGAATTGTTAAGTTGTGTTTCGTTTGAACTGCTAAAGGCACTAACTCCTTAGTTACTTGTACATCTTGTGCTTTATTTTAAATTAATGGATGAAATTCGTTTCATGTCAAGGAAACTAAGGATAGAAGACAATCATAGGTTGTGATGTTTGGCTTAGAGTCTTATTACAATTTGGTATAGCATACCCTTTTAATTGACGTATTTTGTCACCTTGTGATACCTAGAAGTAGAGGTGTGGGCATACGCAGGAAATATTGACAAGCCTAAGATGGCCTCTTACAATGTTGAAACCCTAACTTACCTAAAACATTTCAAATGTAATACTAAATTATCAAACAGAAAGGGATATTACTCCTTGATTTCATAATCACAGTTTGGAAGGAATTAAAATGTGTTGAGTATATCATTCTATCTTCTTTTTATATAGTGAGAAAAAAGTTCAAGCATAAACTTATCATTATAGGAAAGATCGCTAAATGAATAATGCAGAATAAATGATAATGTAAGCTATTATTGTAGATTTTTGAATTTAACTAGTCATTTTGTAGCTATGCTCGAGGAGATGAAATTATCTTTTTAGAGTTCTTGGAAAGATTATACTGCTTTATGGATACCATGCTAAAGTATTCTAGAAAATTGAATTATGAATGATGTGTAAAGATGGATGACTCATATCTTTGACCTTTGGCTTAGTTTATGATATATCTATGTTTGATAGATTTAAAGGACTGTGATTTTCTATATTCATATGAAAAGAGAGTAGAGTGTTGTTGAGATAAATAAATTCTTGGAAATTTCTTGTTGGGAGGTGCAAAGCCCTTTGTTTGCAAAAGAGATTTATGGGATTTCTTTTGGAGAGTTTTAAACTTTGAATGAATTAGAAGGCATGCTTTATTTGAAGAATTTATTAAGATAAATATCATAGAGGATGTCTTGTGTTACTTGAAACTACTCTATGCAATGAAAGGGAATTACTTGCATTTGAGATATGTATTTTTATGCAAAAGGTGTTGTTTTGTTTCCTTAAAGACAATTCTATATTTATTCATTTTAATGGAACTAATGGTAAATAAAATAGGATCTCTCTTAGTGATCTTTCAAAGAGCCAAAGTTAATGAAGGATGAACTCTTCATTCAGAACTAAATGATATTTGTATATTGAGGGACAAATGCATAATGTAATTTTGTAGAAAGAATGAAAATATTTGTGAGTAGAAAGAGTTTTTGTGATACCTTAGCTCTAAAACATGGAGTTAATTGTACTTATGAATTAAATGACTAATTCATATTGTAAGATCCTAGAGATTATGGATTCTGTAGAAGAAGAAAAAGGCAAATTGGAATGTCTTGAATATATGTAAGGAACTAGCCACCTAATGAAATTAATAAAGAGAGTGGTTCAAGGCTAGATTTATTCCCCATGAGGGTTCCCAGAAAAAATGTGTTATTATAATAATATGTGTGATGTCAAATTATTTTCCATGGTGCACTATGGATGTGATGTATGAAATTATTATGCTTTATAAGTAAATGGGTAAATTTCTATGGTTTTATATTTTTATGGTTATGCATTAATTGCTCAACATTAACTCTTTGTGTGCAATATCCTATTAGTAGGACTTAATGTTAACTCTTTGAAAGATAATTAATGTACACTTGTGATGGTGGATCACTTAAGGAAAATCACATGTTAATACAAGCTACTATATCAATAGTAGTGGAGGATTAATGAATAGATGGTTTGTTGCATTAGGGATAAGATCTTTCAAAGGAAAATCCTGATGGCAAGTAGATAGAGATCTGATAGTTAGTGTTCCACACTAAGTGAGACCATTGGGAAAGACTAGCTCATCAGGGATATGAGATTGATAGTTTACTCCCATCACGCTTAGTACACCTACATAGATGGACTTATGTATGGTAATATATTTGCATGGTCCTTTCAATAGACTGAAGGGATTAACCTAGCTCATCGAAATAAGAAGGATATTGATAGATTAAACTTGCACTTTACCTAATACACTTACATTAATAGATGAATGTATGTTGTAGGGATGAATATTTCTTGTGGTGGATTCAATAGAAGAGAAATGAATCCATGAGGGGTCTAATTGTTCAAACTAGAAACACTAAGATCCCGAGTTGAATTCAAGTCATGTGTAAAAGGAAAAAAATAATGTTAGAAATTTGGACCGTGAAAAAAATCCTCTGGTAGAATTGCTTCATGGTTTATATAGAAATTTTTGGGGTGTTTCATTTGGTATCAGATCTCATGGTCGTAGGCCTATAAGCTTCCTTGTGTAAAACCTAGGTATAATTAGACTAGGAGAATAAAATATTTTGTAGGTAAACAATCATAAAAAGGGTTTTACCTCATGGGGGTTAGGGTAGCTGATGGTACCCAGTTCTATTGTTTTATCAAATTAACTGAGTATTTAACTAGTGGCTAGAGGAATAATTTAAAGAAGAAATTGTGACCTAATCCCTACCTTCTCTCTTATGTGTGGCCAGGGATAATGTTGCTAAAACTGAGGAGAGGAAGTTCTATCCCATCAATGAGGCAAACATGATAGACTAATGTCGATGTCAAGACCTTAAAATCTGGTGTAAGCAATCCTACTAATAAGAGGGAAGACCTCAATGCAACAATTGTTCTACCTCATGAACATATGGAAACACAAAAGCAATTTTTGGAAACCATAGCGAATTGGGATTCATAGTCTGGGAGATCTAGGGTTAGTCAGGCTAATGAAACTCTTATAAATGCACAACATGTTAAAATTTGGTTAGAGGTAAAAATGGGTAAGGATTTCAAGCATGTAAAGTACTCTAAGTTTAATGGAGAGGAAGGTGATGATGCAACCAAAGCTTGGATGAAGAAGTTGGAAACTTTCTGCAATATGAATAATTACTCCAATAGAACTTGAACGTCTTATGCCATCTTACACTTACAGGGTGGTCTAGATTGGTGGAAAATGTTTAGTGGGGAACGAGTAATTAAAGCAGTAGTTGATATAAAATAGGAGGACTTTGTGATAGCCTTGTTCCTCACAGAGCATTTTTATGCCAAGAAATTTGACGAATTCACCAATATTTGGTAGGGAATTAATACAGTGGAATCCTATTACCAAACGTTTGTTAAAATTTTGAAGTATGTGCCTGTGTATAATGAGAATATGAAGATCCACAAGTTCACACTAGGAGCAGATCCTAGGATAGGGTATGAATTGAATATGCATGATCCTAATACCCTTTATAAGGCTTACAATTTGGCTAGGAATGCTAAGACTTATTTAAGACCCTATTTTGACTATGAATGAGCTTCCAAGCAAGACAAATAGGCACTCAAGAAAATAAATAGTGCAGGTTTCATAAAATGGGAGAGAGAACATACAAGAAAAAATTCCCAAGGGTAGGACAAAAGGAATGACATAAAACAAGGAATGTTTAGGAAGAAATTTTGGGAAAGAATAACAACCGTAACAACAATAATGGCAAGCCACCACCACAAGGGCAGCCTAACCCTCCACTAGCAATGAAAGCAAAGGGACAGAAGCAGAAAATACATCCATACCCTAAGGACATATGCTTTGATTATGGATATCCACATTATGCCAACCATTACCTGCTTAGAGTAGGATCCATTTCGAAAGGAAAAGAACCCGCTTACAAAGAACCTACACAAGGAACCTGTTCACAAGATTTATGCAGCGATAGGGAGTCAAAATCTGGAAGGGAAAGCCACTCCTTTGCTTATAAAGGGTAAGATTTTTGGTAGAAATGTTAAAATTTTAATAGATAGTGGAGTTACAGATAGCTTTATTTCTACTAGGTTGATCAAGGATATATCAGAAAGGCCAATAATTTTGGTACATGGGTGGAAGGTTGAGTATATTTCAAGATAAACCTACTCCGTGAATCAATGTTATCCTATGATTTAAATTACCTTACCTAGTGGTATAACAATTGGATGTCTTTATGTATCACTGCTACATCCTTTTGATGTAGTCTTAGGAATGGATTGGTTGCAATCATGTAAGACTATGATCAATTTCCAAGATAAATAGATTGAGTATTCAGAATATGGTAAGAAACGACAGAGTCTATAGTTCACAAGGGACTTTCCAACCCTAGATCCTCTCTTCAATGCAACTTAAGAAAGCCATTAAAAGGTGAGGAAAAATTTATGTAGTTAAGATAAATGAAATTGAAAAGGAAAATAAGAAAGATGTGTTTGAAAAAAACCCAATGCTTCAGAAATTTAGGGATGTATTTCCAAAGGATTTACGTGGACTACCTCCAAAATGAGAATTTGATTTTAATATTGGGTTGAAACTTGGAACGGAGTCTATTCATAGGGCTCCTTATAAAATGAATCCTATTGAGATGTAAGAGTTGAAGGTATAACTAAAAGGGTTATTGGAGAAGGGATTGATTAGATCGAGTGTGTCACCATGGGGTGCACCAGTATTGTTTGTTAAGAAAAGGGATGATTTCTTGCGATTGTGCATAGATTACATGATGCTAAACAAGGCAACCATTAAAAAATAAATATCCTCTACCCAAAATTGAAGATCTTTTTGATCAGCTAAGGGATGCTACCATCTTATCAAAGATCAATCTTAAATCCAAATATGATCAACTAAGAATCCACCAAGAGAATACCCATAGTACAACATTTAAAACTTGGTATGGTCACTATGAGTTTATAGTTCTACCTTATGTACTAAGGATTGCTCCAACAACATTCATGAACTTGATGAATAATATTTTTAGAAAGCATCTGGATCAAATTTTCCTTATATTTTTGGAAATTATTTTGGTATATTCCTAGAATAATTCAAAGCATGACAAGCATCTTAAAATCATACTAGAGTTACTAAGGAAGAACCGACTATATGGTAATCTATCTAAGTGAAAATTTTATGTGTTAAAATTATAGTACTTAAGACATATTATATCATCAAAAAGGATGAATCCTAAGAAGATAGAGGCTATACTAAATTGGTTGACACCCACAAATGTGAATGAAGTGTAGAGCTTCATGGGTTTGAATGGATACTATAAATGCTATGTCAAATATTACTCCAAGATTACCTTTGTAGTAACTAATATCCAAATAAAGGGGAAGGAATTCAAGTGGACAAACAAATGTGAGGCAGCTTTTGAGATGCTCAAGCAAAATCTCACTGCGACACCCATTTTAAAGATTCCAGATCCTTAACGTAATTTTTCAATATGCACAAATGTATCTTTGGAAGGATTGGGTGGAGTGATCTCACAGGATGGGGCAGTTGTAGCTTATGGCTCAAGAAAGCTCAAGAGGCATGATGTTAACTATGCTACTCATGACCTATAATTGGTAGCACTTGTACACATTCTCAAATTCTGGAAACACTATCTGGTGGGAAGACCTTTTGAACTAATAACCGACCGTCAGATTTGAAGTATATATTGACTCAACCTCTGCTTAATGCTAGGTAGAGGATATGGATGGATTTTCTCATCAAGTATGATTTTGAGATCGAATATATGAAAGAAAATAAAATGAGGTTGTCAATGCCCCAAGTAGGAGAAAACACATTGCTTCCTTGAACTCGCATCCATGTAGACTTAATGGATCAAGTCAAAGAAATGCAATATTAGGATGAGTATTGCAACCAAATTTGGGATAAAATGAAAAGGAAACTTAAAGAAAACAAGGATTTTAGTAGCAAATATGGTTTTCTATGCTTCAAGGATCGGGTAATCATTCCTGAGGTAGGTGATCTAAGGAAAATTATCATGAATGAAGCACATAGATCCCCTTACTTCGCTCACCCAAGGGGAGCCAAGATGAGGAAAAATATGAAGAAAACTTTAACTAGCCTGGAATGAAGAGGGACATCCCTAAATTTGTTACCTAGTACCTTGAATGCCAAAATATTAAGGCTAAACATAGACATCTTGCAGAATTGTTGTATCCACATGATATACTCATGCATAAATGGAAAGTGATTTCAATGGATTTTATTGTCGCTTTGAATAAAACTAGGTTCTAACATGATACAATCCTTGTAGTGGTCGACAAAATAATCATGGTTGTGTGTTTTATACCAAAAAATACCAAGGATGATATCATTATTGTGGCTAACAAATTTTCCAAAGAAATATTTAGGATTCATGGTTTTCCTAAGGTGATTATTTCAGATAGGGACTCTAGATTTACATCAAAGTTTTGGCAAGCTCTACATCATGCCATAGGTACTAAACTAAACATCAGTTTTACATATCAACTAGAAATCAATGGGAAAATATAAAGGGTGAACCATGTGTCGGAAGACATGCTTCGCATGTATTGTATGGATCAAAAAAATTGATTAGAGGACTATCTACAACTGGTGGAATTTGCTTATAACAATGGATACCATTCAACCTTAGGCATGGCTCCATTCGAAGCTTTGTATAGTAGGAGGTATAGGAATTTGTTGTCATGGGATAATCCATAATATCAGGTTGTACTTAGACCAGACATGGTTAGGAAAATGGAGAAATAGTTAAGGATGATCAAATATAGGCTTAAGGAAGCTATATATCATTAGAAAAGTTATGCTTATCTTAAGAGGTTGCCAAGATATTTTTCAGTGAGTGACTAAGTATATATGAGGGTGAGTCCAAATAAAGTGCAATAAAATTCATAAAAATTGATCCTTGTTTTGTTGGACCCTTCAAATCATAGAAAATATTAGTCTTGTGATGTATAGATTCGTCTTACCACATAGTCTATTGAATATTCATGACACCTTTCATAGATACTTGCTTAGAAAATACATTACTAATCTTGATCATGTTTGGGACTTTTCTAAATTACAAAGGGTAGATCTAGATGCCATTGAGGTACGTCCAGTGAATATCCTTGAGTTTCATTCCAAATCGATGAGGAAGGAGACTCTAGAACAATTTAAGGTTTAGTTGGATCACTATTTCAAGAGAAATGCTACTTGGGAGAAAGTGGTAGACATGCAAAGGCATTTTCCATACATGTTTGTAAATGATATATAACTATTATTTTTATATTTTGGCTTTGATGAAACATAAAGGACTATGTTAAGCCTAAGGGGGGTAGGATGTCATGACCCTCCCTTGGCAGAATTTTATTTAGATAGATTCATGGTTGGCTATGTTATCTTGTTGAAGGATGTTAGACATTTTGAGTAGATGAAGTTGTCATTGATTTCAAGGATGAATTGTCATTGATGTCAAAAGGATAAATTGAGTAATGCAAAAGGTTGATGGCAAAAGAGCTTCATAATATTTATTTTTAAATATTATGTGAAGCACAAAATAAAAGGTTTTTATTAAAACCATGGTTGGGCAAATCAAAAAGGTTTTCTAAAACCTAAGGAGGATTTTATTTTAATAAGCCCAAAGAAGATTTAAATATTTAATTTATAATATTTAAATTCTTTTGAATTTAAATAATTATAAATTAAATCAAAAAGGTTTTCTAAAACCTAAGGAGGCTTTTACTTTAAAAAGCCCAAAGGAGATTTAAATATTTAATTTATAATATTTAAATTTTTTTGAATTTAAATGATTATAAATAAATATTATTCAAAGGCAAATGTTAGCGCCGACTCCCCAAAAAAATTCCTCCGCTGACATGTATGACAAATAAGACATAAGGTATTTATAACTTAGCCAAACCAAAGTTTGGTATTGGATTAAAAAGTGCATCTCCAATATTCGAGAAGTTCTTGCAAAATTTAATCCAGTGCCTCTGAATTGCTAAGTGTGGTAGCGGGCATCACGTCGAAGGAAGAGCCAAAGGCTCTTGAAGGTCTTGAGGAGGTCAAAGTTCATATTGCGCTTTAAGGTGTCAAGGAGCACGTGGCTCACATATTTCGAAAAGGGTAATAAAGTTTTTGAAAATATTCTAATTTGCATGTGTTAAGGTCTTAGGAAGAATAAGGTGGAAGTTAGGTTATGATATTAACCTAAGTGTTGAAAGGTTATTTTGGCTAGGGTAAATTTATTTTACCTTAAAAATTGGAAATTGATTTATTGCATTATTTTATAAAGTGTTTTATTTAATTAATGCAATATTAAGTAGGGAGTCATAAGTAGAGTTTGGATTATTTTTTAGATATATTTCTGAAAAGGGTTATGATGAAATTAAATTGTTAAGAGGCTCTTTTGATGAGTTAGAGTTTTGGAAGAAGTATATTGATTGGAGATTTGTGGTGTTGGATATTATTTTAAGGAGAAATAAGGTGTAATTAAGTTATATTATTTTTGTAATTGAGAATTATTTTGTGAGAAAGTTAGTGTGATATTTTATCATCTAACTATTGAGATTGGCAAAAGAGAAAATTGTGATTGAGACAAGTTTTCCAAGGTCACTTCTACATCAAATAAAGGTATGGGCATATTATTCCTAGTGAGTGATTTTTGAATGTTGTGAATGCAAAGTTTAAGTGAAAATGATTGTTTGGAAGAAAAGAGTTGTTGATAAAACTTTGTCTTATAAGATTTGTTATTTAAGTGATTAGGGTTTGCAAAAAAACTTAGTATCATTGATATGTGAGATTGGTTGATAAGCATTTTTGGAAACATTTGAGTGAGTGTTCATATGCTTGGACTAGGGTTTGTGAGCAAGGATTACTTCATTGATTGATTGGTTGAGTAGAGTTGGTTGAGCCTAGTCAAGTGGATGTGTGAAGTGATAGTTCAAGTTGTATGAAACAAATTGTTCTATATTCTGAATTGATTTGAGAAAGTGTTTGAGAGTTGATGAGTGTGAAATATATTAAGTTTCTAACAATTATCTATATGTATCTATAATAAAATAAATATTGAAAGTGATTGAGAGTTTGTGAATGTAAAGCATATTGAGTCTCTAACAATTCTCTATATATTTTTGTAATAAAATAAATATTGAAAGTGATTGAGAATTTGTGAGTGTGAAGCTTATTGAGTCTCTAAAATTTCTCTATATGTTTCTAAAAGGAGTGAGTGAAAGTGATTGAGCATTAAGGTGAATGTGAAGCATATTGAGTCTCTAAAAATTCTCTATATGTTTCTAAAAGAGTGATTGAAAGTAATTGAGCATTGTGATAAGTGTGAAGCATATTGAGTCTCTAAAAATTCTCTTTATGTTTCTATGAGTTTGGACAAGTTCTAGTGAGGACTTGTTGAGCAGATTTGAGGTAAGTCTTAGTGAAGACTTGAGAGCAGATTAGGCAAGTTCTAGAGAGGACTTATGGATAGATTAGTGTGAGCTTTTTTGGGAGCTTACAATATAGATTTGCGACAAGTCTTTGAGAAGACTTGTGAGCAGAGTTGATTGATTGATTTGTTCAAACCTTGATTTAAGGTTTGAGGAAAATCTAGTAGAGTTGATTTGAGATTGAGTCAAGCTTTGTGTTAAGACTTGAGAATAGAGATTGAGAGAAGATTTGTGCTAGACCTAAGGTCTGTGTTTAGTGTAAATCATAGGATAGAGATTGAGCAAATTTGTGCTAGATCGAAGGACTGTGTTTAGTGCAGATCAAAGGATAGAGATTGAGGATAGATTTGTGTTAGACTAAAGGACTGTGTTTAGTATAGATTTGAGGACAGAGTTTAGTGTAGATTTGAGGACAAGTTTATGCCATACCAGAGATAAATATTGAGCAAATTTGTGCTAGATCGAAGGACTATATTTAGTACATATTTGAGGATAGAATTTGGTGCAGATTTGAGGAAAAGTTTATGCCAGACTAGAGACAAAGATTGAGCAGATTTATGCTAGATCGAAGGACTATGTTTAGTGAATATTTGAGATAGAGCTTTGAAGGTGATAGATTATAGAGGAAAAAATTCTCCAATGGATAGACATCCATTAGCCAGGGAAATGAGGACATGTGTCTTTAGTAAATATAGATCTATCAGCTAGAGTAGTGGGGACAACAGTTCTTCTAGAAGATCACTAGCTAGAGCAATAAAAGAAAGGAGTTCTCCTATGGATAAATATCCACGAACTTGATTAGGGTACTGGTGTCTTCTTTAGATATAGGTCCATAAACATTGTAATAGGGAAAGGATTCTCAATAAATTGATTGAAGAAATTTTACTGAAATATTTTCTCCGTGGAGTAGCCCACATTGGGTGAACCATGTAAAATTGGTGTCTCTATTGTGTGTGGTTATTTGTGCATTGCTTTGATTACTACTATTGATATTGCTATCTATACATTGCATAATATTTATTGGAAAATAAAATTAAAAATTGGTCTTATACTGTTCACCCCCCTCTCAATATAAGCTTGTGTTCTTCAATTGGTATCAGAGCAGGTTTCTTTAGAAGAGTTTAACAGCTTGAAGGAAAATTTTTCAAGAACACAATGGTTTCTAATAATGTGTACTTAGATAATTCAACACCAATATTTGATGAAAGTGATTATATATTTTAGAGTATGAGAATGAAGATTCACCTGATGGCACTTGGCAATTAAATTTGGGAAGCAGTTGAAAATGGATACATACCACCAGTTGATCCACCTACAAATAAGGAAGGTAAGCTTCTACAACATTATAATTCAAAAGCAATGAATGCAATTTTGAGAGGTTTGCATAGAACAAAATCAATAAAAGTTATGCATTGTAAAGATGCAAAAGGAATATGGGATAAGTTGCAAAGAATATATGAAGGAGATAAAAGTGTCAAAAAGACAAAGATACGAAATCTCAAAGGGCAATTTGAAGAATTAAGAATGAAGGATGAGGAAAACATTAGTACTTATATACTTCGGGTATATGAAGTTGTTAATGCCATGCAAGGACTTGGACTTAATGTTGAAGAATCAGATGTTTGTGATAAGGTCTTAAGATATCTTCCAAAAATATTTAGTGAAAATATTTTTGCTATAGAAGAATCAAAATATGGTGATTCTTTGACAAGAGATATGTTACTTGGTATTCTCATAGCCTTTGAGTTAAGAACAAAAGAGGAACCTAATATTCGGAAGGAAGAAGCCTTCAAAGCAATTAAGAAGATAAAGGGTAAGAAGTCAGAATCGAGTAATGAGTCATCCAGTGATGAAGAAGCTAATTATGGCAAAAGGAATAAGGATTCAAGAAGATTTAAATATGCAAAATTTGTTAGATGTTTCAATTGTGGAAAGTATGGTCACTATGCAACTGATTGTCAAGAAGCCAAAAATAACAATAATGAAGAAAAATAGGATCATAGGAATATGGAATAAAAAAATACAGGTACCAAAATAAATGCAAGGATGGACAAGGTAGACAAGGAATGAAGTTATTTCAAAGACAAAAGAGGAGCTACTATGTAGACAAGGCAAGTAAGTACTCAAGTGATAGTGATAATAGTTTTTTAGATAATGATAAATATGAAGTCCTATTTTTTATTTAAGAAAAATAAGAAGTCAAGAAAAGGTCACCAATAATTCTCAAGTGTTTTAGATGTGGTAATTTTGGACATCTTAAAGATAGTTGTACAAGGAATGGTTTTAGTTTAAGTGATTATTAATATAAGGATGCATTTGAAGGACCAGAAGAGAATATTCTAATGGCACTATAAGAAGAAGAAGATGATACTATAGAAGACAAGTCAAAATAAAATGAAGATGTTGACAAAGGCAAACAAATAGAGGAAGAATCAGAAAAAGGAGTTGATCTTGAGGGAGAACTTATTTATGCTCTTAAAAATTTAAATAAGGTAAGAAAGCAAAACTTCCAACTTGAGATTCAGTTTCAAGAATGTGATGAAGAAAGAGGAAAGCTTATAGAGGATCTAAACAAGTCAATGGCTAAGACAAAGACGTTCAAGGATAAGCTAGAAGAAAATGTCTTAGAATGTGAAAAGTTAGAACAAGAAGTAGCTCTACTAAGAGAAGAGTTAGAAAAGTCCAAGGATAAGCTACACAAGTTTGAAAAGAGTTCAAATAATTTGGATAAGATGATCAAGGTACAAAGAAGTTCAACAAATAAAATAGGTCTTGGTTTTAAATAGGCTCAAAAGAAACAAGAAGAGGAGTCAACCTCAAGTTCTAAAGAAGTAGAAACTTCAAAAAAAGAAAATTCAGAAGAAGACATTGTAAGAGAAAGTGAGGCTTCTAAGGATGAGTTGAACAACAAAAAGTTCAACAAGGAAAGGAAAAATGCACAAAGAAGAAATAGATGGAACAACAATCAAAATAGGTTAAGAGAGACTAAGAGACCAATGAGGTCAATACAAAGAAACTTCAATGGAAGATGTTTCTCATGTCACATATTTGGGCATAAGGCTTCAAAATGCAGAACACATGAAAGATAGGAATATGGGAACTTCAGAAGTAGGCAACTTTTCCATGGATATTGCTAATCATGTAATCAGTTTGATCACAAGGCATTAGATTGCAAGGTTCATTATAGGATCAGATATGGCTTCACCAAGAGAAATCCAAATACATTTGCACCTCCAAGGAATAAAAAAATTAAGTGTTATAAGTGCAATAATGCTGGACATACAACAAAGTGGTGTAGAGCAGGTATTCTAGAATCAAGCATGAACATGAATAGGAATAGGAATATGGACATGAACAAGAACAGGAATATGGACATGAACAGGAACAGAAAAAGGAATATGGACATGAACAGGAACATGGACATGAACATGAAAAGTCAAAGGAATCAAGAGGATCAGATGAGAAGGAAAGAGGACAAAGGTAAAGAACAATGCTTGTTGGGAGTAGAAATACTCCCACCCCAAAATTAACCACCTCAAGAGGAGGTGGGAGAGGGGCTAAGCTAAGAGACTCATTCTTAGCCTCAAGCCCCAAAGGTGACCCTTTGCCATTGATGTCAAAGGGGGAGATATTTGAGTAAGGGGGAGAGATTTGGTTTAAGGAGAAAGCATTGAGTCAGGGGGAGCAATTTCCCAGGGGGAGCAGAACAAGAAAAAGGTCAAGTTTTGGTAAAAAGAATTTGGGTTTGCATCAATGACAAATGGGGAGATTGTTGGCCATTTTGAGTATATGAAGTTGTCATTGATGTCAATAATGAATTATCATTGATGTCAAAAGGATAAATTGAGTAATTTAAAAGGTTGATGGCAAAAGCGCTTCATAATATTTATTTTTAAATATTATGTGAAGCACAAAATAAAAGGTTTTTATTAAAACCATGGTTGGGAAAATCAAAAAGGTTTTCTAAAACCTAAGGAGACTTTTATTTTAATAAGCCCAAAGAAGATTTAAATATTTAATTTATAATATTTAAATTCTTTTGAATTTAAATAATTATAAATAAAATCAAAAAGGTTTTCTAAAACCTAAGGAGGCTTTTACTTTAAAAAGCCCAAAGGAGATTTAAATATTTAATTTATAATATTTAAATTCTTTTGAATTTAAATGATTATAAATAAATATTATTCGAAGGCAAATGTTAGCGCCGACTCCCCAATGAATTTCCTCCATCGACATGCATGACAAATAAGGCATAAGGTATTTATACCTTAGCCAAACCAAAGTTTGGTATTCGATTAAAAAGTGCAACACCTTCGAATTGCTAAATGTGGTAGTGGGTGTCACGTCAAAGGAAGAGCCAAAGGACCTTGATGATCATGATGAGGTCAAAGTGCATATTGTGCTTTAAGGCGTCAAAGGAGTACGTGGCTCACACGATGTGGAAGCTGCGGCCAAGGTGTTGTGGAGAGATTGGTGCAATTTCGAGCCTCGTGGATTGCTAAAAGGGTAATAAAGTTTTTGAAAATATTTTAATTTGCATGTGCTAAGGTCTTAGGAAGAATAATGTGGAAGTTAGGTTATGATATTAACCTAAGTGTTGAAAGGTTATTTTAGCTAGGGTAAATTTGTTTTAACTTAAAAATTGGAAATTGATTTATTACATTATTTTATAAAGTGATTTATTTAATTAATGCAATATTAAGTATGAAGTCATAAGTAGAGTTTGGATTATTTTTGAGATATATTTCTGAAAAGGGTTATGATGAAATTAAATTGTTAAGAGGCTCTTTTTATGAGTTAGAGTTTTGGAATAAGTGTTTTGATTGGAGATTTGTGGTGTTGGATATTATTTTAAGAAGGAGAAATAAGGTGTAATTAAGTTTGATTATTTTTGTAATTAAGAATTATTTTGTGAGAAAGGTAGAGTGATATTTTATCATCTAACTATTGATATTGGTAAAAGAGAAAATTGTGATTGAGACAAGTTTTCCAAGGTCACTTCTACATCAAATAAAAGGTATGGGCATATTATTCCTAGTGAGTGATTGTTGAATGTTGTGAATGCAAAGTTGGAGTGAAAAGGATTGTTTGGTAAGCATTGTTGAGTGTGTTTTGAATTAATGCTTCAAGGTTTTCTAGAATAAAAGAGTTGTTGATAAAACCTTCTTATAAGCATTGTTGTTGAAGTGATTAAGTTGAGTGAACTTGAATTGGGGTTTGCAAAGAACATGAGTATCATTGATATGTGAGATTGGTTGATAAGCATTGTTGGAAACATTTGAGTGAGTGTTCATATGCTTGGACTAGGGTTTGTGAGTAAGGATTATTTCTTTGAGTGATTGGTTGAGTAGAGTTGATTGAGCCTAATCAAGTGGATGTGTGAAGTCATAGTTCAAGTTCTATGAAATAAATTGTTCTACATTCTGAATTGATTTAAAAAAGTGATTGAGATTTGATGAGTGTGAAACATATTGAGTCTCTAACAATTCTCTATATATTTATTTAATAAAATAAAGATTGAAAGTGATTGAGAGTTTGTGAGTGTGAAGCACATTGAGTCTCTAACAATTCTCTACATGTTTCTATAATAAAAGAAATATTGAAAGTGATTGAGAGTTTGAGTGTGAAGCATATTGAGTCTCTAACAATTCTCTATATGTTTCTAAAAAGAGTAAGTGAAAGTGATTGAGCATTTAGGTGAATGTGAAGCATATTGAATCTCTAAAAATTCTCTATATGTTTCTAAAAGAGTGATTGAAATTAATTGAGCATTGTGATAAGTGTGAAGCATATTGAGTCTCTAACAATTCTCTTTATGTTTCTATGAGTTTGGACAAGTTCTAGTGAGGACTTGTTGAGCAGATTTGAGGTAAGTCTTAGTGAAGACTTGAGAGCAGATTAGGCAAGTTCTAGAGAGGACTTGTGGACATATTAGTGTGAGCTTTTGTGGAAGATTACAAGGTATATTTGAGATAAGTATTTGAGAAGACTTATGAGAAAATTTGATTGATTGATTTGTTCAAACCTTGAGTTAAGGTTTGGGGCAAATCTAGCAGAGTTGATTTGATATTGAGTCAAGCTTTGTGTTAAGGCTTGAGGATAGAGATTGAGTGCAGATTTGTTCTAGATCGAAGGACTGTGTTTAGTGCAAATTAGAGGATAGACATTGAGTAGATTTGTGATAGATCGAAGGACTATGTTTAGTGCAAATCATAGGACAAAGATTGAGGATAGATTTATTCTAGATCGAAGGACTATGTTTAGTATAAATTTGAGGATAGAGTTAGGTGTATATTTGAGGATAGGTTTATGCCAGACCAGAGACAAAGATTGATCATAATTTTTTTAGACTGAAGGACTGTGTTTAGTACATATCTGAGTATAGATTTTAGTGCATATTTGAGGATAAGTTTGTTCCAGACCAGAGACAGAGATTGAGTAGATTTATGTAGATCAAAGGACTGTGTTTAGTGTAGATTTGAGATAGAGATTTGAAAGTGATAGAGTATAGAGGACTTCAGTATCCAGTGGATAGAGATCCATTAGCCAGGGAAGTTAGGATAGGTGTCTTAAGTGGATAGAGATCCATTAGCCAAAGCAGTGGGGACAACAGTTCTTCTATAAGATCACCAGCCAGAGCAAGAGGAGAAAGGAGTTCTCCTATGTATAGAGATCCACAAACTTGATTAGAGTATTGGTGTCTCATTTATACAGAGGTCCATAAACATTGTAATAGGGAAAGGATTCCCAAGAAATTGATTAAGGAAATTTTAGTGAAATATTTTCTCCATGGAGTATCCCACATTGGGTGAACCACATAAAATTGGTGTCTCTATTGTGTGTGGTGATTTATGCATTGCTTTTATTATTGCTATTGATATTGCTATCTATACATTGCATAATATTTATTGGGAAAGAAAAGTAAAAAGTGATCTTATACTATTCACCCCCCTCTCAGTATAAGCTTGTGTTCTTCAAAGGAATGATTGACTGTTTCTTGAATATCTCATGCAAGAAATATATTTTATAGAAAATATGATGTATCTTGTTAGTAGAATGATTGGTTATTTCTTGTTTATTTTTTGCAAATATAAATATATTGAAGGAATACGATGCTGCTAATAGATTTGCACTTTTGCAGGAACAAGCTTTCTCATGGGTGGAAGAAAGAATTAGCCATCAAGAATGAGATGTCATGGGAAAGGGATAATATGTGATAATTTATTCATCGAAAAACCCGAGGACAACCTAGATAATTGCTCTTTCATATAGTTTCATTTCATGAATTGCATAAGTAAATATTACAAGTAGATATGAAGCTTGTTGTTGCATGATAATCTTAGTATTAGATGAAGTTTTCTTTGATAGGAGATATTTAATCAAAAAGAGAGTAAGTGCTTAGTCTTAGTATTTATTATTTTTATAAAATTTATATGGGAACTCGTATTTTGATAAGAATTATTGCTTGGATATAAAATAAAGAAAGAATACATATATAAGATCTCTTATTATTATTTCTAGTAAGGCTTCTTTTTTTTACCACCATGAAAAAGGTAATTATTTCTTGCTTTACAATGGGGGCTCATCGCTGAGATGGCAAACAAAAAAGGAATAATATTAGGATGTTTGTAAAATTTTTGGAAGAAATATATTCGTTTGAATATATAGACTTTCTAATTGAAGTATGGAGGAGTTTCTCATTGCTCTGACGTGCTTGGAAGATAGAGGAGGTTGTGCGTAGTGGGAGAACAAATAACACATGCACTCAAAAAAAAACCCGATTGGATCAAGCTAAGAGAGAGAACTATTACTTTCTTGGCAAAAATGAGAAGAATGAATGAGGGAAGAAAACTACCAGAGAGGGAATGTTGAAAAAAATAAAAAAGAGCAAGTGAATCTAGAAGATCAATATTTATCACTAGGGGACATTACTAAATTCATCTGGTGATTATCAGGTAGATTTCGGAGCATCTATTTGTATGTTTGGGCCTAGAACAATGGTTTTATAATCCCAATAAAATTTAGAGTGTATCTTCTATGGTTAGAATCACTTATTGAAACTTATCTTTAAAGTTTGATTGTAATTCTCATACACCTTTCAAACTGTTAAACACTACAGTATGTGTTTATCAGGGATACCGCACCTAGTGGATTTTTGTTAAAGGAATATGTGTCACTGGCATTGTGTGTGTTTAATTCGCTTTAGAAATTTTTGTTAAGAAGTTAGTGAAAATTTCTAGATCTTCCAAGCACATTCGATTGAGAGTGTTGAAACCCTGGAAAAAAAATACCCAAGAGACTAACCATAATGCTCAAAACTGAACTAATACCATGTTCAAAATCTGGTAGTTTAGTTGAGTTGTAATTTATTACGAATTGTTAAGTTGTGTTTTTTTTGGACTACTAAAGGAGCTAACTACATTAGCTACTTGCACATATTATGCTTTATTTTAAATTAATGGGTGAAATTCATTTTGCATCAAGGAAACTGAGGATAGAAGATAATCACAGGTTGTGATGTTTGGCTTAGAGTCGTATTTGTTACAATTTGGTATAGCATCCTCTTTTAATTGACATATTCTGATGCCTCATGATTCCTAAAATTAGGGATGTGGATGTATGCAGGAAATATTAACAAGCCTAAGATGGCCTCTTACAATGTCAAGACACTAGATTGCATGAAATATTTCCAATGTAATACTAAATTATTGAATATGAAGGGATATTACTTCTTGATTCATAGTAACAATTTGGAAGGAAATAAAATGTGTTGAGTATATCATTCTCTCTGCTTTTAATATAGTGAGAAAGAGTTTGAGCATAAACTTATAATTATAGGGAATATTGCTAAATGAATAATGCATATTAAATAATAATGTAAGCTATTATTGTATATTGTTGACTTTAACTAGTCATGTTGTAGCTATGCTTGAGGATATGAAGATATATTTTTAGAGTTCTTTGAAATATTAGACCGCTTTTTGGATACCATGATAAAGTATTATGGAAAATTGAACTATGAATGATGTGTAAAGACATAAGGTTATACTATTTGATCTTTGCTTTAATTTGTGATATATCTATGTTTGTTAGATTTAAAGGATTATGACTTTCCAGATTCATATGAAAAGAGAGTGGATTGTTATTGAAATAAATAAATGCTTGGAAATTTCTTGTTGGGAGATGCGAAGCCCTTTTTTTACAAAAGAGATATATGGGATTTCTTTAGGGAAGTTTTAAACTCTGAATAAATTAGAAGGTATGCTTTATTTGAAGAAGCTATTAAAATAAATATTATAGTGTATGTCTTGTGTTACTTGAAACTACTGCATGCAATGAAAGTAATTTACTTGAATTTGAGATATGCATTTTCATGCTAATGGTGTTGTTTTGTTTCCTCAAATACAATTCTATATTTAGTCATTATAATGGAACTAATGGTAAATAAATTAGGATCTCTCTTAGTGATCTTACAAAGAGCTAAAGTTAATGAATTATGAACTCTTCACTTGGAACTAAATGGTATTTTTGTATTGAGGGACAAATTCATAATGTAATGTTGTAGAAAGAATAAAAATATTTGTGAGGCAAAAGGATTTTTGTGGTACCTTAGCTCCAAAACATGGAGTCAATTGTACTTATGAATTAAATTACTAATTCATATTGTAATATCCTAGGGATTATCGAATATCTCTAGAAGAAGAAAATGGCAAATTGGAATGTCTTGAATTTACTTAAGGAACTAGCCAACTTATGAAAATAATAAAGAGAGTGGTTCAAGGCTAGGTTTATTCCCCATGAGGGTTACTAGAATAAATTTGTTATGAGAATATGTGTGATGTCCAATTATTTTCTATGGCGCACTATGGATGTGCTTAATGAAATTACTATGCTTTATAATTAAATGGTTAAATCTATATGGTTTGATATTTTTATGGTTATGCACTAATTTCTCAACATTGGATCTTTGTGTGCAGTATCCTATTAGTAGGACTTAATGTTAACTCTTTGAAAGATAATTAACATAAACTTGTGATGGTATATCACTTAAGAAAAATCACACTTTAATTCAAGATACTATATAAATAGTAGTGGAGGATCAATGAATATATGGTTTGATGCATTAAGGACAAGAAATTTCAAAGGAAAATCCTAATGGTAAGGAGATATAGATTTGATAGTTAGTATTCCACATTATGCGAGGCCATTAGGAAATACTAGCTCATAATGGAGATGAGATTGATAGTCTTATCCCGTCATGCTTAGACACCTACATAGATAGACTTATGTATGGTGTAGATATTTATGTGGTCCTTTCGATAGATTGAAGGGATTAAGCTAGCTCAACAAAAAATAATAATATTGATAGCATAAAATTGCACTTTACCTAGTACAAATACCTTAATATATGAATGTATGTTGTAGGGATGAGTATTTCTTGTGGCAGATTCAATATAAAAGAAAAAAACCCATGATGGGTCTAATTTCTCAAACTAAAAACACTAAGATCTCAAGTTGACTCCATGCCATGTGTAAAAGGAAAAAAAAATAGTGGTAGAAATTTGGGTCATGAAAAAATCCTCTGGTAAAATTGGTTTATGATTGAGATAGGAATTTTTGGGGTGCTTCATAGTAGTAGATTTTAGGGAGGACCTCACATAGTAATGATCCTCATTATTCAAAGATAAGGTAGTCATTTGTAAATTTAATGGATTTTGGCTAGGGGATTTAAGAAAATAAATTATTATGAGAAAGAAGTCTCTAGGAGTGAGTCTATCCTTTATTCCTAGTAATTGTTTTGTTCCATGGAGGAAATATATAGAATACTAAAATAGGATCCTTAGTTTATGAGAAGAACGAGACTCTTCCTTACTAGTATGAAGGTTTTGCATCTAAAAATGTAAATCCATATCTAGTACCAATATAGGTTAGGATGTATGGGTTGCCCATTAAATTATAGGAAATGAATACCTTCAATGCAATGAGCAACACTTTGGGAGAATTATTTGATATTTTAAAAACTACAAAAGGTAGAGTCTTGGCTATTTATGTTTGGATATTGGTCATGATTGATATGAATAAACCTTCACTAGAATAAATCATTCTTAAGTATGGGGGTAACTTATAGATCCAAACCATGGATTATGAAAATATAGCATTCAAATGTATAAGATGTCATGAGGTGATGCATATTGAGATATCATGACCTAATAAGAGTTCAACAAAAACATATGTATAAAATCACAAGAGAAACTTACAAATATATGGTACAATAGTATCAGAACATTAACAAATAATTGTCTACTCAGTATAAATCTAATTTAGGGATGAAATTCTTGTTGAACCTAAGGAACATGCCTCATCATATTTTTAGGACTCTCTTGAAGTACATTTCACCATTTAGGAGAAGAAAAGTGGTAGATAAAACACAATTTTAAATGTAATACCTATACCATTAACAAGGAAATACTATAAAATAAGTAGGATAAGTCAAAATCTTCCTTAGAATACCAAGGAGAGGATAAATATAATAAAAATAAAACTTGTGAAAGAATATTTAGGAATAGAATAATAAGACCTAATTCCAATACTAGCAAGGCAAAAAGAAAAAACCTTCAAATTATCAAACAAGAGCTAGGGATGCAAAAGAAAACATAGAGAAAGGGACATGATCTAAGTTGGTTCAACTTCTCTTTACCAAATAATAAAATGATATTGTTAATTTTTAGGAGGGGCCAACAACCCCTAATGATATATGATTACCATATCATGGAATATAATTGATGCCTCCTCAAAGAAAAGGTGTATCCAAGACCTCTATTTAAGTAAATAAACCTAATATTCTTTATATCTAAGAAATTAAATGACAAAGGAAGAAGTTTCCAAACCTATAAAATCAGTATGGGCAAAATGTGAATGGGATGATGTAGATTCAAAATGAGTGGTAGGGGGAATTCTAACATGTTAGAATCTAGTTAGAACCTCTTGTAAAACCATTCATAAAACTAGGCATTATATAGCCTCATTAGTCACATGCTACTTTGTATATATTTATTTCATCCTTATCAAGGTTTATGGTCCTACAACTCTATCAGGCAAATTAGAAGTATGGAGTGGGATTGAAGCTTTTCTGAAAAGTAAAAACCAAGAAACCCAATTCATATAACATATTTTAATGTCAATCAAGTGACATTAGCTCAACCGGTTAGATTCTTCAACATTTCAAGGAGGAGATCCAGGTTCAAATCTTACCAAATGATACATGGATAATATCCACACTTTGTTATAATACCACTATGTGGTGATGATGTAATATGAGTGGGACCATTTTCAATCCCATATAACCCTATATATATATATATATATATATATATATATATATATATATATATATATATATATATATATATATATGTATATATTTGTATATGTACATATACAAATATATACATATATATATATATATATATGTATATATATACATATATATATATATATATATATATATATATATATATATATGTATATATATACATATATATATATATATATATATATATATATATATATATGTATATATATACATATATATATATATATATATATATATATATATATATATATATACATATATATATGTATATATATGTATATATATGTACATATATACACACACACACACACACACACACACACACATATATATATATATATATATATATGTGTGTGTGTGTGTGTGTGTGTGTGTGTGTGTGTCATATCCAAGTTGGATGAAAACATTAGGGGAATTAATAAAAATAATCCAAAGTGTGAGAGATTTATTAGCTTTTATTAAAAATAATAATCTATAAGAGCTTGAAAAACTATACATGGACCAACAACAAGATAGGCTAGAACTTGATCGTAAAAAAATTAGACAAATGGATACTCTCATATCATTGGCTAGATGAAGGGACTTGTGCTAAAACTAATACCTTGACAAGGATTGGTTCAAATCATTGGCCAATAAGAGTTAAAATGATGGTAAAAAAATATTAAAAATATCATATTTTAAATATGAGTAGATGTGGGAATATCTTCCTTAAATTATTGATATGATAGCATGGATCTAGAAATATTCAAGAAATAGTAGGTTGTATACACTTCCAAAATAAATTAAATCACTTACATCTAGATTAAAAGAATGGAACAATAACACTTTTGGAAATATTTTTGAGAAGAAAGAATGATTAAAAGAGAAACTTTCAAATTTTCAAAAAGGTGGGGACAATAATCCAAGCTTGAAGGGAAGGGAGTTGGTTAATGAATATCATAATATATTGAGTAAGAAAAATAAATTTTGAAGATTAATATCAAGATAGACTTGGTTAAAGAAAGGAGATAAAAACACAATTGTGTCATAGGATGGAAATAGTACAAATATCATCATCCAAAATTAGTAGAATTAAATCAATAGATGGGGTTTGAATTGAAGGCCAAAGAAAAATAAAAAAAGAGGCAAGGCCTTTTATAGAATAGTCTAGGATCATAGAAGATTGAAGTTCTTCATGATAAAATATTGTAAAAAGTACCTTTGCTTATAACATATGAATACAATAGAAAATTGTTGGATCCTATTACTCTAGAAGAAGTTCATTCAAATATTTTCACTTTTGACAAGGATAAATATCTAGGTTCGAATGGACTCTCTATAGTATTTTATCAACATAATTGGGAAATAGTGAAGGATTATTTATTAGTGGTAGTGGAATAGTCTAAGGTAAAACAATGTATACCTTATAAAATAAATGCAACATATCTTACATTGATTCAAAAAAATAAGGATGTAGAATTGTTTGATTCATTAAGGCCCACAAGCCTATTTAATGTGGCCTATAATATAATCTTCAAAAGTGATGACAAATTGGTTATGAGTAAAGAGGATGTGTGAAAGGAGAGAGATTTTGGACAAGATTATAGTAGCTTATGAAGTAATTTATTCAATAGCTTCTAGAATAGAGAGCAATGGTCTTAAAACTTGATATGAATAAAGCCTATGATAGGGTTAAATGAGATATTCTTTTGTGTAGTATCAAAAAAATTTGGATTTGGGAAGAAATGGGTAAGATAGATTAAAGCTTATGTCTCTATAGTATCATATTTAGTGGTGGTCAAAGGATTAGTCACATAATCATTTAAAGTTGAGGGGTCTTAGACATGGAGATCCTCTATCACCACATTTGTTCATTATTATTGAAGAGGTATTGGGAGGTAACTTGAAGAAGGCATAAAAATATGGGATAATAAGTGAATTTAATGCTAGTAATAAAATAAACATAACCCATCAACAATTTGTAGATAATACAACCTTTTTTTGGAGGACATGGAAAATCAAGGCCAGCACTTTGAATAACTTATTAAAAGAATATGAAAAAGCATCAAGGTAGAAATATAATAGAAAATAAATTCAAAATATTCTTCCTCAACACACCAACTAGAATCAAATCAAGGATATGTAGGTTACTTCAAATGGAGGTAAATTTTCCAACAACATATTTAGGGATGCCCTTATTTAAGGGGAGAATGATGATAGAATTGTGGAATCCAATTATAAGGAAAATATAGAATAAACTATTGGCATGGAAAGGTAGATTATTATTATAAGTAGGAATAATTTAGCTAACTAAATCAATATTATAAGGCATTCTAACATATTATATGTTCTTGTATATTATGTCAAAATTGATAGTAAAAAGTTTAATCTATATTACGTGGTCAGGATTACATGATAAAAGAAATTTTTCCTTTGTGGAATAGAGAAACATGTGTGATAATAAACTAGCGGAGCTCTCAATTTAATATTTCTTACGGATGTAAACTTAGCTCTAAGGGAAAAAGTAATTTGGATATTATACAAAAAGAATCAAAGATAATGGGCAAGAAATTTTTTAAGTATATTGAGCCCAATTACCCAAGCTTAATATTTAGTGCATTCTCACTAATAGATGGTTCTATAATATGTAGTGGTCTTAAAAAATACAATGATCTAGATCCAATTTGGATGGGTGGTGGGAACTAGGAAAAACATTCTATTTGGATGGATACTTAATGTGATAAAAAACCACTCAATCTAAATACAATTTTAAAACCATGGATGAAATTACTTCAAGACAAATACGGTGATAGGATTTCAAACATTATGCACAAGGATAAGGAAATAAGATACAAATGAAAAACAAATATAAGTATACCAAGCATTGTTGCTAGGAGGCAGTTGAGTAAAAATATGATAATAGTGAATATTCCAAAGGGAGCTAAGGATAAGCTAATTTGGGAGTTGAATAGCTCAAAAGAATACATAGTAATAAGTGGATATAATATAAAGCATCAATAAAATAGTATTAACACAAAAATATGGAGATATATTTGGGATAGCCCAAGCATTCCAAAAATCATATTGTTTGTATGGTTATGACATAGGAAAATTTTATCCTGGGATAACCTAATGAAATAGGGTTTTTAGGGTCCCTCACAATGTAATCTATGTAAAAATGACAAGGGGAGTATATACCATCTCTTGGGACACTGTTGTTAGTAAATTATTCTTATTTTCACATATTTAAGAAAATCTCCAAGAACAAATATTATATAATAGAAATATGCATCAATCCACAATATTGAACATAAAACTCACTAAAATCTTTATTGAAAATACATCTACTAAAGCATGCATAAATGCAATGCTTCTTTAATAATCTATTACATATATTTGTCTTCAATATATACATACATGAGACTCTTCATATTCATATGATTCTTGACCTTTGCTCTCCTTAAACTCATAGGAGAACCAACTCTTTATATTTCCCTCTTACATAATAAATCTCACATATTTACATAAGGACAAAGTATCTCATGATTGCTTATAACTCCTTACTTCTAAATATAACTCACACTTACTATTATGACATATCACATGCATAAATCCACACTTATTTACATGACACATACTCTAGACTCAAATATCAAACACACCCTATTCTAAATATTTACAAGGTACCAAATAATGTAATACCTCAAACACCCCCCGTATTACATTATTTGGTGTGAAGACCTTTTGCCTCCATGTGTCTTCAATCTTATTTCATTCTCTAATTTTTGTCTTGGTTTTCCTACTCTAGCACTATATCTGTCCCATTAACTTGTCACCTGCATTTTCTTCTATTGCATATCTTGGATCTATGCTTGTCAGACTTACTTTCTTTTTGTAAAAATATTTTAACATTTCCATAATTTTATTTCATTTTGATTTATTTATCCATCCATAATTTACTTCAATTTTCTTTATCTGACAAGCCTTTAATTTGTTCTTTTCACAAATTTTGCACTTCCGGGGCATCCATTGTTTATGTTTTGGTTCATGATTTTTATTATATTTTTTGTTTCTTCAACAACTCTTGTTTTGCTCTCAGTACTATCAATACCATTACTAATGATAATTTATGAATGTCTTGTGTTCTTATCTTTGTCGCATTACTTATCAATTTGATTCATACCTTCATTTTATGTAGGAATAGATAAGTCTATGATTCTTCCCATGAGGGCTCTATGAATCACTTCAATACCTCCTTCAATGATATTTTCTATTTCTTGTACTTCTTAGACCAATTTTCCATTTTTATTTTCCTATTTTGATATTTTTGTTGTATTTATGGATATCGAGTCTGATATTGTTTGTGTTGATATCTTTGGAAATGTCTATTCAATTGATTCCATTGATTCAAAAATTTGTATTTACAATTACTTATGTTATAACTTTCCTTGTTAAAAATGTGACAATATTTTTTCCTTCATTTATATTGATACTAAGATGATGAAGTAGTAGTATTTGACACCTTTTTATTTAACATAACAGTAGTAGTATAATGCAGGTGTGTTTTCTTGGGGTATACCCAAAATGTTGTATGGGAAGTTTCTTTTTGATAACAGGCTATATGCCTTATCGGATGTAATGGCTTTGGTGGCATATAGATTTTACACATATAAGATCCTTAGTAAGGACATGTTCATCAACAACCCTGGGCTAATTTTTGTAAAAGGTTTTGGGTCAACCTGTAAAACCCAGATTTAATGCTATAGTATCTTATCTACCCAAAAAAAAGAGTATTATTTATCTTTTCATCTTTGGATAAATTTTCTATTTCATATTTTTAGAGTATGTATTCCTCAAAGGATATGGTTTTATTTAACACTTGAAGAGAAGTGAATAATGTTTTAAATGATTCTGGAAGTGCTCTTACAGTAACTTGCACAAGAATTTTTTCTTCCACTTTATCTCCCATGGGTTGTAGTTTAGATTTTAAATTTTCTACACTTAAAATAAAATGTTCTATACTCTCTCAATCATGAATCTTTAGAGAATACAATTGTTATAGCAAGTGTAAAATGGTTGCTTCATTTTTTCCCTCAAATATCATACACAATTTTTTCCATGCATTTTTTTAAGTTTCTACCTCACTTATATATGCCTAAATTTCATTTGATATACCAAATGTGATTAACATAAGAGCCTTTGCATCATCATCTTTAAGTTTTTGTATTCCAGTTTCATCTTCTAGAATGTATTTTTCATTTTCCAAATCCTAAAAATTCTCAACAATAAGTATTGATCTCATTTTGTTTTTCCATGGAGTAAAATTTGGTCCATTTAGAAGTTATGATTTAGAAAGGAAAATATTTGTATTTTCCATAATTGAATTAATTATGTTTTTCAATCTTCAAATTCTTCAATTTCAAATCTCAAATTTCAATTTCTTTCAATTAATTTCAAATTGCGTTCACTTCTTATAGTCAATTGGCTTCTTTAGTTTCTTTAATTTCAAATTTCTTTAATTCAATTTTCCAATTTCTTATTTATTCAATTTAAATATTATTTATTTCTTTCTTCTTCTTATAACTCCCTTTAATTAATTTGTTTTAATATTTATCTTCTTATATCTCCCTT
Source organism: Wollemia nobilis (assembly GCA_028583015.1). NCBI lineage: Eukaryota > Viridiplantae > Streptophyta > Pinopsida > Araucariales > Araucariaceae > Wollemia > Wollemia nobilis. Next base: position 913,575 of record JAQPPZ010017065.1, read on the forward strand.
CAATCAATTTGTAATCTTAAATTCTCCCAATTTTAATTCCTTTCTTCAATTAATTTATTTTAATAACCAATTTATTCTTATAACTACAATTATGAATTTCCTTCAATTCATTTCTTCAATTAACAATAATTTTCTTTAATATATTTCATTCGCATTTCAATTCAATTTCCAATTCTCCTCATTCAGATTATTCTTTCCTAAAATTCACATCCTTCTTTTTTTATAACCTTTCTAATTCTAATTTAATTATGAGCACAATAAAATTAATTTAAGTTGAAAATTTTAATAATACCTTAGGAACTTCACAAAAATTGCAATTCTGATGTTATTTCCATTACTTGCAGCTTTTGCATGTGTAAGTAATAAACCTACGTTGCTCAAGCATTACTCAGAATTTCCTCAAATTTTAGATGTTCTTCTCTCTCAAATGTTATATGTTTGAAATCCATTCTTTTGCATTCTAGAATATTCTTTTTTGGACCAACCTCCAAACAATAATACTTTAAACACTTTCCTCTCAGGCAAAGACCAACAATACCACTCCAAACCAAAACTTTCTCTTGGGCATCAAACCACCACTTTCTCTTGTGCACTCTTCTCAAATGCAGAACCCTGATTGTTTCTTCCTTCAATGATGTATGCTCTTTGTTTTTGTCCTTAATCTCTTCTAGGCTTATGATGGAAACTTTCTCTAGTCTCAAGCAAAGTTGCCTTCCACGCAATGTGGTGCTTCAACATACCTTTGTAAAATAGCTTTCAAAGAATGTCACTTTTACTAGCTAAATAATTTCACCTTGACTTATAATTCTTTCTATTTTGGACATCAAAAGAACATGTGTTCATTTCTACTACAAGGCTTGGCATTGGTCTTCTCAACTAAAAACATAAACCTTCCTTCTACAAGGCTTGGCTTTAGTCTTCTTAATTGCTATATGCCATTTCCCTTAGATACTATGCTACCTCTCTCAACATATACTAAATGTGGATCTTATTAAGCTCACACATGGTGGCTTTGATACCACTATTAGAAAAGTATCCTCATTTTTATAGATTTAAGCAATCTCTAGAAATAAATATTATATAATAACAATATGCATCAATCCACAATATTGAACATAAAACTCATTGAAATATATATTAGAAAATACATCTAATAATGCATGAATAAATGCAATGTTTCTTCTATAATATATTACATGGATTTGTCTTCAATATATACATACATGTGAATCTTCATATTTTTGATTCCTAACCTTTTATCTCCTCAAACTCATGGGAGAACCAACTCTTCATGTTTCCATATTACATAATAAATCTCACATATGTACATAAATATGAAGTCTCTCGTGATTGCTCATAACTCCTCATTTTAAACACAACTCACACTTACTAATATGACACCTCACATAAATAAATCCACACTTATTTACATGACACATACTCTAGACTCAAATATCAAACACATCTTATTTTAAATATTTATAAGGCATCAAATAATGTAATACCTTCAACAACTACATAATAGTTTGGGAACTATGCCAATGGATTATTAATATATTTGATAAAATCATGGTGATGAATGAAAGAATTGAAGAATAGTTAAATCAATAGCAAAGCACTTTTAAAAATGAAGTGGTATAGACAACCTGGGATACATCGAAAGATATAATAATTTGGACTATATGGTTGGCAAAGAACAAAAGAATATTTAAAGAAAATAGTAGTTTAGAGGTAATGAAAAGAAAGACTTTTTTAGTCATAGAGGAGTCTAAACCAACCCCATAAACTCATCCAATCCCTAATCTTGAAGTAGAGAGCCTTGATAGATGGATTCAATTCATCAAAGCGAAGTATAATGTTGGGTGTAGGAGAAATAAAATAAAGGTAAAGAATATAAAGTGAAAACCATTGAAAGCAGAGTTAGTCAAATTGAATTTTTATGGAGCTTTTAAAGAAAATCCAAGACTAGGAGGAGGAGGAGGAGGAATAACTAGAAATAATATGGGTGATATTTTGTCACATTATGTTTTCAATAGTGTATTTAATACAAATAATGAAGCTAAAGCTTAGGTAGCTTTGGAAGGATTAAAAATGTGTAAAAAAATGAAATGGAATAGAATGTGGATAGAAGAAGATTCATTAAAAGTAATAGATACAATTTTGAGTAAAGCAAAAGTTCCATGGAACGAAGAACACAAGCTTATACTGAGAGGGGGGTGAACAGTATAAGACCACTTTTTACTTTTCTTTCCCAATCAATATTATGCAATGTAAAGATAGCAATATCAATAGCAGTATTCAAAGCAATGCACAAATCATCACACACAATAGAGACACCACAATTTACGTGGTTCACCCAATGTGGGCTACTCCACGGAGAAAATATTTCACTAAAATTTTCTCAATCAATCTCTTGGGAATCCTTTCCCTATTACAATGTTTATGGACCTCTGTCCAAAGGAGATACCAATCCCCTAAATCAAGTTCGTGGATCTCTATCCATAGGAGACACCAATCTCCTAATCTCTCGCTTTGGTTGGTGATCTTCTAGAAGAACTACTGCCTCTACTGCACTGGCTAATGGATCTCTATCCACTGAAGACTCTTGTCCTCACTCAGAAGACCTATCCTCACTGCCCTGGCTAATGGATCTCTATCCACTAGATACTGTCATCTTCTATACTCTGTCACCTCCAAAGCTTGCACTCAACTATATCTCAAATCTATACTAAACACAGTCCTTCGGTCTAGCACAAATCTTATCTTCAATATCTATCTCTGGTCTAGCACAAACCTATCCTCAAATCTGTACCAAACTCTATCCTCAAATATGTACTAAACATAGTCCTTCGGTCTAGCACAAATCTATCCTCGATCTCTATCCTCAAGCCTTAACTCACAATACTTGATCTCAAATCTACTTTGTAAGCTTCCACAAAATCTCACACTAATCAATCTACAAGTCCTCTCTAGAACTTGTCCAAATATGCTCAATAAGTCCTCTCTAGAACTTATCCAAATATGCTCAATAAGTCCTCTCAATAACTTATCCAAATATACTCTCAATATGTATTGTAAGCTTCCACAAAAGCTTACTCAAATCTGTCCACAAGTCTTCTCAAAGACTTACCTCAAATCTACTCAACAAGTCCACACAAGAACTTGTCCAAATCTCATAGAAACATAAAGAGAATTGTTAGAGACTCAATATGTTCTATACTCATCACAATGCTCAATCACTTTCAATCACTCTTTTAGAAACATAAGAGAGCATAATTGTTAGAGACTCAATATTATTCAACTCAATGCTCAATCACTTTCTCAAATCAATTCAGAATATAGAATAGTTTATTTTATGGAACTTGAACAATCACTTCACACACCCACTTGACTAGGCTCAACCAACTCTACTCAACCAATCACTCAATGAAACAATCCTTGCTCACAAACCCTAGTCCAAGCATATGATCCTTCACTCAAAATATTTCCAACAATGCTCAACAACCAATCTCACATAACAATGATACTCATGTTCTTTTCAAACCCTAGTTCAAGTTCTTTGCTCAACAACTCACTTCAAAAACAATGCTTATAAAAAAATCTCTCACATAACAATGATACTCATGTTATTTTCAAACCCTAGTTCAAGTTCTTTACTCAACCAATGGCTTCAACAACAATGCTTATAAAACAAGGTTTTAATAACAACTCTTTATTCCAGAAAACCTTGAAGCATTAACTCAAACACACTCAATAGGAAACCCTAATCAAGTCCTTTTCACTCCAAACTTATTTTCCAGAAAACCAATCAATCAACTCAACTATGGAAGAATGTGCTCATACCTTTTTCTTGATGATGAAGGAATCTCATAAATCTGCCACAACCACAAACACTTCTTTTCCAAGCTCAAAGAAGTTATAAGATGATAAACTCCCTCAAAAATACAATGTAAATATCAAAACACACATACACCTTATCACTCCATCTTTAAGAAAACATTCATCAACATTTACAAAAATAATTCACCAAATACACCTTATAATCTCCCAATGAAAATAATATTCAATGACAAGAATAATATTAATGCAATCTCCTTTCTCAAAATAACTATATGCAAGAAGTCCCTTTTATCCTTTTAAAACTTCAACAAATCAATGTGACACAAACACTTTATTTAAAAATAAAGCTAACTCCTTATTCCTCCAATTTACCAAAAAATAATAATCAAATTAAAAACTTTTAAGCAACCCTTTTATCTCCCTAAGACCTCATGTCAAACTTTAGGCAACATAAAATATTAATCAAAATTTATTACCTTTGCCTTGGAGGGATTCGAACTCATGGTGCACCCTCAACCAATGCCCTAGCCATGGCTCCAACCGCCATGCGAGCTAGGCGCTCGCTTGGGGAGTAAAGAGCACCACGTGCTCCAAAAGGCTCCCCGCCTTGCCTAGCAAAAAATGTGCGCCTTTCCTTTGGCACTTCCAACACAAACACAACCACCAAAAATGTTGCCATCATATTTTGAACGCAGGTCACCTAGCGCCCAAACACTCTAACCGTTGTCCTCTTGCCACTAGGCCACGCTGCCCAGTTGGCGCTTGGCAATTTGGCATTGTTCCCTTTAAACCTTATTCGCTAGCGCTAAAACACAAAAATCACTTCTCTTTTTCCGCACAAGATCTCAACACAATTGCATGCATTAATCGATCGAGCAAAAGGATAAATGTTAATGCCTCTAAGGCATAGGTTTATATATTGATTTCCTCCTCATGCATATACGTCGGCGCTCGAATTACCTTCTAACTTTTAGACGTCGACGCTTTTTATTTTCCTTTAAACTTATTAATTTATAAATTATTTAAATTCATTTGAATTTAAATTTTATAAATTAATTCTTTAAAACCCTTTGGTTTTATTAAGGCCATCTCTCATTGAACAACTTTGTATAAATAATATTTATTTATAAAATTTAAATTCAATTTGAATTTAAATATTTTATGAAATAAATATTAAACCTTCCTTTAGCTTTGCAATAAGCTTCCTTGGGTTTTTATGAAAAACCTTTTAACTTATGCTTCCACATAATATTAAAAATATTATGAAGCCCTTTTGCCTTTAACCTTTGCATTGTTCCTTGACATATTCCTTGACATCAATGATGACTTCATTCCTTGACATCAATGACAACTTTGACTTAAGGACTCAAAATGTCCAACAATCTCCCCCTTTGTCATTGATGGCAACCCAAATTATTTTTACCAAAAACTTGACTTTTCCTTTATTTTGCTCCCCCTGGGACATTGCTCCCCTTAGCTCAATGCTCTCTCCTTTTTACTCAAATACCAAATCTCTCCCCCTTACTCAAATCTCTCCCCCTTTGAAATCAATGGCAAAGGGTCACCTTTGGGGCTCGGGGCTAAGAATGAGCCTCTTAGCTTAGCTCCTCCCCCACCTCCTCTTGAGGTGGTTAATTTTGGGGTGGGAGTATTTCTACTCCCAGAAAGCATTGTTCTTTACCTTTATCCTCTTTCCTTCTTATCTGATCCTTTTGATTCCTCTGACTATTTCTTTCCATGTCCATGTTCCTGTCCATGTCTACATTCCTATCCATGTTCTTGTTCATGTTCCTATTCTTGTTCATATCCATGTTCATGTTCTTGTTCCTATTCCTGTTTGATTCTGGAATGTCTGCTCTACACCACTTTGTTGTGTGACCATCATTATTGCACTTATAACACTTAATGTTATTATTCCTTGGAGGTGCAAATGTCTTAGGATTTCTCCTAGTGAAGCCATTTCTTCTATCATGAACCCTGCAATTCATTGCCTTGTGACCAAACTGATTACATGAGTAGCAATACCCATGGAAAAGTTGTATGTTCCCATATTCCTATCTTTCATGTGTCCTGCACTGTGAAGCCATGTGCCCAAACCTATGACATGAAAAACATCTTCCATTGAAGTTTCCTTGTCTTGACCTCATTGGTCTCCTAGTCTCTCTTGACCTATTCTGATTGTTGTTCCATATGTATCTTCTTTGTGCATTGTTCCTATCCTTGTTGAACTTTCTATTGTCCAACTCATCCTCGAGATGTCTCACTTTCTCTTACATTATCTTCTTCTGTAGTTTCTTCATCTAAAGTTTCTTCTTCTAAATTTTCTTCAGAACTTGAGGTTGACTTTTCTTCTTATTTCTTTTGAGCTTGTTCAAAACCAAGACCTGTTTTGTTTGTTGACCTTCTTTGTACCTTGATCATCTTATCCACAATCTTTGAGCTCTTTCTAAACTTGTGTAGCTTGACTCTTGGAGTCTTCTAAATCTTCTCTTAGTAGTGCCATTTCTTGTGCTAACTTTTCACATTCTAAGATCTTTGCTTCTAACTTATCCTTGAATTTCTTTGTCTTAGCCTTTGATTTTTCTAGATCCTCTATAAGCAGTCTTCTCTCTTCATCACATTCTTGAAACTGAAACTCAAGTTTAGAGTTTTGCTTTCTTACCTTCTTTACTATTTCAAGAGCATAGATAAGTTCTCCCTTGAGATCATATCCATCATTTTTTGAATATTCCTCTATTTTTTTACCTTTGTCCACATCTTCATTTTCTATTGGCTTGTCTTCTATAGGATCATCTACTCCTTCTTCTAATGCCATTAGAAGATTTTCATCTGGTCCTTCAAGTGCATCCTCATATTCATCATCACTAAAACTATAACCATTCCTTGTACAACTATCTTCAAGATGTCCAAAGTTACCACATCTAAAACACTTGAGAATTATTGGAGTCCTTTTCCTAACTTGTTCTTTTTCTTCAATCATAAATAGGGCTTCATCTCTATCATTATCTGAAAAACTAGCATCACTATCACTTGAGTACTTACTTGCCTTATCCGCATAGTAGCTCCTCTTTTGCCTTTGAAAGAACTTCTTTCCTTGTCTGCTTTGTCCATCCTTGCTTTTCTTTTGATGCCTGTATCTTTTTGATTCCCTGTTCTTGTGATCCTATTTTTCTTCATCATTGTTATTCTTAGCTTCTTGACAATCAGTTGCATAATGACCATACTTTCCACAATTGAAACATTTAACAGATCTTGTATCTCTAGATCTTCTTGAATCCTTATTCCTTCTACCATAATTTGCTTCTTCATCACTGGATGACTCACTGCTTGATTCTGACTTCTTACCCTTTGTCTTCTTGATTGCTTTGAAGGTTGCTTCCTTTTGGGGAATAGGTTCTTTTGTTCTTAACTCAAAAGTTGTAAGAATACCAAGCAACATATCTCTTGTCAAAGAATCACCATCCTTTGACTCTTCTATAGCAGAAATATTTTCACTAAATCTTTTTGGAAGAGATCTTAAGACCTTATCACAAACATCCGATTCATCAACCTTCATTCCAAGTCCTTGCATAGCATTAACAACCTCATCAATTCGAAGTAGATAAGTACTAATGTTTTCCTCATCCTTCATTCTTAACTCTTCAAATTGTCCTTTGAGATTTTGTATCTTTGCTTTCTTGACACCTTTATCTCCTTCATATATATTTTGCAATTTATCCCACATTCCTTTTGCATTTTGACAATGCATAACTTTCATGGACTCTGTTCTATGCAAACCTCTCAAAAGTGCATTCATTGCTTTTGAATTGTAATGTTGTAGGAGCTTACCTTCCTTATCTATAGGTGGATCAACTGAGGGATCGTATCCATTTTCAACTGCTTCCCAAATTTCATTGCCAAGTGCCTTCAAGTAGATCTTCATTCTCAAACTCCAATATATATAATCACTTCCATCAAATACTGGTGCTGAATTATCTGAGGATCCATTCTTAGAATCCATTGTGTTCTTGTTAGCTTTTCCTTCAAGCTGTTAAACTCTTTCGAAGGAACCCGCTCTGATACCAATTGAAGAACACAAGCTTATACTGAGAGAGGGGGTGAATAGTATAAGACCACTTTTTACTTTTCTTTCCCAATCAATATTATGCAATGTAAAGATAGCAATATCAATAGTAGTATTCAAAGCAATGCACAAATCATCACACACAATAGAGACACCACAATTTACGTGGTTCACCCAATGTGGGCTACTCCATGGAGAAAATATTTCACTAAAATTTTCTCAATCAATCTCTTGGGAATCCTTTCCCTATTACAATGTTTATGGACCTCTATCCAAAGGAGATACCAATCCCCTAAATCAATTTCGTGGATCTCTATCCATAGGAGACACCAATCTCCTAATCTCTACTCTAGTTGGTGATCTTCTAGAAGAACTATTGCCTCTACTGCACTAGCTAATGGATCTCTATCCACTGAAGACTCTTGTCCTCACTCAGAAGACCTATCCTCACTGCCCTAGCTAATGGATCTCTATCCACTAGAGACTATTATCTTCTATACTCTATCACCTCCAAAGCTTACACTCACTATGTCTCAAATATATACTAAACACAGTCCTTCGATCTAGTACAAATCTTATCTTCAATATCTGTCTCTAGTCTAGCACAAACCTATCCTCAAATATGTACCAAACTCTATCCTTATCCAAATCTGCTCAATAAGTCCTCTCAAGAACTTATCCAAATCTGCTCTCAATCTATATTGTAAGCTTCCACAAAAGCTTACTCAAATATGTCCACAAGTCTTCTCAAAGACTTACCTCAAATCTGCTCAACAAGTCCACACTAGAACTTGTCCAAATATCATAGAAACATAAAGAGAATTGTTAGAGACTCAATATGATCTATACTCATCACAATGCTCAATCACTTTCAATCACTCTCTTAGAAACATAAGGAGAATAGAATTTTTAGAGACTCAATATGCTTTAACTCAATACTCAATCACTTTCTCAAATCAATTCAGAATATAAAATAGTTTATTTTATGGAACTTGAACAATCACTTCACACACCCACTTGACTAGGCTCAACCAACTCTACTCAACCAATCACTCAATGAAACAATCCTTGCTTACAAACCCTAGTCCAAGCATATGAACCTTCACTCAAAATATTTCCAACAATGCTCAACAACAATGCTTATAAACAACTCTCACATAACAATGATACTCATGTTCTTTTCAAACCCTAGTTCAAGTTCTTTGCTCAACAAATCACTTCAACAACAATGCTTATAAAACAACTCTCACATAACAATGATACTCATGTTATTTTCAAACCCTAGTTCAAGTTCTTTACTCAACCAATGGCTTCAACAACAATGCTTATAAAACAAGGTTTTAATAACAACTCTTTATTCCAGAAAACCTTGAAGCATTAACTCAAACACACTCAATAGGAAACCCTAATCAAGTCCTTTTCACTCCAAACTTATTTTCCAGAAAACCAATCAATCAACTCAACTATGGAAGAATGTGCTCATACCTTTTTCTTGATGATGAAGGAATCTCATAAATCTGCCACAACCAAAAACACTTCCTTGCCAAGCTCAAAGAAGTTATAAGATGATAAACTCCCTCAAAAATACAATGTAAATATCAAAACACACATACACCTTATCACTCCATCTTTAAGAAAATATTCATCAACATTTACAAAAATAATTCACCAAATACACCTTATAATCTCCCAATGAAAATAATATTCAATGACAAGAATAATATTAATGCAATCTCCTTTCTCAAAATAACTATATGCAAGAAGTCCCTTTTATCCTTTTAAAACTTCAACAAATCAATGTGACACAAACACTTTATTTAAAAATAAAGCTAACTCCTTATTCCTCCAATTTACCAAAAAGTAATAATCAAATTAAAAACTTTTAAGCAACCCTTTTATCTCCCTAAGACCTCATGTCAAACTTTAGGCAACATAAAATATTAATCAAAATTTATTACCTTTGCCTTGGAGGGATTCGAACTCACGGTGCACCCTCAACCAATGCCCTAGCCGTGGCTCCAACCATCGCGTGAGCTAGGCACTCGCTTGGGGAGTAAAGAGCACCACGTGCTCCAAAAGGCTCCCTACCTTGCCTAGCAAAAATGTGCACCTTTCCTTTGGCACTTCCAACACAAACACAACCACCAAAAATGTTGTCGCCATATTTTGAACGTAGGTCACCTAGCGCCCAAACACTCTAACCATTGTCCTCTTGCCACTAGGCCACGCTGCCCAGTTGGCACTTGGCAATTTGGCGTTGTTCCCTTTAAACCTTATTCGTTGGTGCTAAAACACAAAAATCGCTTCTCTTTTTCTGCACAAGATCTCAACACAATTGCATGCATTAATCGATCGAGCAAAAGGATAAATGTTAATGCCTCTAAGGCATAGGTTTATATATTGATTTCCTCCTTCATGCATATACGTCGGTGCTCGAATTTCCTTCAAACTTTTTAGACGTCAATGCTTTTTATTTTCCTTTAAACTTATTAATTTATAAATTATTTAAATTCATTTGAATTTAAATTTTATAAATTAATTCTTTAAAACCCTTTGGTTTTATTAAGGCCATCTCTCATTGAACAACTTTGTATAAATAATATTTATTTATAAAATTTAAATTCAATTTGAATTTAAATATTTTATGAAATAAATATTAAACCTTCCTTTAGCTTTGCAATAAGCTTCCTTGGGTTTTTATGAAAAACCTTTTAACTTATGCTTCCACATAATATTAAAAATAAATATTATGAAGCCTATTCCTTGCCTTTTAACAACTCTACATTGTTTCTGACCTTCTTGACATCAATAGTTGACTCACATTCCTTAAGACATAAATCAACTTCAATGACATAAAAGTTCTCCAAATAATCTCACCCTCTTAACATTGATCATCACAAATACTTAAACTCATACAACATCAAAAATTCCCCCTTTTTCAAATTTTAACAATCCTTTTACATTATTTTAAAATTACTTAATTTTTCTTTTTCTTATTTTATCAATTTACAACCCTTAGGACTTATTGTTCCCACTGGACATTAATAATATTTCATTTCAATTCTCTCCTTTTTACTCAAATACCAAATCTCTCCCCCTTACTCAAATCTCTCCCCCTTTGACATCAATGGCAAAGGGTCACCTTTGGGGCTCGGGGCTAAGAATGAGCCTCTTAGCTTAGCTCCTCCCCCACCTCATCTTGAGGTGGTTAATTCTAGGGTGGGAGTATTTCTACTCTCAGAAAGCATTGTTCTTTACCTTTATCCTCTTTCCTTCTTATTTGATCCTTTTGATTCCTCTGACTATTTCTTTCCATGTCCATGTTCCTATCCATGTCTACATTCCTATCCATGTTCCTGTTCTTGTTCATATTCTTGTTCATATTCATGTTCATGTTCTTGTTCCTATTCCTTCTTGATTATGGAATGTCTGCTCCACCACTTTGCTGTGTGACCATCATTATTGCACTTATAACACTTAATGTTATTATTCCTTGGAGGTGCAAATATCTTAGGATTTCTCCTAGTGAAGCCATATCCTCTTCTTTCATGAACCCTACAATTCATTGCCTTGTGACCAAACTGATTACATGAGTAGCAATACCCATGGAAAAGTTGTATGTTCCCATATTCCTATCTTTCATGTGTCCTACACTATGAAGCCATGTGCCCAAACCTGTGACATGAAAAACATCTTCCATTGAAGTTTCCTTGTCTTGACCTCATTGGTCTCCTAGTCTCTCTTGACCTATTCTGATTGTTGTTCCATATGTATCTTCTTTGTGCATTGTTCCTGTCCTTGTTGAAATTTCTATTGTCCAACTCATCCTCAGATGTCTCACTTTCTCTTACACTATCTTCTTTTGAAGTGTCTTCATCTAAAGTTTTCCTTATCCTCCAAAACTTGAGGTTGACTTTCCTTCCCATATCTTTTGAACTTGTTCAAATCCAAGACCTGTTTTGCTTGATGTAGGCTCTTTGTATCTTGATGAACTTATCCAAGTTTTTAAAGTTGTTTTTGAACCATTTTTAGCTTGAATCTTGGAGTCTTCTAAATCTTCTCTTAGTAGTGCCACTTCTTGTGCTAACTTTTCACATTCTAAGATCTTTGCTTCTAACTTATCCTTGAACCTCTTTGTCTTAGCCTTTGATTTTTCTAAATCCTCTATAAGCAATCTTCTCTCTTCATCACATTCTTGAAACTGAATTTCAAGTTTAGAGTGTTGCTTTCTTACCTTCTTTACCATGTCAAGAGCATAAATAAGTTCTCCCTTGAGATCATATCCATACTTTTCTGAATATTCCTCTATTTGTTTACCTTTGTCCACATCTTTATTTTTTATTGGCTTGTCTTCTATAGGATCATCTACTCCTTCTTCTAGTGCCATTAGAATATTCTCATCTAGTCCTTCAAGTGTATCCTCATATTCATCATCACTGAAACTATAACCATCCCTTGTACAACTATCTTCAAGATGTCCAAAGTTACCACATCTAAAACACTTGAGAATTACTAGAGTCCTTTTCTTAACTTGTTCTTTTTCTTCAATCATAAATAGGACTTCATCTCTATCATTATCTGAAAAACTAGCATCACTATCACTTGAGTACTTACTTGCCTTATCCGCATAGTAGCTCCTCTTTTGTCTTTTGAAAGAACTTCTTTCCTTGTCTGCTTTGTCCATCCTTGCTTTTCTTTTGATGCCTATATCTTTCTGATTCCCTGTTCCTGTGATCCTATTTTTCTTCATCATTGTTATTCTTAGCTTCTTGACAATCAGTTGCATAATGACCATACTTTCCACAATTGAAACATTTAACAGATCTTGTATCTCTAGATCTTCTTGAATCCTTATTCCTTCTACCATAATTTGCTTCTTCATCACTAGATGACTCATTGCTTGATTCTGACTTCTTACCCTTTGTCTTCTTGATTGCTTTGAAGGTTGCTTCCTTCTAGGGATTAGGTTCCTCTTTTGTTCTCATCTCAAATGTTGTAAGAATACCAAGCAACATATCTCTTGTCAAAGAATCACCATCCATTGACTCTTCTATAGTAGAAATATTTTCACTAAATCTTTTTGGAAGAGTTCTTAAGACCTTATCACAAACATCCGATTCATCAACCTTCATTCCAAGTCCTTGCATATCATTAACAACCTCATCAATTCGAAGTAGATAAGTACTAATATTTTCCTCATCCTTCATTCTTAACGCTTCAAATTATCCTTTGAGATTTTGTATCTTTGCTTTCTTGACACCTTTATCTCCTTCATATATATTTTGTAATTTATCCCACATTCCTTTTGCAGTTTGACAATGCATAACTTTCATAGACTCTGTTCTATGCAAACCTCTCAAAAGTGCATTCATTGCTTTTGAATTGTAATGTTGTAGGAGCTTACCTTCCTTATCTGTAGGTGGATCAATCAAAGGATCGTATCCAATTTCAACTACTTCCCAAATTTCATTGCCAAGTGCCATCAAGTAGATCTTCATTCTCATACTCCAATATATATAGTCACTTCCATCAAATACTGGTACTAAATTATCTGAAGACACATTCTTAGAATCCATTATATTCTTGTTAGCTTTTCCTTCAAGTTATTAAACTCTTTCGAAGGAACCCGCTCTGATACCAATTGAAGAACACAAGCTTATACTAAGAGGGAGGGTGAACAGTATAAGACCACTTTTTACTTTTCTTTCCCAATCAATATTATGCAATGTAAAGATAGAAATATCAATAGAAGTAATCAAAGCAATGCACAAATCACCACACATAATAGAGACACCACAATTTACGTGGTTCACCCAATGTGGGCTACTCCACGGAGAAAATATTTCACTAAAATTTTCTCAATCAATCTCTTGGGAATCCTTTCCCTATTACAATGTTTATGGACCTCTATCCAAAGGAGATACCAATCCCCTAAATCAAGTTCATGGATCTCTATCCATAGGAGAACTCCTTTCTCCTTCTTGCTTTGGTTGGTGATCTTCTAGAAGAACTACTGCCTCCACTACATTGGCTAGTGGATCTCTCTCCACTGAAGACTCTTGTCCTCACTCAGAAGACCTATCCTCACTACCCTAGCTAATGGATCTCTATCCACTAGAGACTATCATCCTCTATACTCTATCACCTCCAAATATCTCTATCTCAAATATATACTAAACATAGTCCTTCGATCTAGTACAAATCTTTCCTCAATATCTTGTCTCTAGTCTAGCACAAACCTATCCTCAAATCTGCACCAAAATCTATCCTCAAATCTTTACTAAACATAGTCCTTCAGTCTAGCACAAATCTATCCTCAATATTTATCCTCAAGCCTTAACTCAATACTTGACTCAAATATGCCTTGTAAGCTTCCACAAAATCTCACACCAATAAGTCTACAAGTCCTCTCTAGAACTTATCCAATATGTTCAATAAGTCCTCTCTAGAACTTATCCAAATATGCTCAATAATTCCTCTCAAGAACTTATCCAAATTTGCTCTCAATATGTATTGTAAGCTTCCACAAAAGCTTACTCAAATATATCCACAAGTCTTCTCAAAGACTTACCTCAAATCTGCTCAACAAGTCCACACTAGAACTTGTCCAATCTCATAGAAACATAAAGAGAATTTTTAGAGACTCAATATGTTCTATACTCATCACAATGCTCAATTACTTTCAATCACTCTCTTAGAAACATAAGGAGAATTTTTAGAGACTCAATATGCTTCAAATTCAACTCAATGCTCAATCACCATTTTAAAAATATAAGAGAATTGTTAGAGACTCAATATGCTTCAACTCAATACTCAATCACTTTCTCAAATCAATTCAGAATATAAAATAGTTTGTTTTATGGAACTTGAACAATCACTTCACACACCCACTTGACTAGGCTCAACCAACTCTACTCAACCAATCACTCAATGAAATAATCCTTGCTCACAAACCCTAGTCCAAGCATATAAACATTAACTCAAAATATTTCCAACAATGCTCAACAACCAATCTCACATAACAATGATACTCATGTTCTTTTCAAACCCTAGTTCAAGTTCTTTGCTCAACAACTCACTTCAACAACAATGCTTATAAAATAATCTTCACATAGCAATGATACTCAAACCCTAGTTCAAGTTCTTCACACAACCAATGGCTTCAACAACAATGCTTATAAAACAAGGTTTTAATAACAACTCTTTATTCCAGAAAACCTTGAAGCATTAACTCAACACACTCAATAGGAAACCCTAATCAAGTCCTTTTCACTCCAAACTTATTTTCCAGAAAACCAACCAATCAACTCAACTATGGAAGAATGTGCTCATACCTTTTTCTTGATGATGAAGGAATCTCATAAATCTGCCACAACCACAAACACTTATTTGCCAAGCTCAAAGAAGTTATAAGATGATAAAATCCCTCAAAAATACAATGTAAATATCAAAACACACATACACCTTATCACTCCATATTTAAGAAAACATTCATCAACATTTACAAAAATAATTCACCAAATACACCTTATAATATCCCAATTAAAATAATATTCAATGACAAGAATAATATTAATGCAATCTCCTTTTTCAAAATAACTATATGCAAGAAGTCCCTTTTATCCTTTTAAATCTTCAACAAATCAATGTGACACAAACACTTTATTCAAAAATAAAGCTAACTCCTTATTCCTCCAATTTACCAAAAAATAATAATCAAATTAAAAACTTTTAAGCAACCCTTTTATCTCCCTAAGACCTCATGTCAAACTTTAGGCAACATAAAATATTAATCAAAATTTATTACCTTTGCCTTTGGAGGGATTCAAACTCATGGCGCACCCTCAACCAACGCCCTAGCCATGGCTCCAACCATCGCGTGAGCTAGGCGCTCGCTTGGGGAGTAAAGAGCACCACGTGCTCCAAAAAGGCTCCCCGCCTTGCCTAGCAAAAATGTGCACCTTTCCTTTGGCACTTCCAACACAAACACAACCACCAAAAATGTTGCCGTCGCATTTCAAACGTAGGTCACCTAGCGCCCAAACACTCTAACCGTTGTCCTCTTGCCACTAGGCCACGCTGCCCAGTTGGTGCTTGGCAATTTGGCGATGTTCCCTTTAAACCTTATTCGCTGGTGCTAAAACACAAAAATCGCTTCTCTTTTTCTGCACAAGATCTCAACACAATTGCACGCATTAATTGATCGAGCAAAAGGATAAATGTTTAATGCCTCTAAGGCATAGGTTTATATATTGATTTCCTCCTTCATGCATACACGTCGACGCTCAAATTTTCTTCAAACTTTTAGACGTCGATGCTTTTTATTTTCCTTTGAACTTATTAATTTATAAATTATTTAAATTCATTTGAATTTAAATTTTATAAATTAATTCTTTAAAACCCTTTGGTTTTATTAAGGCCATCTCTCATTGAACAACTTTGTATAAATAATATTTATTTATAAAATTTAAATTCAATTTGAATTTAAATATTTTATGAAATAAATATTAAACCTTCCTTTAGCTTTGCAATAAGCTTCCTTGGGTTTTTATGGAAAAACTTTTAACTTATGCTTCCACATAATATTAAAAATATTATGAAGCCCTTTTGCCTTTAACCTTTACATTGTTCCTTGACATATTCCTTGACATCAATGACAACTTTGACTTAAGGACTCAAAATGTCCAACAACCATTGTGGAAATACAATATGCTATAGAGTTAGAAGAAATAAGGTTTACATATACATTAAGAAAAGGGAGCAAATGTACAAATAGACTAGATAATAGAGGGCTATTATTAGAGGATCATGAAGATAAATTCTCTTCTCCATGGTTAGAGGAAAAAATAAGTATAGTTTAAGCTAATAAGAATAATTTTAAAGGAGCAAATTCAGTATATTGTTCCAGCGTACTACAAAATATTTTAGGTGAACCATTCATATATAATTGCATTGCAGGAAACTAATAGTCCAAATTTGGTAAAGTGGACTATGATTTCAAGAAGCAAGCAAAATTTTTCTATGTTGAAGCAAAAGAATATGATATCAAATGGATTTCATGGTTGAATGGATTAATTGAGTTGTTGGTTGTTGGCGGGATTATGGGATAGAGTATGGATTAGAACTTTTAACTTTTTGATAATGCTACACTATTTATTAAAACTCTTGTGGTTGTACTTATGCTTGAGGAAAGAAACTAACAGTTCATATTTGGTAAAGTAGACTATGATAACACAAAGTTTTTGAAGTATTAATCTACTAATATGTAGCACATATACAATAGAGGTGTAGTCAAGAAAAAGGATGTTTAATGTTGGAATATTTGTATTTACAAAGAAAATTGAAGATCCATAAAATGAAAATCAAGATTTTAAACTTGTTATGAAAAAAGATTGAGGTTTCTAGCAATAGCAACTCAATTGAGATGAGAATTGAATCTGTTTGTAAAATCTCAAACTCTAAGATAGAGAGTTATGATTTATCAAAAGTGGGGGAATCAAGTAAAACTTATTTTTCTCTAGAAAAAAATAGCTTATAATCTTTTTTATTATTTGAGTTTAAAATATCTTTATAGTATGCATGTTTTCATGTTAGTCTTAACTTGATTTCTAGGCATTAATGGATTTTGAAACCTTAATATTAAGGTAAACTCACAAGATAAATTTCATTGGATCAAATAAATAATAGTCACAGTATAGTAAGATCAATATAATGATGTAAGCAAAATAATATGTAAATCAAGGCTCATAATATATTAACTAACATTTATTTATATGTAGAAATATATGCTTGTAAATAGCCTGAATTATACATGTACAAAGTGTGTAGCACAACTTACAATATCAGTTACTCAAAATGTATGTGATCTTTGTTACTCCTCTTTCTCTTACAAATGTATTACAAAACTCTATAATGATAACTACACTAGATATCTTCACTATTTTTGCTATGTCCCTCCATGAAGTAATATATAATCATTGTAGAGTGACTCTTTAGATACCTGACTCTTTCTTTTCATATGTCAAGTCTAATGACTCTTAGCTTCTCTACTTGACACTTGCATACACATAAATCTATCTTGTATGCCCACCTAGATATGACTCTTCACTTAGATTTAATCTAAAGACACTTGTGCACACTTACACATAAGATATTTGTGCACATCTACTCACATTACACTTGCACACTTAATAACATGACACGTGCATTTCCTACAGATTATTCCATTACATAAAATATTACTCACTCTAATATAATACTTGACCCTAATCTAATATTTACAATATATACCATGGAGGTACATTGGCATGTACCAAATAATGTAATATTCTTTAACACCCTCCTAAATTACATTATTTGGTTATTGAAGACTTTAGTCTTCAATCATGGTCTTCGTTCTTCAAGTGACTTTGCAATTAATTTGATAGTTTTCTTGATCTTTATTTGGTTCTTCTTCTTGCTTTACCTTGTATTTGGATTCAAATTCATGTTCTTGAGTCTTTGTAGCTTCAATATTACAAGTCTCTTGTGCTTTCTCATTGTCTTCAAATTCTTGCATAAGAATATTTCCTTTGCCTTTATCCTTAGAATCATATGACTCTTTTTTTTCCTATATAGAGACTTATGAGCACTCACTTAAAGCATCATAATAGAATCCTGAGTTAGATGAACTTGGAATATCAATATTACAAGAAGAATGAAATATATTTTCTAAAAATGATTCATCTATTTTTTATTTCTTCTTAAGAGATTCAATTAGCTCCTTTTGTTTCATATTTTCTTCTTTATGAAACTTAAGTGTAAGCAATGTCATATACATTATGCTACCAATATATAAATGTGACATACTACTATATTTTCTATCATCAATTTATTAAACAATTATTGCATGTAAATAGTACTCAAATGTTTCAAAATTTTCATCTATGGCTTCACTATAGATTAATTTTGAGACCAAATCTATTTTTCCTTTAGATTTTGCAAGCAAATTTTTGATCCCAAATTTTATGACATCTACTTTTTCTTTTTGTATCATGAACTCCATATTGTTATCCATTGTAGATTTTGATTATTTTGAAGTAGACATCCTTATAACTTTCTAGATCAAAATTTCTAAATTAGAAAATCCTATGAAGTAGAAGTCCTTATATCTCCCAAATATTAGAAACTAAGAAAATATGAATTTTACAACATTTAAATTTCCTAAGTTTGAGGTTGAATACCTTTTGACTCCCAAATCAATAATTTTGTAAATATTCTATTTAAAAGGATTAAACTTCAAATTTAGAAAAAACAAACAACTATAGAATAAACCTTATGACTCCAAATTTATAAAAATTTAAATTATAAACCTACTTATCACAGCATATTCAATTAAATATTACCCCTTAATTAAAATATTAACCTTTACCTTTAATAAAATATTAAAGTATTTCTACCTTATCACTCAGAAAACTTTAGAAAACCCTAAATATTACCTTCAAACGTGCGCCTTATCTTCAAATATTTTTAAATTTTCTTGATCTACCTTGAATTGCACTTGTGCAAACAAGTTTTAATAGGCATTATGTGCTTCCAGCTTTGACATTTCACTTTGAGTGGAGCGTTAGAACTTTTCCTTTGCCTCAGATGTTTCACTTCGGTTAAAATGTTGGATTACTTACCTTTGCTCAGATATGAAATGTTAGGTATTCTAGTGTTGCTTCGAACATTGCTTACTCTATTTTGGATATTATTAGATCTTCTACCACTTATTCAAGCATTCCTCTAGCTAGATTTATGAGTATTGGAAATTTCAAAAGTGTTACACTTCTACCAAAATATGATTATTATTATTTGTCTTTCATTTGCCTTTAATGTTACTGACTTGGCTACTATTTCATTTCCTCTTTGCACTTGGAAAATTACTGTAGCACTTCCTCTTCCTAGCTTGGCTTTATTATTGTATTTCCTCTTTACACCTTTAGCACCTCCTCTTCTTTGCTCAGCTCTATTGCTACATTTCCTTAGGTTGGTTTGGTTGCATTTGGCTCTTTCATGGCTTGGAAATTCCAATGTAGCTATACATTGCATTTTTTCTTTGGTTATTTTAATATGCAGTATCTTTTATAGTTTAAATGGTACTTATGCTTAGAAGATGATTACTTCTAAATCCTTGCAAATGAATCATATTTGATAGTGTATCTTTGGTCTGGGTTAAAAAATTACACTCTTTCTTGAGTTTTATTTTGTGCACCTTGAAACCTTTACTTTGGGCACTTCATTTTTTATTCTCATAGGTAACTTTTTCTATGACTTATTTTTGCTCTTAGATATTATTCAATGGTTATTCAATTTTTTCTAGGTTCTACCTAGCTACTTCCTTCAATGCTTTGTCTTCTTTATTGCACTCTTGCTTCCAGGGAACTTTCACTTGTATTCTACCTTCTACTCTTAGATGTTCACATAGCTTTAGTGTTGCATTAGCTTGTTGACTACAATATGTCTTAGGCTCTTTATACCTTGGCCTTATTCATTCTCTCGATATTATTCATTGCTTATTTACAAAACTACTTACAATATTCTTATCTATTTGTCCTCAAACCTATTTTTAATTCTTCTTAGGAACCTCTTTTCTTTGAAGTGTCTCTTCCTTTATATCGATATCTTGAGTCTATATATTCTATATTGGCTTCTTGAACCAATATCAAGGTCAATATGACCTGAATACTCTTCCTTTATATCTTGTTGCTTTCAATGCTTAGCTTCAAGAACTATATATCTATCTTGAGATTTGATGTATCTTTCTCAAGACCTGATATATCTTTCTTTTACTGTTGTTATCCTTTCTTTCAATCCACTGCTTCTTTCTTCAATGTCAAGGTCAATATTAATGACCTGCAACTTTCTTATCAAGGTCTCTCTTCAAGACCTAAATCTATCCTTTATCTACATTAAGATCTCTTTTTAAGACCTGTATCTTGTTGAATCGTATCTTATATCAAGGTCTGTATTCAAGACCTAAAATATTTATGTCAAGGTCTACCTTCAAGACCTAAAATATTTTCATAGACCATCTCTATTCCAAATAGATTTTTAGAATAGGTAACCTCAATCTATCTATCTCTATCAAGGTCTCTCTTCAAGACTTGTAATCTTCTATGTTAAGGTCTCACTTCAAGACCTCAAATATTTTAGCAACTCTTAATTAACCTCTGCATGATAAAAGCTTACTATAAGATAGATACACTAGTCCCTGATATATCCTTCTTCTTTTTTTCTTTCTCTTGCACTTGAAGATGAAATTTTTATCTATTTGTTCTAGGAAGCTTCTCACTCTTCTGGTGATCAATCTCTATTGTAGCTCTATCTTAGGTCTTACATAAGAACTACAATAATATCAAGGTGACTCATATTTCCTTGATGCTTCAACCAAAGTTGAGATACTTGATTGTACTGAATCCTTCAAATTTCTTCTGTGTTAATAGAAATCAGTGTCAGGATTATCTAAGTTCCTAAAATCTTTGTATCTCTAAAATCAATGTCAAGGGTTGGCTATTTTACTAAATAATAAACTGTCTTCAAGTTGATTTGCCCCAATATTTGAGTCATAGTCTTCACTAGTTATAATTGTGGAAAGACCCTATAGAGAGTTCTAGTTTTCACTAGTTATTTTACAGCCATGGAAAGACTCTATAGCTAAGTCCTATTCTTCACTAGCTCAATCTACAACTATGGAAAGACTCTATCTTTTTGCTTACTTTGATATTACAATAAATTCTAGGTGTATCTCCCTTTAAAGTAGATATGCTAAATCAATTTTATCAAAACTAGACAAAATCAATTTTATATGCAGCTAAATAAATTTGACCTGTGCAAGAAATTTCTTGTTGTAGCTTTGATACCACTAATGGCTTTTGAAGCCTTAATATTAATGTAAACTCATAGGATAAATTTTATAGGATCAAATATATGATAGCCATAATATAGTAAGATCAAGATAATGATGTAAGCAAAATAATATGAGCAAACTAATATGTAAATCAAGGTTTAGGCAGCAGGTTGAAGTTGATCCATCATCGTCACCATCCAATGATAGATGAAGACCCATCTACAATTTTGATGAAATCTTAGAATATAAAGGAGATATGCATTCCTATTTCTTACATTTATATTTTCTTTGGAAGAAGTTTGTCGATTGAAATCATGAAGTGCATGCAATGGAGTTTGGGTTTGCAAAGAGAAGCACATACAAATTACATCGAAGGGGTGAAATAATTTACTTTTCTAGGGAGGAGTATTTCTATACATGTGAACAATAATTTAAATAATTTTACTAGCTATAATTATGGAGTGCATGTAGTAAAGCTAGGGTTTACAAGTGAAGCACATAGAAAAGTAAAAAATACAAGTGATAGTACTTATTTTTTCCTAAAACTAGAATGTGCTTAGATACATTCATGTGAATAAAATAAAGGTGGGTTCAGTTCTTTATTGATATATTTAAAAAATGACATAAGAAGCATCATCATTTTTAAAAAATAAAGTGCACTCAAATCTATTCATGTGAAGAAAATGAAGGTTGGATAACTTACTTTCTAGATTCAAAGCATGCAAAAGGTGAAAGGAGTTACTTTGATAGGGAGGAATATTTTTGTGCATGTGAATGGTTGTTTGAATAAGTTTGTTAGTTGGAATCATGAAGTTTATGCAACAAATTTAGGGTTTGCAAAAGGAAAATATTAACTTTTATTTTTATTTGGTATTTCTTAAATGGCAGTATAGTTTGGGAAATTGATTTCTTGTTTTGATGGAGAATGAAGAGGAATTTTTGGACTTCTCAGAGGACCCCTTTGAGAGGTAACACATTTTTTCAACTCCAAGGACCAAAGGTCCCATTTTAGACACGACTTAGAAATTGAGAACTAGGGCTCCTTGGGTTTTTTGAGTGGTTATAATAATATTGCAGGCTATCAAACTTAGTGGATAGAAGAGAGTCTATGTCAAAAGGTTTAGATCATGTTGGTTTGCATATTGACTGGATAAGGTTGGTTTAGATCAGGTTGGTTTTAGAACACTCTATTCAAGTGATGGATCTAATGAATGAGAAAGCATTTCATTATGGGGAAGAAAAACTTGAGCAAGCTCCAAATAAATCAAACTCACTTTTTTTGACAAAGTTTCCTTTGTTTGATTCTCATTTTATTGGTAAAAGTCTTGATTTAGAGGCCCAAAGTGGAATGGGTCCAAAATTTCAATCAGCATAGATTGCAAGTTTGATTACTAAAGTGCATAATGCACATAAAGTGGTTAAAGGAAAATTCTAAGATTAGAATGGTACTTGTGGAGGACCTGAGGATGGAACAAGTTTTGAATTTTTTTGGGAAGACCCTAATTGGAAAGTTTCATGGATGTCAAATAATTGATAATACACTAAATGAGTGGTTACAGGAGGTATGGATCCCAATTTTAGGATATGGATCAATTTTTCATGTACTTTCCAAAGGATGGATAGGTTTCCTTTTTTTATTAGAGGAAGATGCATAGAAAATCATGGGAGGTCATTGGTATTGGGTGTCTTATTTTTTGGCTTTGAAGGCTTGGACGACTTGCTTCTATCCTAGGACTGAAGTTGCTAGGAGAATCTCGATCTGGGTAAAACTGTCAGGTCTACTAATGGATTTATGGTCAGAAAGAGTTTTGAAATAGATTGGATATTCATTAGGTAAAACCCTAAATATAGATATTTCTTTCATATCTAGTGTTTTTGTTCTATAGCTTATATTTTGGTTGAAATAGCTATTAGTGAAGGCTTATCAGACTGTATGGAGATATTTGTAGGGAATACAATTCATAATCAAATTTTGGACTATTTGAATATTCCTTTTAGTGTTCATTGTCATGTTTATGGACATATTGCTAAGGAATGTTCTCAATATTTCACACAAAAAGTATGGAGAAGAAAACAAAGGACTAGTGGGAATTTCAAGTCAGCTAACAACAGTCAAGAGATACCTAATTTTTAGAGCTCAATAATACAACCCAGATTTGGCACAAACAAGCAAAAAAATATTTTTGAACCTAGAACCAAAACTATGGAGGAGGAAGAAATTTTGAGCCTAACATTGTCTCCATTTCACTGTTCACGAGATGTTAGAGAAGGAGAAAAATTTATAAAGAAAACTATGAAAGTATTGGAACCTAATACTATTAAGTTTGTTGGTCAGTAATCTAAACCTTATGACAATTATTTTCCAATACATGTGAAGAATAATTTGGACTTAGGTAATAAAGAAGTTTGTATGTTTCCTTATAAATATTTGAAGAGAAGTCCTAAGGACATGGAATTTTCTAAGATTTTGGATAATGGGCCAGTAACCTCAAACACATTAAATAGGGATTGTGATCCAAATATTTTAGCTATTAGAGAAAGTCTTTTTGACCTATAAAGTGAATCTCCTAGGGAGGTATCTATTTTAGGGTATGGTTTGAAGATGGGCTCCTCTTGTAGATGTTATGTTCTAGGAAAAGGGAATCTAAGTTTTGAACTTGTGCAGTTACTGGAAGGTTAGGATTAGGTTTGGTCCTTATAAAGGAATATTCCACTTATTTAGTAGGTAGGAAATATTTTTTATTTCATGCACAAGAGAATGCTTTGAGAGAAATTCATTAGGGTAAATAAAATCTATCAAAGGGGTCCTTAGGGTGGGATAAAACCCCTCTAAGATGTTTAAATTATCTTGTTATCCCTTAATATCTGAGATTTTGGTAGTCCCTATAAAAGACTCACCTTATCCAGGATGGTGGAAATTCATAATTCGGATGTTATCTTCTACAAGAAACCATGGGGCAAGTACAAAATTCACTGAAGGGTTAAGTAAATTACTTAGGAAGTGGGAGTTCTTGTCTCTAGATGCTACCTAATTTTTAGGGGGTGTTTTGAATGGTTAGAAGTATTCAATATCCTTAATTAATTCTTCCTTTATGGTTTCAGTCTTGTGGATAGAGGTCCTTTTTAAAGACTTGGGTTTGAGGTTATCAGTTATTAATTTTTATGGTCCCTATGAAGACAGGCAGGTCTTCTAGGATGATTTTTTCTCCCAAATGTGTGTTAGGGATGAAGGAGTTATCATTGGTGGGGACTTAAATTTTACAACGAATAGAAGTGAGGTATGGGGGGAATCTGCAAGAATTGATAGACTTGTAGGTTATTTCAAATATAATATTGAATAACTTGGTTTAAATGATTTGGAATCAATAAAATTAATGCCTACATGGAGAAATAATAGAGTTGAGGAAGCTGGGATCTCAAAGAGGTTGGAAAAATTTTGATCTCAAAATTATTATACAATGAAATAGACAAAAAACGATCATGGATTGAGACTGGAGGTGACTCATATCATTCTCCCATATGTATTCAATTATAAATTCAAGAGGAAAAACATGCTAGTCCTTTTAAGCTCAATCCAATTTGGTTGGAGGAAGAACATTTTCAACAACTAATTAAAAAAGAAATGATTGGTTATGACTAAATTTCAAGGTCAACAGTAAGTTTTTAATTCGTTTTTGCTTTAAAAAAATCAAAAATAGTTGTGTTATCTTGGATTGCAGTTAAAAAGGAGAGTATGAATAGAAATCTTAAGTTGGTGAAGAAGGAAATTTTAGAAATTCATAAAAAGAATGATGCTGGTTTGTTTAAATAGGAGGAAAAACAAGATTGGTTGAACTATAAATTAAGAAGAATAAATTCTTAGAGTGGAGGTAAGCATAATGGAGAATGAAAATTAGAGTTGTATGGTAAACACTATCTAGAAAATGCATAATGAATAAGGGGTCCTTGTTAGGATTTTTTATGAGTTAGTAGATTTGGGAGTAAAATATTTTAGTCTATGTATAAAGAACCTGATAGAGTCAATATTGGGAAATTTTAAAGTAAACTACTTTCTTCCACATTTTTTTATAGAGGAGGAAAATCAGTTACTTATGAAGGAGGTCACAAAGGAAGAATTTAAAGTTTTACTAACTTCTTTCAAAAATGAAAAAATTCTAGGGCTTGATGGATGGCCTGTGGAATTTTTCCTAATTTTCTATGATCTTGTTGAGGATGATCTTCTTAGAGAAATGGGGGAAGTTAGGTTGAGTGATCAGTTTTTGGGGGTTCTTAACTCCACTTTTTTAGCTTTGATTCCAAAAAGGATAAACCTAAAACCTTTGATGAATTTAGACCCATTTCTTTGTGTAACTATATCTATAAAATCATTAAAAAGAATCTGGTTGTTAGATTGAAGAAGAATTTCTCTAAAGCTATTTTCTAGGAGCAGTTTAGGTTTATAGCAGGTAGATAGATTTTTGAAACCATACAAGCTACATAAGAGGGCCTTCAATCTATTAAATATAAAACTCTTCCTGCAATGGTCCTTAAACTAGATCTATCTAAATCTTATGATAGAACTAGTTGGTTGTATCTTAGATTGATGCTCTTACATGTGGATTTTAGCTACCCTATAGTAAAGTGGATAATGGGATGAATTTCTTCTATATATATTGTTTTTATTATCAATGAATCAACTTCCAAATTCTTTAGACCCTTAAGAGTACTGAGATAGGGATGTCATTTATCTCCTTTATTTTTTTTGTTGGTTGTTGAAGGATTGAGTAGAGCTATTTTAGATGTAAAGAGGGCAAGATCCCTATCCAATATCAAAGTGGGGGTCCTTTATTTATCTCATTTATTATTTGTTTATGATGTATTATTTTTCACAAATGGGAGTTTAAGGGAAGCTAGAAAGTTGATGAAAATCTTAGACACTTACAGTATAGCTACCGACATGGAGATAAATTTTCAAAAATCCTCTATTTGCTTTAATAGTCTAGAGTAGGAGACTAAACAAGGTCTAATCAATTTTTTTTTTTAATTTCTTATATTTCCAGGAAGGCTTTAAGTATCTAGGTTTTTTATTAAATCCAAATACTCATAGGAAGATATTGGGGATGAATTTTAGAGAAGATTGAAGTTAGGATTAACCATTGGTGTAATAAATGGTTGTCTATTGGTTGGATATTAACACTTGTAAAATTGGTTCTTGAGGTAATTCCTATGTTTTGGCACTCCTTGGCCTTCATTCCTAAAGGAGTTCTAGAGAATATGGGAAAACAATGCTTCATATTTCTTTGGATTGGATGCAAGGAACATGAAGGCATTCCTTTAGTTAAGTGGTAGAGTATTGCTAGGCCAAAGGAGGAAGGTGGTTGGGGACTTAAAAATATCCATTTTTTTTGTTCTTCTTTGGTAGCAAAACGTTTATGGAGGATTTTGACTAGAGAAGGATTATGAAAGAATGTTATTGAATAAAAGTATATTCATCTAGGGATATTTATGGATTGTATTAGAAGTCCACAAAAAACATTAAAAATGTATCGATTCAATGGAAGGCACTAGTATAAGCCTCTCCTATGATTGCAAAATTTTTGGCTTGGAAAGTGGGCAACGATGAACAAGTTGGGGATGATTTTATTTTGGGTTTTGGAGAAAAAATTTTGTTGTCAAAATCTATGATAAGTTATTTACAAGACAAGGGATTATACTTTCTTCATTAGGTGGGGGAATTTGATTCTTCTAGTCTTTGGACCCAATGTTGGAAGTAGGCTTAGGTCTTGGGTCTTTTTGATGACCAGGTTGTTTTATGGAAGGCTTATACTGATAGTCTTAATAAGAGTCATATCAAGTTGAGATCTGAACTAGATACTATTGCTTGGGCATATAATAAATCTAGGGGTCATTATATGACAAGACTTGATTACAAAGCAATTTTTGACCCTCATCATCAAGGGTCTACTTGGTGGTGGAAGCATTTAGAAATTATCTACCCTAAAAAAGATAATTATTTTCATGTGGTTAGCTTTGAGAAATAAGGCTTTAAATTAGGAATTTTTACAAAGAAGTAGACAAGGTCCTAGTATTTGTATGTTGTCTCCATTAGAGGAGGAAAACATCACACATTTGTTAATCAAATACCCTTTTTCTCAACAAGTTTGGTTAGAAGTTGAACATATAATTAGAGTACAAAATATTTGGGAAGGAGAAATAGTGGAGGTATGCTTAAGATAGTGGTTTTTGAAAAAGAGTTGAAATAATTTCTTTCTTTACCATGTCTTATATGTTGGGATATATGGTTGGCACAGAATGCAACTATTTTTGAAGGGAATTTAATACCCCCATTTTAGGTCATATTTTAGGTGAGGACTTTGCTTTCAATCAAAAAAGGTCCTAGCAAACATAAGAAACCTCGACAAGTAGACAATTTTTCATTGAAAAGTATTAACCATGATATTTTTGTTGATGGGGTCAATCAAAGACAATCAACATTTAGTAGCACAAGAGGTATTCTATACTTCTCATAAACCCATTATATAAAATTTAAATTAGTTCTTGGGATAGGTTCCAATAATTTTGTTGAGTTTCAGGCATTGAGATTGCTAATGAAGTGTGTTGCAGAGAGAAATGTGAAAAAATTATAAATTTTTGGATATTCTGCTCTAGTCATCAACTAGATGAATAGATCTACTAGATTAAAAAATAATTTGCTTATACCAATGGAAGATAAACTACTAGAGGTGATTTTGTTGTTTGGAAATATTTCTTTTACTCATGTTTATAGGGAATTGAATCAAGAAGTAAATAGGTTATCAAAAGAAGGTCAATAGGTTCCAAAAGGTTTCTTGCAAATGGAAGAGAACAAGGATGGATATTCTTCTTTCACCCACATATCATACCCCTAGTTTCTATTCTAGCTTTGGGTTTTTACTGTAGGCCTATTCATTTGATTAGAGATTTATGGCAGATTTTAATTGTTTCTTTTCTTTCTATTGGTTTTTTTTTGTTGGAATATATTACATTATTTGGTATATGACTTATATTAGGCTTTAATTTATGTAATGTAATAAATGCACAAGTGTACATAATATTCAATAATGTAAATGTGCACATTTTTCCATGTCTACATGAGTCCATAGAATAGGGAGCTAAATAGTCTAGAAGTGTGAAGGTCAAGAGTGCACCATATGAAGAGTCACATACTATTATATATGTGTGACAAAGTATTGTAATGGGTATCGAAGGTGCATTGCTCATAGCATGCATTAGTAGAGTAGTTCCATATTTTCATGAGTTTCTATTAATAGCATATTTTAGATTTATTATAGAAGTTTGTTATTTTATTATTTCTACTTTATATCTTGTAATTATTTTACCTATTAAACATTATCAAAAGTTAACAGTGGTATCAGATCCACAAGGGACTTTGATAGGATATAGGGAGAGATATTGCAAGGTTTGGACTTGCAAATATTTTTGAATTTGCAGGGGAGAAACTAGTGAGTATGAGGAGATTATCTATGGAAGGTGAAACTAGAGAAGATTGGATAAATTCTATTCCAAGAGCAAATTTCAAGTCTTGAAGTCAGACCTTGATATTGTGGAGATTAGGAGATTAAGAGACCTAAGGAGGTCCTATTGGAGAATTTGGTAGATTGAAGGAGACTAAAAATTTTAGACTATCTAGAGTCTTTCTATAGGATTGTAGAAGAATTTGTAAAGACTAGGACCCAACATATAATTCATTCCACTATTTTTGAGGATAACTAATGAAGTTTGTTTATTTTAGAATTTTGAAAATTTTAACATATTTGGTACTACTTTTTAAGTTTTTGGTTGCATAAAATTAACACCCAAAATTTGAGAAGATTTATACAATGGATAGATAAAATTTCACCTTTATTACCTGAAATTCTATGTGCTTTCCTCGTGTAGGGATTAATTCTTTGTTGCAGAAAACTTGAGATTGAAGAGGTCTAAGAAAAGACCCTATTGGAGATTGAATATTGAGGAGACTCGAGAAGGAAGTCCCCATAGAATATTGCAGATAATAAAGTTACAAGTTGAAGAATTTAAATATACCAAAAAGAGGTTATACTGAAGAACTTCTAGTTTTGGAAGATAGAATATTGGAGATAGAAGATTGTAGATTGAAGACTGCAAATTGGAGATTGAAGAGACCTATGCAAAAGGTTCTCATTATAGATTGGAGATTGGAGATAGAGAAGACCTAAGAATAGGTCCTATTGTAGATTCAAAGAGAAAAATACTTTGAAGATTCAAGAGATTGAGAGTAGCAGACTTTGGAGATCTAGTAGAGTGATCTCATTGCAGAATTCCCATAGTTGGGAGATTGAAGAAACTAGGAAAATATTTCAATAAAGCTTCGAGTAGAGAAGTTGAAGAGTCACAAAGAGGAGTTAAAGAGTTGCAGAAGTAGAAGACCTAAGAAAAATGGTCTCAAGATATTTTGAAGAAGAAGAAGGCTATAGAAATCCTTATTACATATTTGGAGAAGTAGCCATTGAAGGCATCTTGGAAAAATCAAGAAGCAGGAGATTGCAAGCAGAGAGGAGTGACTTTGTTGAAAAAGTTACCAGTGGAGTAGATTTGAAGAAAGTTTGTAACAAGATATTGCGAGAAAGGATAAGTTTCTAATTTGGAATAATTATCGCCATCTGATAACAAGCCCAATAGAAAGAAGTATTTGGCAAGAAGTTTGCCAAATTTTGTAAAAGGGATTTGAAGATCTCAAGATATTCAAATTCTTGAGAAAGGAGATAGCATGGGAGATTGATTTTTGAAGTCATAATTTGACAAGGAGATTGCATGAGAAGAGGAGATAAAAGAGCCCAATATTTTGGGAAATCTAAGGACAACCACATATTTTTTGAAGGCTCATTTAAAATAGAAGTTTGTAGGTTTTGGAGTAGAGATTTAAGGGTTGTAGGAGAGTAGATTGAAGGTAGCCTAGAGCTACATTTTGGAGAATATTTGGGTAAATTTTGGAGTACCCGTAGATAGGATATTGAAGGTGTGTATGCAACAACAAAATATAGTATTATGGAGACTCTCATTTCAGGTTTAAACCAATGAAAGAAGGAAGGAGGTGATTGTAGAGTTGTAGGTATATGAACACCATTTGGTGCAACATTAATAGCTACTAGTTTTAGCATTTGAGAAAGATAGAGAACCATATATTTGGAGAGTTTTGGGATAATTGTGTGAAGTGTTGTTTAATATCAAGAAAGGAGAAATTTGGGCAGTAATTAGAGCTACAAATTCGATAAAAAAATTTGAATATACAAAGCTTACAAAATTTAGATTGCATTCAGGGGTGAACCAGTTCACCAAAGATACTAGCTAAAAGAGAACATAAATGTATGCAATACAAGTTATAATATGGTGCAATACAAGTTTATTATTTGAATATTACATCAATTTTTAAGAAGCACCATATTATTATTTGTGATCTATATTACATTAATTGGAATCTAAAATTTAATAACTTAAAGGAGTTCTTTAAACCAAGGGGTTAGTAGTATTTACACCTTAAGATATACGAAGATAAAGTAGCAAAATAAAGGATAAATAATAAGTTCATAGTATTTTTAATGAATGTTATGTTATAATATTTAAGTAATGTAGATCTACTGAAGCAAAGTGAAAGCAATAGATTAAGCTAAGTAAATACCGAATAAGGGTTAAAAGTTTAGAAAAATTTCTAAGTGTCTAAATATAATAGGACATGCATAAGCCTCTTGGACGAGCACAAGTATTGAGAGGCATAAAGAGAAGGCATCATCGTAGAATAAGAATCACCACTCAAGAGAGCAAGAGGAACCACCACTCAAAATGAGTGTTACCATTGCTCTGAGGAGGGAAAGTGATCAAACTCTGCACCAACGAAGATATATGGATAGAAGCTCCACACCATTGGAGAAACATAGGTGGGCTCTTCACCATTGGACATGTTAGAAATATTGAGTTTTAATTGATGTCAAAGGAATAAATATCTTCAAGGATGAAATATTGATATCAAAGGTAGAAATATATTCAAAATTGAAATGATGAGTTGTCATTAATGTTCAAGGTAGATATCTTCAAAGGTGATTTTATATGCTTTAATATTTAAATGAAATATTTAAATATTAAAATGGGAGGTTTATATTTAAATCAAAGGATTTAAATATAATTTAAATGTATAAAGGTTTAAATATTATAATGGGCCAACCTCCTTGAGTGCACCATGCAAAAGAAATTGAAATTCAAATGTTTAAATATTGGTTCAACTTACTTGGGCGTGAATGACAAGCATATAAATATGAGGTACTAATTCACTTTGGAAAAGATTCAAGATTCAATTAATCCATCATGGTGAGTGCAAGTAGAATAGCAGAAGGAGGGAGGAGAGAAGCGCAAGTTCAATGGCATAGCAGAAGAAGGTTTTAACTAGTTGATCACGCCACTTTAATCTCAAACAGGTGGCTAGACCATCTAGTTGCATGGCTCGCGCTAGAGCCTTGTAGTATAGAAGGTTTGTGGATTGAATCGCTTTGGCACCATTTTTTTTGTGGTTTTTTTGATTGACATAGTGCAATGAATATGTCAAGTATTTCATCGTGCTTCTTGGTTTCATCCACCTCGTTATCTTAGGCAGTCTCAAGCCCATGTTAGGGTGTTATGCTTCTAGAGGTTAGTTGATCGAATCTCATCCATGGCTATGAGGTAAGGGCAATTTTTTTTTATTAATTTGATATAAGGGAGATATAAGGAGTCTTATGGTTATTATAAGGTTTTTAATTAATTTGATATAAGGGAGATATAAGAAGTCTTGTGGTTATTATAAAGTTTTTAATTTTATATAAGGGAGATATAAGGAGTTAATTTATTGCTACTATAAAGTTTTATTTTACAAATTTGATAAAAGGGAGATATAAGGTGGCATGTGTTTTTAAAGTTCTATTTTTATAAATTATAGAAAGGAAGATATAAGAGTCATCTTGTTGTTATAAAGTTTTATTTTATTTTCCCAAAATAAGATCATTGTTATTAAGGAAAATTTAGAAGAGGAAAATCATTTTGTCAAGGCAGATTTGGAAAGCATGTGTAAAAGGAAGATCATCATTATTGAGGCATATTTGGAGGGCATATATTTCAAACAAGTCAAGGCTTCAAGGAATAGAGTAAGAGTATTAAGTGCACATATTCATCCAAGCATTCAATTGACAAGGAAAGACAATTCAGCCATTTCAAGAAGAAGAGAATGTGTGCATGATAGTGGAAGAAGAGCAAGGTATGAGCATATCCAAGTCAACACACAAGTTATTCAATGCCAGACTTAATCTACCTTTATAAATGTGAGATTTGTGGAAGATACAAACTTAATGAATGTGAAGAACATATTGGCCATTTGAAACTTACTACATTAGTGCATATCATCCTCTATATGTTCTTAAAGTTAAAATAATTCTGGGTAGAATATGTCTGAATTGCTTTTACTAGTGGAAAGCAAAATGAAAAAAAGGTGAAGAACTTGATGCCATTATCAAGTAGGTTTTGGAGAAGATTTGAGAAGGGTTTGTGAGCAATTTTTGGAGTAACTTTGAGTAGGGTTTGTGAGCAGGTTTTAGAGAAAAATTGAGCAAGTTTTATAAGCAGGTTTTTAAGCAGAATTGAGCATATTTTGTGAGCAATTTTTGGAGTAAATTTGAGCAGGTTTTAGAGTATATTTGAGCAAGCGGATTGGTGTCTGGTGTATATTGGTGTCCATGAAATTGAGCAAGGGTATTGGTGTATCCTATGGATTGGTGTCCACAAACTTGAGCAAGGGGATTGGTGTCTCCTATGGATTGGTGTCCATGAACTTGAGCAAGGGGATTGGTGTCTCATATGTATTGGTGTCCATGAACTTGAGCAAGGGGATTGGTGTCTCATGTGGATTTGTGTCTACAAAATTTAGCAAGGGTATTGGTGTCTCTTATGAATTAGTATCCATGAACTTGAGCAAGGGGTTTGGTATCTCCTCTAGATTGGTGTCCATAAACTTGTATAGGGGATTGGTGTCTCCTCTGGATTGATGTCCATGAACTTGTATAGGGGATTGGTGTCTCATGTGGATTGGTGCCCACAAAATTTATTGAATAAATTTATAAGCAATATGTTGTCGTGGTTTTCTCCCAAGAAGGTGTTTCCATGTAAAATCTTTGTCTCTCATGTGTGTGGAAATGTGTGCATTGTTTCATTATTGCATTGATGTTATTTGAAGTTATTGTTTTGGAAAGAAAAGAGAAAAGGTTTATATTATACTATTCACCCTCCTCTCAGTATAAGCTTGTGTTCTTAAGGACATATTGAAGAAACAAAGCCACCATTGAAAGTATCAAATAAAAGTAGAAATCCATCCTTGAAGTATAAGCTTACTGTTATGAAAACTAAGTGTAATAATACATTGAGATAAACATATTAAGACATGGAATGAAATAAGTTTGGAATAGTGTTGTTTTATATTGAAAGCAATAAACAAACGTAGAAATAACAATTTGCATGCATGCGCCATGTTATTGAACATTGGAGAAGCATTAATGAAGAGTTACAAGTAACACACATTGTCATAATACCATTTGCCAAGAAAGGAAAACAACTTGAAAGTGCAATGAAAGAGTTGGAGTGCCAAGTGGCACATACAAGGTAGGAACGTGAAAGATCTAGCACCCAGTACGTTAAGTGGTAAGCATAAATCGGAAGGTCAAAGTTCTTTTCATGCCTAGTCAAGGAAACGTCCTCCTAAAGGTACTAAAACATTGAAGAAGTGTATTAATGGAGATGGTAGATTAGTGCAGAGTATAGGGTGCGAAGATTACCATCGATTGGACATAGTAAAGGGAGAATATTTGGAAGTTAAAGAGTTACATAGTGAAGCTAACATTAGTGTGTAGGTTGATTAAAGCTAAGGTGGGAGAAATTATTTCTTTGATAAGCCAATGAACAAGCTAAATATTGCACGTGTGGGTGAAGGGCCATTGAGAGACATACATAGTGAAAAATTTGCAAAGAGGAGGTCAATCTGATCAATGAATCACCTGTTTCAAAGTGAAGGTAATTCAGTTTATAAACTTTGCTCATAAGATTAAATTGGGAGAGATAAGAGCATACGTAAGGTTGAAAGTATTATTTTGAATAGAAGGAATCTAATAGTTAACCTTAGACATATATTATTGAATATTGAATATTGGAAGGAAGATATTAAAGAAACATTTGGAAGGTTTTGTAATTTAAATTATTTGAAGTTACAAAACAATTATGGGATATTTGCAATTTAATTAAAGGAGTAATAAGGATTTCTACATAAAATTAGACTTATAGAATTGCAAATATAGTTTATCTAAATTTCTAATTTTGGATATATAAGGTATTCAACATCAACATAGAATTAAGAAATTTAGAGTTTATATTTTTGTGACTAAGGTAGTAGAAGGGAAGTCAATTTTAAGGGACTAAAGGTGTATTATTAATCAAGGGTTACAATATGGAAACATTTATTAAATATACAAGGTTCAAGGATTGGAGATGGTACAAAGACATACTTGATTCTAGAAGTAAGAAGAAGGAATCAATATGGCCTAGAAATATTTTTGAAAACTTACAACCTAATAGTATGGATAAACTAGCTACTAAAGGGTTAGTTTCTAATGATATAATAAAATGAGTTGATGATATATATATTAATGAAGGTATTTTACAAATAAATAAAATAAGCAAAGAAATAATTACTTCAGTTGTTCAAAGTTGGTATGATTATCTCATCAAGGAATTGGAAAAACTTGATTCTCTCAAGTCAAGAATAAGAAGTTGGGATAATCTTACAGTGTACATACTCCAATAAATCTAGTCATGAAAAAGCAAATTGCTGGAACTTCCATCCATGCAAATATTTTGGAGAAAAAACTCATCCACATTTCTCCTTTTCTTATAAGTACAATTTCTAAAAAATATTTGAAGAAAAGTTGGTATTCAAACTAGATTTTTTATTTCAAGTTCTCATTTTTGAAGCATCTACTAATGATGAATTCAAGTTGGATATTTTTGAATATCATGAAGATAGGTTGCTTAGAAAATTAAAGGAAAGAGAATGTATGAATCTTGATCCACTCATGACTTGTAAAATTATGAGATCTATAGTTCATCAAAGATACTTGAAAGATTACAAGGATAAAGGTAAAGAGAAAGTTGTTTTGTAGGAATCACTTGACAATACAGTATCATCTAAAGACTTACAAATTGACATTAATGATGAAGACAAACAAGAGGAGAAATAGCATGACCAATAAGTGATATAGTGCAAAGTGAGTTAGAGAATGAAGAACCATATTGAAGACTAAAGTCTTCAATAACCAAATAATGTAATACGGGGGTGTTGGATTATATCACATTATTTGGTATCTCTTAGATTAGGTTTTACTTTATGTAATGTAATAAATGCACAAGTGTGCACAATATTCAATAATGTAAATGTGTACATTAGTCCATGTGTACATGAGTCCATAGAATAGGGATCTGAATAGTCTAGAAGTGTGAAGATCACAAGTGCACCATATGAAGAGTCACAAATTGTTATGTATGAGTGAAAAAGTATTGTAATGGGTATCAAAGGTGCATTGATCATAACATGCATTAGTAGAGTAGTTCCATATTTTCACGAGTTTCTATTAATAGCATATTTTAGAGTTATTACATAAGTTTGTTATCTTATTCTTTCTACTTTATATCTTGTGGTTATTTTACATATTAAACATTATCAAAAGCTAGCATTTTTCACTTATTTCTATCCAAGTTTTGGACATGGAGGTTATTTGCATAATTAAGTATTGATATATAAGGATATTTATTCTTATC
Source organism: Wollemia nobilis (assembly GCA_028583015.1). NCBI lineage: Eukaryota > Viridiplantae > Streptophyta > Pinopsida > Araucariales > Araucariaceae > Wollemia > Wollemia nobilis. The sequence goes on from JAQPPZ010017065.1 coordinate 950,225, forward strand.
ATCCCCATGTTATTTTGAATATGGGTTTTTCCCTCTCTAATCGGCCTGATTGTAAATATATGTTGACTCCTAGTAATCTACTTTTATATGGGTTTTTTTTTGTGCCAAGGCACCTGAAAAGTGTAATTTTATTTCATTATTGAAATAAAATTATAATTCTTTTCTTGTAAAAAAATCAAGGCTTATAATATATAAACTAACATTAATTAATACGCAAAAATTTATGAATGTAAATAGCCTAAATTATACATGTACAAAGCATGTAGCACAACTTACAATATTTGTTGCTCAAAATATATGTGATATTTATTACTCCTCTTTCTATTACAAATGCATCACAAAATCTATAATTATAGCTACACTATCTATCTTCACTATGTTCATTGTGTTTGCTATATCCCTCCATGGAGTAATGTATAGCCATTGTAGAGGTGACTCTTTGGATACTTGACTCTTCATTTCCTTATGCTAAGTCTCATGACTCTTGGCTTCTCTACTTGAAACTTGCATGTGCATAACTCTATCTTCTATGCACACCTATATATGAATCTTCACTTAGCACACTCTAATATATAGATACTTGTGCACACTTACACATAAGACACTTGTGCACATATACTCATTACACTTGCACACTTAGTCACATGACACTTGTGCATTTCCTGCACATTATTACATTACATAAAATATTACTCACACTCTAATATAAGACTTGACCCTAATATAATATTTACAAGATATACCATGGAGGTACATTGGCATGTACTAAATAATGTGATATTCTCTTATAGGCATCACTAATGTTGATTGCTTGAATTAGATAATAATTAAAATTTACTTTAATATTTTTCATTGATATTATTTTTTTTATTTTATAACATTAATGTGTTTTCATATAAACTATTTATTACAGTTCTTGTGGTTTCATTGATGCTTCAATAAGGAAACTAATAGTCTAGATCTGGCAAAGTAGACTATATTAACAACAAGTTTTGAAAACTTTACTCTACTTAGATGTAGTGCATAGATAGTAGAGATGGAGTTTTGGTATTTTGAAGGCTACTATAAGAAAATTTCAAGAAGGAAGGACACTGAATGTTGGAATATTTGTAATTACAAAGAAAATTGAAGAATATCCATAAAATGAAAATAAAAAAATCAAACTTTTTATGAAAAAAATATTGAGGTTTCTAGCTATAGCAACTCAATTGAGATGAGAATTGAATCTATTTGTAAAATCTCAAGCTCTAAAGAAGAGAGTTGTGATTTATTAAAAGTGGGGGACTTTAGTACAAGTCCTTTTTCTTTAGCAAAAAAAAACTTATAATCTTTTTTTATTCTTTGAATTCAAAATATCTTTATACTATGCATATTTTCATGTTAATCTTCACTTGATTTCTAGGCACTAGTAATGTTGATTGCTTGAATTAGATAATTATTAAATTACTTTAGTATTTTTCATTAATAATATTTGTTGTATTTTATAACATTAATGTGTTTTCATATAAACTATTTATTATAGTTATTGTGGTTGCATTGATGCTTCAAGAAGGAAACTAACAGTCTAGAGTCTAGATTTGGTAAAGTAAACTATGATGACAAAAAAAATTGGAAATATTACTCTACTTATATGTAGTGTGTACATAGTAGAGATCGAGTTTTGGTATTGTGAAGGCTACAATAAGAAAATATCTAGAAGAAGGATGTTGAATTTTGGAATATTTGTATTTACAAAAATAATTAACAAAGATCTAGAAAATAAAAAACAAGAATTTGGACTTTTTTTGAAAAACAAATGTAGTTATCTAGCTATAACAACTCAATTGAGATGAGAATTAAATTTATTTGTAAAATCTCAAGATATAAAGGATAGAGTTGTAATTTTTTAATGGTGGGGAACCTAAGTACAAACCCTTTTTATCTAGAAAAAAAAAAAGAATGTGTGGTCATGATCCTATAGAACAACACGTAACTTGAAAGACAATCTCACAATAGTGTAGCTTGAAATATTAGTTGTGGGAAAATCACATCGAAATCTTATATTGTATTTTGATTGGTGATCTTAGAATTTTTAATTAATCTAAATGATGTTTTTTTTGCAGCATAATATAACTCATTTATGTTTATTTATGAAAGGAGAATCAAATCTAAGATAAGGGGAATCAAGGGCTTATCGAAATGCGACATAAGAGTTTAATATTTAAGGACTCTGATTTTGATACTTTTTTACATATAGACATTGGATATACATAGAGATTGGTGGCATGACATGGCCTCTATGCTCACTCATGAAAAATTGCAAGGTGATAGAAGTCATACCCATAGAAAGGTGCATGGAAGTCCCATCGTGTCACCTAGTACACTCCCCTCCATTTGGATGAGGCACTCTCTTTAGCCTCAAATCCAAGGATTAAAACATCCAACACCAAACTATGTGAATTATCATCCCAAAAACTTTTGGTGCCTAATTGTACACTTTGACTATTGTGGAAATCATGTCCATCCTTGCTTGGAACTTGCGAATATATGCTTAATCTATTTTGGTACATAGATTTTATGATATCATCTTGTAGTATTTTCTCTATTTGTTAGGTTTTGACCTCACACTTACATATTATTGTGTTTCATGTCTTCCACATGCATTATTTTGTCTCCATGGGTTGTTTTATGGATGGGGCTTTCTTAGTGAGGAAGTGCACCTTCAAAAGTTTGCTTTGATAGCAATGATATGACAATAATTTTGGCTGATGTTTCTTGCACTCAAGAAGCATACACAAAAGTATCTCATGGTTATAAAAAACCATGTAAAAACAAGTTTACAATAATAGAAAGATCTAGGAACAAAATTTATTTCCCTAAGAGGGTATAACAAGTTGCCCAACTAAGCACAACAAACTAAATAACTTGCCCAAGCAAGCACAACAAACTAAACAAACAAAGTTGCACGTTATTCCTCATCATGATTGTTCTTATATCCAATGCTAAAATCTATAAAAAATATTGTGAGTTCCCAAGTCATGTGAAGAGTAATGTGTATATGATTTTCACTTAATAATAGCTCAATAAGTAAAAAGTTATGGTTTTTAATATTTTATGATAATTCATTATAGTTATCAAAAGTTACAATTACACATATTACTAGGTCTAGTGGTTTAGATATAGATTTGTAAATGATGTTTATGGGTAGTGCAAGATCTCCATTGACAATACCAACCACCACATATAAGTTTAATATTAGTATTACATGTCCAATGCATAGGAGTACATTGTTTTCAATGTAAATATTATTGCTATCACTAGATGTTTTAATTTTAATATGATATGTTATGGTTTGTATAATTGAATGATTTAATTATTTAGACATGTATTTGTTATTTAATTTGAAAATGTTGTTGCATGGGTAAAATGAATCTAGTTTCCTTCACATCCTATTAACAATTTCTTTGAATAACCACAAGCTGGACAAATTGGATCTAATCAATCAAAGTTGAGGTATGTTTGGTAGTTGATGAGGTTGCATTTTTTAAATTGTGTTATAGATATCTACCATAAATATTTTTTTATAAACTCTTTATGAAATTTATTATACTATAAGTGATTTTGTTCTTGATGGGCTAGATGGGTTATTTGTTGTGCTAGTTGTTCATATAGTTAGATGGAACAAATTTTTAGGATACATAATTGTCAAGGAAACATACTCTTTGTAATATACTATTTGCAAAAGAAGAATGGATTTTATCATTGCATTTATGTATTATTTCATCTTTATCAATGTTTTCTTCACTTTTCATTATATATATTGTACATCATGATGTTTATTTATTTTATCTATGACATTTGTAGTATGACTAATTTCTCTTATGAGTTCTTTAGATTAAAAATAATGACTTGTGGTCATATGTTAACTATTTACAATAGGAAAACAAAGGATATATCTATCATCTAAAAAACATATAGTAAAATTAGAAAATAAATGCATATGCTATAGTCCTATGATTAACACTTAAAAAAAAATAAATAAACAAAAACCTTTCACATAATAAATAAAATAATACATACCAACAAACTGATAAGAAACTACCAATAATTATAATTTATAAAATATAAAATTCACTTTGTTTTAAATAAATATAAATGTAATAAAAATAATAAAGAGCTTTAAGTTATAGTGTTCAAGTAATATATTTGATAGTTTCTAACAAGAAAGTTATTTAAATATAAAAAAAATATAGCTTTGTTTCCTTCATGAACATGTTTGTATTTATAGAAGCATATTTGCAAGCAAGAAGTGAGTGCAATTGTGAGAAAGTAGTGAGACTAAAATTTTCTTATTTTATATCTTTGGAGAAAATAAGGGAATGAGTGTGAGCATGAAACGAGTGTGAGCAAGGAGCAAACCCCATAATTTCTTTGTTCTATATCTTTGGGAAAATTTAAAAACTTAAAAACTATTTTGAGGAAAATCAAAGTATCATGGAAGGAAATTCATTTTTAAAAACCCTAATTAAAGATAGATTCCCTATCTAGAAGCATGGATTCCCTAGGTGGGGATAAGAGAAAGAGGAAATCTATGGCAAGCTCTACACAAGTAATAGCTATTACACTAGAAGTGATTAACAAGGATGATATGATTGAGTGTGACATAATGGTTCTTAAAAGTAAAGGATTAATATATAAGTTCCATGGATAGCGGATAAGATTTTTAGAGATTTAAAATTGGATCAAGTAAAAGGAGATTGAATTTAAATTAATCCATGTATTTTCTTCCAAAATGATATTTCCTCGTCATCTTCTCTAATTCAAAAATCAAGGAAAAATTAATGGGTGGTGAACAATTGTTTATGGGGATAAAGACCTTATATTGAGTACTATGGAATGATAACTTATTTATAAAGACAAAAACTATTAAAATGATTATAGTGTGGGTTAGGCTTTATGGACTTAGATATCAACTTACCAATAAGGAGGTTTTGGAGAATATTTACGATACTCTAAGAAACTTCATCTAATAAGGACCAACTACTAAGGAGCGAAATCAAGTTTTACATTCTTATATATGTGTTCCACAATGCATTAAGATTAAATCTAGATAACAAGAATAAGACCAATAAGTGGATTATGAAAACATTGCATTTTGATGTCGCAAATTTTGTAAGAGTGGACACATGGAAAGAGATTGTAAAATAAAAATAATGGATAAAGAGAAAAAATTTGATCAAGATACAAACTTCAATATGAAGCAAGGAAAATGTAAACTTAAAAATATGAAGCAAGGAAGTTGTCAGATTATCATTATAATTAAAAATTATTTATTGATATAAACTTAACATTGATTATTTATTAAAATAATAAATAATTATTGTTAAATTTTTTGTTATTATTTAAGTGGATATTTGAATTTATGGTGTATTAGTGCTACATCTATACCTTTTAATGTTGTTACGATGAGGTATGCCCTTGGTATGACATTGGAATCATGTTGGCACAAAAAATTGGTACTATGCCAATGCTAAGAAGATGTTAAGTCAAGACAAAAGATTAAATTTTATTTCCATGGTAACATCATCTTAGTTCCAAAAAGGTTTGAACAGACCTAAAATGTATTAATTTTAGCTCTATTTTGGCACTATAATGATACAAGTGGAGCTATGACCACTTAATGTAGTGGTGACTAAAGAATCAACAACTTATTCATGTCATTTCAAAGGAATTGAAAGATGCAAGTTGCTATCAATCATACATAAAATCAAATATGACTATGATAGGTTGAGGACACTCATTTATAAAGGAGAAAATATATACAAAATATATGTATTAATGAGAAGACCCATATGTATTTCCATTTATTGGATTTCATAATACTTTGTCAAAATGAATAGAAGCAATGTTCACATCAACTCATATATGGAGGATGTCCTTAGGCACTCACACAAATGATAAAGTAACAATATCACCTATATAATAGTGTGGGTAGATGAGGGATACAAATATCAAATACTCAATAATTAATTACAAGTTCCTTAACCATTGTCAACATAACATTACACATAAAGGTTTAGTAAAGGTTAATCATGACAATATTAAACTATGGGCTCCTCACCTAAATACATAAATCAATATTAAAATATTGTACAATGATTATACATAATATTATACATGATTACACCATATAATGTTGCCTATGGCCAAAAAAATCAAAGTGCATACTTTAAACACACCATCATATTATAAACTATGGACCCAAGAAGAGAAGACATTAATGATAATTATATCTTCCCCCTTTACTATAATAGGCCAATTCACTTCAACATGAGGAATACCCCTATGAATCTTGTTTTCCATCTTGAAGACTGCCTCCTGTCCTTTTAAACTCATCCTGAATGTTGTATGACCTCACTAAGCAGTTTTTAGTAGGATCTCCTTCTTGTTTAGAGTATCAACAAGTGTTTTTTTATTTTATTGAATACTTCTACTTGCCTTTGGCTTGTTGATCCTTATTCTCCACAAATTTTCCTTTGCATAAGCCTATACTTGATAGGGTACACCATAAATCCTCATAGCAACTAAAAATGAATCAAATGAGTAAAGAGAGCATTGAGGATTAGAGAAACATATTCCTTAATTTATATATATATTAAGAACATGAATCACCAATCTAACAATCTAAAAAATAGAAGAAATATTAATAATTATAATCATAACACATTATATATCACACTTCTCTTTACCTCCTAAAGATGTAATATCTCCCCCTAAAGACTTGAATCACAAGACATAATCCTAAATATAATTTAAATCTATAATCTTGAGAGAGAAGTGCTCCCACTCAAACCGATTAACCCTTGTGGCATTAGCCTTTGCAAGCACATTCTATAATTTGATCTACATCTTGGTGGGATTACTTTAATATCTAATATAGAAAATAAAGATTCAACTAACATTAGACACTTTAATATCTAATATAGAAAATAAAGATTCAACTAACATTAGACAAGAACTTGGGGCCTCTTCCACATAATTATAATATTTTTCATCAAGGTATTTCATTGTTTCTTTCTTAAATATGCACTAGATGTTCAATAATTTCAGTTGTGTGAGTTGACCATGTTAGAATATGTGGTGTTAATATTTAGTTGAGTCCATGATTAAATTTTGTATTATAATCAATGTATAGCCCTTTGGGCCCTTACACACCATGTATAGGTGAATTTATTGTAATATTTTTTATTTAAACTAAATATTTTTTGTAATTGGGTATTTATACCCCTTTCTACAAAACAATTTATTCATTAGTTATAGTGTTGTTCTTTTCCTTTAGTGAGATTATCTTAGTGTCTATGGACACCCTTTATATTGTGTGTATTCTTTTTGTGAGATATTTTTTATTTTTGGATAATGTGTTGATTCCATTTGTTTCTAGAAAGTATTATAAAATTCAATATGGTATCATAGTGGGTGTGAATCTCCATTACTTGATTCTTTGTCTTTGATGGTTTATCTTCTACAACCATTCCAATAAGTAGTGTGTTTATGGAAGCTTTATGTGTTGTTCACAATTTATTTTAGGGTTTGCTTACCAAAACCTTAGGTAGACTTGGATCATATGGATCTCAATAATTTGCAATAATTTTGTTCCAAAAATAACATTCATCGATAGGTTCTTGCTTCTCTTGAAATTCAACATAGTTTTTTGTCCTTCTTCACCAGATGGGTGCCCTAACCATTGGATTAAATTATTCAAGGTCGTTTGAAAACCTTATTTGTATTTTACAATTTTTTCAAAATAATACATTCTTATTCTCCTTTGATTTCTTTGCAACATAGATGAGAGGATAATTTACATGATTGCTAAAGAAGAAAGAAGAGGTTTGATAATTTTTTATAGCCTTTAATGTCAAAGAAGTCATGGGCATACTTTTGTGCATGAAAGAGACCTCTAAGCCACTTGATAAAGTTGTTAAAGTGGTCTGACAATTGGAAATAGAGTCTAGCTTGATTGGTTGTATTCTAAAAAATGTTGTATATGGCAAAGTATGGCACATATGGATGAACCATCAATTTTTTGAATTCTTTGTGAAATTTTAGGGTGTCCTAATTCAAAACTTTCCACCATATTATCTCTAGATACTTGTTTTGTTATTTCAAACAAATTATATTTTCCTCTTTTTCAAAATTTGAATTTCAAAAATTAGAGTATTCCTAAGAACATTATAGTACAAGGTGAAAAAAATTGTGATGCAAGGTATAAATTCCATTTATTTATGCAGGGGTTGCATGGCATTAAAAAAGGTGAAGGGTGCATGTTTTCTCTTTTTGGTGGGGGGATCGAAATACTCCATTGCATGTGGAAAATAAAATTTGGGTATGGGCACATTTTAAGGGGAGTGTGTTCTCTTTGTTCATGTGAATGTGTGCCCTTAGCACATTGAATATAGGAGAGAGTGTTAAACTTGGGTCCAAGGAGGTCTAAGGCTCAAAACCCATGCCCAATCATCCATTGAGTTGATGAAATAAGGTGATGTGGTCTTTGATGACACGGTTTATGACATGACATCTACATCATGGTTTATGGTGTGGCATCTAATGATGTCATTTTATGATTAGTTGACATCAAATTATGATATGACATATAATGACATGTCATTATATGATGTGGCACCTAATGACATGACACATGATAATGTGATAATGGCCAACAAAACATGTGGTGACATGGTAGTGACCAACAAGGTAATAGCCAAAGTGGAAAAACTAATCATGTAGAAAGCAAATATTGTGTATAAAAAGGAGCTTGACCAATCATATTAAATCGTATAATCAAAATTAGTCTACTTGTCTTCACATAAACAAAAATAAAAGTATTGAACAACAGATTCCTCTTGGAACTAAATTAGTGATATGTAGCAACATCCAATTTATCTTAATCCTTTCAAGTGGCCTATATAGTCAACATACCAATGGTACCCTATTGTATAGAACAATGAATGATGTAAATTTACTGCAAGAGACCAACAATGGACTCCAAGGGTAAAATTGTAAGGCAAGACATCATACAAAATACACTAGTAAAAGAAACCTGCAAATACTTCCTTTCATTATCTGAATTCACATCCCCCTTACAATAGAGTCTCCCACTTCTTATACTCCCCAAAATAAAAACCCTGGCCTACGCTACCCCCTTACTACTTTTAGTCACTTTCTATTTTTAGCAACTCACTTGCTATTTTTAGTAACCCTAAAAAAAATAAAAAATAAACTCGTATGGCATCTAAAATGGAATAATGCACCCGTTATTCAATAATAACCACTATCCCAATATAGCAACCCCAATCTAGTTCTACACTAGTAGTTATGATAAATTTCCAGCTGCAAAAACTAACAATTACATTAAAAGCTACTTTTGGGCTCCTAGAGGTATTTTCTTGCGCGCAAATGCAAAGGGAAAGTTTTCTTAAGTTCTCCATGCAATTTTGTACGTTCCAAAAAATAACGGGGAAAAATTAAAAACTCAGAGCAAAATTTATGGCCCTAGCAAGGTGCATGCATTATTCTCCTCTGGTTGAAAATTAACTCAACTCCTATGAGTTCTACTAACAAAATGTCTCAAGCTTGTCAATGTAAAGCCTTTTCAGTTCCTCCTCAGAAATCCAAGTATTATTGACCTATGATAAACCTTCCTACTATACCAATTATTTGCTATAGTTGCCATTGCGTGTGGTGATCACTTTCTTGTCAAGGACCTGCACAATGTGTTCCTTCTTCTTCTTGGGGATTTTCTTCTCCCAAGCTATGGTGTTTGTCTCTTTAACAGTTGTAATATCACCATGAAATTCATGCAAATTAGAGAAATTGAAAACTGGTGAAATATTGAGGTCAACTAGCAATTCCACCTTATAAGCATTGTTGTTCATTTTTTGTAGAATCCTAAAATGGTCAATTTTCTTCATTTTCAATTTATTATATGTTCCCTCGGGAAATTGCTTCTTTTGAAGGTGAACCATAACCATGTCCCCAACCTGGAATACTTGGATGCACCTATGCACATCAGTGACCTTTTTGTACTTAGTATTACTATTTTGCAACTTGTCTCTGATATCTTCTTGTAATTGTTGTATATGTTCAACAAATGCTTCTGCATCATCACTAACATGCTCATGGATTGGTAATTCAACAAAATATAGAACACCCTTGGGGTCCTGGCCATAAACAATTTGAAATGGTGATTTACCTATTGAGTGGTTCATTGATCTGTTATAAGAAAATTTTGCTTATGATAGGGCTAAATCCCATTGTCGTGGCTTCTCACCAACTATGCACCTCAGAAGGTTGTCCAATATCTGATTCACAACATTGATTTATCCATCAGTTTGTGGATGATAAGTACTATTGAATTGTAGCTTTATGTCCAGTTTCTTCCATAATGTCTACCAAAAATAACTCAAGAACTTAACATCTCGATCTAAAGTGATGGTCTTTGAAACTCCATGCAGTCTCACCACTTCATCAAAAAAAAGTACTACAATCTTGGTTGCATCATTGGTTTTCTAGTAAGCAAGAAAATGAGTCATCTTAGAAAACCTATGTACTACAACAAAAATGGAATCTTTACCTCACTTAGTATGGGGTAGCCCTATCACAAAATCCATGCTTAGGTCATTCCATGATCCTAGGGGAATTGGTAAGGGTGTATACAACCCTGTATTCTGTTCATGGCATTTAGCCACTTGGCACACTCTATATCTGGACACAAATCAAACTACATATCTTATCAATTGTGGCCAATAGTACTTTTCCTCCACAAGAGCAACTTTTTTGTCTACGCCAAAGTGTCCTGCCAAACCGCCACTATGCAGCTCATGGATGATATTCTCCCGTATGGAACCAACAGGTATGCACAATTGTTTCCCCTTAAACAAATAGCCATCATGCATGACATACTCAACAAATATTCGACCAACCTCACCCACAACTGGAGTTTTGTACTGTTGTACAATGCTTCCAAAATTTGCATCAGATTCATACAAATTCTTAATCCCCTCAAATACTACCACTACATTCTCCATGGTGGTTACCAATAGTACTCTCCTGCTTAATGCATTAGTAACAATATTCTTCTTACCGAACTTGTGCTTCAACACAAATGAGTATTCTTGTAAAAAGAAGACCCATTTGGCATGTCTGCTATTTAATTTCTTTTGATAATTGAAATACCTTAAGGCTTCATGGTCAATTTACAACACAAACTCCTTGGATAACAAATAATATCATCAATACCTTAGTGCCTATAAAATTGCATAAAATTCTACATCATAAGTAGAGTAATTATTTCTTACCCCATTCAAATTTTCATTGAAAAAATCTACTGGTCACCCCTCTTAGCTCAGCATAGTGCCAATCCCCACACGTGAAGCATCACAGTCAAATTCAAATATTTTGCTAAAATTAGGTAATACCAGCACTGGTGCTTCTAAAATCTTCTTCAAGAGTTAAAAACTTTGAGTTACTACTTTTATCCATACAAAGTTTTTCCCCTTCATACACTTTGTTATGGGTGCAAGAATTCTGCAAACTTTTCTAATGAACTTCTTGTAAAAAGTTACCAAACCATGGAAACTTCTCACCTCTGTTGCATTCCTTGGAATAGACCATTCAATAATTGCCTTCACCTTTTCCTCATCCATATTCATGCCATATTTGGAAATTACAAAGCCCAAGAACACTAAAATTTCTTGAAGAGATCTACACTTCTTCAAATTAGCATATAGTTTCTCTTTTCGTAATAACTCTAACACCAAACTCACATGGTGTAGGTGCTCTTCTTCACTTTTACTAAAAATCAAGATATCATCCAAATAGACAACCATAAAATTACCAATGTACTCCTACAACACTCTATTCATCAATTGCATAAAGGTACTGGGTGCATTTGATAACTCGACTGGCATCACCATCCACTCGTATAACCCATCTCAGGTTTTGAAAGCAATCTTCCACTCATCCCCCTCTCTAATCCTGATATGATAATAACCACTCTATAGATCAATCTTGTTGAAGTAGTTAGCCCTTGCTAAGACATCCATCATATCATCCACTCTAGGTATTGGTAACCTGTACCTGATAGTAATTTTATTTATGGACCTGCTATCTACACATGTCCACCATGAGCCATCCTTCTTCAGAGCTAACAGGGCATGAGTTGCACAAGGACTCATGCTCTCCCTTACTAATCATTTCTATATCAATTTTATAACTTGCTTATTCAACTCTACATTTTAGTTTGGTCTCAACCGATAGGCTACTTGGTTTGGAAGAACTAACCCAAGAATTAAATCAATGTGATGTTGAATATCCCTCTTCGGTGGTAACCCATTAGGTAACTCATCTGGTATGACATCAACATACTCCTTCAACAACCTAGATGTTGTCGGTGGTATAGGAACCTCTTCTACCTCTATATTCTTCATCGTCAATGCATAACACCAACCAAATTCTTATGCCTCTATGATAAACTCCTTCGTAGTCAGCAAACTCTCGCTCTGCCCTTCTTCCTAAAGAGGCAAAAAAACTACCTTGGCACCATCCTTCCAAAAGGTGTATGTATTTCGACCCCCATCATGGATGGTATTCCTATCATACTACCAAGGCCTCCCCAATAGTATGTGAAAGGCATCCATAAGAATCATATCACACCAAACGTCATCTTTATAAGTATTCCTAATTGAGAATTTTACTAAACATCTCTTATCCATAGTCACCTCATTTCCTTTCTTGATCCATGAAATGCGATAGGGGTGTAGGTGCTTCTCACATTTTAGATTCATTTTATCTACCATTACATGAGAGACCATATTCTCACAACTACCACCATCAATGATTACTTTGCATACCTTTCCTCCCGATGTGCATCTCGTACGAAAGATATTTTTTCGTAGCTAGGACTCACCACCCTCATCTACTTGTATTTTTGCCTTCTTTGAAGAAATCAACGTTCTTTTTATCATGATATTCTCACCCGCGTCTGCAGTAACTTCTGTATCAGCTTTGTCCTCTTCCTCAACCAGGTTGACTCTATCATATCCTCCCTTCCTCTCTTCAACATCATAGTGGGTACACTCAAATGCTCTGTGACCTTCCTTACCACATCTAAAGTAGGTTATGGCTTCCATGATATATTCCCAGCTCGACCTCCCCCATTACCTCGACCTCCCATATTTTCTCTTCCTATTTGGTACGTACCACACCTTGCTCTATCTCTTCATGTTTCTCTATATTTAAGTATTCTCCCTTTGATGAGCTAGATCCACCACACCCCCGATTTGGATAAGATGTCATTTCCTTATTTCCTATTCTATAATTACTCCTCTTATGCTTTTCTTTAGCCCTCAAGGCCATATGATACACATCTTCTATGGTAAGGGTACGATGCATACTCAACTCATATTGAATAGCATAACTTAGGCCATTTACATACCTTACAGCCATTTTCTCTTCGGTCTCATTATGCTCCACATGAATAGATAGATTTTAGAACTCATTGGTGTAGCCCTCAATCCCTTGGTCTATTGGAGGTTCTAAAATCTACTAGATAAAGTTTGGGAATAGTCTATAGGCACAAACTTTTTTTGCAACTTCTTCTTCATCTTATCCCAAGCCTTGATCTTTTATTTTTCTTTCCTCTATCATTCTGTCTGTAGATGATCCCACAAAATTAAAGCATATTCTTTCAACTTTGAGCATGCGAGTTTCACCTTCTTTTCCTCAGTAAAATTACTCCAATCAAAATACTTCTCCATACTATTTACCCAATCTATTAACTCCTTTGGTTTTAACCCACCAACATACTTAGAAACCTTGATCTTGATTCCATATCAGCTTTCTTTGAAGAAAACAAGCTTATACTAGAGGGGGGGTGACCCTTATAAGAGCACTTTTTAATTTGATTTTCAAATCAATATTATGCAGTGTATAGATAGCAGTATCAATAGCAGTTCTCAAAGCAATGCACCAAACACCATACACAATAGAGACACATATTTAATGTGGTTCACCCAAATATGGCTACTTCCACGGATAAAATATTTCTTCTAAATATTTTTCAAATGATCTCTTTGGAATCCTTCCCAATTACAATGTTTATGGACCTTTGTCCAAAGGATATGATCCCCTAAATCTGGTTTATGGATCTCTATCCATAGGAGAACTCTTTCTCCTCTGCTCTGGCTAGTGAACCTCTAGAAGACACTGCCTCCACTGCACTAACTGGTGGATCTCTCTCCACTTGAAGACTCTTGTCCTAACTCAAAAGACCTGTCCAATGTCTTGGCTGATGGATCTCTATCCACTGGAGACTCTGTCTTCTTTGCTCTGTCACCTCCAAAGATCTATCTCAATACTGTACTAAATACAGTCCAGTCAGTCTAGCACAACTCTACTTAATCTCTTGCACTAAACATAGTACATTCGGTCTAGCACAAATTTGATCAAATATTGCACTAAACACGATACATTCAGTATAGCACAAATTTGCTCAACTCTTGCACTAAAAATAGTCTATTCGATCTAGCACAAATCTGCTCAATAGGTCCACTCATAACCTACTCAAATTTGCTCAATAGATCTAATCAGAACCTGTCCAAATATGCTCAATAGGTCCACACAGAACCTGTCCAAATATTCTCAATAAGCTCACATAAAACTTGTCCAAATATTCTCAATAAGTCCTCTCTAGGACTTGCTCAAATCTGTATTGTAAGCTTCCACAAAAGCTCACACAAAATCAGTCCACAAGTCTTCTCAAAGACTTGCCTCAAATCTGCTTAACAAGTCCACACAAAACTTGTCCAATCTCATAGAAACATAAAGAGAATTGTTAGAGACTCAATATGTTCTATACTCAATACTCAATCACTTTCTCAATTCAATCTCATAGAAGCATAAAGAGAATTATTAGAGACTCAATATGTTCTATTCTCAAAACTTAATCTCAACTCAAATCAATCTCATAAAAGCATAAAGAGAATTGTTAGAGACTCAATATGTTCTATTCTCAAAACTCAATCTCAACTCAAATCAATCTCATAGAAGCATAAAGAGAATTGTTAGAGACTCAATATGTTCTATTATCAACACTCAATCTCAACTCAAATTAGAATATAGAATAGTTTGTTTTGTGGAACTTGATCAATCACTTCATACATCCACTTGACTAGGCTTAATCAATTATACTCAACCAATCACTTTAAGAAATAACTCTTGCTCACAAATCCTAGTCCAATCATGTATCATCCAATTCAAAATGTTTCCAACAATGCTCAACAACAAATCTCACATAACAATAATACTCATGATCTTTTCAAACCCTATTTCAATTATTTTTTCATAACAACTCACTTCAACAACCGTGCTCATCAAAAAATGTTTTAATCACAACTCTCAATTTCAAAAAACCTTGAAGCATTAACTCAAACACTTCACTCAACCAATGATCTCAACAACAATGCTAATAAAACATTCTTTTAATCTCAACTCTCAAATTAGAAAACCTTGAAGCAATAACTCAACCACTTTCGAAAAGGAAACCCTAATCAAGTCCTTTTCACTCCAAACTTAATTTTCAATAAATCCAATCAATCAACTCAACCAAGAAGGAATTTGCCCATACCTTTTGTTTGACAAGTAGTTGGTCTCACAAATCTGCCACACTCAAAATTACTTCTTTGCCAATCTCAATAATGGTTAGAGGATAATTTTCTTCAACAAAACATATCACAAATATAATATCAAAATTACACCTTATCACTCCAACTTAAATAATAATCAATATCCTCACAATAGTCACAAAAACCCTTAATTCAAAATAACATACTACCCACAAAGTCTTAATCTTCTAATATTCCACAATAGCAATTTAAGACTTTAAAAATAAAAACATAATTCTCCTTATAACTCCTAAAGGTAATTCTCAACTACCAAAAAACTTTATTACAAAGCAACCTTTCCAAACTCAACCACTAAGCAACCTTATACCTCCAACTTAGGCATTTAATTAAAATTAAAATCAAAATATTACCTTTGCCTTTGGAGAGTTTCGAACTCTCAACGCAGCCCACTCTAATGTCTCAACTGCGGCACCAAAAACCACACGATCTTTGAAGATAGGTGAAGCACCACATGCTTCAAAAAATTTATCCCCTCCTTGTTCCACAAAACGTGTGCCTCACGATTGGCGCTTGCACACAAAACGTAAGTCATAGCCCTCTTGCCATGAGGCCAAGGTGCCTAGTTGGATTCCAACTATTCGATGATGTCCCTTTTGTTTCTTTTGCTGGCAATTAAAACTTAAAATTCGTACATCCGTTTCACGAGCTCTACATTAATTAATTTTTATGCTATATTTTCAATTGAGCAAAGGATAATCTTAATGCCCTTTGGGCATAGGTATAAATATTAATATTCCTCCTTTGCTTTAGAACATTGACACTTCAAAATGCAATTAACCTACATGACGTCGACGAGGATAAACCTTTGTAACATGCTTCGAATATTTAAATTTTAACACCCATATTTAGGTGTAGTAAAATATTATTATTAATATTTTACTTTGGGCTCTTTTTCACCACCTTACTTAATATTATAATAACTCATATTATAATATTATATCCTTTGATAAAGTACCTTTAATATTTATTTATAAAATTTAAATTCACACTTGAATTTAAATAATTTATAAAATAAATATTATAACTCCTTTTTACTTATGTCTTTTTCAATTGTTTCACTTGATCTTTGGCCTTCTTCCTGGATATCAAATAACCATTGTATCCCCTTTGTTTCCTGCTGAAATATTTGGTATTAATGATGACTTCATCTGGTGACATCAATGACAACTTTGACTTAGGCACTCAAAATGTCCAACAATCTCCCCTTTTGTCATTGATGGCAACCCATACTCTTCTTACAAAAACCTGGCCTTTCTTTTTCCTTCTGCTCCCCCTGGGAAATTGCTCCCCCTGGCTCAATGCTCTCTCAAATATCAAATATCTCCCCATATCAAATCTCTCTCCAATACACAAATATCTCCCCATTTGACATCAATGGCAAAGGGTCACCTTTGGGGCTCGGGGCTAAGAATGAGCCTCTTAGCTTAGCCCCTCCCCCACCTCCTCATGAGGTGGTTAATTCTAGGGTGGGAGTATTTCTACTTCCGAAATCATTGTTCTTTACCTTTATTCTTTTCCCTTATTTTTTGAGTTTTTTGAATCCTCTAACTGTTTCTATCCAAGTCATCATCCCTGTTCCTATCATTGTTCCTATTCTTGTTATAATTCTTGTTCCTGTTCATGTTCTTGTTCACATCTAGGTTCATTTTCCTGTTCTTGTTCACATCTAGGTTCATTTTCCTGTTCTTGTTCACATCTAGGTTCCTGTTCATGTTCCTATTCCTGTTCCTATTCTCATCCATGTTCCTATTCCTGTTCCTGTTCCTGTTCCTGTTCCTGTTCCTATTCATACCTATTTTTGGAATATTTGCTCTACACCACTTTGTTGTGTGACCATAATTATTGCACTTATAACACTTAATGTTATTATTCCTTGTAGGTGCAAATGTCTTAGGATTTTTCCTAGTGAAGTCATATCCTCTTCTTTCATGAACCCTGCAATTCATTGCCTTGTGATCAAACTAATTACATGAGTAGCAATACCCATGGAAAAACTGTCCATTCCCATATTCTTGTCTTTCATGTGTCCTGCATTGTGAAGCCATGTGCCCAAACTTGTGACATGAAAAACATCTTCCATTGAAGCTTCCCTGTTTTGACCTCAATGGTCTCCTATTTTTATTTTTGTTCTTTGGCTCTTTACAATCTATTTCAAAATATCCATACTTTCCACAATTGAAACACTTAACAGATCTTATATCTATGGGTCTTCTAGAACCTTTATATCTTCTACCATAATTTACTTCTTCATCATTGGATGACTCACTGCTTGATTCTGACTTCTTACCCTTTATCTTCTTGTTTGCTTTTAAAGCAACCTCTTTCGGAGGGATAGGATCTTTTGTTCTTATCTCAAAATTTGTAAGCATGCTAAGTAAAGAATTTCTTGTTATATTATCACTATCAATTGATGTTTCTATAGCAGAGACCTTTTCACTATACCTTTTTGAAAGAGTTCTCAAGATCTTATCACAAGCATAGGATTCATTAACCTTCATTCCAAGACCTCTCATCTGATGTACAAGTTCATCAATCTTACTGATATAGTCACAAATATTTTCATCATCCTGCATTCTTATATTTTCAAATTCTCCTTTGATATTTTTGATCTTAGCTTTCCTGACACCTTTATCTCCTTTATATATGTTATGTAGTAGTTCCAACATTTTATTTGTTGTTTTACAATCCATAACCTTCATAGATTCTGATCTACAAAATACTTTTATAATTGCATTCGTAGATCTTGAATTTGCATGTATTAGAAGCTTACTTTCCTTATCTGTAGGAGGATTGACTACCGAATCATATCCAAGTTCCACTGCATCCCAAACTTCATTTCCAAGTTCCATCAAGTGAAACCTCATCAGCATACACCAATACAAGAAGTCACTTTCATCAAATACTGGTACTATATTATTGATGGACCTGTCCCTTTGATCCTTTTGATCCATTGTGTTCTTGACCACTTTTCCTTCAAGCTGTCAAACTCTTCTAAAGAAACCCGATCTAATACCAATTGAAGAACACAAGCTTATACTGAGATGGGGGGTGAACAGTATAAGAGCACTTTTTACTTTTATTTTAAAATCAATATTATGAAGTGTATAGATAGCAGTATCATAACAGTAATCAAATCAATGCACAAAATACCATACACAATAGAGACACATATTTAACGTGGTTCACCCAAATATGGCTACTTCCATGAAAAAAATATTTCTTCTAAATATTTCTCAAATGATCTCTTTGGAATCCTTCCCAATTATAATATTTATGGACCTTTGTCTAAAGGATATGTTGATCTTCAAAATCTAGTTTGTGGATATCTATCCACAGGTGAACTCTTTCTCCTCTGCTCTGGTTGGTGATCTTCTAGAAGACACTGCCTCCACTACATTGACTGGTGGATCTCTCTCCACTTGAAGACTCTTGTCCTCACTCAAAATACCTGTCCTCAATGTCCTAGTTGATGGATCTTTATCCACTAAATACTTTTTCCTCTTTGCTCTATCACTGTTAGTATTACAATGGCACTGAGAGGGGGGGTGAATCAGTGTAGTTCTTTTAACTTGAATTTATAGCTCTTAAAACTGAAACAATGAAACCTTAAAACCAGATAAAGCAAGCATCACAAAAGAACATATCACACAACACAAGATTTTAACGAGGTTCACCAATTTGGCTACTCCTCAAGAATGACTTCTTGGACTACCATCCAAATCCAGCCTTTGCAAAGCACCAACTTTACAAACAGTTTACCAACATCCACTGGAAGGAGCACCAACCCCTGATTTATCTGTACCAATAGAAAGGAGCACCAACCCCTGATTTACCAGACACCTACTGGAAGGAGCACCAACCCTTGATGCCAAGCTGCAACCTGGACTTCAATTTTGAATCTATAAGTTTGATGATAAAATACCTTTGCTTTTGCATGACCCTAACTGGTCTTCTCCACCTTTGCGTTCTCTGCACACTTCACTCTTTCTGCGCAAACACTTTGCACACTCTGCTTCGTTGCAATCCAGCTTCACGATCGTCTTCTCCCTTTTGTGCACTCTGCTCTTGCTTTCTCTGTGCAATCACAGTCGCACTTAGGACAATTCGACACGACTTCTTTGCTCACTTTGCGCACTTCGCCATCATCTCGCCGCTTTTATGCTTTTTGTGCTCTTACGGCCACATTTCACGCTTCGACACATATTCGACGACGCATTCATTCATCCTTCAAATCTCCAAACAGCCCTCCTTTTATAACAACATTTTCATGATCAAAACCCTAATCTTAGTCGACTGCAAACCCTAATCTTAGTCGGCTATCATAGGTCTTCGTCGGCTTCAACTCAACCATGAAAAAGCAACATGTCGCGATATCGTGACACTTTTGCTTACTCTCTCTTTCTCCTTGCTTTGGTCCCCAAAAATACAACATGTCACGATATCGCGACACTTTTGTTCTCTCTCTCTTTCTCCTTGCTTTGGACCGCGAAAATACAACATGTCGCGATATCGCGACACTTCCGCCTCCTTGCTTCTCTTCTTGGCTTGTACCCACGAAAACTCAGCATGTCGCGATATCGCGACACTTTTGCCATCGTGCTTCTTTTCTTGGCTTGTACCCGTGAAAACACATGTCGCGATATCGCGACACTTTTGCCTCCTTGCCTCTTTTCTTGGCTTGTACCCGTGAAAACATGTAGCATGTCACGAAATCGTGACACTTTCGCCTCCTTGCCTCTTTTCTTGGCTTGTACCCGCGAAAACATAGCATGTCATGAAATCGTGACACTTTCGCCTCCGTACTCTTCCTCTTTACTTTTGTCGTGAAATCGTGACACTTCTGCCTTCTTGCTTTCTCTCTCCTCATTGAGTCATGAAAATGCGACATGTCGCGATATCGTGACACTTTTTCTCCTTTGCTCTTTCTCTTGCCTTCGGGTCGTGAAAACCCGACATGTCGCGATATCGTGACACTTTTTCTCCTTTGCTCTTTCTCTTGCCTTCGGGTCGCGAAAACCCGACATGTCGCGATATCGCGACACTTTTTCTCCTTTGCTCTTTCTCTTGCCTTCGGGTCGCGAAAATGCGACATGTCGCGATATCGCGACACTTTCTCTCCTTTAGACTCTCTCTCCTGTAATATGTCGTGAAATCGTGACACTTTTTCTTTTGTACAATCTCTCTTGCAATATGTTGCAAAATCGTGACACTTTTTCTTTCGAACTCTCTCTCTTGCAATATGTCGTGAAATCGTGACACTTTTTCTTCCGTACTATCTCTCTTGCAATATGTCGCGAAATCGTGACACTTTTTCTACTTGTCTTTTTTTCTTCCAACATGTCGTGAAATCGCGACACTTTTTCTTTCGTACTATCTCTCTTGCAATATGTCGCGAAATCGTGACACTTTTTCTACTTGTCTTTTTCTCTTCCAACATGTCGCGAAATCGTGACACTTTTTCTTCCATACTATCTCTCTTGCAATATGTCATGAAATCGTGACACTTTTTCTACTTGTATTTTTCTCTTCCAACATGTCGCAAAATCGTGACACTTTTTCTTTCGTACTATCTCTCTTGCAATATGTCGTAAAATCGTGACACTTTTTCTACTTGCCTTTCTCTCTTCCAACATGTCGCGAAATCGCGACAGTTTTGCTTGCTTGCGCTTTCTCTCCGAACATGTCATGAAATCGTGATAGTTTTGCTTGCTTGCACTTTCTCTCCGAACATGTCACGAAATCATGATAGTTTTGCTTGCTTGTGCTTTCTCTCCGAACATGTCATGAAATCGCGATAGTTTTGCTTGCTTGCGCTTTTTCTCCAAACATGTCGCGAAATCGTGACAGTTTTGCTTGCTTGCGCTTTCTCTCCAAACATGTCACGAAATCGTGATAGTTTTCTTTCTTCTCAACATGTCGCGATATCGCGATAGTTTTTCTTTCTTGCTCAACATGTCACGATATCGTGACAGTTTTCTTCCTTGTGATTTTCTTTTGATTTTTAGCATATGGGCCACTTTGGTCTTCTTGAAAAAACATTGTACATACTCTGAGTAACCTTTGAACTTCTGTCTTTTGCATCTGAAAGGCTTTTGAACTTCTTGCCCACTGCATCAACAGATCTATCTGACTGTGTTGACAACAATGACAATACTATTGCTGCACCTTGCTCAACAATCTCCCCCTTTGGAATTGTTGGCAACACATGTGCAATTTCCTGTAACTCTTCTCCCCCTTTGACAATAATACCAAAGGGCTGTTGCAGACTCCCCTCAAGTCCATGAGCAAACAGATAATCAAATACTGAAATGCTCCCCCTGAGAATGTGATCCCTGTAGCTAGTCAATTCTTGGGAAACATGACCACTCCACAAACTGTTGTTGGAATAAAAATCCAACTTAACCTTACTTTCTGCAACTTTCTCCTACGTACAACACGCTGTCGCTGCAATATATTCTGCCTCTACTGTGGATAAGGAAACTGACTCTTGTTTCTTACTTTTCTACGTGACCAATCTATCTCCAAGATAGAATGCACCTCCATTGGTACTCTTTCTGTCATCTACACATCCTGCCCAATCTGCATCTTTTGGATACCATAACCCATACTCCATAGTACCCTTGTGATATTATAGAAGACTCTTTCTCTCTACTGCACTGATTGGTGGACCTCTTCTTCACTTGAAGAATCCTCACTCAGATCTATCTTCAACTGTGTTGGCTGCTAGATTTCTATCCATTGAGACTCTATCCTCTGTACTCTGTCACCTCCAAAGCTTAGTCAATAGGCTCACTAAGAACCTGCTCAATAGGCTCACACAGAACCTGCTTAACAAGCTCACATAGAACTTGTCCAATGCTGAATAACAAGCTCATACAAAACCTGTCCAAATCTGCTCCACCAAGCTCACTAAGAACTTGTCCGAATCTTCTCTAGCAACCTCACCAAGAACTTGCCCAAATCTGCTCTAGAAATCTGTCCCAACATTGTCCTCAAATATTTCTCAAAAGCCTTCTCAAAGGCTCAATCAATCATGCTCAAGTAGTACTCAAAATGAACTCAACAATGAATGGCGATCTCAAATCAAATCCACTTCATAGAACTTTAAAAATCACTTCACACATAACTTGACTAGGCTCAATCAAATCAACTCAACCAATCATCTCTCACACAACCCTAGTCCAAGTATGTATCAACCAACTCAAATAATTCCAACAATGCTCAACCACAAATATCACATAACAATGATACTCATGTTCTTTTCTAACTCAAGTTCTTTCACAACCAATGGGCTTAAACCACTATGCTTATAACACAAGGTTTAAACACAACTCTCAATTCAAAAAACTTTGATGCATTCAACCAACCACTTTCGAAAAAGGAAACCACAAACAATCATTTTCCCTTCAATGATATTATAGAAATCAACCACCATAATGATGTCACATGAGTCTCCTTGGGATTAACCTGAAATCGTGCTGTCATGCATACTGCCTGCAAAATATCTGGTCTGATAGCTGTCAGGTACAGTAAGCTTCCAATCATAGATCTGTACATGATTTGATCAATAGGTGGAGATTTGTCATTCTTGCTCAACTTGCACCCTTTCTTAAACCTTTGTTGAGTGAGATAGTTTGTCTAGCCTTGCATAACATGCTCGGGGTGCCTGTTTCAAGCCATATATCTTCAACTTACAAACAAAGTTGGAATCATCACCAAGCTAAAACCATCTGGCTGCTCAATATAAACCTCTTCTTCAAGCTTCCCATTCAAAAATGTTGATTTCACATCTGTCAACAAAATTGACAAGTGACTCACACTTGTACCAACTTTTGTCCAACATTGCAATTTTACTGCCAACTCTGTGCAAGCATCAAACATTGTACCACAACACAACCAAATCCCTTTTTATATTTTCAACTTGGTCTATGTTTTCTATAGTCACCGCTGGTCACACCTTACTTTCAACTGTTCGAATCAGGAGACAATATTTTGTTAAACACTTCATGGCCAACTATAGTGCACCTTACTCAAACTCATACTTATGGACCTCGGATAGGTATGATTCACAAAGCAAAGTTGCTCATCTTGATGAGCTAAACATGAATCAATGATCAGACTTCACTATTTTTCACCATAGCATCATAATAGATCTAACAATCTTCACGTCAATGCGTAGTTCAAATACATACTGCTTTTATCGAAGCACATATATGCGGCTAGGGCAACATTCTTTCACTAACCAAATTATCTGAACTGTTATAATCCTTAACTTTGGACAGTGGCAGTAAGAACCATCACCAGTACAACAATGACATATAGCAATACTACCAATAATGACAACTCTCAATTTAATCACCACCCTTCACGACACTTCCACAAACTACATGAACTGAAAACACACTTTGACAACTATACAACAACTTCCCTGACTACTTGCCTTTCATCCTCAGGTAATCAAAAAAATACATAGGAGCATTAAAATGAAACTTCAAGATTGCTCCCCCTGAGGATGTGCTACCTGGAGTTGCTTAGTGCAATATCGGAGTAGTCTCCTTCAGTCCAAGGAGACATGATTTCCTTTCTTCTATCTTTCTCCAAACTTTCTTGAACTCGGGCTTGGATTTTTCAACTGCATCCCTGTTTTGCACCTTTTCGTGAACTCGAACATTTCTCTTGTGTGGTTGTCTCTTGTGCATCCTTGATGAATGATTATTTTCCTTTTTATGTACCTGATTTATTCCCTGTCCGTGTTGCGTTCTTTGCGTCTGATGAAATATATTGTTTTGCCTTAGATTAGATACAAAAATGCTTGGACAAAACCTTGCTATGTGCCCATGACCATTACATTGAAAACATTGTACATATTGTTCACTCAAAAATGCAGAAGTATTTCTACCAACATAACTCTTTGATTTATTATTCAATCCACAATAAATTGCCTTGTGACCATACTTGGTTGCATCTAAAACAATAGCCATTAAAAGTATTATTATGAATAGAGTGAGAGTGATAGAACCTCTTTTGTTGTGGTTGCTTTGCTGTAGATCTCCTTTGATATTTTCTTCCTTTTGAAGATTCAGCTTCAAGCTTTTCTTGCTTTGATCCTTCAACAATGAACTTCTTCTTCTCTGCAGAGTTGGAAGATGAAGGTTGTTCAACTTCATATCCAAGACCACGCCTATCCGTGGAGCTTCTTTGTTGGCTTATCATTTTATCTAGCAACTCTGTGCTTTTCTCGAATTTGAGATTTGTATTGGCCTCTTCTAGTTGTTTCTTCAATAAAACAATCTCTTCCTCTTGTTTGCAACAACCAATCTCTTTCTCATTGAACTGTGACCTGAGAGTTTCTTCAATCCTTTTGAATTCTTCTACCTGTACTTTCAAACTGGTTATTATTTCATTTGCATCCTCAAGCTTTCTTGAGATTTCCTTATTCCTTTTTCTTTCTATCTTCAATTCATCCAGAGTTGCAATTAATTCCTCTTTCAAATTTATTTCTCCATCAATTTCTTCTTCATCACATTCTTGTTCTTTTTCTGTTTCTTCTTCGAGTGTTAAGAAAAGACCTCCACCTGTTTCCTTTTCAGAATCATCCTCTAGGACTTCATTAACTCTCACCATATATGCCTCTATGTTCTTATCGTTATTCAACTTCAAAGCTTCGAACTGAGCTTGATGTGTTTGCAACTTGGCCTCCTTGATCTCATCGTCTCCTTCATGAATACTCCTCAGTTTGTCCCATATTTCTTTTGCCATTTTACAACTCATGATCTTTACCAGTTCACTTTCTACTAATCCGCACCTGATAGCATTCTTTGCTTTTGAGTCATTCTCAAACAGATTCTTACTGACAACATCGGTTGGAGGAGTGATGGGTATTGTGTATTCACTGTCTACTGAATCCCAGATGTCGTATCCCAAAGCACAAAGATATGTCTGCATCCTGATTCTCCAGACCACGTAATTTGTTTCGTCAAACAAAGGTGCTTTGTTTGATGAGAAGTCTTCAACATTTTTTGGTTCAATTTTCTCTTCCACAAGAACTAAAACTGACTGAGATGCCCTTTTGGAGGAGGATCTATTCTTCTTACCCATTGCATACTAATCCAAGATCAACCCTGACTGATTTAGCCTTAGAAGGGAACTTGGCTCTGATACCAATTGTTAGTCTTACAATGGCACTAAGAGGGGGGGTGAATCAGTGTAGTTCTTTTAACTTGAATTTATAGCTCTTAAAACTGAAACAATGAAACCTTAAAACCAGATAAAGCAAGCATCACAAAAGAACATATCACACAACACAATATTTTAACGAGGTTCACCAATTTGGCTACTCCTCAAGAATGACTGCTTGGACTACCATCCAAATCCAGCCTTTGCAAAGCACCAACTTTACAAATAGTTTACTAGCATCCACTGGAAGGAGCACCAACCCCTGATTTATCTGTACCAATAGAAAGGAGCACCAACCCCTGATTTACCAACACCTACTGGAAGGAGCACCAACCCCTGATGCCAAGCTGCAACCTGGACTTCAATTTTGAATCTATAAGTTTGATGATAAAATACCTTTGCTTTTGCATGACCCTAACTGGTCTTCTCCACCTTTGTGTTCTCTGTGCACTTTGCTCTTTCTACGCAAACACTTCGCACACTCTACTTCATTGCAATCCAGCTTCACGATCGTCTTCTCCCTTTTGCGCACTCTGCTCCTTCTACTTTCTCTATGCAATCACAGTCGCACTTAGGACAATTCGACATGACTTCTTTGCTCACTTTGCGCACTTCGCCATCATCTCGCCGCTTCTGCGCTTTCTACGCTCTTACGGCCACATTTCACGCTTCGACACATATTCGACGACGCATTCATTGACTCTTCAAATCTCCAAACAGCCCTCCTTTTATAACAACATTTTCATGATCAAAACCCTAATCTTAGTCAGTTGCAAACCCTAATCTTAGTCGGTTGTCATAGGTCTTCGTTGGCTTCAACTCAACCACGAAAAAGCAACATGTCGCGATATCGTGACACTTTTGCTTACTCTCTCTTTCTCCTTGCTTTGGTCCCCGAAAATACATGTCATGATATCGTGACACTTTTGTTCTCTCTCTCTTTCTCCTTGCTTTGGACCGCAAAAATACATGTCATGATATCGCGACACTTTCGCCTCCTTGCTTCTCTTCTTGGCTTGTACCCGCGAAAACTCAGCATGTCACGATATCACGACACTTTCGCCGTCGTGCTTCTTTTCTTGGCTTGTACCCGCGAAAACACAACATGTCGTGATATCGTGACACTTTCGCCTCCTTGCCTCTTTTCTTGGCTTGTACCCGTGAAAACGTAGCATGTCACGAAATCGTGACACTTTCGCCTCCTTGCCTCTTTTCTTGGCTTGTACCTGCAAAAACATAGCATGTCGTGAAATCGTGACACTTTCGCCTCCGTACTCTTCCTCTTTACTTTTGTCACGAAATCGTGACACTTCTGCCTTCTTACTTTCTCTCTCCTCATTGAGTCATGAAAATGCGACATGTCGCGATATCGCGACACTTTCTCTCCTTTGCTCTTTCTCTTGCCTTCGAGTCATGAAAACCCGACATGTCGCGATATCGTGACACTTTTTCTCCTTTGCTCTTTCTCTTGCCTTCGGGTCATGAAAACCCGACATGTCGCGATATCGTGACACTTTTTCTCCTTTGCTCTTTCTCTTGCCTTCGAGTCACGAAAACGTGACATGTCGCGATATCGCGACACTTTCTCTCCTTTAGACTCTCTCTCTTGCAATATGTCACGAAATCGTGACACTTTTTCTTCCGTACAATCTCTCTTGCAATATGTCACGAAATCGTGACACTTTTTCTTTCGGACTCTCTCTCCTGCAATATGTCATGAAATCGTGACACTTTTTCTTCCGTACTATCTCTCTTGCAATATGTCGCGAAATCGCGACACTTTTTCTACTTGTCTTTTTTCTTCCAACATGTCGCGAAATCGTGACACTTTTTCTTCCGTACTATCTCTCTTGCAATATGTCGCGAAATCGTGACACTTTTTCTACTTGTCTTTTTCTCTTCCAACATGTCACGAAATCGTGACACTTTTTCTTTCGTACTATCTCTCTTGCAATATGTCGCGAAATCGTGACACTTTTTCTACTTGTCTTTTTCTCTTCCAACATGTCACGAAATCGTGACACTTTTTCTTCCGTACTATCTCTCTTGCAATATGTCACGAAATCGTGACACTTTTTCTACTTGCCTTTCTCTCTTCCAACATGTCACGAAATCGTGATAGTTTTGCTTGCTTGCGCTTTCTCTCCGAACATGTCACGAAATCATGACAGTTTTGCTTGCTTGCGCTTTCTCTCCGAACATGTCGTGAAATCGTGATAGTTTTGCTTGCTTGCGCTTTCTCTCCGAACATGTCACGAAATCGTGACAGTTTTGCTTGCTTGCGCTTTTTCTCCGAACATGTCATGAAATCGCGATAGTTTTGCTTGCTTGCGCTTTCTCTCCGAACATGTCGTGAAATCATGACAGTTTTGCTTTCTTCTCAACATGTCGCGATATCGCGACAGTTTTTCTTTCTTGCTCAACATGTCGCGATATCACGACAGTTTTCTTCCTTGTGATTTTCTTTTGATTTTTAGCATATGGGCCACTTTGGTCTTCTTGAAAAAATACTATACATACTCTGAGTAACCTTTGAACTTCTATCTTCTATATCTGAAAGGCTTTTGAACTTCCTGCCCACTGCATCAACATATCTATCTGACTGTGTTGACAACAATGACAATACTGCTGCTACACCTTGCTCAACAGTCACCTCCAAAGCTTTGTCTCAATATCGTACTAAACACAGTCCAGTCGGTCTAGCACAACTCTGCTCAATCTCTTACACTAAACATAGTACATTCAATCTAGAACAAATATGATCAACTCTTGCACTAAACACAGTACATTCGGTCTAGCACAAATCTACTCAACTCTTACACTAAACAAAGTTTAATTGGTCTAGCATAAATCTTCTAAATAGGTCCACTCAGAACCTACTCAAATCTGCTCAACAGGTCCACTCAAAAACTATCCAAATCTACTCAACAGGTCCACATAGAACCTATTCAAATGTTCTCAACAAGCTCACATAGAAATTGTCCAAAGTTTTTCAATAAGTCCTCTCTAGGACTTGCTCAAATCTGTATTGTAAGCTTCCACAAAAGCTCACACAAAATTAGTCCACAAGTCTTCTCAAATACTTACCTCAAATATGCTTAACAAGTCCACACAAAACTTGTCCAATCTCATAGAAACATAAAGAGAATTGTTAGAGACTCAATATGTTCTATACTCAATACTCAATCACTTTCTCAACTCAATCTCATAGAAGCATAAAGAGAATTGTTAGAGACTCAATATGTTCTATTCTCAAAACTCAATCTCAACTCAAATCAATCTCATAGAAGCATAAAGAGAATTGTTAGAGACTCAATATGTTCTATTCTCAAAACTCAATCTCAACTCAAATCAATCTCATAGAAGCATAAAGAGAATTGTTAGAGACTCAATATGTTCTATTCTCAACACTCAATATCAACTCAAATTAGAATATAGAATAGTTTGTTTTATGGAACTTGATCAATCACTTCATACATCCACTTGACTAGGCTCAATCAATTCTACTCAACCAATCACTTCAAGAAACAACTCTTGCTCACAAATCCTAGTCCAATCATGTATCATCCAACTCAAAATGTTTCCAACAATTCTCAACAACAAATCTCACATAACAATGATACTCGTGATCTTTTCAAACCCTAGTTCAAGTTCTTTGCATAACTCACTTCAACAACCATGCTCATCAAACAATGTTTTAATCACAACTCTCAATTTTAGAAAACCTTGAAGCATTAACTCAAACACTTCACTCAACCAATGATCTCAACAACAATGCTAATAAAACAAGGTTTTAATCTCAACTCTCAAATTAGAAAACCTTGAAGCAATAACTCAACCACTTTCAAAAAGGAAACCCTAATCAAGTCCTTTTCACTCCAAACTTAATTTTCAATAAATCCAATCAAATAACTCAACTAAGAAGGAATTTGCCCATACCTTTTGTTTGACAAGTAGTTGGTCTCACAAATATGCCACACTCACAATTACTTCTTTTCCAATCTCAATAAGGGTTAGAGGATAATTTTCTTCAACAAAACATATCACAAATATAATTTTAAAATTACACCTTATCACTCCAACTTAAATAATAATCAATATCCTCATAATAGTCACAAAAACCCTAAATTTAAAATAACATACTACCCACAAATTCTTAATCTTCTAATATTCCACAATAGCAATTTAAGACTTTAAAAATAAAAACATAATTCTCCTTATAACTCCTAAAGGTAATTCTCAACTACCAAAAAACTTTATTACAAAGCAACCTTTCCAAACTCAACCACTAAGCAACCTTATACCTCCAACTTAGGCATTTAATTAAAATTAAAATCAAAATATTACCTTTGCCTTTGGAGAGTTTTGAACTCTCAACGCAGTCCACTCTAATGTCTTAACTGCGGCACCAAAAACCATACGAGCTACACACTCATTGAAGATAGGTGAAGCACCACGTGCTTCAAAAACTTTATCCCCTCCTTGTTCTATAAAACGTGTGCCTCACGATTGGCGCTTTCAACACACCTGCCAAGTGCTTCCACCGAGACTCGAACACTGGCCTCCTTGCACAAAAAACATAAGCCATAGCCCTCTTACCACTAGGCCAAGGTGCCTAGTTGGCTTTCAGCTATTTGGTGCTGTCCCTTTTATTTCTTTTGCTGGCAATTCAAACTTAAAATTCGCACATCTATTTCATGAGATTTGCATTAATTAATTCATATGCTATATTTTCAATCGATCAAGAATAATCTTAATGCCCTTTGGACATAGGTTTAAATATTAATCTTCCTCCTTTGCTTTAGAACGTCGATGCTTCAAAATGCAATTAACCCACATGACATCGACGAGGATAAACCTTTGTAACATGCTTCAAATATTTAAATTCTAACACCCATATTTGGGTGTAGTAAAATATTATTATTAATATTTTACTTTGGGATATTTTTCACCACCTTACTTAATATTATAATAACTCATATTATAATATTATATCCTTTGATAAAGTACCTTTAATATTTATTTATAAAATTTAAATTCACATTGAATTTAAATAATTTATAAAATAAATATTATAACTCCTTTTTAACTTCTATATTTTGCATTGTTTCACTTGATCTTTGGCCTTCTTCCTAGATATCAAATAACCATTGTATCCCCTTTGTTTCCTACTAAAATACTTGGTATTAATGATGACTTCATCTGGTGACGTCAATGATAACTTTGACTTAGGGACTCAAAATTTCCAACATTCTTTAAGTCCTTCCAAGGCTCGAATCAGCCTACTTTCAAAAAAATTTGGTTCTTCTTTCATGTGATCCTTGGATCCACCTTCCTCAACCATGGTCTTATTATCAGATCCTAGATCTGGGTCTACATTGGTGTAAGCCTTTGCCATGCGGTTAATCACACCAGTCAACTGTGCTATTTTTGCATGCATTTCCTCCATATGCTTATTCATTTGGGCATATATCCCTCACCCTCTCCCTCTTCTATTCATCTTCTTTCCACTAGCGATATCTCACCTACTCTGATACCAATTGATGTAAATTCACTATAGGATATCGACAATGGACTCCAAGGGTAAAATTACAAGACAAGACATCATACAAAATACACCAATAAAAGAAACCTGCAAATGCTTCCTTTCATTCTCTGAATTCACACATCCCTTACAATAGAGTCTCCCACTCATACTCCCCAAAAATAAAAACCTTAGCCTACACTACCCCCTTACTATTTTTAGTCACTTTCTATTTTTAGCAACTCACTTGCTATTTTTAGTAACCCTAAAAATAGAGCTCGGATGGCATCCAAAATGGAATCATGCACCCGTTATTCAATAATACCCACTACCCCAAGATAGCAACCCCACTCTAGTTCTACACTAATAGTTATGATAATTTTTCAGTTGCAAAAACTGACAACTACATTTAAAGCTACTTTTGGGCCTCCTAGAGGTATTTTCTTATGCGCAACCTTAAAGGGTAATTTTTCTTAAGTTATCCATGCAATTTTGCATGTTCTAAAAAAATAACGAAGCAAAACGGACACTCGAAGCAAAAGTTATGGCCTTGGCAAGGTGCATGCATTAATGAATCTTGGTGAAAGAGGATTCATTATTTCCATGTCTTAGTGGTAGACTAGTTAGTGTCCAATTGGAACCCCATTCAACCAATGCCATGTGATAATCTCACCATTTGTTGAAAGTACAATCATTTTGTTTTTAATTTTGAAAGGTTTTGGAGGCATTTTGAGTAAATTTCAGTCAAACTTTTGAGAGAAATGACTTTTGCATACATAAGCATTTCAAATAACATGGTTTTTTAAGCTCTTTACATTGGTGGCACTATTTTGGGTCAAAAGAGCATGTAGGAGACTATATTTTACAAGGATTTTTAAGAATTAACATGTGCCCCTATTCAATGGGCCAAATTATAGCACTTGGAAATTCAATATTGAAGGTTTATTCTAGAGTAAGGGATTACGCATATATGTGATTGAGGTCCCTCAAGACATTGATTTTAACAAGAGAAATAAACCTCTTAAATATAATAAGGATGAGGCTCTTCATGTGATTACTCTTCATGTTGATAAGATCTATGACACTTATGCCAACAACACTTCATATCACAAGTAGATATTGGGCAAATTTTATAATTTATGTGATCACATTGAATCTACACAAATAAGAAGATTGGAGGCATATTTAACTATCTTGAGGATGGATAACTTTGATACCATAGATGAGTACCTAAATTGGTTCAATTAGTTGAAAGAGGATATCAACACCACTAGAAGATTTGATAGTAGGGAGGACACTAATGATAGTGGAAAGAATAACATTAAACATCACAACATTGTATTCAAAAATGGTTTTGAAATATATGAAATGGTTGACATTGTGTTTGAGATGTATTACATTCACTTACCAAAGGATGACCCTCTTTCTGAGATATGTTCAAGCACCTTCTTCATCATCAATCTCGATGACAAATGTATAATATTCATTCTATCACTATTTAGGTTCATGCAAAGGAAGTGATTAAGCTATAAGATGACAATAAGCTAAAACAAGGAGGGAAGAAATCTAAGAATCCCTTCCAAAATTCTATTTGTACTATTTATAATAAGGAAGCACACAAGGCATAATTTTGTCATTTATGGATAAAAAAGCTTGGATAAGTAGCCAAAAAGATGGTGTTGCTGGTCTATAATCTGCCTAGTCAGTAATGTATGCCTTGGAATTTTTCCAATGTTGGATGACTGGGATTCCTCCCAATTTCAACCTCTAGAGTAGGATGGCTCCTTGTAATGCTTACAAAATTAAAACAATTAAGAGTAGAGAGACAAATGGAAGGGTTAGAAAGGGATAAGGGTTTAGAAATTACTTGAATATGGATGGGATATAGCTTAACAACAATGAATATGCACAACATAAAAGCCTTACACAATCAATTTCTAGTGAAACTTAACAGATCAACCATTAGCAAGAACAAGATAAATTTCATTCAATTTTGGTTATATACTTTAAATATTCCAAATACTTATGAAAAAAAATCCAAATAGTGATCCAATTTTGTAAAATTTGTTGTAATAGAATAAACTAATTATAAAGTGCAACATAAACGAATTAAACCATAATATTGACTCATAATAACATGAACATGCAATCATAATGAAGGCCAAACAACTTTTATTTTTCATTATTTGGAAACAATGATTATACAACATATACTCAAGCAAATGCTATAAATCCAACCCTCACTATGAGGTGCATTGAGATATTTATAAACTGCTTATGAATATTGCAACATAAGATTTACAAGGTTGTTCTAGGTCTATTAGAAGAATAGCCTAGTAGAGAGTGCTCTTGGGAGTAGATGCCACTTTCATACTATGTCAATTTGATTACTTATATTATTGATGTGGTTTTTTAGATTTCACGTTGCATCTTTGATTCAAGTATGTTTGCAATCTGGTATATGGATCTTCAACTTTTTTTCTAGGATGTCATTCTCAAGATCAATGACTTTGGATTGAATAGCTAGAAGGCACTAGGGTGGTTATAATTTTGAAAGACACATTCCCAAGTAGATGTGTGCCAAAGCCATATTTTGTGGTACTATCAAGTCTTTTGGTTTCTTGGAAGGCCTTTCGAACCAAATATGGACTTTTGGGATGATTTGATGATGTCACCACTTGGTAGAGTCTAAATTCTTGTATTTTTAGATAGTGCCTTATTCTCTCGATTTTATGCATTTTGGACTTTTGTGGCACTTTTGCTTTGAAAACCTAGCTTTGTTCACTTTGGCATCTCTTACACATTTTATAATTTATAGTATAAGTGATGACATCATTGCTTACTAAAGTCTAAATTCTCATTTTTTTATGGATTTAAGCTAAGGGAAAGCTTTACTTGATTGATGTCAGATTTATGCCATTTTGGTCTTGTGTTTTGAAAACCTATCTTTATTCCATGGTGTATTTTCATATTTTTGAAGCACTTTGCTTATGTCATTACTTAGAAAAGTCTAAAATTGTTCAATTTTGAACTTGCACATTATCACAATATTTCTTGGGACTTAGCCAATTTTCTCAAAAATGCTTAACTACCTTGGAAATTAGCTCTAGACTAATGAATTGGAGCTTTTGATATCTGCGTTGCTTGAGTACTTAGGCCAACCATAGGGTATTTTCCTTTAGTAAGAATTGGATAATATTTCAGCAAAAGGGTTTGCAAATGAGGGTATAAATTTAGGTTTATGACTTGAATGAAATCAAGTTCCCACTATTGAAAAGGTTCATTTGCTATAATTGATTGCAGAGGAAGTGCAATATTTTTTCTTATTTCGACAAACCTTTCACACTTCTCACATGCTTTGGTTATTGTAAAAGCATTTGCAAATATGGTAGGTCAATAATACTTGGCCTAGAGGATATTAGTTGTGGGAGTCTCCCTTGAGTAATATCCTTTGAATTAGCTTGAGTGAAATGCATTCAATACCCTCTCAACTTGTTCCAACTTTATGCAACATAGAAGTACTAC
Organism: Wollemia nobilis; assembly: GCA_028583015.1. Classification (NCBI taxonomy): domain Eukaryota; kingdom Viridiplantae; phylum Streptophyta; class Pinopsida; order Araucariales; family Araucariaceae; genus Wollemia; species Wollemia nobilis. Next base: position 985,169 of record JAQPPZ010017065.1, read on the forward strand.
ATCAAAATTCTTCTTAAACAGTCCTTTCGGTAATAAGACATACTTCAACACTTTTAGTTTATATTGATGTCTTGGGAAGGCATTTAATCCTTTTGGGCATCTACCTATTTGGAACTATTCAACCAATTTATCAACCCAATCTACTTCTTATATAAATGTCTCATTTCTAGATTTTGCCTCTAGGTTGTCTTCTATACACATGTGTTTTGGTTTTGTTGCATAAGCTAGATGTTCACATAGGGATCTACCTATTTCTAGCTTGGTATAGTGTATTTCAATCTCATATTCCATTATCTTAGAGATCTATCCAAATCTTTTTCTCCCAATTCTCCTTGGAGGATGAAATTTATGATGTCTGAATGATCTACATAGACCATTTTTTTGCTCAGAGACAATGTCTAAGATTTTCAAGTGACTTCATGATAGCAAACAATTGTTTCTCTATGAAGTTATAATTATTTTGATAATCATGTAGTGTTTGGATAAGAAAATATATTAGATGTTCTTATTGACTATCATTTTTTGAATTAGTACTACAACTTAGCTATCTTCATATCCATAGACAAATAATGAAGTCTTTATTGTAATCATGTTGAAAAAAACTAAGGCTTATGTTATAGCCTTCTTATTTTTTTCAAATACCTTCTTTCCAGAGTCCATGCAAACATTGCATATTTCTTCAAGATTTGTGTCATAGGTTTGACTATATGCACAAAGTTTGACACAAACTTCCTAACGAAGTTGATTTACCCAAAGAAAGATTGTAAATCCTTCTTACTAAGGGGAGTGGTAAATTTAAAATACATTTAGTTCAATTTGGATCAATGGATAACCCTTGCTTAGAAATGACATGTCCTAGTAGATTTCCTTCATGCACAATAAATATTGACTTCTTGGGATTCAATGACACTTTGAATTTGGAATATTTCTGAAAGACCATTTCTAGGTGATCTAAATGTTGCTGCTTATCATGAGAGAATATTATCATGTCATCCAATTAAATAAAGATTATTTTGTTGACCAACTTGCTAAAAGCAAATTCCATTGCTCCCTATAAAGTAGCTCCAACATTGGACAAGCTAAATGGCATCCTTTAATATGCAAAAGTTCCCTACTTGGTGGTGAAGGTTGTCTTGTGTTGATATTTATATTTTACCCATATTTGGTTATATCTTGAAAACCCATCAAGGAGTAAAAACCTTTCGGACTCAGCTATAGATTGTAAAAACTAATCAATATGTGGTAAAGGGTAATGGTTTTTTAACAAAGCCTTGTTCAGGTTTCGAAAATCAACACGGAGCCAGATGTCTCCATTATTCTTCCTCACTAGGATCAAGTTTACAACCCATTTAGAGTGTTTAATTAGATATATGATCTTAGAATTTATAATCTTAAGGATATCTTGCTTCATTATGGATTTAATTTTAGGATTGATCGACCTTTGTTTTTATCTAAAAAACTTGTCATCGGGCTTCATCTCTATGGTGTGTTGAATAACATCTTTGTTATAAACCCAAAGGTCATCATAGCTCTATGTTATTATATCTTGAGATTGTTTTCACAACAACATGAACTTGTTCACTTATTATTTGTAGCAATATACTTTGACTTTTAGCCTTTCCCTAGGTTCAATCTGAATTTCCTTGAAGGCGTGTTCATCAATTTTTATTTTTTGTTTGATCACCTGATCGTTGTTATCAAACAAGATTTCTAAGGTAATAAACCCCTTAGGGATATGTTTATTCTTAAGTTGAATGATCTCCTCCTGATCAACATGTTGTAGCATATCTTCTAGCCATGTTGCATAGATAACTTGTGTAGTTAAGAAATCAACAATTTTTTGATCATCCTCAAACACTTGCTAAAATATTTCTTTATCTAGAATTTATGGTCTAAAAAATATATTGACCATACTTGGTTTCTTACCATATTCATTCGTAGGAACAAAATTCACTCCTTGAGATGCTAATGTGTCAACCATTTTATTTTGACCTTTGGAAATGACTTTCATATTCAAAAAGCTTCAAAAATCTCCATTAGGTCCCATATTCTATTTCAGTATGTTTTCAAGTAATGTTGCTTAATATTGTACTTCTCTATTATTTGATTGATTACTAGCTTAGAGTTGCCAAAAATGGACAACAATTTAATTCCCAATTTTTTGCCTACACTAGCCCAAGGTATAGGGTTTCATATTCAACCACTTTGTGCAACTCCATATCAATATATAGGAAAACTCCTTGATCCCCTTTGAAGGAGATGCTAGCACTATTCCAGCTCTAACATCGTTCCTACATTTGGCTCCATCAAAATAAAGTTTCTAAACTTTCATTTTTTGGAGTTTTTAATTTGACATAGCTTGTACCTTTTATGGTTTTGGTTTTGTTATGTAGTATGTGTCCATCCCAGTTTCAATCATAGTGTTGAAATATCTAAGTGAAAATTCATCTTTTATTTACAACTCTTCAATGATTTGTTTCTAAAGGATCTACCTCTTCACTGATCATATTGATCCAATCTTCCTCTATCCTATTTATGTTATAGGGTGTTGATTTTTCTAGATAGATTTTTGTTCTTCTCCCTTTATGCAAAACTACCATATGGGAATAATCTAGATACATATAGCTCTCCAGTTTTACTGTAAAATTCCTAGGAAAGACAAAGGTCGAAGTAGGGCTTCAGGTCTACTATCACCACTTCTTATATCATAGTGATTACTTGTGCCTTATGTAGTACCATGGGGACATATTTTATTACATCAAGTATTTTAACAAGGGTACAATCCAATTGGAAATATTTGGGATGATCATGTATACTCCATGCCCATAACTTTGCATATGGCTTTAGGCATAATAGCGGTTGCAACTCCAGAATCAACCATGCAGTTGTGCATGATCCATCCTTTCATGCACAAATACATGTAGAAAATAGGTGGTTTGTTTTTTCTTGCTCTGGGAATCAACAAATCCAAAGCTAAGTTGAACTATAGGTGTGGTACACCTTCAGGGTTGGTTGTCTTTAAGAAATATTTGAGGTGGTCAATTTGTCTAGGAATAATTAAAGCATCATACATACTTTCTTTCAAGGGAGTCTTTCAATTCTTCAATGATATCAAATCTCAATGATTATGACAGTTTATTTTCTTTCTTCTCTAGTTTGTCAAACCTTTTTTTATTCTTGAGTAGATTACATCCTCTTTCATTTGGTTATAGAAGAATATCTTAGTCTATCCTAGGATTGATCCTTGGATTTAACTCAAATCTATTGTACCTCTTTACCTTGCTTCAGATTCAGTTGTTTCTTCACTAGCTCTAGTAGAGAATAGGTCTTTCTAGGCTTTGATTAGGCTAAAGTTTTTAGGGTTTTGACTATATTTTCTCTCTCTTTCATATTTTGAGGTTGATCCAAAACTCTAAATGGCTCTAATTTTTGTAGATCCACTTGAAACAGTTTCCTCTCATCCTCTCATCCTCAATAACCCAATCCTCTCATCCTAATAGCCATGTAATTGTGTCACTTAACCCCTACCTCCTTTTTAGTATCCATCTTAGCTAGGAATTCTACCACTTTATTTAGATCTCTAATCACATATATTAGAATCACATCATCTAATTCCCTCCACAATTTTTTAATTTGAGTAAAAAGAATCCTCAACTTCATGTCTTCAAACCAAAGTTCCTCATGTAATCCAGAGCTCCTACTAATATTTGAGAATATGATTCTAGGATTATCCTCTTGTAACCATGTCTTATAGCCAATATAGAAGCATATTTGATAGTTAAATCTTCTACTTCATTGTTTGTGGCCCTTCCCAAGCCTTGTAGTTACCAATAGAACACTACCCCAACGTGATTTCTGCAGACCACTCCAATTTTAGCTCTACCCAGATTACCTTTTGTAGCTCCATCAGTATTAATTTTAATCCAACCTTCTGGGGGTGGTTTCCAACTGGCTCTATCATGTTCCTCTTGAACTTTAGCTTCCTTCTCCATCATCCCTATATCAATCTGAGTTTCCTCTTTAGCATATGTTGTCATAATTTTTGTGACTTTGCTTCAAATGTCTTGCCAAATGCCATCTAAGGATGAAAAGGTTTCTCTAAAAATTCTTCCATACTCTCCAACCACACTTGTCACCAAATGCTCTAAATTAAGAGTATTAGGAAATTCTTTGGAACTGAAGTGCATATAATTTATGCTTTCTATAGGAGGATATGGTTCAAGGGGTAAGGATTTGGTTCTTCTAAACCTATAAGGTGGCAACTCAAGAAATGGTAAGGGATTTTCAAGTTTCTTGGTTGTTGATCTTGTAAACATAAAAACCTAGATTAAATGGAAACCAAATTATAATTTATTAGATCCTTTCTTAACAAAGTCGCTAGGTGAGTGATCATAAGATCTTAGAGAGCAAAATTTCACCAAATTTTTGCTCAACTAGATAGGTAGGATAGATTGAAAAAAATTGTTCCATTGGTCATTGCTAGAAAATGTTGGTCTAAAATTTTCCTAGTCATTAATGTGTGCCCTAGGTTTTAGCCAATGTTAAATGACTAGGATTTCCCTTAAGTTCAACCTCTACAGTAGATTGGATCCTTGTAATGCTTACAAAATTAAAATTGAAGTTTAAGAGTAGAGAGATAAATGGAAGATCTAGAAAGGGGTAAGGATTTATAAATTACTTGAAAATGGATGAGATATAGTGTAATAGTAATGAATATGCATAGCATAAAAGCCTTACACAATCAATTTCTAATGAAAAATAACAAACCAACCATTACCAAGAACATGACAGAGTTCATTCAAGTACAATTATATGCTTTAAACATTCCAAATACTTATGAAAAGCAATCAAAATAGTGATTCAATTTACCAAAATTCATTGTAACTAAATAAACTAATCATAAAATGCAATAAAAATAAATTAAAGCATAATACTCACTCATAGGAACTTGAACATGCAATCGTAATGGAGGCCAAACAACTTTCACTTTTCATTAATTGGAATCAATGATTATACAACATATATTCAAACAAATGCTATAGAGTTGACCCTCACTATGAGGTGCATTGAGTTATTTATAAGCTACTTATGAATCTTATAGCATAATATTTACAAGTTTGTTAGAAGAACATCCTAGAAAAGAGCACTCTTGGGAATGGATGTCACTTTTATATTGCATCAATTTGATTTTTTGTATTGATGATATGACCAGTTTAGATTTCACCTTGGTATATTTGCAATCTGGTCCATAGATATCCAACTATCTTCTTTTAAAAATTTCTTAGTTGTTGTAATTGTCTATCAAAGATGTCATTCTCAAGATCAATGACTTTTGCTTGAATAGTTAGAAGGCACTAGGGTGGTTACAACTTTGGAAGAGATGTTACTAAGTGGATGTGTGCTAAAGTCATACTTTGTAGCAATATCAGGTCTTTTGGTTGCTTGGAAGGCCCTTTGAACCAAACTTGAACTTTCGGGATGATTTGACAATTTCATCGCTCGACAAAGTTTGAATTCTTGCATTTTTAGATAGTGTCTTATTCTCCTATTTTTATGCATTTTAGAATTTCATGGCACTTTTGCTTTGAAAATCTCACCTTTTTCACTTTGGTGTCTCTTACGTATTTTCAAAATTTATAGTATAAGTGTTGACGTCATTGTTTAGTAAATTCTAAATTCTTGCTTTGTTTTGGCTTTAATATAAGGTAAATATTTACTTGATTGACGTCAAATTTTCACCATTTCAAACTTATGTTTTTAAAAATCATCTTTATTTTACGATGTGTTGTCAAACTTTCACATTATCACAATTCTAGACTTACACATTATCACAATATTCCTTAGGACTTAGATAATTTTTTGAAAAATGCTTAATTGCCTTGGAACTTAGCTCTAGATTGATGCATTGGAGATTTTGTAATCTACGTTGCTTGAGTACTCAGGCCAAACTTAGGGTATTTTCCTTGAGTGATATTTGGGTAATATTTTAGCAAAAGGGTTTGCAAATGAGGGCATAAATTTGATCTACAAGTGCTAATGTTCCTCTCTTTTATGGTCAATGTGAGGACGATGTGATGGTGAAGAGTTGTAGGCATATGCAGTTGTTCATTTGCATATTGGACATATACCTCTCTGATGAGTGGATTGTACACTGATGGGAAACTTAATACATGACTAAGCATCACCATCTCTTGCATGACTATAGCACACAACATTCTAGAGAACATGTCACTAAAGATGATTCCTATTTATAGGTGTTTGGATATAGTGAGATAACAATTGGTTCTTTCTCATTTAATGAAATTTTCCATGCTCCTAGTGTGGATCCCTATCTTCCATATATTTTGATATTCTTTTTGGTACCATTCTAATTCTTATAGCCTCCTATGATTTTATTCCCTTATGGATTCTTATCCACCACCTATAATTTTGAATCCTAGAGTAGATGAGCTTGATCCCTATGCCTTGTGTGATGGTGATGGATATTGAGTTGGATGGTGGGATTGGATTGGTTTATTCTATATAGAGTTTTGTTGATACTTCCACAAATTATGTAATAAATCTTCCATGGTTCATCCAATGCCCAAGTGTATTCATATTCTACTTTAAGATGCTTGATTGATTCTTTCTTAAGATTTTCATCAAAATCTTCCATCTTGATGAAACTAAAGTTCTTGTTACCTATTCTCAGTTCAAGAGTTGTATGGAATGGAAAGATCATATGGTTTCCAAGTATGGTTTCTTGATGAGGAATCATATATGGGATCTTATTCCTACTGTAGAACAGATAAATGTTATGGGTTTTAAATGAGTCTATAAAACCAAGTACATTTCTAATAATCATGTGAAGAATCACAAGGAATGTCTTGTTGCTAAGGCATTCTCTTACGGGAATTGATTGCTCAAAGGCCTTTTCTCCAGATGCTAGGATGAAATTTATTTGAATAATTCTTTATATAGCTACCTCTTATGGTTTTAAGGTACATCAACTCAATGTGAAGTATCTTTCTACATGGTGAAATTTAGGAGATCTATATACAATTGTCTAGTTTTGAGCTTGCTGGATATACTCCCATGTTGTGTTAGTTGAACAAGTCCTTGTATAGGATTAAGTAGGCTCCTCATGCTTAGTATAAGAAGATTCATTTCTTCTTTCTAAGTTAAGTATTTTAATATTGTGAGGAAAAACATGATGTCGAGATCAAGCATCGAGATGATCAAACCTTGGTAATTATGTAATATGTTGATTATTTGCTCATTATGGTTAGTTCAATATCCCTAGTCTAGGATATGAAGTCACAACTTCATGATACTCTTGAGATGATAGATTTGGGGATACTACATTACTTTTTTGTGATTTATATTAACCAATCATCCTCTAGGATCATTATCTCTTAGCCCAAGTATGCATTGGATCTTTTATAATGCTTTAGAATGGAGGATTACAAGTATAATTGAACTCCTTTGCTTCTAGTTTGAAGATACGAGCATATTATACTACTCTTGCAGTGGATGCTACTTTTTACTAATCACTTGTTGGGGGTCTTCTCTACCTTACACTTAGACAAAAATTGTATTTGTTATCACCTATTATTCCAAGAACATGAAAGAACCTCATGAGAGTCACTAGACAATGGCCAAGTGAATCCTTTAATACATCAAAGGTACAAACTAGATGGGTATTCGCTATTCAATTGAATCGGATTTAATTTTGATAGAAATTTATAATGCAAATTAGACCAATAATTTAAACCAGTGGTGCTCCACTACAGGGCTTATCTTCTATTTTGGTTTTGGTCTAGTCTCTTGGTGGTTGTAAGAAATTGTCTATTATCTCTTAATATCCTATAAAAATTGAATATCGTGTTACCAATGAGGTTTCCAAACACTTTTGATGAAAATGTATGAATTTGGAACAAGTGGGTACTCCTCCATAATTTCTAGTAACACGTCATTATGGCAATTAGAGATAATCTAGTGTTTCATTAGTATACCAAGCATATTGATGTTTTGATACATTGAGTATGATGTATTTATGCCCATGGTATGCTTAACTATATGTTATGAATCTCTCTTCTCATCAATCATAAATTATTCACCAATGTGCAATATCAAACATGCATCCATAATAACAATCTACACAATAAAATAGGGATAGATAATACCTTGAGGTAGGGCAACACCAAGTATACTCCTTAATAAAGGAATCACTCCATGAGCCAAGACTACTACAAAGAATACTTTATGACTTCCTTTTATAACTGGGAGTACATATCTCTTTATACAATAATGTGATGGTTTATGTTTCATGAGTTAGAAGGTCACCCGTGTGATGGTTCACCTTCCATGAGTTACAAAGTGCATAATATTATAATATGACACTATGCTAATTATGTTATAATTTTGTGTGTAGCCCATGCCATAATACAATATTATTTTATTTCCCCACATTCCTATCCCTAGGTGCCAAAAATTCCACTTCCATTACAAAATGTTTCATCCTCAAAACATTAGAAGAAACTAAATAATAGGATTTGCTAAGCAATGCTAGCAATTGGTACCAATCTTGATTATCCATCCATCCTAGAGAAATATTGATTGGTGATGGTTTGCATTGATACCAAGCTCTCTTCATGCAATAGGAACATCCATAACTATTTTGTGGACTCCATGCTTTTGTTGCTCTACTTTGGTAATTTGAATGTTGGGTCCATTTGTTCTTTGATGCTACTACACCACTTTGAAAACCAAAATCACTATGCTTTCTTTACCAAACACTATCATACTTGGTGCCCATTTGATTCCATGTAGAACCATAATATTGTTGCCACTCTTGGTGGTGTGGATGGTGATATGATGGATCCTAACCTATGGTTCTATTACCTTTGACTCTTCAATAATTTTCTCCACTATTTTACATTATTTTGTGCATTTTTTTTCATATGCCCTTTATTTGGTGTGTCCTTGTGCTCTTCTATCAAAGCTTCCTTGTACTTTGCTACTGTTATTTCCATATACTTTGTTGTTGTTTCTTATTTCATGGACTTTTCTATTGCTACTTCTATATTGGATTTTATGTTAGGTTCTTTTTAATTTTCAATTTGTTTCCCTGCAAGCAAAAATATCTTGTAGAGTTATTTTATTTTTCTTGTACCATATCTTCATAAACTTATTTTGCAGATTAATGTTAACAGTACCCAAAGAATGCAACCAAGGATAACCCAAAACAATATCCATATCATCACTCTCAATGGCATAAAAATATGAGTGTAAGAAATTTATCCATAGTAATCTTCAAATTTTTAAAAATATAAACATTCTTACCCTCAAGATCTATGTCCTTAATTTTTTTAACTTGAATATTTTTAGCCAAAGAAATATTAATTAAATTATGTTAGCTTCTAGGGTTTATAGAAATAACAAATTTTCCCTTCTGGATGTAGCCAAAAACTTGCAAAATAGTTTTTCCAAATTCAAACATTTTTTCTTGATCAGTGTTTGGCTTATTTAACACCAACGATGTGCTTCTCTTATTATGTTTTTTCTCCAATCCCCATTTACTTAAAAATGCAACTTCAAATTTTTCCCATGTGTATAAATAATGACGGGGACAAGCAAAGTTGAAATACCAAGATAAAGCTTCCCCTTGCAAGGAATTACAAATCTTACATCTCCATAAAAATTTAGAAGAATTTAAAAACTTAAAATGTTTCCACCATTCCCTAGCATCAATATCATCTTCTCTAGAGAATTTTGGCAACTCCATGACCTCAACCCAATTTTTTTTAAACAACTAGGGTTTTAAATAACCAAAATTTATCAAAATAAAATTTCTCAAATCTCATCTATTCCCTTCTTCAAACAATTAAAGTTCCATTTTATATTCAAAACAAAAAAAATGGTAATTGCTTTGCTTACCTGAATTGAGAGATATGATTTTTTTCCCTTTGCATGAATTTTCTGTGAAACCCAAAAACAACATCAAAAGTCCAACTTTCAACAATTTTAACTCCCTCAATAATTATTACAATTTAACATGTGAGCAATCGTTTTTTTAGTAATCAAAATAATCTACATTCTAACCACTAAAAAATTTAATATAAATTTTTTTTTTGAAAAAAACAATCATGCAACCAAAAAACATCACAAATATCTCAACTTCAAATAGTCGTAACTTTCTCAATACTCATCAAAATTTAACAAATGAGCAGCCATTTTTGTAGTACTTGAAACTATCTACATTATGGAACAATTTTTTTTTTAAATGACTTCTAAAAAAAATATGACCCCCACAAAATGGAATGTTCTAGAAAAATATGCTCTAGCTCTGCCAAAACAACCTCACTTTGTTAGAATCGTTGCTCTAATACCAAGTGTTATGAACTTCTCTTCTCATAAACCATAAATTATTCACCAATATGCAATATCAAACATGCATCCACAATAAATTATGTGATGGTTCACCTTCCATGAGTTACAAAGTGCATAATATTATAATATGGCACTGTTAATTATTGTCATATTTTTTTGTGTGACCCATGCCATAATACAATATTATTTTATTTCCACACATTCTTATCCTTTGGTACCTAATATATTAAATATGCACTTGATACAACAAACAATTGATATATTGGACAAGGTCATGCTTGAGATGTCATTTGTACGATTGTAGGAGTGTCTTGGGGTAGCAAAGTGTTCCTTAAGGGGGGATGATTGATAAGTGTGTCACATTGTGTCCTCTATTCAACTTAAGGAGGATGTTGGAATATTTTTTGTTAATATTCACTTAAGGCCACAATTGACTTTTGTATTATAGTCATTGTATAGGTCTTTGAGCCCTTCTACGTCCTATTTAAATGAATTTATTGTAAATATAATTATTTAACCTAAAGGTCAATTATTTAAGCTTGACCTAATAGTCTCTTGTAAATAGTGATATATACCCCTTCCTACCAACCATATCTTCATAGGTTGGAGTGTAAATATTTTTCTTTAATGAGATTATTTTGGTGTCCATGGATACCCTTCATATCGTGTGTATTAATGCTATGAGTTAGTTCTACTTTTTTGGGTAATGTATTGATTCCATTTGTTTATGAAAATATTCTGAATTTAAATAGACCAAGTATTATAAATTTTCTTGGTTAGATAAGTATCATATGTTAAAGGATCATCAAATGGAATTAACTCAACTAGTCAGATTCCTCAACTTTTAAGGAGATAAATGTTTGAATATTAGCAAGCGAAACATGCATAATTTCCAAGGTTTTTGCAATACCACCATGTAGGCATGATGTAATATGGGTGGGTCCCTTTCCATCACATGTATTTGATTCAAAAAATACATGTTAAAGGATCCATATCACCTAAACTTGCTTTCAATATCATAACAAGTCCTTGAGCTAATGCCACCATTGTGAAGAGCTTAAAAAGTTGTGTAATTTAAAAAAAATCCTAAAATACTACTGTATGCAAAAGTTATGGCATCTAAATATTTTGGCCTATTAATCCTCTAAGCAAGATAATAATAAAATCCACCAAACCTTAAAAATTTTACAATGAACCATGATGATGATGTTCCATGTATTGTGTAAAAATAAGAGGAAACCACCATGCTATCACCACCTATTTGCCATAATGTGAAGCAAACAAAATCATAGATATATAATTTAATTAATTAGATTGGATAACAATTCCACACACAACACACATATAGTTATAAAACATTATTCTCATTAATAAAAATCATCCACTAATATGCAAAAATATCAAATCATTCATCCACATTTATAATCCACACAATGAAACAAAGATAGACACCCTTAGAGTAGGGTAACACCAATAATACTCCTCAAGGAAGGAAAAATCCACAAGATATGCCAAGATAAAAGCACCACTTAGAGAGGGAAATTACCATACGCCTCTTCATTGGGAAATATAATTATAAATAATATTTCATATGAATGAAGATGATTACAATGACATTATCCCTTTTTTATATACCCATCTTCTATTTCTACTTTAGGGAGCCTACTACTAAAGCCTCATCCAAACTCATCATTTTAATATAATAATATAGTTAACCTTTGGTTATGTGTGGTCCATGCCAACTACTCACAATGCCCTTATACAATATAATATCATATTTCCATATACATATTCCAAGGTACCATAACATTCCACCCTCCTTACAAATATTTCATCCTTGAAACATGAGAAGAAACTAAATGATATGATATTCTAAGTAATGTTGACAACTAGTACCAATCTTGATCATATATCCATCCAAGGGAAATATTGGAAATATTGATTGGTGGTGGTATCTAATAATGTCAAGTTTCCATTGTGCCATTTGAATATTCATAATTGCTCTGTTAGATCCATGCTTATATTCTTGTACTATGATATTTTAAATGATTAATACAATTGTTCCTTGAAGTTGCTATACCACTCTAAAATCCAGAATAGTTATGCTTTCTCTGTCAAAAATTTCCATACTTGATACCTTTCTAACTCCATGTAGATCCATAATAATATGAATGTCATAAGTCATGCCTTAAATATTATTGTTAATCAAGTTGGTGTGGGTGGCGATATGTTGCAACCTTAACTTGATGTTTTGTTCCTTTGATTATTCAATATTTTATTTCTATATTTTTGAATTCCTCCTCATGCTCTTCTCTCTCATTACCTTCTTTTGGTGTGTCCTTGTGTGCTTCTTCCATGGACTCTACTATTTTTTCTACTATAGATTCAACTTTTGATTCTTTTGTTGGTTCCTTAACTTGTTTGTTTTCCATAACTTCTTCTTGCTTATCCTTGGGTCCTTGGTCCTTAATCTAGGAAATATTTTGCAGTGTTATCTTCTATTTCCTGTACCATAACTTTATAAAACAAATTTGCACATTAATGTTAACAATACCCAAAGAATCTAACCAGGATAACCAAGAACAATATTCTCATTATTCATCTCAATAGCATGAAAACTTGAATTTAAAATTTTTGTATCCATGGTGATTTTAAAATTTTGAACATTCCCACCCTCAAAATGTATGTTCTTAATTTTGTTGCTTGAACTTGCAACCTCTTAGCTAGAGTAATATTATTAAAATTATATTTGCTACTAGGGTTTATGGAAATAATTACATTTTGCTTCTAAATGCAACCATGAACCTACAAAATAGAATGTTCATTCAAACAAATCCTTTTGTCCAACTTATAGTTTATTGGCCACCAAAGGAGTGGTTCCTTCCATCTACACACTCACATATGTTTTCCTTCTTCCACTTCTTGGAAGTTTGCTAGCTCCCTTTTTTTCTTTTTGTTCTTTCTGAAGCATGTTTATTTCTTCTACATAGCCTTTGAGTATATCCTTCAAACTAGTTATCTTTTTATATGGATCCCATTTTCTCAAGAATGCTTGCTCTATTTTTTCCCAAGTCAGTCCACAATTCTAGGCACTAAAAAAATTTGAAACCAAGAGAGAGCATCTCTTCCAAAATAAAAATTAAATCTAATGCTACAATAATAATGAGTGGAATGCAAGGATTAAATCATTTTCACCGTTCTCTAACATCAATATTATATTCCCAAAAAAATTGTAGCTCCATAGTTCATGCTACAACAAAAAGATAATACAAACTAGGGTTTCATAAAAATATATATCTTCCTACTAAATTTGAAGCTAAAATTTCACATAAATAACTAGATCCGAAAAATAGATGATTTGCACACCCCAACTGATAGTTATCTCAAATTTCATTTTTTAGAAAAAATATGATTTGAAAAATCACCATTGCCCTTGTTCCAGCTAGATGACTTAATAGGGTTGTATCTCCCTTAATACTAATGTGATTTCCTCTTATAACCACTCATGTTAAAGCTTTTCAAATTCTTCACAAAATGGTCCAAGAATTTTTTAAATCAAACGATATTTTATAGAGAGATAGCTCATAAAAGAAGAGATATTCTTCTAAAAACAATTGACCTAATGTTACCTTATTTTGGATGGTTGTCTTCACATGGTTATATCTCTATTAATAATGCTTTAATTCCTTTGTATGACCGCCTGTTTTAAATCTCTTCACATTTTACATGAAATGGTCCAAGAATAATCTGAATTGAATAAAATTTTGTAGAGATGTGGCTCTTGAAATATGAGATATTTTTTTAGAAACAATTACCCTAATTTTTCCCCTGTTCCATATGGATGATGTCATAAGGTTGTATATCCCTTAATGCTACTTAGATTCCTTTATATGACCACTTAACAGATATATGGCTCCTGAAATATGAGATGTTTTTCTAGAATATAATTTCCCTAATTTTGCAATCCATAAAAACACAACTTCCACTTTACCATAATTGTTGCTCTGATACCACTTCTTATGAAAATTTATTCTCATTAATAGAAATCATTCACCAATATGTAGATATATAAAATCATTCATCTACAAATAATTATCCACAATAATTATCCATACATTGAGATAAAGATAGATAATACCCTTAGGGTAGGGAAATACCAATAATACTTCCTAAGGAAGGAAAACTCCACAAGATCTCTCAAGATGAGAATGCCACTTAGAGAGGTCAAATCTCAAAGCCAATTCATGGTCAAAGATAATTACAAGTAATATTTCATATGAATGATGATTATCACAATGACAATATACCTTCTTTATATACCCATATTCTAATTCTACTTTGTGGAGCCGACTACTAAACTTTCATCCGAACTCATTATTATAGCATAATAATATAATCAACCTTAAGTTTTGTGTGGTCCATGCCAACTATTCATAATACCCTTAAAAAATATAATATCATATCCCCACATACCTATACCTATCTATGTAAAATAAATAGAGTAGACATTGTATATCTTGGCCAAGGTCATGCTCGAGGTGCCTTTTGTGCAACTGTAAGAGTGTCTTGGAGTAGTAGAGTGTTTCTTGAGGAGGGACGACTAATAAGTTTCTTGCATTGTATCCCTTGTTCAACGTAAGGGCAGATGTTGAAATATGTTCTGTTAATATTCACTTAAGGTCATAATTGACTTTTGTATTATATGTATCGTACAGCCCTTTAAGCCCCTCTACATCTTGTATAGATGAATTTATTATAATATTTTACTATTTAATATAAAGCTCGATTATTTAGCCTTGACCTAATATTCTCTTAAATTAGTTATTTATACCTCTTCATACCAACCATATCTTCATTGGTTGGAGTGTAAATATTTTTCTTTAATGAGATTATTTTGGTGTTCATGGATACCCTTCATATTGTGTGTATTCTTTCTACGAGTTAGTCTTACTTTTTTGGGTAATGTATTGACTCTATTTGTTTTTAAGAATATTGTGAAATCCAAGAGATCAAGTATTTTAAAATTTCCCATTTAGATAAGTAACATATGCTGGTTGGGAAGAAGTTTAACCTAGAGCAACGTTTGTAGAGGTAAAATGTCACCTACTAGTGATAGAAAGGGGGCCAAAAATTCTATTGAAAAGAGTATCCTCAAATGTTTTTCCTATAAGTCAAAATCCAATGAGCCATCATCATCTATGCAAATTCAAGGTGGAGGCGAGGATGTTGATGTGATAGTGTAAGTCTTTTAGATTATTTGGTGGGCTTTAATACAACAAACAGAGTGGCATAAGAGGATTTTCATGGAAATTTTTGAGCAACAGTGTTAGAGGGTTTATGTGGAAAACATATAAGCAAAAACATCTGAGGATTTTGTGGAAAAAACTGAGCAATGACGTAAAAGGATTTTCATTGAAAATTTTGAGCAGCAATGTTAGAGGGTTTCTCTTAAAAACATCTGAGCAGCGACATCTGAGAGTTTTGTGGAAGAACTGAGCAGCAACATAAGAGGATTTATGTGGAATAATTTGAGCAGCATCGTTAGAGGATTTCTATGGAAAACATCTGATCAGTGACATTCAGTGATTTTATGGAAAAAATGAGCAGCATCGTAAGAGGATTTTGTGGAAAAATTGAGCAGTGACGTAAGAGGATTTTCAAGGAGGAGAGGGTTTGTTGGAGGTTGCCACCACTACCGCACTAGGTTATGGTTGATCCATCATCATCACTGCCCGGTAATAGTTGAAGACCCATTTGTAATTTTGATGAAAGCTCAAACTATGAAGGAGGTAAGCATTCATATTTCTTACATTTAAATTTTCTTTGGAAGAAGTTTATCGATTGCAATCATGAAGTGCATGCAATGAAGCTAGGGTTTGCAAAGTGAAGCACAGAGGAATTAATTTGAAGGGGTGAAAGAATTTATTTTGCTAAGGAGGAATATTTCTATGCATGTGAACAATGGTTCGAAGAATTTTTTTTCGCTAGAATTGCGGAGTGCACACAATAAAGCTAGGGTTTACAAGGGAAGCATAGAGAAAAGTAAAAAACATAAGAAGTGGCAGTATTTTATTTTTCCTAAAACTAGAATGTGCTTAGATATATTCATGTGAATAAAATGAAGGTGGATCTAGTCCTTGACTAATATCTTACAAAAAATTATACAAGAAGCATCATCATTTTTTAAAATACAAGTGTGCTCAGATTTGTTCACGTGAAGAAAATGAAGGGTGGACACCTTACTTTCTAGATTCAAAGCATGCAAAAGTATAATTTGAAATTTTGGTTTCTTGATTTTTGATGGATAATGAAGAGGAATGTTTGGACTTCTTAGAGGACCCCTTTGAGGGGAAACGCATTTTTTCAACTCCAAGGGCCAAGGGTCCCATTTTTGAATAAGACTTAGAAGTTGAGAAGTGGGGGTCCTTGGGTTTTTGAGTGATCAAAATAATACTATAGGTGATCATACTTTAGTGGACAGAGGGGAGTCTATGTCAAAAGGTTCAGACCAGGTCAGTTCTCTTATTGATTGCCCATTCTTAGCTGTCTCAAAACGCTCTACTTAATTTATGGATCTAACGAATGAGCAAGCTTTTTATTGTGGGGAAGAAAAACTTGAGCAGGCTCCAAATAACCCAAATTCACTTTGTCATACATAGTTTCCTTTGTTTGGTTCAGGTTTTATTTGTGAAAGTCTTGATTTGGGGGCCCTAATTGGAGTCGGTCTAAACTTTCAATCAGCACAGTCTACAACTCCGGTTACTAAAGTGCGTAAGGCATAGAAAGTGGTTAAAAAGAGAAGGTCAAAGATCACAATGGTATTTGGGAAATACTTGAGGATGGAACAGGTTTTGGAGTTTTAAGGGAAGGCCCTCATTGGAAAGTTTCATGGATGTCAAATAACTAATAATACTCTAAATGAGTGGTTGCAAAAGGTATGGGACCCAATTTTAGGATATAGGCCAAATTTTCACTTACTTGCCAAAGGATGGATAGGTTTCATTTTTTGATTTGAGGAATATGGACAAAAAATTCTGGGAGGTCGTTGGTATTGGGGGTCTTCTTTCTTGGCTTTAAAGGCTTGGACAACTTACTTTGATCCTAGTACTGAAGTTGCTAGGAGAATCCCAATGTGGGAAAAACTTCCAGGTCTACCAATGGAGTTATGGTCAAAAATAGCTTTGAAAGAGATTGGAAATTCATTAGGTAAAACCTTGGCTATAGATATTTCTTTCAAATCTAGTGTTTTTGGTCTATAGCTCAGGAAGAAGTTTAACCCAGAGCAACGTTTGTAGAGGTAAAATGTCACCTACTAGTGATAAAAAGGGGGCCAAAAATTCTGCTGAAAAGAGTATCCTCAAATATTTTTCCTATAAGTCAAAATCCAATGAGCCATCATCATCTATGCAAATTCAAGGTGGAGGCGAGGATGTTGATGTGATAGTGTAAGTCTTTTAGATTGTTTGGTGGGCTTGAATACAACAAACGAAGTTGCATAAGAGGATTTTCATGGAAAATTTGAGCAACAGTGTTAGAGGGTTTATGTGGAAAACATCTAAGCAATAACATCCGAGGATTTTGTGGAAAAAACTTAGCAATGACGTAAAAGGATTTTCATTGAAAATTTTGAGCAGCGATGTTAGAGGGTTTCTCTTAAAAATATTTGAGCAGCGACATCTGAGGGTTTTGTGGAAAAATTGAGCAGCAACAAAATAGGATTTATGTGGAATAATTTTAGTAGCATCGTTAGAGGATTTCTATGGAAAACATCTGAGCAGCGACATTCAGTGGTTTTATGGAAAAATTGAGCGGCAGCGTAAGAGGATTTTGTGGGAAAAATTGAGCAGTGATGTAAGAGGATTTTCAAGGAGGAGAGGGTTTGTTGGAGGTTGCCACCACTACCACACAAGGTTATGGTTGATCCATCATCATCACTGCCTGGTAAAAGTTGAAGACTCGTTTGTAATTTTGATGAAAGCTCAGACTATGAAAGATGTAAGCATTCATCTTTCTTACATTTAAATTTTCTTTGGAAGCAGTTTGTCGGCTGCAATCATGAAGTGCAAGAAATGAAGCTAGGGTTTGCAAAGTGAAGCACAAAGGAATTAATTTGAAGGGGTGAAAGGATTTATTTTTCTAGGGAGGAATATTTCTATGCATGTGAACAACGGTTTGAAGAATTTTGTTTCGCTAGAATTGCGGAGTGCACACAATAAAGCTAGGGTTTACAAGGGAAGCATAGAGAAAAGTAAAAAACTCAAGAAGTGGCAGTATTTTATTTTTCCTAAAACTAGAATGTGCTTAGATATATTCATGTGAATAAAATGAAGGTGGATCTAGTCCTTGACTAATATCTTACAAAAAATGACACAAGAAGCATCATCATTTTTTAAAATACAAGTGTGCTCAGATTTGTTCACGTGAAGAAAATGAAGGGTGGACACCTTAATTTCTAGATTCAAAGCATGCAAAAGTATAATTTGAAATTTTGGTTTCTTGATTTTTGATGGATAATGAAGAGGAATTTTTGGACTTCTTAGAGGACCCTTTGAGGGGAAACGCATTTTTTCAACTCCAAGGTCCAAGGGTCCCATTTTTGAATAAGACTTAGAAGTTGAGAAGTGGGGGTCCTTGGGTTTTTGAGTGATCAAAATAATACTACAGGTGATCAGACTTTAGTGGACATAGGGGAGTCTATGTCAAAAGGTTCAGACCAGGTCAGTTGTCTTATTGATTTCCCATTCTTAGTTGTCTCAAAACGCTCTACTCAATTGATGGATCTAACGAATGAGCAAGCATTTTATTGTGGGGAAGAAAAACTTGAGCAAGCTCCAAACAACCCAAATTCTCTTTGTCATACATAGTTTCCTTTATTTGGTTCAGGTTTTATTTGTGAAAGTCTTGATTTGGAGGCCCTAAGTGGAGTTGGTCTAAACTTTTAATCAGCACAGTCTACAACTCCGGTTACTAAAGTGCATAAGGCATAGAAAGTGTTTAAAAAGAGAAGGTCAAATATCAAAATGTTATTTGGGGAAGACTTGATTATGGAACAGGTTTTGGAGTTTTCGGGTAAGGCCCTCATTGGAAAGTTTCATGGATGTCAAATAACTGATAATACACTAAATGAGTGGTTGCAAAAGGTATGGGTTCCAATTTTAGGATATAGGCCAATTTTTCACTTACTCGCCAAAGTATGGATAGGTTCCCTTTTTTTATTTGAGGAAGATGCACAGAAAATTTTGGGAGGTCATTGGTATTGGGGTTCTTCTTTCTTGGCTTTGAAGGCTTGGACAACTTACTTTGATAAAAAAAAAAACAGTTCAAATTTTACTTTTGTATGTAATTTTTCATTTTTGAATATATACCCTGCTTCAAAATCTTTGGGAGGTTAAAAGTCACAGCGACAAACTCCAGCTTCGCCAAGCCTAGCCAGAATCTCCTTCGAGAAGTTTTGGTGCGAAGCAACTGATGCGAGATGCTTCGTAGCGAAGCACTTTGGCTTCGAAAAGGTCCTCGAAAAACTGAAGGAGTCATCAAAAGAAATGGAGGCTTGAGAAATGCTTCGCAAAAGAAGTTTGAGCGAAGTAGTTTTCAAAGGAAAGTCTAGCGAAGCATTTTTCAAAGAGAACGAGCTTCGGGGGAGCTAACCTTCCGCAAAGCAAGCAGCGACGCGGCGAAGTAAAACTACTTCGGGCCCGAAGCATAAAAAATTAGTTCGCATCGGAGGTTCGCTACGAAGCATCTTCAGCACCAATTTTTACTTCACCAATTCAACAAACACGCGAGGCGGGAGCATTTAAAATGTTCCTAGAGGGACGTGCCAATGACAACCTAGGGAAACATTCGTAGCAAGTGATTTTAATGCAAATGTGGTGGGGCACATCCCGAGAGGATTTGGTTGTGAGAAAAGCTCGCTCCTAGGTATGAGGTGGCAGAAGGTTAAGTTTTCGATGCCGAGCATAATCATCGAAGCGCATGGGTCCGCGTACAACATTGCCGCAAAGCCAATCAAAAGTTACGGCAACCTTCCCCGTTCGAGTTGTAAATTTAATTATGGCAGGTGCCATAAATTAAGGTAGTTGCCTTTTAAGGCTATAAAACGTGAGGCTTAGCGGTGAGAGGGGTGTTCGCCAACTGTTAATACAAATATTGAGAGTTGTCGTTGATAGCCTGCATTCCTCTGCCCTTTGCATCGAAGTCCTTCGTGTCGAAGTCTTCTGCATCATGAATTTTGCTGACATGAATATTCACAATGGGAAAGAAGAACTCTAAGGAGAAGGGGAAGGAGCCTGAGGTAGCAGCCCCGAAGAAGGGTAAGGAAGAGAAAAAACATACACCTAAGAAGATCAACCTCAATCCCACCCAAAAAAGTAGTCGATGGAGGAAGGAGAGGATTCTAAAGAAGAGCAACTAGAAGAGCCACCAATTGATGGGTGGGAGAAAATTAGGGACACAGAGCTCTCAAAGAGCATGGCCGAACTCAGACACATCATCGAGTTTATGACAAGTAGACTCACCCCAGAGAATAAGAGAGTCGTTGCATATTATTCATAGATTTACTGGTATCTGACTCAGCCCGTGCACCATTGTCCTGAGTTAATCTGCGCCATCGCGCAAAACTACCAGCCCTCCTCCAGACAAGTGTTGGATGTCGTAGGCCATTAGTTGTTTTCAATTTTAAAAGAATATGTGCAAGCGGCCTTCGCGTCGTAGTAAGGACCACCTAAGGGTTATTCAGTTCGCAATGTCATCCTGAGCGAGCAAATGGAGAGGTTCACCTCCTCTACCTATATTTTGAAATTCCTAAGAGAGAACCTCAAGAACAAGCTCCCTTCAGGCAAGCTACCCCAAATGCCCCTTCCCTTGACAAATTTTAAGAGCACAAACATCTTCTCAATCATTGCATGGGTGGCGGGCTTGTCAACCGATGCTTCGGTGCACCCTTGGCAGGTATCTTTGGCCGAATGTATTTCCAAAGGGGAGTTTTATGCCCCTGATGCTTCAAGGTCGAACACCAACCCAGTCTTTTTTGACTGGGCAAAAAGTGTGGTCCGAACCTTTTACATGCGACTTACCAGCATGAAGAATTCTGGGACAGGCCAGTACTTCGCACCCTGCTCTTTCCTAGTTTGGTTGTTTTTCTACCATGTACATAAGAATTTCCCCCACATCGCCATTTATTCAAGCAACAAGGATGGAAATCCTCTGCCTGTGTACCAATGGACTCCCCTCATATTGAGGATGGAGTCATATTATTCTTTTAATCAACAATTTTTGGGGCCTGCCATTCATTTGATGAAGGGTTCTTGCCCTCGGGTGTCCCTCAGTTTAATAGATAGAGTGGTGATGGATAAAAATGGAGATGTCTTCCAACTAACGCAGGGACTTATGGTTCACCTGTTCGACTTCACGGGGAAGCCCTTCCTACTGCCTGTCTACCCCTCTGAGTACCAATTCGTATTAGAATTCGCTCGATAGAACGACGCAACAAATTCCATTTACGACCATGGTCGAAAATGGGCACACACTTGTGACTTCCCCTTCAAAATGGGGGTAATAGAGGTGTTTGCCCTGAAGCAACATGTTTTCCTAGAGGAGAAGCTTGCCAGATTTGGTCTACTCCAGATTCCTCAAAGGTGGCTCTATGATCCCTTGGGGGTGATGAGGGACCACCTCAGATTCAAGAATTTTCATGTCTGCCCCCATCCAGAAATCATGGAGCAAATAAATAATCCTAATGGAGAGGATCTGGAGTGGCATTTAGAAAGGATGAAGACCTTGCCTCCCTGGCATGAGTTCTACCCTATGGAAGTTGAGTTTGATCATGTTTGACATCCTTTCCTAACCCCAGACTCCACTTTTTGGAGGAAAATGAAAGGCGATATGAGGGAGGAATTGAAATATTTGGGCGTAGAACAATTAAAAGAATGATGGAAAATTAGAGTTTATCGACAAAATATGAAATAATATGGACTCTTGAAGACGGATAAGGAATTCGCAGTTGTTTACGAAGCCAATGCTGGGACTTGGAAGCCCACCTCCTTCGTCGACTTCATTCCCCCAAGTGTCCCAGGTTCGGGTGAAAGCCCAAGGAGAGATGATGATGCTTCGAAAGCGGAAGAAGAGGAAGAGGCCGAAGCTACACCACAAGAACCGCCTCAGGAGCCGGTGGAAAGCCACGACACAAGTGTCACGGGGTTGGCACAATCATCAAAGAAGAAGAAAAGAAAGAGGCAGGAGCAAGCTCAAGTGCCTCCGACCCACCCAAAGCGACCCTGCACGAAGCTTCCAAGTGCCTCTGTCGTACAACCTGCGACCGGTCCAGCCGAAGAAAATATCAAAGGGACGGCATCACCAAGAGCCGAAGCAACCTCGGACGTGGATGTCATCAACGTGGAGGAACTCCTCCAACAAGAAGGGGTCCCCAAAGAAGAATTCATAGAGGTCGCAAGTATCGAAGTTCCAAAGGAACAAGAGTTGATAACATAGGAAGTCACTACTACTGCTCTGCCATGTAGGCATGAAGGTACACACTCTACCCTTTACCCTAGTTTCTCAAGGCATGTCCACCACGATCCCAACCGTGAGTCCCCATCAGTCCCTCTCTCCCCCGCAAGGTCAATCACCCTCTCGCGTGTTGCCCCTCGCCACCTCAAGTTTGTCTCGTGATCCCGTTAGCCCCACTCCATTCGAGTCGTCTAGCCGAGACAAGCCTATTGATACTACTTCGTCTGCCCACACAACCATTCCCTTGGTTCTCAGTTAGGGTGAATATGGTACCCCAACGTCGAACCCCATTCCTTGTTCCCTTGTTACACATGGCATCGTTCCTTTCACCGAAGCTCCCATCACACCCATCGTCGAACCTACTGGTGAGGCATCCCCCGTTCATTCTTTATATTTGTTCACCCCTTTGGCTGGAGATCCAGCCTCATTTGAATTAGAGTTGTCCATGATTAAAGAACTCCCTCTAGCTGAGAAGCTACTCCAGGCTCAGCAGAACACAGAAAATATGTTGAAGGAGGCGAGGAAAAAGAGAGGGCACTCTCTGGCCGAAGTAGATAAATGCGTCGTTTTTTACTTGAAGGGCGGAAAGCTGCATAAGGTAAAAAAGTTCCCCAAGGTCCAGAAACCTCTGGACAAGATGACTCCAGCATATTACAATTATCAGGAGAAGACTAAGGACCTAGAGCACCTAAATGTAGATAATGAATCTGTGTCCATGCATGTCAGAATTGAAACTTTTTGCGCACATGCAAACATCACCAATTAGTGCATATTTGAAGCAAAGAGCGTGAACATCAAGCTGGAAGAGGAGCTAGCCAAGATTTGCTCCAAGCTGGAGGACTTGAAAAAGCAGTGTGATCAGATGAAGAAGGAAGTAGTCACCCTGAAACAGCAAGTAGGACAACTGCAGAGTGCAACTAAAACCCAGAGGCAGATACAGGCCAAAGCCGATCTAAAGGCCAAAGAATTTGAAAGCAAAATCCTGAAGATGCAGCAACAGTTGTACGAGAAAGAAAGTCTGTAGTTGTTTGATAGGGGCTAAATAAAAAAATTCGCTCACACTTGCTCAATAACTTCAGATCTCGGGCCTCCAGTGCCCTGTCAATTTTGACCTACATTATCGAAGCCCAGTATTTCGCTTCTCAAGAGTGGCCAATCATAGATGAGGTCATCCAAAAAATCAAAATATGACTCAAACTGGCTTTTGAGGTCCAAAGTATCAAATATCAGGACCTGCAGGTTGTTGCGATGAGTCAGATGGCTAGGGACTAGTCTACAGCTCAAGCCATGGTTCGTGCTTTCTTCTCCAAGGTGAAGAAATCACAGAAGGCGAAGGACCTCTTGGATGTATTTCAGCACGAGCAGTGCACATCACTAGGATACTTCCAAGATCTCTCTTCCTTAGGTTTCCTAAGTTTCACAGACAAGGACAGGAACCTTTTGACTAAGGAAGAGCTCAAGCCGCTATGGCTACATTTTGAGAGCGATATCTCAAAGATAGACGAGTGGGCGGAGCTGATTACAGAAACACAGATCACAGATTTCATTCTGAGATACTGCAAGATTACGGCCTGCCTGAATGACCTAAGCACAAGAGCCAAACATGTTGACATCGGGAAGATTGATCGGTTCCATGTTTTGGTCAAGGCACTTGAAGACCAAGAGCCATTTTAGAAGGGTGTCTGGGCTCACGTCCGCAGAACCATGGAACGCATCCACGATCGCCTTCCCCCACCGCCGCAATAGGAAGCCTCACCAGAAGATGAAGAAGAAGAAGAACAAGCTGTGGAAGTGCCCTTGGAAATGGAAAAAGGAGAAGGGTCTGGAGGTAACTCTGGCCCAATGGATCAAAGCTAAGGGTTCTTCCACCGAGATGAGCTCGTTGCCCCGCAAGCCACCAAGAATGTTGACAATTTCGTCACATTACATACAGGGGTAGAAAAATCAAAAATTTTGTAAAGTGTTTCCTTTTGTAAAGTATTTATGTTTATTGTTTTTGAAAATATTTGTAAGTTGTAGCAATTTTGGTTTTCATCGTCATCCCCCTTGTACATGGAATGAAGATGAAAGAGCTTCGCTACTAAGCAGGCTAAGGAAAAAAGCTTCGCAGGAAAAGGAAGATAGCTTTGCCAAAAGAAAGTAGGGGATGAAAAGAGCTTCGCACCCAAAGCATTTCAAGCAGCTACTTTGGGTGAAATTTTTGCGAAGCAGCATTCGAGCAGTCCAAAAGAATAGCTTTGCCAAAGAAGGAAATTCTAGATCGCGGTTCGAGTTTGCTAAGGCAAGAAAACTACTTCAAACCCAAAGCATTTCAAGAAACTGCTTCGAGCGAAAATCTTGCGAAGCAAAAGTTGAAAGAGCGCAAACATTGAAAAGTACTTCACCAAAAAACCGTCGAAGCACCCACTTCGGGCCTCCCCACCAGCGAACCATTTCTACTTCGTCAAAAGTTGTCACGAAGCATCTGCTTCAGCTAGCTTTCGTGCGAAGCACTTTCACCTGAAGTGGTGGCGGCCTTAAAGAACGAAACATTTTTTGAAGGAAAGTATGCACTTCGACCGAAAAACCCCCGTATCGCAATTTTGAAGGAATATCATGGCGAAGCATTTTGATGATTCATCAGCGAAGCAGTTTTGACACGTCTCTCCAGCGAAGAAACGAGAAATGAAGAGCCCCGCCTTGAGGAGGAATACCTGCTTCGGCACTCAGCACCCCTGAAGTTGTCTTGCGAACCTCTACCATGCGAAGTGCAAACCAAGAAAGAAAATCTACTTCGGCTCAAATCCATTGCGAAGCGGAGTTACGAATGAAAATCTAGCGAAGTGCTTCAAGGGCACACACTCCAAGCCGGGTATTTTTCTAAGGCAATCAAGTGCCTCATAAATGCATTTTTACGTGCCCGATAAACTTGCTGCTCATTTTTGGAAATTGGAAATGAGGTATCAGTTCCTAAAGGAGAGCTCGACGAGCATGGCGGCCACTCGAGCACTACATCTAGAGGCCAAGGACGTTCAGGCGGCTCATTAATGCATGTTTCCTCGACTGACCCGATCGCAGCTGCTAGTTTTGGTAAAATATTTGAGAGCTTAGTCACGAGAGCTACGAGGGCCAACTTCTTAGATTTTTGAGGATGTACTCCTCCATTTTGTGCATTGATGGCTCAGAGGGTTGGGTCCTCTATAAAAACCCAGGCATTGTAATGTAAAATGGGGGGAACTTTTTGCTAAGAAATTTGTTGTAACTTGAATCCCTGCGATTAATACTAAAGAGCTTTGAGCCTAATTTCTCTCTTGTATGCTGCCTTTTGTGTTTATTTCTTTTATCTCTTTCTTCATTTGCATACTGTAATTCTGCATTCTGGATTTAGGTGTGCGATTGGGGATGGAACCCTAAAATTTTCTCGAAGGGTACATAGGAGAGGAAAACCTTGTATTATTTTTCTTGTATGTCGCCTGTGGATCATGTTTTTGCTATATTCACTTTGTCCTAATCGCCATAACTCTGAACTCTAAATTTCGACGAAAGGGGAGGGTAATCCTGGAACTCATCCAGAGGATACATAGGAAGGCTAATATCGTGTTCTTTTCATTTTATTCTTGGTGTTTCTTACTACTGTTTCAAGCTATTGGCCAGCAATCGTGCTTATGGTTCTTTCCCACTTTAAATTATCAACATTTCTTCCCTTACCCCTTTTTATTTCCTTCTTGCACCCTTACTCTTTTTATTTCTTTCCTACACCCTTACTGTTTTATCTCTTTCTTGCACCCTTATCTTAAACACTGAAGTAGTTTAGTATAGGAGCCGACCTTTCTCCGGATATTGGCACGAGGGGCATCTCTTCCCTTCGGCCTTTCAATGTTGGTCCAGGTCTAGGGCGCATACACTTTCCCAAATCCTTTCCTGTGTAGATTTGATGACCAACAATTTTTGGCACGCCCGGTGGGACCCGGTCAGTCTCACCTTGTGAGTGGTAGTGAGAGTCGATGCTCATCTCATTGCCGAAAGACTCTTAGCATCTGGTGACTCTATCTAATCGAGAATATTTAAGTCGTAGAAACTGGTACCTAAGTATGTGTCTTCATGCAAACAATATGGAGAGTTAGGAAGAGAGGAGAGGAAACTGAGTTCTTTGAGCTTGACATTGACGCCTTCGGGGAACGCTCTAGGCTAGTCACCCCTGAGTCACTATTATGCGGAACATCCTCGTAAGAGGTTGCTATTGACGAACAAGGATTAACTTTAGATAGTATAACATCTAGCTTTCCTCCTAATCCTCCCAACTCATCGAAGCATCCTAGTGCCTCAATTCGCATTAGTCATCATGTTAGCAACCAAGGAGGAGCTTCGAGAATTCCTATTTCTCAAAATCCATGAGAAAATATGGCACAGCAGCAACAACAACAACAACAAATACAGCAACAACAGTAGCAACCACCACCCAGATTATTCCCAGCATGGAATTCTTCGAGACTGCTAAATCTAGCGGGACAAGGGCAAGTTTCGCCCACTACTATGAAGAATATCCCCACGTTCGACGAAATTGGGAAGACTACTCTGGAGCACATCCAGGACATAGTTTCTCTGGCGGTAATTCATGACATCATAGAGGAGCGAGTTATGGTAAAGATTTTGGTTCTATCTCTTAGAGGGAAGCTCCTCTACTGGTATAGATCTTTACCACCTGGTACTATAACAGGATGGGATCAGTTAGCTGGATAGATGATGCGAACCTTCAACGAGTCCGTCGATCCATCCTCTCTCCTGCATTAGTTCATAATGATTCAGAGACATCCACAAGAGGAGATTGTTGACTTCAATGTTATGTTCTCTCAAACCTGGCAAAGGATACCAGTTGGACTTCGACCAATTGACGAAGCTACAGCATACTATTTCCTTCGGGCTTTCAACCCTGATATCAGCGTCATGGTGAGGTATTCAAACATTAATATCTTCCTCGAGTTATATGAGTTAGCCCAGAGAGTGGAGATGGATCTAATAGCTGTGGTAAAGCTCCCCCAAAGGATTTTGATGCCCATACTTCTCGATTTCTCTCAATCCCATTATGTGAGCATAGCCGCTTTGTAGATCTCTGCAACCCCTGCATACTCGATCTCATCTTAGAACTCGAATCCCATTGTATCACAGATTGCTACTCCACAAATCCATTTTTCTATGTTCCTGGTCTCACATCCCACTATGTCTTTGGCATTCTCTATATTTTCAGTGCCACCTTGTTGAGCAAGGTGCAGAAACAGTATTGTCATTGTTGTCAACACAGACAGATAGATCAGTTGATGCAGTGGACAAGAGTTTAGAGGTCAGTGAGAGCATGTACAGTAAATTTCCAAGAAGACAGAAGTGGCCCAGATTCACAGAATCAAAGAAAAAGACAAGTAAGAAAACTGTCGCGATATCGCGACATGTTTTATGTCGCGATTTCGCGACATATCGAAGGAGAGAGAAAATGTTGGAAAAACTGTCACGATTTCGTGACATGTTGGAGGAGAGAAGCCAAGTGGAAAAACTGTCACGATTTCGCGACATGTTGGAGAGAAGAAGGCAAGTAGAAAAACTATCACGATTTCGCGACATGTTGGAAGCAAAAGAGGCAAGTAAACTATCACGATTTCGTGACATGTTTGGAGAGAAGGCATAGGCAAAGAAAACTATCATGATTTCATGACATGTTTGGAGAGAAGGCGCAAGCAAAGAAAACTATCATGATTTCATGACATGTTTGGAGAGAAGGCGTAGGCAAAGAAAACTGTCATGATTTCGTGACATGTTTGGAGAGAAAGGCAGGCAAAGAAAACTGTTGATTTCATGACATGTTCGGAGAGGAGGCGCAAGCAAAGAAATGTGTCACGATTTCATGACATGTTTGAGAGAAAGAGCTTAAAAAGAAAAGTGTCACGATTTCATGACAATTTGCAAGAGGAAGCGCTAAGGAGAAAAAGTGTCATCAATTTTTATAAAAAAAGGCTAAGGAGAAAAAGTGTCATCGATTTCGTGACATGTCAGGTTTTCGCGATCCGATGAGAAGAAAAGCGCTAAGGAGGAAAAGTGTCACGATTTCATGACATAATGCAGGAGAGAGAGTCCGATAGAAAAAGGTGTCACGATTTCGTGACATGCTTCATTTTTGCGGTCCAAAGCGAAGAGAAAGAGAAGGATGAAGTGTCACGATTTCGTGACATGCTTCATTTTCATGGTCCAAAGCGAAGAGAAAGAGGAGAAGGATGAAGTGTCACGATTTCACGATAGAAGCAAAACGAAGGAGCATGGAAGCAGAAGCGTCATGATTTCATGACAAATTCAAGGAGGAAGAGCTCAAAGGAAAATGTCATTCTTTAAAAAAAAAAATTCATTTCTACATTTTCATTTCGCAAAAAAAAAATTATTTCTGACATTTTTGGCAAAGAGAAAAGGCACAAGGCACAAAGTGTCATCGATTTCATGACATGTTCCATTTTCATGGGCCAAAGATAGAAAAGGCACAAGGCAGCGAAAGTGTCACGATTTCGTGACATGTTCCATTTTTGGGCCAAAGACAGAAAAGGCACAAGGCAGCGAAAGTGTCACGATTTCGTGACATGTTCCGTTTTCGCGGGCGAAAGGCAAGGAAGTGCAAGGAGGCAAAAAATGTCATGATATCGTGACATGTCATGTTTTCACGAGTAAAAGGCGAGAAGAGCACAAAGAGATAGAAGTGTCACGATTTCATGATAGGTCGCAACAACACGATTATGGACAGTTAACTAGAGTCAATGTGACAGTTACAAGTGTAGTTACAGATAGAAATCATGCAAGCTATTTTAAGAACTGTCGAAGAAGGAGAGATCGAACAATCACATAAATAGAATCAAAAAATGCATGCATGCACAGAAAAGGATACGAACAGTCATGACCGAGAAGACGAACAATCATGGTAGAGGTATACGTTGCATGTAACGTGTTTAACGAAATACCCACTCTATATATACAAAAGGAGTTACATAAAGAAGCAGTTACAGTTGACAAGTGGCAGAAGAGAATGTTAATAGACTGCATGCGGGATTACAGAAGTGACAGAAGACGAGGAGTTTCAATGAGAAATATTGTTATAAAAGGGCAGTTGTGTGGAGAATTGAGTTGCTGCTGTAAGTGAGAAATTGCTATGTAAAGAGGGTTAGAAGAGGGCCGAGAGAGAGATAAGCAGAGCCGTGAGAGCGTGCAGAGTTTGATTAATTGTAGACCAGTCAGGGTCGTGTAAACAGCGAAGGCATTTTTATGTCATTGAAATAATTCAGAATTGTAGTCCAAGTTGGTGCTTGGCATTAGGGGTTGGTGCTCCTATCTGTTGCAGCAGAAAAATAAGGGGTTGGTGCTCCTTCCAGTGGGTGCTGGTAAAGTGTTTGTAAAATTGGTGTTTTGCAAAGGCTGGATTTGGATTGGAGTCCAAGCAGTCATTTTTGAGGAGTAGCCAAATTGGTGAACCTCGTTACATTGTGTGTTGTGGTGTGCTCTCTTGTGAAAATTGCTTTACCTATTTTTAAGTTCTCTTTGCTTCAGCTTTAAGTGTTGTAGATTTGAATTTTAATAGCTACACTGATTCACCCCCCCCTCTCAGTGTCATTGTGAGAATATCAATTGGTATCAGAGCAAGGTTCCTGAACAAGCTTAATCAACTAAGGTGATCTTGGAAGGAACACAATGGCAGGTGGTGAAGGATTCTCATCAAACAAAGCTCCTTTGTTCAATGGAACTAATTACTCATTCTAGAGACTCAGGATGCAGACATATCCGAGTGCGTTAGGATACGACATTTGGGAGTCAGTAGAAAGTGGATACACAATACCAGCTACTCCTCCAACAGATACTGTCGAGAAGAAAAAGTTTGAGAATAACTCCAAAGCAAAGAATGCCATAATGTGTGGGCTAGTAGACAATGAACTGATAAGGATCATGAGCTGTAAATCGGCAAAAGACATGTGGGACAAACTGAAGAGCATCCATGAAGGAGACAACAAGATCAAGGAAGCCAAGCTGCAAACGCATCGAGCTCGGTTCGAAGCATTACAAATGAATGACGATGAGAACATAGAGGCCTATATGCTTGAGAGTCAATGGAATCATTAATGCAATCAGAGGACTCGGCGAAGAAATCGAAGATGCGGTTGTCATGAAAAAGGTACTTAGAACTCTTCACAAAAGATTTAATTCTAAAGTTTTTGCAATAGAAGAGGCTAAAGATCTAAATAATTTTAGCATGGACGAGATGCATGGTTCTTTGACTGCATACGAAATGAGAATAGGACAAACTAAGCCCATAGACAGAGAAGCTGCTTTTAAAGCACACAAAAATATAAAAGCTGAACAAGAATCTGAGGATGAAAAGACATCGGATGAAACGGAAGCTAACTTTGTTCGAAAACTTACAAAGGGAAAAGGAAAATATAGAGGAAAGTTACCGTTTAAGTGCTTCAATTGTGGAGGGGTCGGTCACTTTGCAGCTAAGTGTCCAATGAATGAGAAAACCAAAAGTGATGAAGGGTCACACCAAGAAAGAAGTGACTCGGAAGAAGAAACCAAATTTTAGAAAAAGCAACTTCAAAAAGAAAAGTTTCATATCCAAGAATGTCAGCTCTTCTGAAGATAGCTCGGGTGAAGATTCTGAAGAAGAAACAGGTGAAGCTCTGTTCATGGCATTTGAAGAAGAAAAAATAGAAGAAAAATAGGAAGGTGACACAAACATTAAGGATGAGGCTGAAGTATATCTGGAAGGAGAGTTGGTTGCTGCACTTAAAGAGTTGAGTACAGAAAGGAAAAAGAATAAAAAGGTCTCAAGAAAGCTTGAGGATGCGAATGACATAATAAACACTTTGAAAGTACAGACAGAAGAATTTAAGAAAATGTCTGAAGAACTCGAAGTGCAATTAACCATGAAAATAGATGAGTGCAACAAACTGGAAGAAGAGATTGTTGTCTTAAGAATGCGGCTAGAAGAAAAGAATCAAAAATTGAGTTGCTATCACAAACTTGAAGGAAGTTCTGCGAAGCTTGAAAAGATTATAAATAGTCGGAGGACTACAGGCATCAAATTTGGCTTGGGCTTTGTCGAAGGAGAATCATCAAGTGCATCAAAGGCCATAACTGTAGAACAAGTAAAGAAAGAAGATAAGATCAAGGTTGATCAAGGAAAAATGAATCAGGCAAAAGAAAGCAACAGTGCCAGGCACGAGAAGAGTGCTGACAATGAGGGATTCATAAAAGTTACACATCAAAGGAGAAGAAAATTTGTGGCTCCCACCACAAAATGGCAAAGACCAACTCCCAGGTTTAATCATTCCTTTTCTGGTTATTGTTTTAAATGCAATGCTTACGGTCATAAGATTTTAGACTGCATTTATAATATAGGACAAAGAAATTTCACCAATAGAAATGTCTTTTCACCCTTGATGGATTATGCAGTAGAATGCTATAACTGTCATAACTTTGGACACATTGCAAGAAACTCGTAGAAGCACATATGCAGCAAACAAATATCAGGGAAGAAGATCTCAACCAAACAGTTTAAGGCAAAACAAAAAATTCCCAGAAAAACATGCACAGGCTACTGACAAAGAAAAGTCTAAACAAGTGACCAAAACTGTAGCCAAACCAGAGTGGAAGGAAAAGGAGCGACCCAAGGAAGAAAAGGAATCCTTGATTGTTCAGACAACATTCAAAGCACAGAACAAATCGGCACCATGGATATTGGATAGTGGATGCTCCAACCACATGACAGGAGATAAACAAAAATTTGAAAAATTATAGAAATATGAAGGGGGCTCTGTAAAGTTTGGAAATAATGATGGAGCCAAGATAGTTGGCAAAGGATCAGTCAAGATAAGTGATGGAAAGATCAATTCCAAAGAAGTTCTGTTTGTGATTGGGTTGAAGCACAACTTACTGAGCGTAAGTCAAATCTGTGACAGAGGTCATGAAGTCATCTTTAAGAAGCAGGGCTGTGAAGTAAGAAAAGCACACAGTGGGAAGTTGATAGCTACTGGATCGAGGACTTCTGGAAATCTATATACTCTCTCAGAAACTTCAGAAGGAGCATGCTTGATTGGACAGGAAGATGAAAATTGGTTGTGGCACAAGAGGCTCGGTCATATTAGCTTTGACAATCTGGTAAAAATAAGTTCAAAAAGGGCAATAAGAGATATACCCACCATTGGCAAACTAGTAAATAGCATCTGTGCTTCATGCCAAAAAGGAAAGCAAACTAGATCCACATTTAAATCAAAGGAATACTTCACCAAGAAACCTTTAGAGCTAATACATACTGATTTGTGTGGACCCATGAGAACACAAAGCATAAATGGTGACAAATACTTTATGTTGTTCATAGATGACTACTCCAGGATGACATGGGTACTATTTTTAAAGCTTAAATCGGATGCCTTTGAGATGTTCAAGATTTTTAAAAAATAGGTTGAGAATCAAACTAGAAAAAGAATTAAATGCCTAAGATCAGACGAGAGGAGGAGAGTTTATCTTAGAAGAGTTTGTAGAGTACTATCAAAAATATGGGATCAGAAGACAGTTTTCAGCAGCAAGGACACCTCAACAGAATGGTGTTGTAGAAAGGAAGAATAGGACAGTGCAGGAAATGGCACGGACAATGTTGGCTGAGAACAAAATAGCTGACAGATTTTGGAAAGAGGCAGTCCATACTATGGTTTACATCCAAAACAGGTGCATGCTAAGGATGCATGAAAGCAAAACACCTTATGAGCTGTGGTTCGGCAGAAAGGCAACAACAAGATATTTCAAAGTGTTCGGAAGCAAGTGCTACATCAAACGAACTGAAGATAATCTCGGTAAGTTTGAAGATAGAGCTGACGAAGGTATTTTTCTTGGGTACTCGACAAAAAGCAAAGCCTACACATGTTACAACAAGAGGCTAAAGAAAATTGTGGAGAGTGCTGA
Organism: Wollemia nobilis; assembly: GCA_028583015.1. Classification (NCBI taxonomy): domain Eukaryota; kingdom Viridiplantae; phylum Streptophyta; class Pinopsida; order Araucariales; family Araucariaceae; genus Wollemia; species Wollemia nobilis. The sequence goes on from JAQPPZ010017065.1 coordinate 1,019,003, forward strand.
TGTTAAAGTTGATGAAGGTAGAGAACGAGAAATTACTTATCAAGAAAACTACCCTATTTATGAAGAAGTCATTGAAGGAGATGAAGAAAAGGAAACAGAAGAAAATCAAAAAATTGACCCAGATGATTTAAGAATTGACTCAGAAGAAGAAGAAAACAAGAAATTCAAAACAAGCAGCTGGCAGAAAAATCATCCCAGAGAACAGATTATTGGGGACCCAACAGTTGGTATTCAGACAAGAAGAGCAGTAGTACGGAACTACTCTCTATTATCCAGCATTGAGCCCAAAAATGTTGTTGAAGCAAGCACAGATGAAAGTTGGATGAAGGCTATTAATGAAGAACTAGATCAGATTGAGAAAAACAAAACCTGGGAGTTAGTACCAAGGCCGAAAAATAAAAATATAATCGGTACTAAATGGATTTTTTGAAATAAATTGAACGAAGATGGACAGGTTGTAAGGAATAAAGCAAGACTGGTTTGTAAAGGCTATGCACAGGTTGAAGGTATTGATTTTGAGGAAACCTTTGCACCAGTAGCCAGACTAGAGGCAATCAGAATGTTTCTAGCTTTAGCAGTTCATAAAAATTTCAAAGTATATCAAATGGACGTAAAATCAGCATTTTTGAATGGAAAACTGGAAGAAGAGGTTTACATTGAGCAGCCAGATGGTTTCCAACTCGGTGATAATCCCAACTTTGTTTGCAAGTTGAGGAAAGCTTTGTATGGTTTAAAACAGGCACCCAGAGCATGGTATGCAAGGCTGGATAACTATCTGATTCAACAGGGGTTCAAGAAAGGTTTGGTGGACAACAATCTGTATGTCAAAACAGAGAATGGCCATCTTATTGTCCTTGTTGTTTATGTAGATGATATCATTTTTGGCAGTAGTCATGATAAGTCTTGTAGAGACATAGCAAATAAAATGAAGAAAGAATTTGAGATGTCTATGATTGGTGAACTTTCTTATTTCCTCGGACTGCAAGTCAATCAAAGTGAAAAGGGCATTTTTATCTCTCAAGTTAAATATGTGAAAGAAATGTTGAAAAAGTTCACAATGGAGGATAGTAAACCAGTTAGCACTCCCATGACAACAAGGTTGCAAGTTGAGCAAGGATGACAAATCTCCGGATGTAGATCAAACCATGTACAGGTCTATGATTGGAAGCCTCATTGTATTTGATAGACTACGGACACCGGATATCTTACAGGCAGTATGCATGGTAGCAAGATTTCAGGCTAGTCCCAAAGAGACTCATGTGACAACTGTGAAGAGGATTTTTAGGTACCTCAAGGGTACTATGGAGTATGGGTTATGGTACCCAAAAGGTAAGGACTTCACTCTTATTGCATATTCTGATGCAGATTGGGCAGGATGTATTGATGACAGAAAGAGTACCAGTGGAGGAGCATTTTATCTTGGAGACAAGGCTGGTAGCATGGCACAACAAGAAACAAGAATCAGTCTCTCTATCCACAGCAGAGGCAGAATACATTGCAGCAACAACATGTTGTACACAGATATTATGGATGAGACAAACCCTGAAAGATCTTGGTATTCACTTCAAAGAGCCAATTTCTGTTAAATGTGATAACACCAGTGCTATTAACATATCAAAGAATCCGGTTATGCATTCTCGAACCAAACATATTGCAATCCGGTATCACTTCTTGAAGGATAAAGTTGCAGAAGGTGAGGTCAAATTGGATTTTGTTCCAACTACAGAGCAAGTAGCAGATATATTCACAAAACCATTGCCCAAGGAAGTTTTTGAGTACCTTCGGAGTAAGTTGGGAGTAGTCACATTTCCCAAGAACTGACTATCAATTGGGATCACATTCTCAGGGGGAGCATTTATGCCTATGTTTATAGTTTTGCTCATATTCATGATTTTTGCTAACTATAACAATGTGTGTCTGAGAATGTTGTGCATAGACTCAAGGGGAGTCTATAGCAGCCCTTTGGTATTATTGTCAAAGGGGGAGAAGAATTACAAGAGATTGCATGAGTGTTGCCAACAATTCCAAAGGGGGAGATTGTTGAGCAAGGTGCAGAAACAGTATTGTCATTGTTGTCAACACAGACAGATAGATCAGTTGATGCAGTGGACAAGAGTTCAGAGGTCAGTGAGAGCATGTACAGTAAATTTCCAAGAAGACAGAAGTGGCCCAGATTCACAGAATCAAAGAAAAAGACAAGTAAGAAAACTGTCGCGATATCGCGACATGTTTTCTGTCACGATTTCGTGACATATCGAAGGAGAGAGAAAATGCTGGAAAAATTGTCACGATTTCGTGACATATCGGAGGAGAGAAACAAGTGGAAAAACTATCACGATTTCATGACATGTTGGCAGAGAAGAAGCCAAGTAGAAAAACTGTCACGATTTCGTGACATGTTGGAAGAAGAAGCGCATGCAAAGAAAACTGTCGTGATTTCGTGACATGTTTGGAGAGAAGGAAGCAAAGAAAACTGCACGATTTCATGACATGTTTGGAGAAATGGAGCAAGAAAGAAAACTATCATGATTTCGTGACATGTTTGGAGAGAAGGCGAGCAAAGAAAACTATCACGATTTCATGACATGTTTGGAGAGAAGGCGGAGGCAAAGAAAACTGTCACGATTTCGTGACATGTTCGGAGAGGAGGCGCAAGCAAAGAAATGTGTCACGATTTTGCGACATGTTTGAGAGAAAGAGCTTAAAAAGAAAAGTGTCACGATTTCATGACAATTTGCAAGAGGAAGCGCTAAGGAGAAAAAGTGTCACGATTTCATGACATGTCGGGTTTTCATGATCCGATGAGAAGAAAAGTGCTAAGGAGGAAAAGTGTCACGATTTCATGACATAATGCAGGAGAGAGAGTCCGATAGAAAAAGGTGTCACGATTTCGTGACATGCTTCATTTTCACGGTCCAAAGCGAAGAGAAAGAGGAGAAGGATGAAGTGTCACGATTTCATGACATGCTTCATTTTCGTGGTCCAAAGCGAAGAGAAAGAGGAGAAGGATGAAGTGTCACGATTTTCATGATAGAAGCAAAACGAAGGAGCATGGAAGTAGAAGCGTCATGATTTCACGACAAATTCAAGGAGGAAGAGCTCAAAGGCAAAAGTGTCACGATTTCATGACATGTTCCATTTTCGTGGGCCAAAGACAAAAAAGGCACAAGGCAACGAAAGTGTCACGATTTCATGACATGTTTTTTCAAAGACAAAGAAAATAAAAGTTCACATTTTACATTTCATTTTCAGCAAAGAAAGCAAGAAAGTGTCACGATTTCATGACATGTTCCATTTTCATGGGCCAAAGACAGAAAAGGCACAAGGCAGCGAAAGTGTCACGATTTCGCGACATGTTCCGTTTTTGCGGGCGAAAGGCAGGGAAGTGCAAGGAGGCAAAAAATGTCGCGATATCGCGACATGTCATGTTTTCACGAGTAAAAGGCGAGAAGAGCACAAAGAGACAGAAGTGTCACGATTTCGCGATAGGTCGCAATAGCACGATTACGGACAGTTAACTGGAGTCAGTGTGACAGTTACAGGTGCAGTTACAGATAGAAATCATGCAAGCTATTTTAAGAACTGTCGAAGAAGGAGAGATCGAACAGTCGCATAAATAGAATCAAAAAATGCATGCATGCACAGAAAAGGATACGAACAGTCATGACCGAGAAGACGAACAGTCATGGTAGAGGTATACGTTGCATGTAACGTGTTTAACGAAATACCCACTCTATATATACAAAAGGAGTTACATAAAGAAGCAGTTACAGTTGACAAGTGGCAGAAGAGAATGTTAATAGACTGCATGCGGGATTACAGAAGTGACAGAAGACGAGGAGTTTCAATGAGAAATATTGTTATAAAAGGGCAGTTGTGTGGAGAATTGAGCTATTACTGTAAGTGAGAAATTGCTGCGTAAAGAGGGTTAGAAGAGGGCCGAGAGAGAGATAAGCAGAGCCGTGAGAGCGTGTAGAGTTTGATTAATTGCAGACCAATCAGGGTCGTGTAAACAGTGAAGGCATTTTTATGTCATTGAAATAATTCAGAATTGCAGTCCAAGTTGGTGCTTGGCATTAGGGGTTGGTGCTCCTATCTCATTGCAGCAGAAAAATAAGGGGTTGGTGCTCCTTCCAGTGGGTGTTGGTAAAGTGTTTGTAAAATTGGTGTTTTGCAAAGGCTGGATTTGGATTGGAGTCCAAGCAGTCATTTTTGAGGAGTAGCCAAATTGGTGAACCTCGTTACATTGTGTGTTGTGGTGTGCTCTCTTGTGAAAATTGCTTTACCTATTTTTAAGTTCTCTTTGCTTCAACTTTAAGTGTTGTAGATTTGAATTTTAATAGCTACACTGATTCACCCCCCCTCTCAGTGTCATTGTGAGAATATCACACCTCAACAACCCACCCTACCTCCAATAACAATAATGGCTCCATTGCCATCTATTCCCAAAGTCGAAGATATGCAAGCCAAAATACTACAAGAGGTTCAGTTCCTGAACTCCACTGTGCAAACCCTATCCAATGATATGATCATTATGAAGAAGAAGCAAGCACAGCACGAGTTTTTATCTAGAAGGTCTTATCCTACACCCGCGCTTACTAAATATCAAGCGGTCTAGCAATGGAGAGCGTCGGCAAGAAATGTCATGATTGACGAGGCCTTGAGCACTTTTGATTACATACATTGGTGCTCCACGTGTAATGACCCTCATGAAGAGAATACTTTTATTCTACACCAACATTATGTACAAACACTGGCGAGCAGTAGTCATGGTGGTCAGATCAACATCATCAGGTAGATGGATCAAAACCTGGTAATTAGTGAAGAAGAGCAAGTTGTTGTCCTTACTAGAGGAGGGAAAAGGTCAATAGAGGTAGCTTCTGAACAAATGGCTCCCTTAAAGGTGCATGCCTGACATGAGAAGGGGTAGCAACCTTCTCAGGCCCCGAGCGAATCTCCTTAGCCTGCACCAGTCAAGGAGAAGGCCCAACAGGCCCCTGCAAATCCACCTCAAGTGGAAACTAAAGAACAAGCTAGAGAGAATCTCAAGTTTCCTTCGCTGACCGAGAGACAAAGGGTCAAAGCTACGAAGTAGTATTGCACTAGGTACGAGACAAAAAAAGAACCTGAGGTACACAACTCCCTAGCTTACAATATTGTAGATGAGCTAAAGAAGATTTCGGCCAACATCAGTCTGTGTGATGCACTGAAACTACCCAGACAAGTGGACTTGTAGGAATCGTTGAAGATGACCAAAGCAAGAAATGTAGCACCACTTGCCCTAGTGCAGACCCTGTCCACATCTATTATGGGGAAGAACAAACCACCTCCATTCCACCTATCTCTACAAACGGAAGGGTATGTTGTACACAACTGTATGATTGACTCCAAGGCCATGACGACAATCATGCCCAAGGTAGTGTGCGAGGAAATAGGAATGGAGTACACCCGAAGCAGACACGACGTGCTCCAGTTGGATGGTACTCCCATGAAGACTATATGAGTGATTAAATATATACCTATCTAACTACACAAGATGCCTCAGATCACAGTTATACAAGAGGTGGTGGTCGTCGACCTTGAACCCTATTTCAGTATGTGCTTGTCGAGAAAGTTTACGATGAAGCTGGGAGGATATCTATCTATGGATTACTCGCACTTAGAGATTCCATTGAAAGAGAAGAAGGTAAAAATCTACAATGAAAAGCCTTCTACATTCCTGGTACAGAAGATATCCGAAGAAGATAGCAGCGATCCTGTGCAGGCGATAGTGGAGAGGGTAGAGCAAGTGGACCTGATTGAGGAATTCCTAGCATAGTTAAGTTGTGAATATGAGTTTTCATTGGCAGAATTTAATGCCATGATAGAAACTGAGATGGGATGTTATGCCATCACCAAGCCTGAGAAACACATCAAGTCAGAATATAAGGTCTCTGCCCAAGGCGAATCATGGAAATTATTCTTCGATGGTGCCCGATGCAAAAATAGCGCTGGGGCAGGGATTCTTCTAGTATCACCTTTTGGAGAGTAGAAATAATATTGTTACCGATTGGTGTGGAGCTACACCAACAATACAGCAAAATACGAAGCATTATGCCTAGGACTCAAAAAAGAAAAAAAGTTAGGCATAAAGCATATCCAAATCTTTGGAGACTCAAAATTGGTATGCAATCAAGTCACCAATAGGTGCACTTCAAAGAAGCACTATCTCAAGTCATACCGTAACAGAGTATGGGACTTGTTTGACGAGTTCGAATCTCTCAATCTGTATTTTATTCCATGAGAAAAGAATCAACATGTCAATGTTCTAGCATCCATCGCAGCCAAGTACTCTCCAACAGAATACATGGTGCATAAGCCTAAAGCTGTGAGAATGATTTACAAGCCCTCTATCCTAGACAGAGACCTGCATTGGCAAGTCTTTGATAGTGACAAGTAGATTGTGAATTTTATGATTCAAGAAGTAGCCACAGTTGAGAGAAGAAGCCCTGAGGATGAGGAATATGAAGGGCTAGTTCATTTGAAGAATAATCATGTACCCAAGGGATTAATTACTCTTGAGAGCCTCTTCGATCAGAATGATCGAGCAATATCTCATAGGATCAAGGTCAATGCGAAGCAGTATCAGGATTTGGAACTTGGACCTGGAAAAGCAATAAAAGTTGGAACATATTGCACTTCGGAGGAGCTAGAGAAGATTTGATTCTTTTGCAGAAGGTATCCTGACATCGTGGCATGGTCTTATCAAGACCTAAAGGGATATGATCGGCAACTGATCCAGCATACAATTGAATTGCAGGAGGGAATCAAACCCTTCCGCAGAAGCAAAGGCTTGTTAATCCAAATATTGAGGTCCTGATGAAAGCTGAGCTCCTGAAGATGCTTGAGGCAAAGATAATTTATCCCATTAAGCATTCCTCTTGGGTAGCGAATCTGGTCCCAGTTAGAAATAAGAATGGAGATATACGGTTATGCGTGGACTTTCACAACCTGAACCAGGCTTCGCTCAAAGATCACTACCCTATCCCATAGATCGATCAGATCTTGCACTCAGTGGCTGGGGCTCAGCGCTTCTCCCTACTCGATGGTTTCTCAAGATACAATCAGATATGGGTTAGGGATGAAGACCAGCATAAAACCGCATTCAGTACTAAGTGGGGGACATTTTCTTACCAGCGAATGCCATTCAACATTTCAAATTCGGGGGCCACTTTTCAGAGGGCCATGGATCTAGCTTTTGGTGAACTCTTGAATAAGGTTATTGTTATCTATCTGGATGACATGACCGTCTTCTCCTGAAGAAGGGAGGATCATCCTTTTCACCTACAACAGGTATTCGAAAAATGCTGAGAGTTTGGCATTTCAATCAATCCAAAGAAGTCCATATTCGTAGTCAACGAAGGGAAGTTATTGGGGCATGTGATATCAAATAAGGGTCTCGCTGTAGATCCTGATAGGGCCGAGGCTCTGTTGAAGCTCCCACTCCCCGTGAACAAGAAGGGACTTCAATATTTTTTTTGCCAGATCAACTTCATAAGGAAGTTTACTCCAGACTTCGCCCAGGTCATCAAGCCAATGTCCAAACTTTTGAAGAAGGATGCGGAATTCGTCTAGACGGAGGAAAGAAAAGAAGCATTTGAAGAGATCAAGACTCGAATCGCTCAGGCACTGGTCCTAACCAACCCTGACTATAATCATAATTTCATCCTATATGCCATAGGAGAACCCGAGAGCTATGTTGTAGTCCTGACACAGAAAGGGGAAGATGGTGAAGAGCACCCCATCGCGTTTCTAAGTCAAGTTATAAACCCCCATGAAGAAAAATACAATTTCATAGAAAGGCAGGTGCATGCAGTAATGAAGTCTCTTAGGAAATTCAAGCAATTCATTTCCCAAAGTTGGGTTACGGTCTTTGTCATTCACCCCGATGTGTACAACTTCATTATCCAAGGAGAATTGGGTAGCAAAAGAGCCGATTGGGTCAGCAAGATACAAGAGTTCGACGTCGAGATTAGGCCCACAAAATTGGTTTGTGGTTGCGCATTGTGTCAAGAACTGGCGAAGAATGTAGCGGCCAAAGTGATAGCTTGTCGGTGGGACAACTCGCCAGTAGAAGGATGCTTCACAAACTGAGAAGAGGACGAGAAGGACTAGGTCGATGAGATAGTTGAATATTTTAACACCGATAGATGTCCTTCACATTTAAATGCTTCGTAGTGAAGGCACTTCCAGGATGCGGTCCCTCCGATACACAATGTGCCCTGAAGGCCTATTTTTTAGAAACATTGATGAAGTTTTTCTCAGGTGCATAAAGGAAGACGATAAGAAGAGAGTCCTGGGGGAATTCCATTCAGGGTTGTTTGGAGGTCACTTCGCAGGAAGAGCAACGGCATTAAAGATAAATCAAAGCTAGATATTATTGGCCTACACTCTTTGTCGATGCCTTTGCGGTCTGTCGTCGATGTGAGCAATGTCAAAAGTTCACCGACCGAAACAGAAGTGCTCCTATGCCTCTCTGACCAATACAAGTAGAAATGCCCTTTCAACAATGGGGGTTGGATTTCATAGGAATTATATCGTCGAACTCCTCCGTCGGGCATAAGTTAATCCTGATCGCAACGGACTACTTCACTAGATGGGCCGAAGCAGTACCCACGAAGCATACTGATCAGGAGACTGTAATCACCTTCCTAGAGGGTTTAATCACCCGGTTCGATATCCCAGAAGCAATTTTTATAGACAATGGTCCCAGGTTTTCAAGAGCCAAAATCAACAAGTTCCTCTACAAATATGGGATATACCATAAAGTATCCTCCAACTACTATCCATAGGGTAACAGATTGGCAGAATCTACCAACAAGACTCTGTTAAGGGTGCTAAGAAAGCTCATGGAGGATAACAAAAGAACTTGGCACCTCCTTCTAGAACCAGCATTATGGGCTGATCGGATTTCTGTCAAGAAGTCGATCAAAACATCGCCTTACGCCCTGGTGTATGGCAAGGAGGCCATCCTACCAACCCATATAGAGATCCCTGCATTGCAGCTGTTGGATGATGAATAAGAAGTTAATCCTATGGAAAATAGGCTGGCTCAGCTACTACAGCTAGAGGAAGATCACGAGAAGGCCTACCAGAGCTTCACTAAACATGCTCAGATCACCCGAGACTGGTTCAAGAAGAAGGAGCCTCGATCAAATTCGATCGTCGTAAGTCGATGCCATACCATGCTAATAGATCCCTTGTAGGTTCTTGGATGAGCTCATATTTGTCTAGCCCAGCGAGCGCAAGAATGTTCAGGGCATTTGGAGAAGTGTGCAGGCCCATCAGAAGGATTATATTTCGCTCCTTGCAAATTGATTGTCGGTGCTAGATCCGTTCGTTGACGATGAATTTTTTTCATACAACCCATGATCTGGAGATAGATCGAGGGTGTATGTGTTAACTGGTAGCATCACCTAAAGATGAATATCGGTGTTCAGGTTGTTAGGATGTATGTCAGCCATTGTCGATCCTGTTGGTATTCCAGATTGATCGTAAATTACACCCGATATTCTACGCATAACTTTCCCCATCTACTTGTCTATAGGATGACAAAGCACCTAAAGCGATCCAGTTGGGGCAATGATAGCATTTCCCATGAAAGGCAGATATGTTCCATCGATCAAGTCGAGCTGCGAAAGCTAATGACGGAGCACCAACAATGGAGAAAGGTGCTAACCAATCGGTGCCCCATCCTCCCATCGTAGAAGATGATGTATACGTCATATGTGGAGGAGAGCGCAGGACCACTCCATGACTCTTGTCCCCGTTATGGAGAGCAGCATCGTTGCTCGTAAAATATAAGCACCGAATATCCACCGTCGTGGTGGAAAATAGTCACACACCCCCCGATCCAACAAGGTCAAGTGCTTAAGATAAGGGTCATTTTTCTCTTACTACCACCAACAACGGTAGCTAGGCTGGTTCCAAGCCTAGCGCTAATGCATGGTAGGTTGCGGGTTCCAGCATCGCCCGCGCCAAAGAAAGCATACCTACGGGAGGTATATTTTTTTGAGAAAACATACCTGCAAAATTTTTCTTTTGCACTTTATTTAAAAAAAAAAAACAATTTTTTTTTTTTTTAATTTTTATTTAATAATTTAATATTATCTTTGTTTTAAACAAAATCAATTTTATTGATTTTATTGATTTTATTTGAACAAAGTTATTTTATTATTACATAAATTTGTTGATTATTCTTTTTGCAAATTAAAAGCAAAGAAAAGGGGTTCAACATATTGTATAGCCTTCAAGGCTAAATAGTCGCATTTTTTTATGCACTAAAGGGGGGGACAACTCCACATTTGCCTTCAAAGCACCATTGTACACCTTTTAGGCTTCATAAATAGCAAAATATTTTTTTTTGTTTGAAGTCATTGTAATAAAAGGGGGGATATAATTTTTGCAAAAAAAAGGGGGGAAGACTTATAAGGGTGCATTTTCGGCAGTGACCGACACCTTAGTCAAATTATTTTTGCAAAATTTCATTGTAAAAGGTGCATTTTCGGCAGAGACCGACACCTTAAAAATGGGTAGATCAAAGAAGAAATCTATCCCAAAACAAACTGATGATGTTGCAAAATCAGTTAAAGGCCCATATTTTTCCCCACACCTGGAAGGGATAGATTATTATGAAGATGGCACATTTCATACACTAAGGAGTGGTGTATATGCCACAATCAATGATTCTGCGTCTTGTGGAGACATGCAAAAAAATGGTGTTCTAATCCCTATTGGTGCTATAATGGGCATATTCATGTCATTTTATGCTCTTGACAAAGCACAACAGAAAAGGGACATTAGTGAGGAATCAGAGGTCAAACCCCTAATGGTCGATGCTTGTAGTGACACAAGTGATCTTCAGCCCATGGTGGCGAATGCTTGTTGTGATACAAGCGACCTCATGCCTATGATGGCAGATATCAGTTGTAGCACAGGTGATCTCATCACAGTAGCATATTTTGCTTGTGACACTAGTGACTTAAAAACTGAACCTCCTAAAAATGAACTCCATAATCTCATCAATAGCGACAAATGCAATATTGTTAAAAGTATTGATGAATATGATGAAATTGGGTGTTTTGAAAAACACACCAAAGGATTTGGTTCCAAAATGATGAAGAAAATGGGATTCAATGGTGAGAGACTAGGTAAACAGGAACAAGGCATTAAATCTCCAATAATGCTAAGTGTCAGGGCAAAGCATGAAGGCCTTGGCTATACTGGACATGCAAGTACCATTAATTCTATGTTTGTAAAACCTAAATCTCCTACAATTCCTAAAAAGCATTGTTGCAGTCATTGTGGAAAGACAAGACATGTTGCAGCTAAGTGTTGGAGATTACATCCTTGTGATTCATGTGGATTTATGAATAACTCTTCTTCCAGTTGTTGGTACAAAGTGAAAATGGCCAACAAGGTTCATATAGATAGTGTATGGACAGATTTCACACAATGGACCATGATGAAAGAAATGTTGTATGGCTTCTACCGAAAAGGTAAAACCTATGGTAGACCCCGAGGCAAATCCAATGACAGACCTAGTGGCAGTCCCAGAGATAATGACCTAGAGACAGACCTAAAGACATACCCAGAGACAAAGTTCTAGAGGCAGATCTACAAGAAGATCCAGAGGCAATAATCCAGAGGCAGATTCACAGGAATATCCCGAGATAGACCCAGAGGTACAAATCCAGAGGTACGCTTAGAGCCAGAGCCAGAGCCGAAAACAAAGCATGAGCCACCATTATTTCATTTCTCTTATTCTTCTTCACTGTATTGGGGCAGTTATATACTTTACCCAAATATTGTTGTATCGGGGGATGTTAGCATAGCTAGTAGTTATTACATTACACAAATAATGTAATAAGGGGGATGTTAGTGTATAAGTTGTTATTACATTATTTAGTTAGAATATTGTTAGTGTTGTTAGGCCTAAGTTATTTCGGGCTCTAGACTATTTCTAGGATCCTATAACCATGGGCTAATTTAGTCATAAGTTGTACTATTTATTTGGCTATGCTTAATGGAATACTATCTAGTTTTCTCTACCTTCCACAAAGCAAGCAGCGACGTGGCGAAGTAAAACTACTTCGGGCTCGAAGCATAAAAAATTAGTTCACATTGGAGGTTCGCTGCGAAGCATATTTAGTGCAAATTTTAACTTCACCAATTCAACAAACGTGCGAGGCAGGAGCATTTAAAACGTGCCTAGAGGGACGTGCCAATGACAACCTAGGGAAACATCCGCAGCAAGTGAGTTTAATACAAAGGTGGCAGGGCACATCCTGAGAAGATTCGAATGTGAGAAAAGCTCGCTCCTAGGTACGAGGTGGCAAAAGGTTAAGTTTTTGATGTCGAGCATAATCATCAAAGTGCATGGGTCCATGTACAATGCTGTCGCAAAGCCAATCAAAAGTTATGGCAACCTTCCCCGTCCGAGTTGTAAATTTAATTATGGTAGGTGCCATAAATTAAGGTAGTTGCCTTTTAAGGCTATAAAATGCGAGGCTTAGTGGTGAGAGGGGTGTTCGCCAACTGTTAATACAAATATTGAGAGCTGTCATTGATAGCCTGCATTCCTCTGCCCTTTGCATCGAAGTCCTTTGCGTCGAAGTCTTCTGCATCGTGAACTCTGCTACCGTGAATATTCACAATGGGAAAGAAGAACTCTAAGGAGAAGGGGAAGGAGCCTGAGGTAGCAGCCTCGAAGAAGGGTAAGGAAGAGAAAAAACATACACCTAAGAAGATCAACCTCAATCCCCGCCCAGAAAAGCAGCCGATGGAGGAAGGAGAGGATTCTGAAGAAGAGCAACTAGAAGAGCCACCAATTGATGGGTGGGAGAAAATTAGGGACACAGAGCTCTCAAAGAGTGTGGAAAAACTTAGACACACCATCAAGTTTATGACAAGCAGACTCACCCCGGAGAATAAGAGAGTCGTTGCATATTATTCACAGATTTACTGGTATCTGACTCCGCCCGTGCACCATTGTCCCGAGTTAATTTGCGCCATCACACAGAACTACCAGCCCTCCTCCAGACAAGTGTTGGATGCCACAGGCCATAAGTTGTTTTCAATTTTAAAAGAAGATGTGCAAGTGGCCTTCGCATCACAGTAGGGACCGCCTAAGGGTTATTCGATTCGTAATGTCATCTTGAGCGAGAAAATGGAGAGGTTCACATCCTCTACCTATATTTTGAAATTCTTAAGAGAGAACCTCAAGAACAGACTCCCTTCAGGCAAGTTGCCCCAAATGCCCCTTCCCTTGACAGATTTTAAGAGCATAGAAATCTTCTCAATCATTGCATGGGTAGTGGGCTTGTTAACCGATGCTTCGGTGCACCCTTGGCAGGTGTCTTTGGCCGAATGTATTTCTAGAGGGGATTTTTATGCCCCTGATGCTTCAAGGCTTAACACCAACCCAGTATTTTTTTACTGGGCAGAATGGGTGACCCGAACCTCGCACACGCGACTTACCAGCATGAAGAATTCTAGGACGGGCCAGTACTTCGCACCCTGCTCTTTCCTAGTTTGGTTGTTTTTCTACCATGTACATAAGAATTTCCCCCATATCACCATTTCTTCAAGCATAAAGGATGGAAATACTCTGACTGTGTACCATTGGACTCCCCTCCTATTGAGGACGGAGTCATATTATTATTTTAATGAATAATTTTTGGGGCCTACCATTCATTTGATGAAGGGTTCTTGCCCTCGGGTGCCCCTCAGTTTAAGAGACATAGTGGTAATGGAGAAAAATGGATATGTCTTCCAACTAACGTAGGGAATTGTGGTTCACCTATTTGGCTTTACGGGGAAGCCCTTCCTACTACCTGTCTACCCCTCTGAGTACTAATTTGCATTAGAAGTCGCTCGACAGAGCGATGCAACAAATGCCATCTATGGCCATGGTCGAAAATGGGCACACACTTGTGACTTCCCCTTCAAAATGGGGGTAATAGAGGTGTTTGCCTTGAAGCAACACATTTTCTTGGAGGAGAATCTTGCCAGCTTTGGTCTGCTCCAGATTCCTCAAAGGTGGCTCTACGATCCCTTAGGAGTGATGAGGAACCCCTCAGATTTAAGAATTTTCATGTCTGCCCCCACCCAGAAATTGTGGAGCAAATAAATAATCCCAATGAGGAGGATCTGGAGTGGCATTTAGAAAGGATGAAGACCTTGCATCCTTGGCATGAGTTCTACCCTATGGAAGTTGAGTTTGATCATGTTCAACATCCTTTCCCGACCCCAGACTCCACATTTTGGAGGACTATGAAAGAAGATCTGAGGGAGGAATTGAAAGATTAGGGCGTAGAACAATTAAAAGAATGGTGGAAAATGAGAGTTCATCGACAAAGTATGAAATCATATGGACTCTTGGAGACGGATAAGGACTTTGCAGTTGTCTATGAAGCCAATGTTGGGACTTGGAAGCCCACCTCCTTCGTCAACTTCATTCCCCCAAGTGTCCCAGGTTCAGGCAAAAGCCCAAGGGGAGATGATGATGCTTCAGAAGCAGAATAATAGGAAGAGGCCGAAGCTACACCACAAGAACTACCTCAGGAGCCAGTGGAAAGCCACAATGCAAGTATCACGGGGTAGGCGTAATCATCAGAGAAGAAGAAAATAAAAATGCAGGAGCAAGCTCAAGTGCCTCCGACCCACCCGAAGCGACCCCACACAAAGCTTCCAAGTGTCTCTATCGGATAACCTACGACAGGCCCAACCAAAGCAAATATCGAAGGGACGACGTCACCAAGAGCCGAAGCAACAACAGATGTGGATGTCATCAACATGGAGGAACTCCTCCAACCAGAAGGGATTACCGAAGAAGAATTCTTAGAGGTCACAAGTATCGAAGTTCCAAAGGAATAGGAGTCGATAACATAGGAAGTCACTACTGCTGCTCTGCCAGGTGGGCATGAAGGTACGCACTCTCCACCCTTTGCCCTGGTTTCTCAAGGCATGTCCACCATGGTCCCTGTCATGAGTCCCCAGCAGTCCCTCTATCCTTCGTAATGTCAATCACCCTCTCACATGTTGCCCCTCGCCACCTCAAGTTTGTCTCATGATCCCATTAGCCCCATTCCATTCGAGTCGTCTGGCCGAGACAAGCCTGTTGATACTACTTCGCCTGCCCATGCCACCATTCCCTTGGTTCTCAGTCAAGACGAAGATGGTACCCCAACACCGAACCCCATTCCTTGTTTCCCTGTTACACAAGGCATCGTTCCTTTCGTCAAAGCTCTTGTCACACCCATCGTCGAACCTATTGGTGATGCATCCCCCGTTCATTCTTTATATTTGTTCACCCCTTTGGCTAGAGATCCAGCCTCATTTGAATCAGAGTTGTCCATGATTAAAGAATGCTCTCTAGCTAAGAAGCTACTCGAAGCCTGGTAGAACACAGAAAAGATTCTGAAGGAGGCAAGGAAAAAGAGAGGGCGCTCTCTGGACGAAGTAGAAAAATGCGTCATTTTTTACTTGAAGGGCGAAAAGCTGCATAAGGTAAAAAAGGTCCCCAAGATCCAGAAACCTCTGGACAAGATGACTCCAATAGATTACAATTATCAAGAGAATACTAAGGACCTGGAGCACCAAAATGTAGATAATGAATCTGTTTCCATGCATGTTAGAATTGAAACTTTCCGCGCACATGCAAACATCGCCAATCAACGTAGATTTGAAGCAGAGAGCATGAACATCAATTTGGAAGAGGAGCTATCCAGGATTCACTCCAAGCTGGAGGACTCAGCAAAGCAGTGTGAGCAGATGAAGAAGGAAGTAGTTGCCCTGAAACAGCAAGTAGGACAACTGCAGAGTGCAACTAAAACCTAGAGCCAGATACAGGCCGAAGCCGATCTGAAGGCCAAACAATTTGAAAGCAAAATCCTAGAGATGCAATAGTAGTTGTACGAGAAATAAAGTCTGGAGCTATTTGATAGGGGCCAAATAAAATAAATTCTCTCACACTTTCTCAAGAACTTCAGATCTCGGGCCTCCAGTGCCCTGTCAATTTTGACCTACATTACCGAATCCCAGTATGTCGCTTCTCAAGAGTGGCCAATCATAGATGAGGTCATCCAAAAAATCAAAAGATGACTCAAACTAGCGTTTGAGGTCCAAAGTATCAAATATCAGGACCTGCAGGTTGCTACGATGAGTCGGACGACTAGGGACTGGTCTACAGCTCAAGCCACGGTCCGCACTTTCTTCTCCAAGGTGAGGAAAGCACAAAAGGCGAAGGACCTCCTAGATGTATTTGAGCACAAGCAGTGCACATCACTGGGCTACTTCCAAGATCTCTCTTCCTTAGGTTTCCCAAGTTTCACGGACAAGGACGAGAACCTTTTGACTAAGGAAGAGCTCAAGTCGGCTTGGCTACATGTCTTAGAGATAGACGAGTGGGCAGAGCCGATTACAAAAACACAGATCACAGATTTCATTCTGAGATACTGCAAGATCGTGGCCTGCCTGAATGACCTAAGCACAAGAGCCAAACATGCTGACATTGGGCAGATTGATCGGTTCCATGTTTTGGTCAAGGCACTTGAAGACCAAGAGCCATTTCATAAAGGTTTCTGGGCTCACATCCGTAGAACCATGTAATGCATCCACGATCGCCTTCCCCCACCATCATAATAAGAAGCCTCACCGAAAGAGGAAGAAGAAGAAGAACAACAAGTTGTGGAAGTGGCCCCGAAAATGGAAAAAGGAGAAGGGTCTGGAGGTAACTCTGGCCCAACGGATCAAAGCTAAGGGTTCTTCCACCGAGATGAGCTCATTGCCCCATGAGACGCAAAGAATTTTGACAATTTCGTCACATTACATACAGGGGTAGAAAAATAAAAAAATTTGTAAAGTGTTTCCTTTTGTAAAGTATTTTTGTTGTTTTTAAAAATATTTGTAAGTTGTAGCAATTTTGGTTTTCATCGCCATCCCCCTTGTACATGGAATGAATATGAAATAGCTTCACTACTAAGCAGGCTAAGGAAAAAGCTTCATAGAAAAAGGAAGATAGCTTCGCCAAAAGAAAGTAGGGGATGAAAAGAACTTTGCACCCGAAGCATTTCAAGCAGCTACTTCGGGCAAAGGTTTTGTGAAGCGGCATTCAAGCAGTCCAAAAGAACAGCTTCGTCGAAGAAGGAAAGTCTAGATCGTAGTCTGAGTTTGCTAAAGCGAGAAAACTACTTCGAACCCGAAGCATTTCAAGCAGCTACTTTGGGCAAAAATCTTGCGAAGCAGAAGTTGAAAGAGCGCAAACATTGAAAAGTACTTCGCCAAAAAACCGTCGAAGCACCCACTTCGGGCCTCCCCACCAACGAACCATTTCTACTTCGTCGAAAGTTGTCGTGAAGCATCTGCTTTAGCGAGATTTCGTGCGAAGCACTTTCACCTGAAGCGGTAGTGGCCGTAAAGAATGAAATATTTTTCGAAGGCAAGTATGCGCTTCGATCGAAAAACCCCCGAATCGTAGTTTTGAAGGAAGATCGCGGTGAAGCATTTTGATGATTCATAAGCGAAGTAGTTTTGACACGTCTCTCCAGTGAAGCAGCGAGAAATGAAGTTCCCCATATTGAGGAGGAATACCTGCTTCAGCACTCAGCACCCCTGAAGTTGTCTTGCGAACCTCTACCATGCGAAGTGCAAACCAAGAAAGAAAATCTGCTTCGGCTCAAACCCATTGCGAAGCGGAGTTGCGAACAAAAATCTAGCGAAGCGCTTCAAGGGCACACACTCCAAGCCGAGTATTTTTCCGAGGCAATCAAGTGCCTCATAAATGTATTTTTACATGCCCGATAAAATCATTGCTCATTTTTGGCAATTGGAAATGATGTATTATTTCCTAAAGGAGAGCCCGACGGGCATGGCGGCCACTCGAGCACTGCACCCAAAGGCCAAGGACGTTCAGGCGGCTCATTAATGCATGTTTCCTCGACTGACCCGGTCGCAACTGTTATTTTTGGTAAAATATTTGAGAGCTCAGTCATGAGAGCTGTGAAGGCCAACTTCTTAGATTTTTGAGGATGTACTCCTCCATTTTGTGCATTTATGGCTCAGAGGGTCGGGTCCTCTATAAAAACCCAGGCATTGTAATGTAAAAGGGGGGGAACTTTCTGCTAAGAAAGCTGCTGTAACTTGAAACCCTGTGATTAATACTAAAGAGCTTTGAGCCTAATTTCTCTCTTGTATGCTACCTTTTGTGTTTATTTCTTTTATCTCTTTGTTCATTTCCATACTGTAATTCTGCATTTCGAATTTAGGTGTGTGATTTGGGACGAAACCCTAAAATTTTCTCGAAGGATACATAGGAGAGGAAAACATTGTATTAGTTTTCTTGTATGCCGCATGTGGATCGTGTTTGTGCTATATTCACTTTGTCCTAATCGTCGTAACTCTGAACTCTAAATTTTGATGAAAGGGGAGGGTAATCTTGGAACTCGTCCAGAGGATACATAGGAAGGCTAATATCGTATTATTTTCATTTTATTCTTGGTGTTTCTTGCTATTGTTTCAAGCTATTGGCCAGAAATCGTGCTTCTAGTTCTTTCCCACTTTAAATTATCAACATTTCTTCCCTTACCCCTTTATATTTCCTTCTTGCACCCTTACTCTGTTTATTTCTTTCCTACACCCTTACTGTTTTATCTCTTTCCTGCACCCTTATCTTAAACACTGAAGTAGTTTAGTATAGAAGTTGGACTTTCTCCAAAGATTGGCATGAGGGGCATCTCTTCCCTTCGACATTTCAATGTTGGTCCAGGTCTAAGGCATGTACACTTTCCCAAATCCTTTCATGGGCAGATTTTATGACCAACAGGTCCCAATTTTAGTATATAGGCCAATTTTTCACTTACTTGCCAAAGGATGGATAGGTTTCCTTTTTTAATTTGAGGAAGATGCACAGAATATTATTGGAGGTCATTGGTATTGGGGTCTTCTTTCATGGATTTGAAGGCATGGACAACTTACTTTGATCCTAGTACTAAATTTGCTAGAGCTAGAGTTATGGTCAGAAATAGCTTTGAAAGAGATTGGAAATTCATTAGGTAAAACCTTGGATATAGATATTTCTTTCAAATCTAATGTTTTTGGTCTAGAGCTCGGGAAGAAGTTTAACCT
Source organism: Wollemia nobilis (assembly GCA_028583015.1). Lineage (NCBI taxonomy): Eukaryota > Viridiplantae > Streptophyta > Pinopsida > Araucariales > Araucariaceae > Wollemia > Wollemia nobilis. The sequence continues at coordinate 1,038,167 of JAQPPZ010017065.1, forward strand.
AGAGCAACGTTTGTAGAGGTAAAATGTCACCTACTAGTGATATAAAGGGGGCCAAAAATTCTTTTGAAAAGAGTATCCTCAAATATTTTTCTTATAAGTCAAAATCCAATGAGCCATCATCATCTTTGCAAATTCAAGGTGGAGGCGAGGATGTTGATGTGATAGTGTAAGTCTTTTAGATTGTTTGGTGGGCTTGAATACAACAAAAAGAGTGGCATAAGAGGATTTTCGTGGAAAATTTTGAGCAATAGTGTTAGAAATTTTATGTGGAAAACATCTAAGTAATAACATCCGAGGATTTTATGGAAAAAACTGAGCAATGACGTAAAAGGATTTTCATGGAAATTTTTGAGAAGTGATGTTAGAGGGTTTCTCTTAAAAACATCTGAGCAGCAACATCTGAGGGTTTTGTGGAAAAATTGAGCAGCAACATAAGAGGATTTATGTGGAATAATTTGAGCAGCATCGTTAGAGGACTTCTATGGAAAACATTTGAGCAGTGACATTTTGTGGTTTTATGGAAAATTTGAGCAGCAGCGTAAGAGGATTTTGTGGAAAAAATTGAGCAGTGATGTAAGAGGATTTTCAAGGAGGAGAGGGTTTTTTGGAGGTTTCCACCACTATCGAACCAGGTTATGGTTGATCCATCATCATCATCGCCTGGTAATAGTTGAAGACTCATTTGTAATTTTGATGAAAGCTCGGACTATGAAGGAGGTAAGCATTCATCTTTCTTACATTTAAATTTTATTTGGAAGAAGTTTGTCGGATGTAATCATGAAGTGCATGCAATGAAGCTAGGATTTGCAAAGTGAAGCACAAAGGAATTAATTTGAAGGAGTGAAAGGATTTATTTTGCTAGGGAGGAATATTTCTATGCATGTGAACAACGGTTTGAAGAATTTTTTTTGGCTACAACTGCGGAGTGCACACAATAAAGCTAGGGTTTACAAGGGAAGCATAGAGAAAAGTAAAAAACACAAGAAGTGGCAGTATTTTATTTTTCCTAAAACTAGAATGTGCTTAGATATATTCATGTGAATAAAATGAAGGTGGATCTAGTCCTTCACTAATATCTTACAAAAAATGACACAAGAAGCATCATCATTTTTTAAAATACAAGTGTGCTCATATTTTTTCACGTGAAGAAAATGAATGGTGGACACCTTACTTTCTAGATTCAAAGCACGCAAAAGTATAATTTGAAATTTTGGTTTCTTGATTTTTGATGGATAATGAAGAGGAATATTTGGACTTCTGAGAGGACTCCTTTGAGGGGTAACGCATTTTTTCAACTCCAATGGCCAAGGGTCCAATTTTTAAATAAGACATAGAAGTTGAGAAGTGGGGGTCCTTGGGTTTTTGAGTGATCAAAATAATACTACAGGTGATCATACTTTAGTGGACAGAGGGGAGTCTATGTCAAAAGGTTCAGATTAGGTCAGTTGTCTTATTGATTGCTCATTCTTAGTTGTCTCAAAACGCTCTACTCAATTGATGGATCTAACGAATGAGCAAGCATTTTATTGTGGGGAAGAAAAACTTGAGCAAGCTACAAACAACCCAAATTCACTTTGTCATCCATAGTTTCCTTTGTTTGGTTCAGGTTTTATTTGTGAAAGTCTTGATTTGGAGGCCCTAAGTGGAGTCGATCTAAACTTTCAATCAGCACAGTCTACAACTTCGGTTACTAAAGTGCATAAGGCATAGAAAGTGGTTAAAAAGAGAAGGTCAAATATCATAATGGTATTTGGGGAAGACTTGAGGATGGAACAGGTTTTGGATTTTTGGGGGAAGGCCCTCATTGGAAAGTTTCATGGATGTCAACTAACTGATAATACACTAAATGAGTGGTTGCAAAAGGTATGGGTCCCAATTTTAGGATATAGGCCAATTTTTCACTTACTTGCAAAAGGATGGATAGGTTTCCTTTTTTATATTTGAGGAAGATGCACAGAAAAATTTGGGGGGTCGTTGGTATTAGGGGTCTTCTTCCTTGGCTTTGAAGGATTGGACAACTTACTTTGATCCTAGTACTGAAGTTGCTAAGAGAATCCCAATGTGGGTAAAACTTCCAGGTCTGCCAATGGAGTTATGGTCAAAAATAGCTTTGAAAGAGATTGGAAATTCATTAGGTAAAACCTTGGATATAGATATTTCTTTCAAATATAGTGTTTTTGGTCTAGAGCTCGGGAAGAAGTTTAACCTAGAGCAACGTTTGTAGAGGTAAAATGTCACCTACTAGTGATATAAAGGGGGCCAAAAATTCTGTTGAAAAGAGTATCCTCAAATATTTTTCTTATAAGTCAAAATCCAATGAGCCATCATCATCTTTGCAAATTCAAGGTGGAGGCGAGGATGTTGATGTGATAGTGTAAGGCTTTTAGATTGTTTGGTGGGCTTGAATACAACAAACGGAGTGGCATAAGAGGATTTTCGTGGAAAATTTTGAGCAATAGTGTTAGAAATTTTATGTGGAAAACATCTAAGTAATAACATCCGAGGATTTTATGGAAAAAACTGAGCAATGACGTAAAAGGATTTTCATGGAAATTTTTGAGAAGTGATGTTAGAGGGTTTCTCTTAAAAACATCTGAGCAACAACATCTGAGGGTTTTGTGGAAAAATTGAGCAGCAACATAAGAGGATTTATGTGGAATAATTTGAGCAGCATCGTTAGAGGACTTCTATGGAAAACATTTGAGCAGTGACATTTTGTGGTTTTATGGAAAATTTGAGTAGCAGCGTAAGAGGATTTTGTGGAAAAAATTGAGCAGTGATGTAAGAGGATTTTCAAGGAGGAGAGGGTTTTTTGGAGGCTTCCACCACTATCGAACCAGGTTATGGTTGATCCATCATCATCACTGCCCGGTAATAGTTGAAGACTCATTTGTAATTTTGATGAAAGCTCAGACTATGAAAGAGGTAAGCATTCATCTTTCTTACATTTAAATTTTATTTGGAAGAAGTTTTTCGGATGTAATCATGAAGTGCATGCAATGAAGCTAGGATTTGCAAAGTGAAGCACAGAGGAATTAATTTGAAGGAGTGAAAGGATTTATTTTGCTAGGGAGGAATATTTCTATGCATGTGAACAACGGTTTGAAGAATTTTTTTTGGCTACAACTGCGGAGTGCACACAATAAAGCTAGGGTTTACAAGGGAAGCATAGAGAAAAGTAAAAAACATAAGAAGTGGCAGTATTTTGTTTTTCCTAAAACTAGAATGTGCTTAGATATATTCATGTGAATAAAATGAAGGTGGATCTAGTCCTTCACTAATATCTTACAAAAAATGACACAAGAAGCATCATCATTTTTTAAAATACAAGTGTGCTCATATTTGTTCACGTGAAGAAAATGAATGGTGGACACCTTACTTTCTAGATTCAAAGCACGCAAAAGTATAATTTGAAATTTTGGTTTCTTGATTTTTAATGGATAATGAAGAGGAATATTTGGACTTCTGAGAGGACTCCTTTGAGGGGTAACGCATTTTTTCAACTCCAATGGCCAAGGGTCCCATTTTTAAATAAGACATAGAAGTTGAGAAGTGGGGGTCCTTGGGTTTTTGATTGATCAAAATAATACTACAGGTGATCATACTTTAGTGGACAGAGGGGAGTCTATGTCAAAAGGTTCAGATTAGGTCAGTTGTGTTATTGATTGCTCATTCTTAGTTGTCTCAAAACGCTCTACTCAATTGATGGATCTAACGAATGAGCAAGCATTTTATTGTGGGGAAGAAAAACTTGAGCAAGCTCCAAACAACCCAAATTCACTTTGTCATCCATAGTTTCCTTTGTTTGGTTCAGGTTTTATTTGTGAAAGTCTTGATTTGGAGGCCCTAAGTGGAGTCGATCTAAACTTTCAATCAGCATAGTCTACAACTTCGGTTACTAAAGTGCGTAAGGCATAGAAAGTGGTTAAAAAGAGAAGGTCAAAGATCATAATGGTATTTGGGGAAGACTTGAGGATGGAACAAGTTTTGGAGTTTTGGGGGAAGGCCCTCATTGGAAAGTTTCATGGATGTCAAATAACTGATAATACACTAAATGAGTGGTTGCAAAAGGTATGGGTCCCAATTTTAGGATATAGGCCAATTTTTCACTTACTTGCCAAAGGATGGATAGGTTTCCTTTTTTATATTTGAGGAAGATGCACAGAAAATTTTGGGGGGTCGTTGGTATTGGGGGTCTTCTTCCTTGGCTTTGAAGGATTGGACAACTTACTTTGATCCTAGTACTGAAGTTGCTAAGAGAATCCCAATGTGGGTAAAACTTCTAGGTCTGCCAATGGAGTTATGGTCAAAAATAGCTTTGAAAGAGATTGGAAATTCATTAGGTAAAACCTTGGATATAGATATTTCTTTCAAATCTAGTGTTTTTGGTCTAGAGCTCGGGAAGAAGTTTAACCTAGAGCAACGTTTGTAGAGGTAAAATGTCACCTACTAGTGATATAAAGGGGGCCAAAAATTCTGTTGAAAAGAGTATCCTCAAATATTTTTCTTATAAGTCAAAATCCAATGAGCCATCATCATCTTTGCAAATTCAAGGTGGAGGCGAGGATGTTGATGTGATAGTGTAAGTCTTTTAGATTGTTTGGTGGGCTTGAATACAACAAAAAGAGTGGCATAAGAGGATTTTCGTGGAAAATTTTGAGCAATAGTGTTAGAAATTTTATGTGGAAAACATCTAAGTAATAACATCCGAGGATTTTATGGAAAAAACTGAGCAATGACGTAAAAGGATTTTCATGGAAATTTTTGAGAAGTGATGTTAGAGGGTTTCTCTTAAAAACATCTGAGCAGCAACATCTAAGGGTTTTGTGGAAAAATTGAGCAGCAACATAAGAGGATTTATGTGGAATAATTTGAGCAGCATCGTTAGAGGATTTCTATGGAAAAAATTTGAGCAATGACATTTTGTGGTTTTATGGAAAATTTGAGCAGCAGCGTAAGAGGATTTTGTGGAAAAAATTGAGCAGTGATGTAAGAGGATTTTCAAGGAGGAGAGGGTTTGTTGGAGGTTTCCACCACTATCGAACCAGGTTATGGTTGATCCATCATCATCACTGCCCGATAATAGTTGAAGATTCATTTGTAATTTTGATGAAAGCTCAGACTATGAAGGAGGTAAGCATTCATCTTTCTTACATTTAAATTTTATTTGGAAGAAGTTTGTCGGATGTAATCATGAAGTGCATGCAATGAAGCTAGGATTTGCAAAGTGAAGCACAGAGGAATTAATTTGAAGGGGTGAAAGGATTTATTTTTCTAGGGAGGAATATTTCTATGCATGTGAACAACGGTTTGAAGAATTTTTTTTGGCTACAACTGCGGAGTGCACACAATAAAGCTAGGGTTTACAAGGGAAGCATAGAGAAAAGTAAAAAACACAAGAAGTGGCAGTATTTTATTTTTCCTAAAACTAGAATGTGCTTAGATATATTCATGTGAATAAAATGAAGGTGGATCTTGTCCTTCACTAATATCTTACAAAAAATGACACAAGAAGCATCATCATTTTTTAAAATACAAGTGTGCTCATATTTGTTCACGTGAAGAAAATGAATGGTGGACACCTTACTTTCTAGATTCAAAGCACGCAAAAGTATAATTTGACATTTTGGTTTCTTGATTTTTGATGGATAATGAAGAGGAATATTTGGACTTCTGAGAGGACTCCTTTGAGGGGTAACGCATTTTTTCAACTCCAATGGCCAAGGGTCCAATTTTTAAATAAGACATAGAAGTTGAGAAGTGGGGGTCCTTGGGTTTTTGAGTGATCAAAATAATACTACAGGTGATCATACTTTAGTGGACAGAAGGGAGTCTATGTCAAAAGGTTCATATTAGGTCAGTTGTCTTATTGATTGCTCATTCTTAGTTGTCTCAAAATGCTCTACTCAATTGATGGATCTAACGAATGAGCAAGCATTTTATTGTGGGGAAGAAAAACTTGAGCAAGCTCCAAACAACCCAAATTCACTTTGTCATCCATAGTTTCCTTTGTTTGGTTTAGGTTTTATTTGTGAAAGTCTTGATTTGGAGGCCCTAAGTGGAGTCGGTCTAAAATTTCAATTAGCACAGTCTACAACTCCGGTTACTAAAGTGCGTAAGGCATAGAAAGTGGTTAAAAAGATAAGGTCAAAGATCATAATGGTATTTGGGGAAGACTTGAGGATGGAACAGGTTTTGGAGTTTCGGGAGAAGGCCCTCATTGGAAAGTTTCATTGATGTCAAATAACTGATAATACACTAAATGAGTGGTTGCAAAAGGTATGGGTCCCAATTTTAGGATATAGGCCAATTTTTCACTTACTTGCCAAAGGATGGATAGATTTCCTTTTTTATATTTGAGGAAGATGCAAAAAAAGTTCTGGGGGGTCGTTGGTATTGGGGGTCTTCTTTCTTGGCTTTGAAGGATTGGACAACTTACTTTGATCCTAGTACTGAAGTTGCTAAGAGAATCCCAATGTGGGTAAAACTTCCAGGTCTGCCAATGGAGTTATGGTCAAAAATAGCTTTGAAAGAGATTGGAAATTCATTAGGTAAAACCTTGGATATAGATATTTCTTTCAAATCTAGTGTTTTTGGTCTAGAGCTCGGGAAGAAGTTTAACCTAGAGCAACGTTTGTAGAGGTAAAATGTCACCTACTAGTGATAAAAAGGAGGCCAAAAATTTTGCTGAAAAGAGTATCCTCAAATATTTTTCCTATAAGTCAAAATCCAATGAGCCATCATCATCTGTGCAAATTCAAGGTGGAGGCGAGGATGTTGATGTGATAGTATAAGTCTTTTAAATTGTTTGGTGGGCTTGAATACAAAAAACAGAGTGGCATAAGAGTATTTTCGTGGAAAATTTTGAGCAATAGTGTTAGAGGGTTTATGTGGAAAACATCTAAGTAATAACATCCGAGGATTTTATGAAAAAAATTGAACAATGACGTAAAAGGATTTTCATGGAAAATTTTGAGAAGCGATGTTAGAGGGTTTCTCTTAAAAACATCTGAGCAGCAACATCTGAGGGTTTTGTGGAAAAACTGAGCAGCAACATAAGAGGATTTATGTGGAATAATTGATCAACATCGTTAGAGGATTTCTATGGAAAACATCTGAGCAGTGACATTTCGTGGTTTTATGGAAAAATTGAGCAACAGCGTAAGAGGATTTTGTGGAAAAAAATTAGCAGTGATGTAAGAGGATTTTCAAGGAGGAGAGGGTTTGTTGGAGGTTTCCACCACTATCGAACCAAGTTATGGTTGATCCATCATCATCACTGCCCGGTAATAGTTGAAGACTCATTTGTAATTTTGATGAAAGCTCGAACTATGAAGGAGGTAAGCATTCATCTTTCTTACATTTAAATTTTCTTTGGAATAAGTTTGTTGGATTCAATCATGAAGTGCATGCAATGAAGCTAGGATTTGCAAAGTGAAGCACAGAGGAATTAATTTGAAGGAGTGAAAGGATTTATTTTGCTAGGGAGGAATATTTCTATGCATGTGAACAACTGTTTGAAGAATTTTTTTTGGCTACAACTGCGGAGTGCACACAATAAAGCTAGGGTTTACAAGGGAAGCATAGAGAAAAGTAAAAAACACAAGAATTGGCAGTATTTTATTTTTCCTAAAACTAGAATGTGCTTAGATATATTCATGTGAATAAAATGAAGGTGGATCTAGTCCTTGACTAATATCTTACAAAAAATGACACAAGAAGCATCATCATTTTTTAAAATACAAGTGTGCTCATATTTGTTCACGTGAAGAAAATGAATGGTGGACACCTTACTTTCTAGATTCAAAGCACGCAAAAGTATAATTTGAAATTTTGGTTTCTTGATTTTTGATGGATAATGAAGAGGAATATTTGGACTTCTTAGAGGACTCCTTTGAGGGGTAACGCATTTTTTCAACTCCAAGGGCCAAGGGTCCCATTTTTAAATAAGACATAGAAGTTGAGAAGTGGGGGTCCTTGGATTTTTGAGTGATCAAAATAATACTACAGGTGATCAGACTTTAGTGGATAGAGGGGATTCTATGTCGAAAGGTTCAGATTAGGTCAGTTGTCTTATTGATTGCTCATACTTAGTTTTCTCAAAACGCTCTACTCAATTGATGGATCTAATGAATGAGCAAGCATTTTATTGTGGGGGAGAAAAACTTGAGCAAGCTCCAAACAACCCAAACTCACTTTGTCATACATAGTTTCCTTTGTTTGGTTCAGGCTTTATTTATGAATGTCTTGATTTGGAGGCCCTAAGTGGAGTCGGTCTAAACTTTCAATCAGCACAGTCTACAACTCTGGTTACTAAAGTGCGTAAGGCACAGAAAGTGGTTAAAAATAGAAGGTCAAAGATCATAATGGTATTTGGGGAAGACTTGAGGATGGAACAAGTTTTGGATTTTTTAGGGAAGGCCCTCAATGGAAAGTTTCATGGATGTCAAATAACTGATAATACACTAAATGAGTGGTTGCAAAAGGTATGGGACCCAATTTTAGGATATAGGCCAATTTTTCACTTACTTGCCAAAGGATGGATAGGTTTCCTTTTTTGATTTGAGGAAGATGCACAGAAAATTATGGGAGGTCGTTTGTATTGGGGGTCTACTTTCTTGGATTTAAAGGCTTGGACAACTTACTTTGATCCTAGTACAGAATTTTCTAGGAGAATCCCAATGTGGGTAAAACTTCCAAGTCTGCCAATGGAGTTATGGTCAGAAATAGCTTTGAAAGAGATTAGAAATTCATTAGGTAAAACCTTGGATATAGATATTTATTTCAAATCTAGTGTTTTTGGTCTATAGCACAGGAAGAAGTTTAACCTAGAGCAACGTTTGTAAAGGTAAAATGTCACCTACTAGTGATAGAAAGGGGGCCAAAAATTCTGCTGAAAAGAGTATCCTCAAATATTTTTCCTATAATTCAAAATCCAATGAGCCATCATCATCTGTGCAAATTCAAGGTGGAGGCGAGGATGTTGATGTGATAGTGTAAGTCTTTTAGATTGTTTTGTGGGCTTGAATACAACAAACAGAATGGCCTAAGAGGATTTTCGTGGAAAATTTTGAGCAACAGTGTTAAAGGGTTTATGTGGAAAACATCTAAGGAATAATATCCAAGGATTTTATGGAAAAAACTGAGCAATGACGTAAAAGGATTTTCATGGAAAATTTTGAGCAACGATGTTAGAGGGTTTCTCTTAAAAACATCTGAACAGTGACATCTGAGAGTTTTGTGGAAAAACTGAGCAGCAACATAAGAGGATTTATGTGGAATAATTTGAGCAGCATCGTTAGAAGGATTTCTATGGAAAACATCTGAGAAGTGACATTTAGTGGTTTTATGGAAAAATTGAGCAGCAGCGTAAGAGGATTTTCAAGGAGGAGAGAGTTTATTGGAGGTTTCCACCACCACCGCACTAGGTTATGGTTGATCCATCATCATCACTGTCCGATAATAGTTGAAGACTCATTTGTAATTTTTATGAAAGCTCAGACTATGAAGGAGGTAACCATTTTTCTTTGGAAGAAGTTTTTCGGCTGTAATCATGAAGTGCATGCAATGAAGCTAGGGTTTGCAAAGTGAAGCACAGAGGAATTAATTTGAAGGGGTGAAAGGATTTATTTTTCTAGGGAGGAATATTTCTATGCATGTGAACAACAGTTTGAAGAATTTTTTTTGGCTAGAACTGCGGAGTGCACACAATAAATCTAGGGTTTAAAAGGGAAGCATAGAGAAAAGTAAAAAACACAAGAAGTGGTAGTATTTTATTTTTCCTAAAACTAGGATTTGCTTAGATATATTCATGTGAATAAAATGAAGGTGGATCTAGTCCTTGACTAATATCTTACAAAAAATGACACAAGAAGCATCATCATTTTTTAAAATACAAGTGTGCTTATATTTGTTCACATGAAGAAAATGAAGGGTGGATGCCTTACTTTCTAGATTCAAAGCATGCAAAAGTATAATTTGAAATTTTGGTTTCTTGATTTTTGATGGATAATGAAGAGGAATCTTTGGACTTCTTAGAGGACCCCTTTGAGGAGTAACACATTTTTTCTACTCCAAGGTCCAAGGGTCCCATTTTTTAATAAGACTTAGAAGTTGAGAAGTGGGGGTCCTTGGGTTTTTGAGTGATCAAAATAATACTACAAGTGATCAGACTTTAGTGGACAGAGGGGAGTCTATGTCAAAAGGTTCATATTAGGTCAGTTGTCTTATTTATTTCTCATTCTTAGTTGTCTCAAAACGCTCTACTCAATTTATGGATATAACGAATGAGCAAGCATTTTATTGTGGGGAAGAAAAACTTGAGCAAGATCCAAACAACCCAAATTCACTTTGTCATACATAGTTTCCTTTGTTTGGTTCAAGTTTTATTTGTGAAAGTCTTGATTTGGAGGCCCTAATTGGAGTCGGTCTAAACTTTCAATCAGCACAGTCTACAACTCCGGTTACTAAAGTGTGTAAGGCATAGAAAGTGGTTAAAAAGAGAAGGTCAAAGATCATAATGGTATTTGGGGAAGACTTGAGGATGGAACAGGATTTGGAGTTTTTGGGGAAGGACCTCATTGGAAAGTTTCATGGATGTCAAATAACTGATAATACACTAAATGAGTGGTTGCAAAAGTTATGGGACCCAATTTTAGGATATAGGCCAATTTTTCACTTACTTGCCAAAGGATGGATAGGTTTCCTTTTTTGATTTGAGGAAGATGCACAAAAAATTCTGGGAGGTCGTTGGTATTGGGGGTCTTCTTTTTTGGCTTTAAAGGCTTGGACAACTTACTTTGATCCTAGTACTGAAGTTTCTAGGAGAATCCCAATGTGGGTAAAACTTCCAGGTCTGCCAATGGAGTTATGGTCAAAAATAGCTTTGAAAGAGATTGGAAATTCATTAGGTAAAACCTTGGATATAGATATTTCTTTCAAATCTAGTGTTTTTGGTCTATAGCTCGGGAAGAAGTTTAACCTAGAGCAGCATTTGTAGAGGTAAAATGTCACCTACTAGTGATAGAAAGGGGGCCAAAAATTCTGCTGAAAAGAGTATCCTCAAATATTTTTCCTATAAGTCAAAATCCAATGAGCCATCATCATCTATGCAAATTCAAGGTTTTTGCGAGGATGTTGATGTGATAGTGTAAGTCTTTTAGATTGTTTGGTGGGATTGAATACAACAAACAGAGTGGCATAAGAGGATTTTCGTGGAAAATTTTGAGCAACAGTGTTAGAGGGTTTATGTGGAAAACATCTAAGCAATAACATCCGAGGATTTTGTGGAAAAATTTGAGCAATGACGTAAGAGGATTTTCATGGAAAATTTTGAGCAGCAATGTTAGAGGGTTTCTCTTAAAAACATCTGAGCAGCGACATCCGAGGGTTTTGTGGAAAAACTAAGTAGCAACATAAGAGGATTTATGTGGAATAATTTGAGCAACATCGTTAGAAGAATTTCTATGGAAAACATATGAGCAGTGACATTTAGTGGTTTTATGGAAAAATTGGCAGTAGTGTAAGAGGATTTTGTGGAAAAATTGAGCAGTGACATAAGAGGATTTTCAAGGAGGAGAGGGTTTGTTGGAGGTTGCCACCACTACCGCACTAGTTTATGGTTGATCCATCATCATCACTGCTCGAAAATAGTTGAAGACTCATTTGTAATTTTGATGAAAGCTCAGATCAAGGAGGTAACCATTTTCTTTGGAAGAAGTTTGTCGGCTACAATCATGAAGTGCATGCAATGAAGCTAGGGTTTGCAAAGTGAAGCATAGAGGAATTAATTTGAAGGGGTGAAAGGATTTATTTTGCTACGGAGGAATATTTCTATGCATGTGAACAACGGTTTGAAGAATTTTGTTTCGCTAGAACTGCGGAGTGCACACAATAAAGCTAGGTTTACAAGGGAAGCATAGAGAAAAGTAAAAAACACAAGAAGTGACAGTATTTTATTTTTCCTAAAACTAGAATGTGCTTAGATATATTCATGTGAATAAAATGAAGGTGGATCTAGTCCCTGATTAATATCTTACAAAAAATGACACAAGAAGCATCATCATTTTTTAAAATACAAGTGTGCTCATATTTGTTCACGTGAAGAAAATGAAGGGTGGACACCTTACTTTCTAGATTCAAAGCATGCAAAAGTATAATTTGAAAATTTGGTTTCTTGATTTTTGATGAATAATGAAGAGGAATGTTTGGACTTCTTAGAGGACCCCTTTGAGGGGTAACGCATTTTTTCAACTCCAAGGGCCAAGGGTCCCATTTTTGAATAAGACTTAGAAGTTGAGAAGTGGGGGTCCTTGGGTTTTTGAGTGATCAAAATAATACTACAGGTGATCGGACTTAAGTGGACAGAGGGAAGTTTGTCAAAAGGTTTAGACCAGGTCATTTGTCTTATTGATTGCTCATTCTTAGTTGTCTCAAAACGCTCTACTCAAGTGATAAATCTAATGAATGAGTAAGCATTTCATTGTGGGGAAGAAAAACTTGAGCAAGCTCCACAAAACCCAAATTCACTTTGTCATACATAGTTACCTTTGTTTGGTTCAGGTTTTATTTGTAAAAGTCTTGATTTGGAGGCCCTAAGTGGAGTCGGTCTAAACTTTCAATCAGCACAATCTACAACTCCGGTTACTAAAGTGTGTAAGGCATAGAAAGTGGTTAAAAAGAGAAGGTCAAAGATCATAATGGTACTTGGGGAAGACTTGAGGATGGAACAGGTTTTGGAGTTTTTGGGGAAGGCCCACATTGGAAAGTTTCATGGATGTCAAATAACTGATAATACACTAAATGAGTGGTTGCAAAAGGTATGGGTCCCAATTATAGGATATAGGCCAATTTTTCACTTACTTGCAAAAGGATGGATAGGTTTCCTTTTTTGATTTGAGGAAGATGCATAGAAAATTATGGGAGGTCATTGGTATTGGGGGTCTTCTTTCTTGGCTTTAAAGGCTTCGACAACTTACTTTGATCCTAGTACTGAAGTTGCTAGTAGAATCCCAATGTGGGTAAAACTTCCAGGTCTGCCAATGGAGTTATGGTCAGAAATAGCTTTTAAAGAGATTGGAAATTCATTAGGTAAAACCTTGGATATAAATATTTCTTTCTAATCTAGTGTTTTTGGTCTATAGCTCGGGAAGAAGTTTAACCTAGAGCAATGTTTGTAGAGCTAAAATGTCACCTACTAGTGATAGAAAGGGGGCCAAAAATTATGTTGAAAAGAGTATCCTCAAATATTTTTCCTATAAGTCAAACTCCAATGAGCCATCATCATCTGTGCAAATTCAAGGTGGAGGCGAGGATGTTGATGTGATAGTGTAAGTCTTTTAGATTGTTTGGTGGGCGTGAATACAACAAACAGAGTGGCATAAGAGGATTTTCGTGGAAAATTTTGAGCAATAGTGTTAGAGGGTTTATGTGGAAAACATCTAAGAAATAACATCCGAGGATTTTGTGGTAAAAACTGAGCAATGACATAAAATTATTTTCATGGAAAATTTTGAGCAGCGATATTAGAGGGTTTCTCTCAAAAACATCTAAGCAGCGACATTTGAGGGTTTTGTGGAATAACTGAGCAGCAACATAAGAGGATTTAAGTGGAATAATTTGAGCAGCATCGTTAGAGGATTTCTATGGAAAACATCTGAGTAGATACATTCAGTGGTTTAATGGAAAATTGAGCAGTAGTGTAAGAGGATTTTGTGGAAAAAATTGAGCAGTGATGTAAGAGGATTTTCAAGGAGGAGAGGGTTTGTTGGAGGTTGCCACCACTACCGCACTAGGTTATGGTTGATCCATCATCATCACTGCCCGATAATAGTTGAAGACTCATTTGTAATTTTGATGAAAGCTCAGACGATGAAGGAGGTAAGCATTCATCTTTCTTACATTTAAATTTTCTTTGGAAGAAGTTTGTCGACTGCAATCATGAAGTGCATGCAATGAAGCTAGGGTTTGCAAAGTGAAGCATAGAGGAATTAATTTGAAGGGGTGAAAGGATTTATTTTGCTAGGGAGGAATATTTCTATGCATGTGAACAACAGTTTGAAGAATTTTGTTTGGCTAGAACTATGGAGTGCACACAATAAAGCTAGGGTTTACAAGTGAAGCATAGAGAAAAGTAAAAAACACAAGAAGTGACAGTATTTTATTTTTCCTAAAACTAGAATGTGCTTAGATATATTCATGTGAATAAAATGAAGGTGGATATAGTCCTTGATTAATATCTTACAAAAAATGACACAAGAAGCATCATCATTTTTTAAAATACAAGTGTGCTCATATTTGTTCACGTGAAGAAAATGAAGGGTGGACACCTTACTTTCTAGATTCAAAGCATGCAAAAGTATAATTTGAAAATTTGGTTTCTTGATTTTTGATGAATAATGAAGAGGAATGTTTGGACTTCTTAGAGGACCCCTTTGAGGGGTAACGCATTTTTTCAACTCCAAGGGCCAAGGGTCCCATTTTTGAATAAGACTTAGAAGTTGAGAAGTGGGGGTCCTTGGGTTTTTGAGTGATCAAAATAATACTACAGGTGATCAGACTTTAGTGGACAGAGGGGAGTCTATGTCAAAAGGTTTAGACCAGGTGAGTTGTCTTATTGATTGCTCATTCTTAGTTGTCTCAAAACGCTCTACTCAAGTGATGGATATAATGAATGAGCAAGCATTTCATTGTGGGGAAGAAAAACTTGAGCAAGCTCCAAACAACCCAAATTATCTTTGTCATACATAGTTTCCTTTGTTTGGTTCAGGTTTTATTTGTAAAAGTCTTGATTTGGAGGCCCTAAGTGGAGTCGGTCTAAACTTTCAATCAACACAGTCTACAACTCCGGTTACTAAAGTGCATAAGGCATAGAAAGTGGTTAAAAAGAGAAGGTCAAAGATCAGAATGGTATTTGGGAAATACTTGAGGATGGAATAGGTTTTGGAGTTTTTGGTGAAGGCCCTCATTAGAAAGTTTCATAGATGTCAAATAACTGATAATACACTAAATAAGTGGTTGCAAAAGGTATGGGTCCCAATTTCAGGATATAGGCCAATTTTTTACTTACTTGCCAAAGGATGGATAGGTTTCCTTTTTTGATTTGAGGAAGATGCATAGAAAATTCTGGGAGGTCATTGGTATTGGGGCTCTTCTTTCTTGGATTTGAAGGCTTGGACAACTTACTTTGATCCTAGTACTGAAGTTGCTAGGAGATTCCAAATCTGGGTAAAACTTCTAGGTCTGCCAATGGAGTTATGGTCATAAATATCTTTGAAAGATATTGTAAATTCATTAGGTAAAACCTTGGATATAGATATTTCTTTCAAATCTAGTGTTTTTTTTCTATAGCTCGGGTTTTGGTGGATATCAATGAAGGCTTACCGGACTGTATCGAGATAGTTGTTGGGAATACAGTTCATAACCAAATCTTGGATTATTTGAATATTCCCTTTAGATGTGTTTTTTGTCATGTTTATGGACATATTGCTAAGGAATATTCTCAAGATTTTACATAGAAAGTATGGAGAAGAAAATAAACTACTAGCGGGGATTTCAAGTCAGCTAACAACAATCAAGAGATACCTATTTTTCAGAGCTCAATAATGATCCCTGATTTGGCACAAACAAACAAAAAGAATGTTGTTGAACCTAGAACCAAAACTCTAGAGGAGGAAGAAATTTTGGTCCTCTCTTTGTCTTCATTTCACTGTTCATAAGATGTTAGAGGAGATAGGGTTATAAAGAAAACTATGAAAGGATTGGAACCCAATACTGTTTAATTTTGTTGATCAGACATCTAGCCTTATGACAATTATTGTCCAATACATGAGAATAATATGGACTTAGGTAATAAAGAACTTTGTACACTACCTTATGAATCTTTGAAGATAAGTCCCAAGGACAAGTATTTTTCAAAGATATTGGACAATGGACCGGTAATCTCAAACATATTGAATAGGGATTGTGATCCATATATTTCTACTATTGGGGGAAGTCTTTGTGACCTATCAGGTGTATATTCTAGGAAGGTATCTATTTCAAGGGATGTTTTACAGACAAGTTCCTCTTGCAGATATTTGTTGTGTTCTAGGAAAAGGGAATTTGAGCTGAAAACTTGTGTAGTTGTTGGAAGGTTGGGGTTAGGTCTGGACCATATAAAGGAATATTCCACTACTTCAGCAGGTAGGAAATCATTTTTGTTTCATGCACAAGAGAAAGCTTTGAGGTAAATTCAGTAGGGTAAACAAAAATCTATTAAAGGGGTCCTTAGAGCGAGATAAAAATCCTATAAGATGTTTAAATGATCTTGTTATCCCTTAATATTCAAGGTCTTGGCAGTCCCTGTAAAATAATTACCTTAGCCAAGCTAGTGTAAATTCATAATCCAGATGTTATCCTTCTATAAGAAACCATGGTGGCAAGCACAAAAGTCATTGAAGGGTTGTAAATTGCCTAGGGACTAGGAGTTCCTGGCTCTAGATCCTACCAGAAATTTAGGGGGTGTTTTGATTGGCTAGAAGAACTCAGTATCCTTAATTAATTCTTCCTTTATGGTTTCAGGCTTGTGGACAGAATTCTTTTTTAAAGACTTGGGTTTGAGGTTATCGGTTATTAATTGTTATGGTCCCTATGAAAATAGACATCTTCTGGTAAGATTTTTCTCCCAAAGGTGTGTTAGGGATGAAAGAGTTATCATTGGTAGGGACTTAAATTTACTATGAATAGAAGTGAGGTATGGAAAAAATCTGCAAGACTTGATAGACTTGTAGATTACTTCAAGCATAATATTTAAGAAGTTGGTTTTATTGATTTGGAACCAATAAAATTAATGCTTAAGTGGAGAAATAATAGAGTTGAGGAATATGGGATCTCAAAGAGGTTGGACAAATTTTTGATCTTAGAGTCATTTATATAATGAAATAGACAAAAACAATCATGGGTTGAGATTGGAGGTGGCTCAGATCATTATCCCATACTTCTTCAATTAGAAAGTGAAAAAGAAAAATCTTCCAGTCCTTTTAAGCTCAATCCAATTTGGTTGAAGGAAGAAGATTTTCAACAACTGATTAAAAACAAATGGATTGGTTATGACCAAAGTTTGAGGTCATCAACGAGTTTTCAATTTTCTATTGCTTTAACAAAATTAAAAGGATTTGTGTCATCTTGGATTGTAGTTAAAAATGAGAATATGGATAGAGATCTCAAGTTGGTAGAGAAGAAAATTTCAAAAATTCATAAAAAGAATGAGGCTGGTTTGTTTAAATATGAGGAGAAAACAAGACTGTTTGAACTAGAAATTAAGCAGAATAAATTCTTGGAGTGGAGGAAAGCTTAATGGAGAATGAAAAGTAGAGTTGTATGGTTCAAAAAAGGGGATGAAAATACTAAATGTTTTTATAGTTTTGCTAACCACATGAAGAAGGTTAACACTATCTTGGAGTTGCAGAATGAAGAAGGGGCTCTCGATAGGATTTTTGTTGAGCTAGCGGATTTGGGAGTAAAACATTTTCAAACAATCTATAAAGAACCTGATAGAGTCAATATTGGGGAAATTTTAAAGTTAACTACTTTCTTCCCTAGTTTTGTGACAGAGGAGGACAATAAGTTACTTATGAAGGAGGTCACAAAGGAAGAACTAAAATTTGTCCTCACTTCTTTCAAAAAGGATAAAATTACAGGGCTTGATGGATGGCATGTGGAGTTTTTTTAGTTTGCTATGAACTGGTTGAGGAGGATCTTCTCAGAGTAATAGAGAAAGTTAGGTTGAGTGGTTGGGTTTTGGGGCTTTTAACTCCACTTTTTTAGCTTTGATTCCAAAAAAGGAGAAGCCTAAAACTTTTGATGAATTTAGACCCATTTCATTGTGTAACTATATCTATAAAATCATTGCAAATATTCTGGTTTTTAGATTGAAGAAGATTTTCTCCAAAGTTATTTCTCAGGAGCATTTTGGGTTTTTAGCAAGTAGACATATTTTGAAGCCATAGGAGCTGCACACAAGGGCCTTCACTCTATTAAAACTAAAAATATTCCTACAATGGTCCTTAAACTAGATCTATCTAAAGCTTATGATAGAACTAGTTGGTTGTATCTCATATTGATGCTCTTACATGTGGGTTTTAGCTATCCAATAGTAAAGTGGATTATGGGATGTATTTATTTTGTATATTTTGTTGTTCTTATCAATGGATCATCTTCCAAATTCATTAGACCCTCGAGAGGATTAATACAAGGATGTCCTTTATCTTATTTACTTTTTTACTGGTTGTTGAAGCATTGAGTAGAGCTATTTTGGATGCAAAGAGGGCAGGATCCTTCACTAGGATTAAATTGGGGGTCCTTTATTTATCTCATTTATTATTTTTTGATTATGTTTTTTTGTTCACAAATGGCAGTTTAAGGGAAGCTAAAAATTTGAAGGAAATCTTGGACACTTATAGTATTGCTACCGATATGGAGATAAATTTCAAAAATCCACTATTTTCTTTAATGGTCTAGAGCAAGAGATTGAAATCGGTCTAATCAAATTTTTTCCTTTTAATCTCTTATTATTCTAGGAAGGCTTTAAGTATCTATGTTTTGTATTGAAGCCAAATACTTACAAGAAGAGAGATTGGGGATGGATTTTAGAGAAGGTTGAATTTAGGATTAACCATTGGTGTAATAGATGGTTATCTATTGGTGGGAGATTAACACTTTTTTTTTTGGGTAGATAAGATACTATAGCATTAATACCAGGTTTTATAGGTTGACCCAAAACCTTTTACAAAAATCAGCCCAGGTCTGTTGATGAACATGTCCTTACTAAGGATCTTATATATGTAAAATCTACAAGCCGCCAAAGCCATTACATCCGGTAAGGCACATAGCTTGTTATCAAAAAGAAACTTCCCATACAACATTTTGGGTATATCCCGAGAAAACTTAACACTTGTAAAGTTGGTTCTTGAGGCAATTCTTGTGTTTTGGCAGTCCTTGACCTTCATTCATAAATGTGTTCTAGAGAAAATAAGAAAACTTTGCTTTGGATTTCTTTGGACTGGATGCAAGGAACATGAAGGCATTCCTTTAGTTAAGTGGAAAAGTATTGCTATGCCAAAGGAAGAAGGTGGCTAGGGTCTTAAAAATATTCATATTTTTTGTTCTTCTCTAGCAGCAAAACATTTATGGAGGATTTTAACCAGAGAAGGATTATGGAAGAAGATTATTGAACAAAAGTATATTTGTCCAAGGACCTTTATAGATTGGATCAAAATTCCATAGAAAAGCATTAAAAATATTTTCATTCAATGGAAGGCACTAGTACATGTCTTTCCTATGATTGGAAAATATTTGGCTTGGAAAGTGGATAATGGTGAACAAGTCAGAATAGGGGTTGATTCTATTTTGGGTTGTGGAGAAAACATTTTGTTGTCGGAAGCTATGATAGATTCTTTACAAGACAAAGGTTTTTTCTTTCTTCATCAGGTGAGGGAATCATATTCTTCTAGTCTTTGGACCCAAGGTTGAAAGCAAGCTCAGGTCTTGGGCCTTTTTGATGAGCAGATTGTTTTATGGAAGGCTTACACTGATAGTCTTAATAAGATTCGTATCATGTTGAGAGCTAAAATAGATACTATTTCTTGGGCATACAACAAATTTGGGGGTCAATATATGGCTAGACTTGGTTACAAAGCAAGTTTTGACCCTCATCCTCAAGGGCCTACTTGGTGGTGGAAGAAAATTTGGAAATTATTTGCCCCCAAAAAAAAATTATTTTCATGTGGTTAGCTTTGAGAAATAAGGCTTTGACTTGATTATTTTTACAGAGGAGAAGCACACAAGGTAAAAGTATTTGTATGTTGTGTCAGTCAAAGGAGGAAAATATCACACATTTGTTAATCAAATGTCATTTTTCTCAACAGGTTTGGTTAGAATATGAACAGATAACTGGAGTACAAAACTTTCGAGAAGGAGAAACAATGGAGGTATGCTTAAGACAATGGTTTTTGAAAAAAAAGTTAAAAAATTTTCTTTCTTTACCATGTCTTATATGTTGGGGTATATGGTTGGCACGAAATGCAGCTACTTTTGAAGGAAAGTTAATACCCCCATTTCAGGTCATTGTTTACGTGAGGACTTTGGTCTTAATCAAAAAGGGCCCGACAAACATAATAAACCTCAATAAGTAGGTAATTTTTTCATTGAAAAGTCTCAACCATGGGGTTTTTTTGATGGGGCTAATCAGAGACAGTCATCTTTTAGTAGTGCAGGAGGCATTCTATACTTCTCAAATACCCACAATATCAAATTTAAAGCAGGTCTTAGGATATTGTTCCAACAATTTTGTTGATTTCTAGGCGTCGATATTGCTAATGAAGTGTGTTGTGAAGAGAAATGTGAAAAAAATTTAAATCTTTGGAGATTCTACTCTAGTCATCTGATAGGGATTAATATTTCCATATTTATATTTATTATCCGTGGATGATAATGTTGCCATATTTATATGTATTATCCATGGATGATAAAGTTACCATAAATAATTGGATAAGGTTTCTTATCCAATTGGTGAGGACATAAATATTGAATAATTATTATATTTTGGATAATGTAATCTATGTGGCAATTCGATCTTATCCTACCACCTATTTGCCACCTATGATGGCATTGTAATAGGCATTTAATGCCTATAAATATGTAAAGACTTCTCAATGTAATTATTCATATTAAAATTGATATTACAAATTTCTCTTATTCAATATATTTATCAGTTTGGTATCAGAGCTCCCCGATCCTCCATGGGTTTGCTCTTCTTTTTCATTTTTGCATAGGCACCATGTTGTCGATCATACGTCTCTCGATAGAGGAAAATTCTATATGCTCCAAAGACATTTGTGTTGAACTCCAAAAGATTTGAATTGCCATGTTGGAAGAAAAAGCAACCAAAGAAGAAATTTATGAAGAAATTATTGAAAATCAAGAAGCAATACCTGGAATCGAACTAGGGTTTATGGCGAAAATCCCATCATCCTTCCACTGGACTATATTGTTGTCATTGAAGAAAGAGATCATTCAAAAAAAGAGGAGGATGTAATACCTCTTAAATCTGATATTCTAGATGCTAATCTACTTGTTGGGAATATTATTATTTTGTTTGATTTAGATTTTGAAAGATCAAATTTTTTTGAAGAAGATCTGAACGACAAAAATAATGCTACAAATTTTTTTGAGGAAGATGTTGACGTAGATTTTGCCCCCACGGCTCCTGCTCGTGCACTTGGTAGCTACCAACTAGACACGAAGGACCTTGTTAATGTCTTCTCAACCAACATTCTACACACTGCCCTGGCCACCACATGCATGGCCCGATATATATCCATGGCATCAGTTGTTACCCTGCATAACGATCTTATTTTCTTCTTTTACATGCTCATATACCTATGTCTTATCACCATTTTCCTCTGCCATAGCTTTTTCATAGCCTCTTCATGATCCTATCTCCTCGACGATGTTGTTGCCATCACCTACCTTCATCGACAACATCGACTATGGCCCTCAACATTTCTATGCCCTTGTCCTCCTCTCTAGCTACTCTGTGTTGTTCCTATTTTATTGTGGCCCTACTTTGTGTGCTCCCCAACCAACATGTGCCCCACCATGGCCACCTCCCATAGTTTTCCTATGCAGTTTTCCTATGCAGTTTTCCTGTGCAGTTTTTCTATGCAGTTTTCCTATGCAATTTTCCTGTGTAGTTTTCCCTCCTAGCATTTTTGGTGGATCTTTGTTCTTCTTCCCGCCCGCACTTTATTTTTTGCATGGTCATTTCCTAGTCAACATACATTGATTGCACATCGTGGATCTTTGTTCTTCTTCCCTCCACATCATGCGGGCACCACATGTGCGTGGTCCACATACATTGATTGCACAACATACTTTATTAAATTATTAAATAATAATCATAAAAAAATTAAACAAAAATCTCTTTCTCCTCCATATTTGTATGCATTAGGGACCAATGCTTCTATAGTGGGGAGGAATGATAGGGATTTATATTTATTATCTATGGATGATAATGTTGCCATATTTATATGTATTATCCATGGATGATAAAGTTGCCATAAATAATTGGATAAGGTTGCTTATCCAATTGGTGAGGACATTAATATTAAATAATTATTATCTTCTGGATAATATTTTGGATAATGTAATCTATGTGGCAAGTTGATCTTATCCTGCCACCTATTTTCCACCTATGATGGCATTGTAATAGACATTTAACGCCTATAAACATGTAACAACTTATCAATGTAATTATTCATATTAAAATTGATATTATGGATTTCTCTTATTCAATATTCGTATCATCATCGACTGGATGAATAGATCCACTCAATTAAAAAATAATCTGCTTAGACTAGTGGGAGATGAACTACTAGAGTTGATTTCCCTTTTTGAAAATATCTCTTTTACTCATGTTTATAGGAAATTAAATCAAGAAGCAAATAAGTTATCAAAATAAGGTCAACATGTTCCAGAAGGTTTCTTGCAAATGGAAGAGAACAAGGATGGAGTTTCTTCTTTCACCCATATATCATACCCCTACTTCCTATGCTAGCTCTGGTTTGTACTATAGGCTTGTTCGTTTGATTAGAGCTTTATGGCAGTTTTTAATTGTTTTCTTTCTTTCTGTTGGTTTCTTTTTCATTGATATTTATCCAGGTTTTGGACATGGAGGTTATTTGTATGATTAAGTATTGATATATAAGGATATTTATCCTTATTATCCAATGTTATTTCGAATATGGGTTTTTTTTCTCTCCGATCTACCCGACTGTAATTATATCTTGACTCCCGATAATCTGTTTTTTATCTAGGTTTTTGTTTGTGCTAAGGCACCTAAGAAGTGTAATTTTCTTTCATTCTTAAAATAAAATTATGATTTTTTCTTGTAAAAAAAAATTAACATATGCTAAAATATCATCAAATCGCATTAGCTCAACCAGTTAGATTCTTCAACTTTTAAGGAGGAGATAAATGTTCGAATCTTGCCAAGGGATACATGCATAATTGCCAAGGTTGTTATACCACCATGTGGCCATGATGTAATACAGGTGAGGCTCGTTTGAATCCCCTATAACTAAACTATATATATGTGTGTGTGTGTGTGTGTGTGTGTGTGTGTGTGTGTGGGTGGGTGGTAAAGGATCCATCTCACTTGAACTCACTTTCAATATTTTAACAAGTCCTTGAACTAATGTTACCAATGTGAAGAGCTTGAAAATTTACAGAATCTTAAAAAAATCCTAAAATACTTTTGTATGCAAAGTTATGGTGTCCAAATGTTTTGGCCTATTAATCCTCTAAGAAAAATAATAATCAAATCCACCAAACCTTATTTTTTTATAATGAACCAAGATTTTCCACTTGTATAATATTAAGAAGAAACTACGACACTATCACCACCTATTTGCCATTATAGGAAGCAAAAAATCATAGATATATACTTTGGAAAATATTCTTTAAACCACGTTGGCAAAGTCAAGCATCATACAACACATAATCTAAAGGGGGGGCTTAAGTATATAAACTCAACTTTCCCATGTAACAAGCTCCTTGGACTAGCTAGGCTAGTGGTGCTAGTGGTGCTACCAATGCCTCCATCAAGGTAGCAAAGAGGACCACTACTAAATAAATGGTAGGTGGGGTTCCACTTCCAAAATAGTGATTTTCACACTAAGCACAAAAGGAAGAGCTTAAGGATCAAAACCAAGACCAACAAGCACCAAATCTTCATGTGTTGATTTGATAGTAATTACAATAGTCTCAACCATGATGGATGGAAGGGGCATCACTACTTAGAGAAGACACAAGTACTTTGTCCACCAAATTACATTAAAATATGATAAAAACTAATAAAAATTCAAAATTGAATCCATAGGTAGATAATCCAATACACAAGCCATTTCAAAGCATTCATTTGAGATGAAATCTAAAAGGGGGATTTCCTTAAAAGTGTTGCTACCCACCATGCCCGTGAGAAGAAATGCTCATATAGCCTCGTAGCATGTCATCAAATGATACTTGAGGTAACATAATCCATGGCATTGGTAAGAGCAATTTTAAACCTTAACACAAACCAACCTACCATGGCATGTGGATGGGAAAGAAAGCTGCAATGATTTTTAGAAATACTTCCAAATAATCCCATCCCATACCAAAATGACCCAATATTGACTTGAATTGAACCTAAGTGACTAGAAGGAAATGCATCCATAAATAATCCCCATGACCATAGGGCTTATTTTTTGAGTGGAAATGTGGTGTTTCCGCATTGGTTGAGCTTGATGCAAGTACCCACATATCCAAACACAATAACATTAGCCATTAAAATAGGAAGAGAATTTGAAAAAAGTCCCTTGATTTACTTTGTAAAATATGGCCTCGAATAATGGACTAAATGGTATTTCCTCTATCCCTTATTATGGAAATGGTCATAAAACATTGGAAAATAATTTGCTTGCTTATGCAATCTAAAGAAACTAAAAAGGGCCAAACCAATTTTTTATGCGATCAAGCAACGATGCTTCATATGTGCTTTAATATCATGTTGAATTTCATAATACTTTACGTAAATAAATAGAAGTAGCATATCAATTTAAGTCGTATAAGAAAAAACCATACAATGAAAAGAAAGAGTGGTAATACACAAGAGAAGAAGTTTACCCTTAGGCATGCACACAAACTATGCAGATAAGATCAATACAATATAATATAACAAGTGGATGATGAGTATAAATATTAAATCCTTAATAACTAATTACAAACTACTTAATCCTTAATGGTTTAGTGAATGTTAATTGTGTAATGGACCGATAGGCCTATTATGTGAAATCCTTATCCAAGACTCGTATTATATAGGGCCATCACCATTCATAGCTCTCCATCCCCAAATAAATAACCATTTCATAGGTTATGAATAAGGCGAGCTATATAACCCTAGGTGTGATCAAGTGTTACATGAAAAGGGTTGTTTGTAGCCCGCTTGCTATACTCAAAGGACATGAGGATGAAACGAAGTGAAAGGGGTGAAAACCCTAGGTGTAGTCAAGCATTGTAGAAAGAGGGTTGTTCGCAGCCCACTCTTTGTACTTAGGAGGATATTAGTCGCTCTTTAGTTTGTGAGAAAGCCTATTTTATTAGAAGAAATGTCTCTCAAATATATTTGGGTTCACGAGTGAAGCTTTTTGTTGAACCTCTTCCCTCTATCACAGTTTTGGAAGATGAATTTGGGTTGGATATGATTGATGAAGCCCAAACAATTATCTGCAAACTTAGAGGCAAAAGACCAGGCCTAGTGGAGCTCAAAGGATACATTAAACTTTGGTGGTCTAGTAAATTCGAAGTAACTCTACTTCCCATTTTTTTTTTATTTAGCAGATAGATATAGGGTAATCGATTATAGATACAATTATGTTTTGGACAAATGGGTGTTTATATATGACCTTGGACTCCTAGTTTCTACCCTATTACAAAAGAAGTTGATGGCTTCCCAGTTTGGATAAATATATATGCTCTCCCTGTGGAGTTTTGGGGAGAGAATATATTTGCCAAAATTGGTAATGCCATTGGTGCATTCCAATATACGGATGCCCAAATAGAGGAAAAATTATCCAATAAAATTAATGAGTAAAGCAATCTTAATCGTTTGGGTGGATGTTTCAGTTCCTTGGCCTCAATCTATTACTATCTCCTCAAGCAAATAGGAAGGGATCCAAAATATTGAATATGAAAACCTCTCCCTAAGATGTTATGACTATCAACAATATGGCCACTTGAAGAAGAGATGCTTAGTCGTCCGATCATGCTCTGATTCTTCCTTGGTGGAGGAGAAGACCTTACACATGAATGATCCTTAAGCTCATCCTTCAACTGTGTCAATTTTCGAACAAGAATCAAACGAGCAACAAAAGACTCAACCCTGGAAAGGAGAATTTGAATCATATCATTGATAAAAGTCGAATGGTTGTTCAAGACCATCCAATCAATTCCATGGAAAATATTAGCACCTAAGATAGTATTCTTAAAGCTAACTATGAAACAATCAGTGATAGTTAGTTTTTAAAAAATGAAGTTCATACTAAATGTGTTACAAATAGATATTACCTTAGGAGCTTGAAATGCAAAAATGCATTCTAATATCTTGTCACTTTGAAGGAGGAAAAACATATGCTACACAAGAAAAACAATCAAAAAACCCATCGACTATCATAACATGAGTGTCTTTGAAATTTTTAAATATATAATTGAATTTAGTAAGAATCAAAACCTTTATCTTTTAAGGTGATATAAATAGTGGATAATAATATCTAAATATCTTTTTATAATAATAATTACTTTGAAAGATTTTATTTTAAAATTTTATGAAAAAATAATTTATAAATCTAAGTTTATTTTAAATGTATTGTTAATAGTTTATAATAATTATAATTACCTCGTTAATATCTACAAATTTATAAACGTTTAATTATTTCTTTATCAAATATATATAACTTAATTATAATTCTCTAATTGATTAATTTATTTATCTTTATTGAACAAAATCCTATCCTAGCCTACCCTTAGAAGAATAAGCAAACAAAACTTATACATGCATAATAATTTTTTTAGAGTAAGCACGGTTATTGGTTATTGATTTTTTAAGTAACAAGAAGTAACTCATCCTTTAATTTAAAATTGATGTTAGATGAAACGTTCAAGTATTCCCACAAAATCCTGATATTTTTTAATAAATGATATTATCTACTAAACTATAAAAGATGAGTCCTTTGGAAACAAGTACAAAGCTTTAGTTTGTAGAGCCGTGCTCTACAAAAACACGTCACATGCACGACACTTCATTTTGAATAAGTTATAAATTTTGGATTGTAAAAGGAAAAGAGTATTAAAGTAGAATTAAAATTTTAATATAGGAATATGTTGTTGGAAATAAAGTTTGTAAGGGAAATAGTATCACATGAGCTAGTTAGAGAGTAATAGGGTCAACTATCCCACACATGCTTAAACTATAAAAAATAAAGTCTTTTGGAAACAAGTACAAAGCTTTAATTTCACATGATGACACTCAACTTTGTTATGGATAAGTTACAAATAAGTCTTGTACTGTAGAAGAAGAGGTATTAAAGTGGAACAAAATTCCAATATAGGAATATGCCTATGGAAATAAACAGCTTGTAATGGGAAGAGCATCCCATGAACTAGTTAAAAAGTAAAAGGGCTAACTATCTACTTGATGTTAATAGAGGTGAGGAGTCCACAAGAGTCCCATATAAACCGGACCAAGGGCTTCCACCTTTAAACCTGTTACACCATTGAAAAAAAGTTTGACAAGTGTTAGAACTCATAAACCATTTCATCCTCCTCGAGATTAACTGCACTGCAGTGAAAAGGTATACTTCGACTCAAAGTTCAAACATCATGCCCTTATAGCCCAGGAAGATTCTGGCTCACAAGCTCAATCTTCCCATCCTCCATTGCCTAAGTGGCAGATATTCCTGACCCAGAACTAAATTTGTCTTTGGAATCAGCATTTCTTTGAACCAACCAACAGACTCCTTAGGATACCTCTTTAGATTATCCTTATAATCTACGTAATGTAGACCAAATCGCGCCGTATATCCCATTACATATTCAAAGTCGTCCATCAGTGTCCATACAAAAAAGCCTCTAGTGTTTGTTCCGTTCCTTCGCATTACAACATACAAAAAAGGAAATTTGCTTCAATAAACAGAATATTTGCTAATATAAAGTATGCAGTTTGGTACTAGAATAAGGTCAGGTATGTACATAATAGCTGCAAGCATCGATTGAAGGTAGTCGTGATAGTAATCTATTCTATCACTGTCCTTCAAAGCCTCCGTTATCGAAACCGACTCATTGTTTACATCCGGAAATCCTTCATGGAACACACACCATATAAATAGGAAGATTACATATTACTTTCTTCTCAACATGAAACATTTCTGGGAAAAAGTACTAACCGGACTCTGCGACGATAACGGGAGGATTGTTATAGCGAATTTTGATGTACTCCAGCAATTCTTGAAAACCACTTGGCACGGAGTTGAATCCTGGAAACTTTGACTGTTTTTAAGAAATTCATCAATAAATCAGTGGCATTTCGTTTCAGTTTCAGACCTAATCTTATTCTCACATCTACAAGAATAATCAATTGGCTTACCATCTTCCCAATTGGAATACCATCCCTCTCCACTGTTATTTTTCAGCAAACATTAGGATTATTAGCTCTAGATTATAGCTTTACATTTACCAAAGTAGAACGAAAGGAAATCACATTTCAATCAAGCGCTGGCTATGAATCCCTAACTATTACATATATGCTATAACTTGAACTTTCAGTGTTAACACAACATTAAAGACGGAATGCTTGTATTCTACCTGTCATTAGACAAGATAAGTCTGTAAAGTAATCTCTTTCCGCGGGTCTCGCACGGCCAGGGAAATCTTTCACATAAACGGTTGAGTAGTGGTTAAGGCCCATAAAATCAAACGATTGCCGCAAATCTCGAGCTTGTGTCTCTGAAAATAATGGCAAGCGGGAACCAACGATCCGTCGCATGACTTTGGGATAATCTCCAAATACAAGCGGATCTAGGAACCTGTTACCATGTCACCATGTCAGATATCTTTTACATTATGTTAAACTTTTTTGACAACATCTAGAGCTGACCAATTTTATAAAATATATGACGGATTTGAGAGGATTATGCGTCTGTGAGACAGAGAGATATTCTCACACGGTCACACCCCATTACTCAGAAGCCTCATTTGGTGAGGTCATCTTGTAACAGAAACACATTCTTTTAACACACAACAATAATGCTTTAATGTAAAAAGCAGATCTTTCTCTAAGAAAAAGATGTATGTCAGAAAATAAAAAGTAGGTATAAAATTAAAAAGAAATAAAAAGTAAAAAATAAAAACAGAGTTTGACTGTTAAAAATTTATAAATCGTTTTGATAAGGTTTGAGTAATTAGTAGGGAACAAAAAGCCTATTAAAAACATTAGTAGGGAACTTAAACCTTAACATTAAACTAATCTTCTAATTTTTATATTAAAATTTTATCAACTTATTATAATTATATTTTAAATTATCATAATAAATTAAAATATTTTTATATTTTTAAATAATTTAATTTCAAAACAAATATTATTTCTATAACATGTACTCGACCAATATCTACTTACACATATTATCATAGTATATCCTAAAATGTTACCGAACTATGAAACATAAAATGGGAGTAAAAAATGCAGGCTACTTACCAACCGATATGGAAGTCGACCATTCTTTGAGTGGCGGCTATGTCTACTGTTTTGTTTGTTAGAGGTCGAAACCACTGAGCCAAAGTTACAATGCCTATGGACCCCATTTGCTTGTGCTGTTAATGAAATAAAATCAAATGAATGCATTGGCGTGCGTCACTCCTTATTAAAATATAATAACTAACTTTGAAAACTACAAAGTTCTTGGTTTCATTTTGTGGGCCTTTATTAACATAAAATTTGGATATATGTGAAAGCTGGCCCTCTTACTTTCTAACCAGCTAATAATACATAAAAATATTTTAGTATCTAAAATATCTAAGTTCTTTATATGTGATATAAACGGTATTCTGGTATAGATAACTGTAACAAAAGGGGGCACATTGAGGTATTTGTAGGTGCATACCTGGTACTTATGTCTGTACAGCTTCACGGCGGCCGCATGAGAGAAAAGCATGTAATGCCCCGCCAGATATGGCTCTGTTGATGAATTTCCAGTCTTGCAACGCCCTGCTGGAATGGAGCAGTGCTTTGGACCCAGAATGCCTATGGCGTATCCCATAGAGGCCAATGCATTTGGCTCGTTAAACGTTATCCAATTTTTTACGCGGTCACCGAACTCTTTGAAGCACACGTCAGCAAATGCCACAAAATCCTCCCTGCCATTGATAGGTATCCTCCAATTCTCTCAAACAAACCAGGTAATCGTGCATACAAGTACTAGGATACATATTCCTACGGAGGAAATAATTCTGATTACAGAACTTACACTATTTGAGGGTTGACCCAGCCCCCGTATGCGTCTTCCAGAGACTGAGGTAAATCGAAATGATGCATTGTCACAAACGGTTGGATGCCTGGTATATATATCAAGCAGCGATTTAGCATAATTTATCGATTCACACAAAAAAGCAAACTTAGGCCTAGCTAACTTCAGAACAGGTGAAACTGAATATTTCATTGAAAATAATTGAGGGGAACATTACAATAGGTTAAAATCCAAGAAGATCAACCATAACAAATTAAAAATAACAATTCAATACCATGGTTAAGAAGTTCATTAATAAGGTTATTGTAATACTCCACGCCTTTTGGATTGATAGCTCCGCGACCATCTAGGATACATCCCACAGATATCAATCAATTGACTTCAAATTTTAGCAACAATTAAATTTATGACATTAAAACCAGAGAGAATCAGTCAAATGACTCGAAAAACAATTAATTTATGAGGTTAACACCATAGAGAGACGATACCAGGAATAAGGCGAGGCCAAGAGATGGAAAAGCGGTACGCGTCCAAACCCATTTCATAGATTAATTTAACGTCCTCCTGTCAAATTCGAATAAAATCGGTACACATGCTCTGCCTTTTACAAAACCAAACAACACATAATAAGAGGGCATCGCAAAATAGACCTTATATCTGTGATATTCATCCACAGCAACGTCTCCCGTGCTGTTATCCCACTCATTTCCTGCGATTTTTGGCATATCGAAACAATTAAACAATCCTTACACACAATATCGGCCTAATTTCCCTGCGAAGGAATTAAAATTAACGAACAGACCTACATGCGTAAACGTATCCCAGATGCTTGGTCCTTTCCCGTCCTCGGCTGCCGCGCCCTCGTACTGTCAACCCAAACCCCAAATCAGAATACAAAAAAAAAAGGTTGTTGTGGGTGCCTGTCGAGAAACACAATTTTAAAATATGCGAATTATATAAAATATGAAACAGGTACCTGATACGCAGAAGAGCTTGCACCGAACACAAAATTTACTGGGAAGTCATTTCTGTGGAGGCCTAACGTCATTCCCAAGCATTTGGCCCAAATAAGAAAGACAATATACCATACACTTAGTGCCATCCTCCTCTTCATTCCAATGGAAATTGTGTAACTGTAACTCTAATGTGAAGGGTAGGCTGCGAGGAATTAACGGCGTAGATTACCTAATATACTGGTTCTTGTTTCTTATTTGAAGAGTCCCTACCAATGAGAATGGGCAACTGATTTAGTTAAAAGATTCCTTTTCTTCCTTGTGAAGGTCGGCAGCAGGTTTGGAATTTTATGACCGTATTTTGTAATTATGGTTTTAATTTTGTAGCGGTCGAGGACATTTACTTGTATACCCTCTCATACGTTCACTTACACCAAATTTTGATCAACACATATACCCTCTCAGTGCCCACCGTTCATAAAAGATGTGTTGTATTATTGTTGTGTGTGGAGAGGCAATGTAAGAACACTGCTGGACTTATATATAAATAAAAAAATTAATTTAAAATATGTCAAACTACTGCACATGCAACCACAAAGAAAAGGCATCAAAATAGAACTCAAATCAGTTTCTTAAAACCCTAACTTCAACAAAAAAAAAAAAAAATTTAAGCCATTTGATCACATTTGAAATGAAGGAGATTCCCAATTTCCTGCTATTGTTGTTGGATTAGAGATTAATGACTACATTTTTATTTACTTCAATGAAAATCCAGTCATCCAATCACATATAGAATGTAGCGAATTCTTTTTACTTGCATGCAATTTTTGACCTTTTGGAGATTAACATCCACAATTTTATATATATTTACATGCATTTTGTTTGTCCGGTAGCATTTGTTTGACGAGTAGTTTACTCACTGTGTGAATGTGGTTTAGAAGTTGTTTCAATCCCACACTATTGGTTAAAAGAGAGTTTGTATATAGTTTGTCTTTTTTTATTGGATCGGATGCTCTATTACAAACACTATTCCTTCTACCGACAAGACTATATTTAGGACCAAAATTTTTTTCATTTAATTGTTTTTTCATCATCTTCAAAAATTATTATTTCTTTTTTTTACATAAATCAATTGGTTATAATCACAATTTTAAAAACGGTTAATTTTCACCCTAAAAAGTAAATAAAATTTTAAACCGTAACCTTTCATTTCATTTAATTATTTTGTTTTTCACTAGTATTTTTCATTTAATAAAATTTTAATCCGTAATCTAAACATTAGTGAAAAAAAATTAAGTCAAAAATATATTTTAACAAGTAATTTTTTTTGTTTGATTGAAATTTCAGACCTGGTGGGCAAGAATTATTGCAAAATGGACGTTTTTCACCCGAAGGCATAACGGTTTTAGTGACTCCTCAGTCGGCAGGTAAAGCTCTTTGCTAACGACAAAACAATGACAATGCCGCCGTTGTGTAGTTCGTTGAAAAATTACTCCTCAGTCGGCAGGTAAAGCTCTTTGCTAACGACAAAACAATGACAATGCCGCCGTTGTGTAGTTCGTTGAAAAATTACACCCGTGATGTATTCTGACGACAAAAATAAACTCTTATTTTGCAAAATTGTCTTCATAGCCGCGATAGTGGGGTGGTTTCTGTGTTCTATTATTTGTTTTTTTATTTTTTAGTTAATTTATTATTTTGCTATGTTTTTGTGCATTGCAATGTTTTAATCTTACCAATTTTACGTCACCTCTACATGTCATAACCGCTCGAGCATTTGGTCAATGCCTTTTTTTAACGAAAATTAAAAATATTCATACCAAAGAAGAATGATATTTTGTCCCCCTTCTTCAACTACACAGAATATTATTTTAGATCTTTATTTAATCTAATCTTACTTACTATTACTATTTAAAAAGCTTATATGAGAACAAATTTTATTATATTTATGATTTAATCAAAATATATATTTTTGAGTAATATTTTTTACCAATTAAAAGAAGAATAAATAAATATATATATATAGGAGAGAGGGGAGGCTCTGGTCCCTCCCCTGCTCCCCCTCCCATGGCCCCTGGTTCCTGCCCAGTCCCTGGCTCAACCTAGGTCATCCCTCTTGGGGAGTGGTTGTCCCCCTCCCATGGCCCCTGGTTCCTGCCCAGTCCCTGGCTCAACCTAGGTCATCCCTCTTGGGGAGTGGTTGTTTGCAGATGATCTCCTGGGGGGAGATCCTTCTCCACTATCTGCGCCCCTCCCGGTCGGCTAGGGTTTCCTTGGTTGTTTTTTTGGACTGGTGCTTCCCAGGGATCCCTGTTTGGTTGGGGATCCCTTCCCTTTTTCCCTCAGGCTTCCCCCTGGGGTTTTTTGCAGGTTTTTCGCGTGGATCTGGTCCCCTGCATTTCTCGGTGAGGTGGAGGTGACGGTTTAGGGTTTGGACAGCTTCCCCCTTTTTCTTGTGAATTCTCGGCGGACTCTGTGCTTGGACGGGATTCTTGGTCCCTGCTGCTGGGATCCTCTTCTGTTTTCCCGGGGCGGGTTCCTTGTGGTGCAACTCTCTGGTCACTTCTCGATGGGTCGGATCCTCTCTGTGCTGGCTGTCGGCTTCCTGCAGGATGGCTCTCGCTGAACTCGAATGTTTTCCGGTGGGCGGGATGGTTTCTCCACGGGCGGGATCGACCAAATCCGCCGGTTTTCCGCGAGGCGGTATCCTTTCTTTCTCGTCGGTTTCCGGATGGCGGGATTTCCCTGTTGCTTCCGCTAGGCGAGACTGTTTGTGGTGGTTTTGATCGCTTCCGCGAAGCGGATTTTATTGTAACGGTTTTTTTTTGCTTCCTGCTGGGTGGGATCTTCTCGATGGTGGTTTTTGGCTACTCCCCGCTGGGCGGGATCTCCAAAACTACTTTCTTTCTTATTTGTTTGTTTCCCGCTAAGGGGGATTGTTTCATGCTTACTGTTACCGTTGGGCGGGATTTCTGTTTTGGTGTCCAGTTTCAAGGGATTGATGCCCTAGGTCCATTGCTTATGTAATCAGGTTTTGGGATCCTTGTTAAAACCCGTTATAAATACAAACACTTACCAAAAATATATATATATATATATATATATATTTATTTATTTATTTATTTATTTATTAAGATATATAAAACAAGTAAATAAAAGAAATTAAAAGAATAATAAGAGTATATATATATAAATACTCCTATTCCTCTTTTAATTTCTTTTATTTACTTGTTTTATATATATATATATATATATTTGTATATAAAGGACAATTAAGATAAGGAATCATTTTGTTTTCAAATGTAAGGCATATAATAATATTTGATGTAGTTGTCCACTAAATTTAGAACAATTGTTTGTAACGAAGAATTTTATATCTTAAATCAAATCTCATGAGTGAATATCAAAATGTCATTAGCTCAATCGATTAGATTCTTGGACTTTCAAGGAAAAGACCCAAATTCAAATCTTGTCAAGGCAGCTTAATAACTAAAATGTTGAAATATGAGTATGTAGTCATGACGTAATAAAAATAGAACCTATTTCAATTCTATATAATCAATTAAAAAATGATATTAGAGCTAGCTATGTTGATACTCTTAAGATCAGAATAATTGGAAGAATTTTATGAAGAAGAATAATTGGAAGAATTGTATGAAGAGAAGAAAGTAAACAAAAAAAACAGAGTATTCATCAACAAAATTCGTAAAAAAGAAAAATTCATTTTTTTTTTTTGAATTTATATGGTGGAATCGGTAGTCACCACGAATCCGGACAGATTGTCCAACTTTTATGGCCGCCACAGTATTTTGCGTTATTCACTTCAGAAGCCGTCACAAATCCAGATAGATTGTTCAGCGTTTATGGCCGCCACAGTATTTTGCGGCTATTCATTTCACATGCCGCCACACAATTTTTTGCGTAATCCGTCCCTATAACCACCATGCCACAATCATTTTAAACTTTTTACACCATTGAAAGCACCCGGAAAGGAAAAAGCGTTCAGTCCGACGAAGCCCAAGATTTGAACCTTGGACCTCTACCCTTTACAAGGTTGAAAAATTTAATATTAAAAAAACAAAAATATTTAAATTTGATTTTGGAGTTGACAATTAAAATGTTTTATAATATTCATGTCTCTTAAATTTTTAAATGTTTTATAAAGTTCATGTCTAAATTTTTAAACCTTAAATCTGAGGCATATATACTGATATTCATGTTAGCTATGCCTATTCTCTAGTATTAATTTTCTTTTAATTATTTAAATAAAAATATTAAAATATTCTTTATTAAAATTAATCAAAAATTAATATTAAAAAATAATAATTAAATTAAAATTTATAATTAATTATTAAAATAATTTATAAGGTTTATATCGTAAACCATTTTAGTCCATACGTATTAAAAAACTCATATTCGATTGTATATAAATGTTAAAAATAACATGGTACTATTCCGTCCTTGAAAAAATCCTTATGCTCTTACATATTCCGTCCTTGAACAAATCTTTATGCTCTTACATACACTAATTACAGGGGATTATTCTTGAACAAATCCTTATGCTCTTACATACACTAATTACAAGGGACTATTCCATCTTTAAGCAAATCCTTATGCTCTTACATTATAAGGTATGTAGTTATAGAGGCGATTTAAAAAATAATTTAATTTAATTTTAAATTTAATTATCAAA
This sequence comes from Wollemia nobilis, assembly GCA_028583015.1. NCBI lineage: Eukaryota > Viridiplantae > Streptophyta > Pinopsida > Araucariales > Araucariaceae > Wollemia > Wollemia nobilis. Next base: position 1,073,905 of record JAQPPZ010017065.1, read on the forward strand.
ATATTTATTAATAAGCTTTCTCATGAATATCTAAATATTTTTAATTTTTAATTTAAATTTTAAATATTTTTAATTTTAAATTTAATTTTTGAAAAATTAAATATTTATTAATAAGCTTTCTCATTAATAATATGAATGTAGGGTAGTTAACCCTCTAACTTCTAATCATTCATATGTGATGTTGTTTTCATACAAATTATTTATTTTCAATAACATATTCTTATATTAGAATTTTGTTCCATTTTAATATCATATTTTTATGTTAAAATTTTATTCCACTTTAATATCTTTTCTATTAATGTATACACAATTGTATAATAAAAATAACATATATACTAATTACAAGGAACTTCCCATCATGTGAGCAAAACCCTTATGCTCTATAGTTATAGAAACGACCAAATTATAGTAAACAATTCAAGAATAAAATCTGACTATTTAAAGTGGTGTGGTTTTAATTTTTTATTAAAAAAATAGTTCTGAATTGTAATAAAATATATTTTTAAAATAAAAAACAGCAATTGCTCTATAGTTATAGAAACGACCAAATTATAGTATTAACAATTCAAGAATAAAATCTGACTATTTTACAGTGTTGTGGTTTTAAATTTTTATTAAAAAAATAGTTCTGAATTGTAATAAAATATATTTTTAAAATAAAAAACTGCAATAAAATATGTATAAGTGCTCAAAAAATTGTAACATGATTATAAAATAAATTTTAAAAATTATTTTTATATATTCAAAAAATAAATAATTTGATTAGATATTACTTTTATAAACGTAAAATAAAATTAACAAATTTGAACCTTCAAAACATTTAACATACCTCAAAAATGATTTAATTGTTATCTCAGCATAAACAGATCTTCCTGGAAGTTTTGTTCATCAAAGAAAAATAGTTCCTCATATAAGAAAAATATATGTATTCAAACTTGTTTGGGTTGTATTTGGTTAAGGTTTTATTCAATTGACTGTGTTGTGATTGTTTCCAACCGCCCCACTCACCTCTCAAATGGCCTTTATTTCGCTTCAAAATACCTTTTGTTAGATCTACGTGACCTTCGAAATTCGAAATATGTGAGAATGAGTAGTTTTTCATATTTCCATAACATTTTTGTCAACTATGTGTACCTCCATCCGGTAAGAATGTTAGTTGCATTATTGGGGTATTTGTATTATCGATGATGTGACCTGGGTTCAAACTTTATGACGGATATGTATAAAAAGTATTTCTTAAAAACAACAAAACTACACGTATCTCCATTGTCGTGGACTGATAGGTCAGTTACTTTGATATCCATAAAGGGTTTAATATATAATCTTATAATAAAATATATGAATGAAGGTAGGTAGATTGATAGATATTTTTTTTACATGGATAATATATTTTATTCAAAGAATTGATAGGTCAGTTACTTGATATCCATAAAAGGTTTAATATTAATCTTATAATAAAATATATGAATAAAAAGATGGGTAGATTGATAGATATTTTTTTTACATGGATAATATATTTTATTCAAAGGATTGATAGGTCAGTTACTTTGATATCCATAAAGGTTTAATATATAATCTTATAATAAAATATGTGAATAAGAAGATGGGTAGACTGATAGATATTTTTTTTACCTAGATAATATATTTTATTCAAAGGTCATAATTATTTATATTTTTTTTAATTAAATAATAATTTATTAGATTATGAATAAAGTAGGTTATATATATATATATAATGATATTTAGATTTAATATAAATCTATTATATGAGATATAATAAGGTATTAAGTTTTACATATATATTCTTTTTAAAAGAATTTTGATCTAAAACTTCATCAAAATTTTCAGTTAGTAATGAACATTTTTTCATGAGTTGATTCCTTGTAAGTTCCTTTAAGAATTTAATGCAAGAACATCCACATATTGACAAAAAAAACAAAAACAAAAAAGTTAAAGAGTTTTTTTAGGGAGGACTAAATAAGTGATAAGCATGCAACTGACTGAGAGTGTCGTGGTAGTTAAATGATTTGTGTTTTTAGAAAAAAAAATTGGATTTTTTTTTTATGAACAAAAAGTTGGATTTTTAGAAAAAGATGTATTTAAAAAAAAAACTAAAAACTTCACGTCATCAGAAAATCTTAATGTATAGCTGAAAAAATGAGGGATAAGAATGCTTAGTTGTCACTGACACCTTAACTAGCAAGTCATTGTTTTTTATGCTTATAAATAAGTTGGTGTAGAAGGTGAAGGGAGAGCAGAGGGGCTTCGAAAAAATTAACACTTCGTGTAGTGCTTGCAAAAGGTTTGCTATGTAAAACCTCAAAGGGAAAAATTGGCACTTTGTGTAGTGCTTGCAGGAGGTTTGCTATGTAAAACCTCGAAGGAAGAAATTGACACTCTGTGCAATGCTTGCAGAAGGTTTGTTATGTAAAACCTCGAAGGAAAAAATTGGCACTCTATGCAGTGCTTGCAAGAGGTTTGCTATTTAAAACCTTAGAAGGAGATTGGTACTCTGAGAAGTGCTTGTAGATGTGTGGTGCTCTATGGAGAGCAATTGTGTAATGTTTGATGTGGTAGTTGAAATATAATAAAAATAATATTTTGTGTTTTTTGTGTTTCATGTGTTATGTTGTTATGTAACATGCTCTTGTAGTTCATCTATTTGCAAATTAAAGTGTGGTTCTTTTTTTATTGGTTTTTTGTGTGGTGGCATGAAGATGTCTAAGAAACTAGGAGAGGTTGTTGTTTAATTGACCCCCTCTCCACCGCTGCATCAAAAATTGCCCAAATTACATCATATCTTTCTTGAAGCATGAAAATATATATGATGATATGAGCCTTGTGAATAATGAGAATATCATCTAATCCATCCTAGATTGAGCTTGATAGGTGCTCATTTTTTGTTGGGATCTTGTGAGAATTTCCTTCAACCTGGAATGCATGAGGGCCTTTGACAATTTTGAATATATGATTGATTTTAACAAGGATAATAACTTTTATCTTTCAAGGTGATCTGGGTGCTAATAACTAGATATTTTATGATAATAGTTCTTCCTCCAAGCTTTCCAACACATTTTGAATGGAGCAAAACCAATTCTTGAGCACATAATTATGCCTAAAAAAGGTCACATGTCTGGAGCGTTTGTCCCCTATTGAAAAGAAATAGTCCCAATTGCATCAACTTTTGACATTAGGTGTGGAAATTGTTTCTTTATCTTAATTTTGGTGAGTCATTCTCCTTGGTGACCAAGTTGTCCTACCTTAACCAATCTATACATTTGAATGGGTCATCTTTTGGTAGTCTTAGTCCACGTGTCAACAATATGATCCTCCTCCACCGGTGTCAAACTATCTAGATTGAATTCTTCAATGTCTCGTTATTCTACTAATGTAGAAGTATCCAACAAAGGTGGATGATAGGGCCTAAGAAGTTCAACATTAAAGATTGGATGCAAACCAAGATAATATGGAAGATTCAATTCAAAAGCACTCTCTCACCTTCTTGTTGATGGTGTATGGTCCATAACAAAGAGGTCTAATCTTCGTAAAGGGTCCTACACGTCTCTCTTTCTAAAGACAACCATATCTTATCTCCAACCTTGAATTGATGTGGGACCTAATGATGGTTATGGTGTTGCTTGTATTCGTAATTTATATTTTCCAAGAGGTCAGGAGCTTATTGTTGGATATGTTAAGTTTGTTCTACAAATCATGCTACCTTTTTTGCTTATTTTTGTCCATGAGGTGAGTACTACATGGGTTGCACATGGAGAGCTAAATTAGCAGGTGCCAAAGTTGGATCCCAAAATAGAAATGAAATGGGTTACGCTGGTAGAGTTATACAGAGGTCAATTGTACCCATGTTGAATGTAGGGGGGGCTCTTTTCCCATGTGCATAGATGCTTGGAATTGTACATTCAAAGAAAATATGCAATTAATCGTTTCACAACTTCTATTTGTCCACTAGTCTCAAGATGGAAGGTTGTGGACATGGTCAGCTTAGTGTCCATCATCCTCCATAGGGTGGACCAAAAAATGCTCTAAAAATCATCGTACTTGTTACAGACAATGGATTTTGGCAACCAAAAATTAAGCCACATGACTAAAATAGAGCTTAGCAGTCTCTTCAACTGAAATGGATTTCTTTGAATCACGATAGCCATTTTTTAAAAACATCAACTAGTACAAAAATGAAATCATTACCATGCTTAAATGTAGGCAAACTTGAGATAAAATTCATGGAGATGGATTTCCAAGGCTTGGATGACACTAAAAATGGTGTATATAGTCCTTGTTTCTTGATGGTTGGTTTTGCAACATTGTAGGTGGTATAGGACTTGATGTACCTCTCGACGTCCTTCCTCATTTTAGGCCTATAGAACTGCTTTTGAAGAATTGTCGATGTTTTCTCCACCCTAAAATGACCCACTACTTTGTTGAAGTGCACTTCCTAAATCACATGTGAGCACTCGCTAGTACACAAATATGTCCCACGTGACAAAGGACCATCTTGTAAATAAAAATAAAAAACATATTTACCCACATGACGAGATTGGTATGTATCTACAAAATTAGAATCTACTTCATACGACCTAGACAAAGTGTAAGTGTCATGCCCACAAGAATCAAGAATGGTGGTGAATGTTATGACTAGAGGTCACCTCAATCTACTAATGAATTGACACTCCCTTTCTTATGTATGGTGATTAAATGAAACTATTGCAGATATAAGGCCCATTTTTTGTCTTTAATTCCTTCGCTTACTCTATGTTTGAATGAACTCCAGAGGTCTATGATTTGTAGAGAAGATGGTTTCCTTGCAAGATGTAGTCCTTCCATTGTTTACAAGCTTGAAGAATGGCATAGAGCTCTTTGTCATATGTGGGGTATTTTCAAACTGCTTCATTGAATGTTTTACTGTGATAGGCAATCAAATGCCCATGTTGTGTGAGGATAGTTCCCAATGCATACTTTAATGCATCAATCATTACCTCAAAAGGTTGTTGCAGATCAAGTAGGGAAAGTGTAGGAGCTAAACACAATTGGTTCTTCAACTTCTCAAATGCTCTCTATTGTGTATCTTCCCAATGGAACTTGGATTTGGCACCTCCTTTGGTCACTTGGTGCAATGGACAAGCAATGTGTGCGAACTCCAATAAAATTCTTTAATAGAAATTGGTAAGACCTAAAAGATTGCAAAGATTTGTTATTCTTTGGGGTAGGCCAAACCTCTAATTACCCAAATCTTCTCAAGATTAACATGGACTCCTTTGTCAATAATATACCTAAGGCATTGAATATTTGTCATGCCAAATAAACACTTTTCCAAATTAGCATATAGATTGTCTTTAAAGAGTTTGAAGTGCTTTTCCAACAAAATGAACATGCTCCTCCCATGTATTATTGTAGATAAGAATGTCATCCAAGTAAACTACCCCAAATTAGGTGGTTTAGGGATGAAGGATGTTATACATCATCCTCATGCATGTGGCAGTTGCATAGTTCAAGCCAAAAGGTATAACCAACAACTCAAATAAACCCTCCTTGGAACGTAGTCTTCCATATATCAATGAGCTCAATGGGTATTTGATGATAGTCATATCTAAAATCAAGTTTAGTGAAGAATTGTGCACCACAAAGTTGGTCCAGCAAGTCATCTATACGAGTGAGTGGATAACAATTCTTCATCATGTTTTTATTCAAAGCTTTGTAGTCAATACAGAGTCTCCAAGTCCTATTTTTTTGGAGCGAAGACAATTGGATTGCCACCACGCAAAGCACTTGGTCTGATGTGCCCATTCCTAAATCAACTCTTGAATTTTCCTTTTGATTTTATCATTTTAAAAAACTAATTTGCGATAAATTAGTGCATTAGGCAAAGGAGAACCAAGAACTAAATTAATAAAATGTTTTACCTCACAATGATGTGGAACCTCATTTGAGGACTTAAACAAGTCATCATATTCTGCTACAATCTAATCTATTCGTTTTTTTTGTGCACATCCTATGATCAATGTAGCGGCAATCCTACTTTATGGTTTAATCATCAATAGAATGAATTTCCTTGTTTTGGTTATCATCTTCTTGCATTGTTTGACATTGATTAAGGAAATAGATGTAGGAGGAGATACATTTGGTATCGTGAAGCACTAGCTATCAACAATGATGATGATACTTTGAAGCCTAGACTTAAACACACCATGCCTCTTCCAAATGAACGGTTGGTCTAAAATCACATCACAAACATCTAAGGGCACAACATGACACAAAACTTCATCTTTGAAAGGTTTGATGGCATAAGAGAGGAGACATTGTTGAGTGACATGAACGTCTCTCCCTTGAAGCCATCCAATATTATACAATGTGGTTGTGGTGTGACAAACAGATTCAAATTCTTTACAATTTGAGTAGAAATCAAATTATTTTGACTCCCACTATCAACAATGAAATGTAATGGCTTACCCTTGATCCACGTTTGTGAGTGAAACATGCACTCCTCTTGTGAATTCCTTAGTGTAGCATTGCAGTGGCAAAGTAGGCAATCTTTGAGAAGAGATGAGAATGTCATATTGCATCCATTACTCGTGCATTTTACAACTAGGAGTGCATATTTCTTTATACAATATTTGGTGAGTTGGAAATCCACCATATTGAATATGGAAGATCATCCATATGGAAATGTGTTGGTTCACCTTCCATGAGTTAGGTCACCCATATGGAATTATGGTGGTTCACCTTTCATGAGTAACAAAGTGCATATAAAATGAAAATTACGTATATATGACTTATCACTTTATGTTTTTTCTTCTATTGATGTGTCAACGTGGCTAGAAATACACTTTGGCCATGGATATCTAAAAATAAAAAATTACTATTTTTAGTAAATATTTTTGAGCTTTCTCTATAATAGTTTGTACTTTATCCCCTCCAATCTTGGCAATATACACTCCACACTACATAGGCATCACACCAGAAAAAAAAAAAAAAAAAACGCATTTTGCAGGCTTTACACATGGCCATGCACAAAGGGCTCTTCCCTTGGATACCCATGCCCAAACATCTTGAAGCTCCGATACCATATTCAAACACAATATTGCTTACTTATTTCATTCCAAACGCAAATATATATAGGATTACTTTTAAGACTATGACCAACCTTCTAAATGAGTCCTTTGGCACTATTACAACTACCTGATAGCTACCAAGTGTTCGGTGAGTTAACTCTGACATTGCTATGAAAACTTAATGTATCTTCTAGTAATTATTAAATTTCTAATCAATTACTCGTTATAAAGTTTACAAGAGTTGAATGTGCATTGATTGCTTGTTTTTAATGTGTTAGTTACTGTCATCCCTCAATGTATGATTACAATTATCTTTGACAATATGGTCCAGTGTTTTGAAACTCGCAGAGTAATCGCGAGTACTCGCGGGTCAGCGGGGCCTGCAAGTATTTTTAATAAAAAAACTTGGCCGAGTAACTTGTCGACTCGTGGCGAGTTATCTGGCCATTATTCGCCGAGACTCGAACGGATAGAGGCAAGGAGAGGGGCCGAGGCAGGGGTGAGGCAGGGGCCGGGGCCGAGGCTTGTACGGATCGAGGCAGGGCCGAGATCCGTACGGGATCGAGTAGGGGTCAAGACTAGTACGGGATCGAGGCAGGGAATTACATGTATAAAATATATTTAAGTATATTTATCGGAGAGAGCGAAACTCTACACTCATTGCCATTGTGGGAGAGGTATTAGATGAAGAGGTATTGGATACAAGTCGCAGAGGTTTTCAAGAGAGAAATGTTATTAGTTTTGTGAAATACTTCGATCTTTTTTTTCCCAAATTTTTGACGAGTTTTTTGTCGAGTTGCCGAGAACTCGCCAAAATTAGCCTCCCTAGTTTCTGGCAGGTTGCAAGTTTCAAAACACTGATATGCTCCTCAACATGTATGGATTATACCTAGTCATTGACAGTAATAAAGATTAACTAGTCTAAGTGGGTTTCCTAAAATGAAAATACCTTATGAAAATGTATATTGTACGAAGCAGGTACAACCTGAATAAACTCAAAGGAACTCCACGATCAGACCTCTGCATTTGAGACAAGGACATGGCTCTGTGTATTGTCTCAGGAAAGTTGATTGCATTGAATACTACCTGTCATGAAGAACATTGGCAATGGGAATACATGGCTCTTTGTATTTTCTAGGGAGAGTAGATTGCAATGAACACTACCTGTCATGAAGAACATTGGCAATGGGAAGACATGGCTCTTTGTATTGTCTACGGAAAGTTGATTGCAATGAACACTACCTGTAATGAAGAACAATGGCAATGGGAAATTGTGGACTACACATCCGTAGCATTGATTAAAAAGACGTGAATTCACCTTTAGTATAATTATATGACCTACATCTCGTAAGTAGATTAGCATATATAATTACAACAATATTAGCAAGTTTGAGGCCTAACTGGAGATATGCTAGTATGTCAGGTTAGAGATGTATTACTTTTGTCAGGTACGTCACATTGAGGCTCACCATACCATTGCAAACATGAAATGATGCATGAGTTATTCACTTGCTCCCTAAAATGCAACTTAAATTACACGCTTGAACCATGAATTAGGTTGCTAGGTACTATGTATTCCAGATGAGCATTATGAAATAAGCTCTTAAAATCATACCTTTGTCGCAGTCACAGAAGCCGGTAAAATGTAAATTTCTTCACGAAGTTCTCTCTTGAACCAGTGTCTCCAGAAGCTTGCACAGCTCTGCACATAAAGCTAAAAGTTACTCCCTTAAAAGATATAATAGAAAACAAAAAGAGGAAAAAACAACAACCTACATAGCTACAATTTCAATCCTGCAAATGATAAATTGTCTGAGACAATGTGGCATTTGCATATAAATAAAAGTAGAAGGCTTGAATGTACAGGAAACCATGCAACAGTTACTGCTATCTTTCCTCCACTGCGTGTCAATCCGCTCCTCCTCCTTCCATTGCATGTCAATCCGCTCCTCCTTCCTCCACTACATGTCAATCCACTCCACCCACCACTCCTCCATTATGAAATGCCATCAACCCCTGAAGGCAAATCAAATTTACTGCAATGCATCTGACAGCGACTTTGCAATTCACCGACGACAAGATCCTGCGGTGAACACAAAGGGCAATGACGTGGTTTCCATTTTCCATTTAAAACACCAGACAAGGATTACTCTTTACAAAACAGTAGAGGAGACGAGTGACTACCACGAAGAGACGAAGCCGACATTGCTCAGAAACCCAACTATACAATGCCTGTCAATATTACTAAAGATTTGACCTCATTTTCAAATTGTTTCGGTGGACCACCCCACCACCCCTATAGGGATAGTTCATTCACTTCATTGAACAAATTGATTCATACAATCATCAATTTCCATGAGTGTTGAAGGTGCAGGAAAAGCATTGCATCATAAAACAGTTAAATTTTTAGTAACCCGAAAACCTTTCAAAATATTTCACATAATTTAATTTAATTTAAATTTTTTTAGATATCTAAATAGACCTTGTATGGTTCTCTGTCCATGTATAGAAGGTATTAAAATCATTCAACAGAATCTCACGATCTACATGGCCTTCACCTCACAATTCTTAACTATTTGCATCAAGAAAGTCTGAAAATGTTTAAAGACATGTTCCATTATATATAAACTTTCCTTCCTCTAGGCAAATATTCACACCTCTTCTTTAAATGCTCTAGTCTTTCAGATTAACACCAATATTACACCAACTAACCAAAGATTATATTTCTGATCCATAGTTTAAAACACTTGTTAAGCAAGTGGCAATATCAACATCCTAAACTGATGTGATAGCAAACATGGTATATTATCATCCAAAAAGTCTTTATTTGTTCCATTCCAATAGCTTCATAGGGACACAGATAGTGGTACTGCATATTGGTTTTGTGGAAAGGGTTTAGGCACTAGGTCCACATGCAAATTTAAGGATTTTGATTAAAATAATGGGTAGTAATACTGCACATTGGTCCAGGTGCAGGTATATGTCAGAATGTCTAGAGATCTGGGTAATCATACTGGACATTAGTTTTGTTGAGAGGGTTTTATGTGCTAGGTAAGAAGCTTATATTAAAAATATGGGTAGTGATACATGGGGTATGGTTAAAACTGCAATTAAGGGTTTTAAGTACAAAGTGCATATGCAAGTGTACAATTCCCTATATTACCCATCTTAAATACTCAATTATAAATAATAAATATAAATAAAAATGAGGTGGTTTATTCCTCTTCACATGTGATAATCTTCCATGCAGATAGATCTATCCAGATCTACAACTTATTTTTATCTCTGGGACATCATACATGCGAACTTATATCTCCTTTCTATTTTATTTGTTTGAATAAGATGAAATGACCTGTATATCAATCCCAAAGCCAACTTAAAGTTGGCAGAGGTTTTTGAACCTTTCACTTAAGGATTCAAATTTCTTGGTTCAGTGAGAGGTTCAGGAAAGTGTTTGCTTCTACTCCCCCACAACACCTCTTATATAAATTGACATCAAACTATTTATGAATTTCCATTAAGTCAGAGTATAGACAACACTTTGCCCCCTAGTTGTTGCCAATTGACAAATTCTGAGTCAAGCCTGGATTATCTGGAGGCAAGTAATGTGAACATGATCATATAAAAATTTTAAATAATGAATTGCAATTTGCTAATATATCCACAGATAACATCCCAAATTCAAATTTAATCAGGTCCTTTGCCTGCGTTAATCCCAAGATTTTTTATTTGTAATTTTTAACCAAACAAATAATTGTCAGGGCCCTAAGTCAAGCCTGGATCATCAAGCTGCATGTAATTTGAATGTGATCATAACCTATGCAGTAAAGGTTAAAATAGTTCAAACTTGCAATTAATCTGGGTCAAATATCAAAACAACCCAATTCTTCACATCTTCATGTTCTTGGCTTTTTCTTAACTTGCTTCAAGGTTATTTCCATGCAAACACTTGGTCATAGTTTTATTCATCATCTAGAAAACATTTTCATTCTTACTTAGCATAATAAAAAAAGAGATCCTTCACTAAGCATTGTCATTTATTTGTTCAGCACAATTGATTCACCTTCACATTATCAAAATCAAAAACCAATAATGTAAAGAATCTTTGTACAATTGATTATTTTCAGATGCATTACAAAGTTTTTCTGTAGGTCACTGAGGACAGCAAATACATTGTGCATTTTTCTTTCCGGAGGTCAGCCCATCGTTACTGGAAAGCAATGCATTGCCCTCAACAAGTCCCTTCTTATGGATTATAAAAGCTATTAAAAATTTTCTTTAGTAACAAAAATGCTGGATAGCATATACTTTGACAAATATGCAGTCCAGAAGATGGGCAAGAAGAAGCAGTCCAAATAACAAAAGATGGGCAAAAAGATGTAGTCCAAATAAGCATGGATTACTTTGTTAAAGAGTTTTATACTTCGGCTGTCTTCTAGACATTCTCCTGCCAATATATTTCAGAACTTCATCTATCAGTATCACTGGAAACGAAACTACTATAACTAAACACCATTCACTCAAAGTCAAGGGTACAATGCCAAAGGTGTTGGCAAGAAATGGGACATATAGTACCAAACAGTGGAGCCCAAAGGAAACTGACATTGCCAACAAGAGCCAAGGATTTATCCATGGTGGCATAGTGAGCAGACTATTATCTTCGGACAGAGCGTTCAGTGAGTTAAACATCTCAATAGCCACCAGCACAGAGAGAGAAAGAGTTGTTGCTTTTACTTTTCCACTTGAAAAATAATCACAAGGATTCAAATCAAATGACAATACTCTGTCACCAGCTAAAAATGATGAAACTTTGAAGCCTTCCCAGGATGGACATTCACCCCACGATCTTAGCTGCGAAAAAGTTACCAATGAGTGGCCATCTGCAGAGAAGTCTATCCCTAAGAATGAATCATGTGTGAACCACAGAGCAAATATCCCAACCGTTGCAAGCCCAACATATAAACCGATGATCTGCATTGAGTGATGAGTTGAAGGAGGATTAGAGATTATATGACCCTTATCATAAAGATGCATTTTACAGCCAAAGTGAACAGTTCCAGCTAGAAATATATCTTCAAAGCAATTGTAAGGATTAACTGAAATAATATTTTTAAAAAAGGATTAACTGAAATACCATGTAGCGGAAAAACACCCATGCATTAATGAGTGCATCATCACTTTTACGAGGTGGTTTCTGCATAATATCTATGTCAGAAGGATTGAAACCAAGAGCTGTTGCAGGAGGACCATCTGTAACCAAATTTACCCATAGAAGCTGCACTGGTATCAAGCTCTCAGGCATTCCTAATGCAGCAGTAATAAATATACAGGCCACCTCACCCATGTTTGATGATATCATGTACCTGCAGAAAATATATAAAATAAGCCATATATATATCCTGTTTTTCCTACCGGACAAAAAACCCTCCCACAAACTACTGAACCTAGTATAGTTCCCTTTTCAAATTGGGATCATATTTCAACTGTCACATCAGAAAAAAAGATGCATACCTTATGAAAGCTTTCATGTTGTTGTAAATTGACCGGCCTTCAGAAACAGCAGAAACAATAGTGCTGAAATTATCATCAGCCAAAACCATATCTGATGCCTCCTTGGCAACCTGAAATACAGTTGAAAAATTACAACACAGTTAAGGAAAGACCAGTACCTTGAAGTGCACTCACTTTATTAGTCAGTGCCCAAATGACTTGTAATAATAAGAGGAAATAAGAGTATCACAGAAAAAAGAAGTTGATAGAGCCAAAAACTCATCAACTTGTAGTCCAAAACACACTAATGTTTGACGAAATACCCTGTGACTAACTGTCTGTGTTTCAAGACAGGAGGTCTTATTTGCATATAACAGTGCAAGATCACCAAGCATGTCGCCATTGTGCTTTAGATTGACACTGTTTATTATTGCTAAATGATAGAGCCTTTAGAATATTTCATAGAACTCTTGAGATATGCAAATATTAAAAACACAAATTATACAGTAGCATAGAGACTATCAGGTATTCAAAAAACTTACTAATCTACCTTGGGCATACGTCTTAAAAGTTAAAAGACCAAGGTTGAACAATTTTTCCCAAAATATTGCTCAGGTACTCGGAAAAAGGACCTTTCTACTACCATATATAGATACCTATGATGCATTATTACCCTAGAAAAGAGGTAGACTAATGATTTTTGAACAAAGGTCCAAAATGGTATACTTTCGCACAAAAAAGGACAAATGGAACTTAAGTCCTTTAAAATATGATAGTCTTATCTACAGAAACCGAAACAGATATAAAATTCCTACAACAATTAAAGAAACCTACGGCCAATTTCATCTCAAAGAGCTGACAAACAGCCATTAGGGGGAAAGTTCAAAGATCTTAGCCTAGCGTGCATAGAGCAACCTGTAGCCTCCTAGCTTGCCCATTAGGGTATTAGGTACCCTACATGTATGTTCTGCAAAGTAACCAAAGATATAAAATGTGTGCTTTGGAACTTAGCATGCCCAGCCCACATGGCAGTTTCTGCAGTAAAACCTGTTGTGTCACTTCCACCACTCACTTTGTCAGAGACAGCTATTCTAGGCAGTGGTTCCCATTATTGTGTTTTCCATCAAAGTTCCTTGCCTTATAATTTTCCTATGCAAGTTGCTTTTTAAAAATTTATTGCAGCAAAACCTGGCCATCACCATTGAAGACAATGATGATTGAAATTTATGAGCTAGTGTTATGAAGAAAGACTTGGCAACAATTGAACAGTGAGATAAGATCAAAGAGGATAAAGAGGTCTACAACAAAACCACCCTGAAGTTGTTTTAGGCATGCTCTTTGAGTGTGCCGAAGGGGGCAAGCCAGGTGCGAGCCCTGGCCGATTAGATACCCCTGCCTGCTTGGGTCTTACCCGAATGTGGCACCCCAAAAGGGGTGTTTTTCACAAACAAACAAAAAAAAAACACCTTGAAGTAAATTAGAAAATGGTCAGGAAATTGGTTACGAACTTTGGAAGAATTAAAACAACGAGATACAATCAAAGAGAATAAAGAGGTCTACATTAAAATCACCCTGATGTAAATTTGCACATGGTTAGGAACTTAGGAGATTGGTTATGAACCGTGGCGATCAAGATGGGGACAGAGTTAAGGATAATAGTAATAGTTATACATCTTCAGCTGATATTCATGCTTTTGTTGACAGTGACTCAACTCTTCTAGCATCTTTCTAGATGGGGCCCACCGCACTATATATTGTATGTTCAAATCCTCTTTACCAAGAGGAAACCATAGATGTGTGTACTTAAGGGTCTGTTTTCTTCATGATGACCTGAAATTTTGAACGTGTGATTATTGACATGCCTCTATAAAGGGAGTATGATGATATTACATTTTCTATGTTTTAGGTAATATAATATATGTACTATTGCCAATTAGAAAAAAGGTCTCAACAAAATGCTTGAATATGTGATGGGAATTCTAAGAACAGCTTATGCCAATAACAAGACTTCTCAAAATTTCAAATGTATGGAATTAAAAATGGACTTCAAATCAAAATATTTTAGAATGGATCCATCTGAATGATACATCAATGTGCTGCATGGCCTCTAACCAAGCCCATAAGAAAACAATCTTTGAAAGGTAAAAAATGATGGAAACATTCATGTCAACATTGCAATTGTCAAACTCCAAGCTCACTGCAGTGGTAAGGGCTTTGGCCTCTCTTTGAGAGGTCCAAGGTTCAAACCCCACTCAGTATGAGGGGACCAAGACCCCTCATAAAAACCTGTGTAAATTTATTGAAAAATAATTTTACTTATTAAAAAAAAACATTGCAATTGTCCAATAAGCATTTATTAATATGGCCTGTAATCTTATAATTCCTAGCAGAATATGAGGAATTCATTCTTGAAACAAATTATCTCCTTGATTAATATATCCTCGTGTAGAAAACCTGTGACCAGCTTTCAATTTGGAAGAAAACCGGACAACAACCTGTCATATAGAGTAATTTTATAAACCCAAAAAGTATTAGGTTCTCCCATGGATGATCATTATTAAGGAATATGAAAATATGACTTCCATGAGCAGTGTTAATTGCTTACATATTTGCCATCCCCTCCACAAGTGAAAAAAAAAACTCGAAGTGTGGAATTTGAGGAAAGCCAAGCTAAAAAAAAAATCATCATCATCAATATGAACAGACATCATTTTAACAATGAATAGATATTTGGTCATCACACTAACCAAAATTAAAAAATAATTAAATAATAATTTCAGATTTGTTTCAAGAAAAAACCCACTCAAAGCATTGAATCGATGAAAACTGTCTTTAAGAAACCACCATTATCATAATATGTGAACATCATTTTGGCAACGAATAGATGTTTGACCAAGTCATTTTAAAAAATATACTAATTTCAATTTGGCTGCAAGTACTACCAAAAAGACCAACTTCTAAAACACTCATAGAGAACAACTTGAATTGAAAATCTTCTTTAAAGGACAAACACTTCTATATTTCGATACACATATTATACTTTGAACTTTGCAAGTTAGCATGCCCTTATTAACCATTACAAAAAATTTCTCCTTGCATATACAAGGCCTTTGAGGACCCATTCTTTATTTTTTTGTTTCTGTAGCCTATATGATAATACCATTGATCTGACGCTTTTGTTGTCATCCAACTGCAATTTTTTCAAACTTTCAATTAAGGATGAATATGTCACCAAACTAATTTTAGTAAGTTTGGAGGACACTAGAAAAAAATCCCATTTTAAGTTATACAGCTGAATATAATTTTAATTTGATATTTAGGATGAATATATGTTCTCATCAGCAGGAATTGCAAAGCATGAGAGAATACCCAGGTCAAATGGGAACACAAATGGAAAGATAAAAAATTTAAAAGAATATATCTAATATGAAGGATAGAATGCAGAAAAGTGAACTAGTATGCATATTTCAATATAAAAACCTAAAAGCAACTATTAGTTGGCCACATATATCACCACACATTTTGGTTTATTAATGTCAAAGTAACACTGCAAGGATTTAATATTAAGAATGGTCCTTAATCACTCTTTTGTTATGCATCATGCTTATTAGGACAGAAACAACTATTTGCATGCCTTTCAATTTAAAACACATCTACTGCAATTGTGCAGACACCTGAAGAAATATAGTGGGGTCCTAAAAAGAAAAATCTCAAAATATTAAATAATGAAGACAAGCATACCTCTGTTCCAGCAATTCCCATGGCAATTCCAATATCTGCAAGCTTTAATGCAGGGGCATCATTAACACCATCACCAGTCATTGCTACAACTTCGCCAGCAGATTTGAGCATGCGAACTATATCCTGCTTATGCCTCGGTTCTGCTCGTGAAAAAACATGACCACCAGGCTTTAACAAAACTTCAAAACGCTTATTCAACGGAAGTGCCATGAATTCTTTTCCAGTAAAACTTTTTCCACTAAGATCCTCTCCTTCATGAAACACACCAATTTCCCGACAAACAGCTTCTGCTGTGAACTTGTTATCACCAGTAATCACCATTACTTGTATCCCAGCTTCCCTACAATCTTTTATTGCTTCATGAACTTCTTCACGAGGAGCATCCTATCAGTTTGAAATAATCAAATTACGGTTTTAAATTGATAAGAATATTCTTGAAAACAAAAGCAAGATTCCTAAAAACCCAGGAAAGAAATACATGGAAAAAGAAAAACACAAAATGTCTGTAAAGAAAAGTCCTCAAACAGCACAGAACTTCAAATAAGTTTTAAAAAAAGGCATATGAAAATATATAATTGCAGAGCCTTATAAAGGTGGACCTTACTCTCAATCCAACAAGACCGACAAAGATTAGATTGTTTTCTATACTAGAATAATTGTTTGGGTCCAACAATTTTTTATGAGCAGGATGATTCTCTCCATCATAATCACTAAACTCTCCCAAGTCGTCTTTGTATGCAAGGCCTAAACAACGCAGGGCCTTTGAACTCATTTGGTGAAGCTTCTTCAAGAGTAATTCTCTGGATGCTTCATCCATTTCAACAACAGATCCATCTGCCAGTTGTTGAAAAGCGCTCCTTTCCAAAACATTTTCCACAGCACCCTGCACAAGAACTTCACATTAATATCATGAAAACAAATGCAATCAAATCTCTTATGATGGGATTAAAAAATCATTAAAATGAAGGCAAATCGGGCACCATATTGCAATCCATGGTCTTGATGGCCTTCATAAGCTACCAGTGTGAGATACATATGCCTCAGTATTTCATCTCATGTCCACGAGGGATCACTTATTACTTCATTCCCATAGGAATGGTGTCCAAACAATTTACGAAGAGTTACATCTTCCCTTTCAATATGAATTTATCTTGATACATGTACAAACTTAAGAAATTATTGCAAGAAGAGATCTAGCAGAACAACTATGTAACTCTCCAAAGTCACAGCACAGTAACTTAAAGGAGTCAAAGGGTTATCCAATGCCTCGTGATAATAATAGGCCCTGATGAAGGGCAAATAAGTGAAGAAAAAATGGAAGAAACGAAGTGCTATAATAACTGAGACAACCAATGCTGGACAAAGACAAAATATATATATCTGATGTATATCAGTTAAGTGATAGCTAAGGCATGTCACAAACTGGATAAGAGGTGTCTAATATATAATTTACAGCCTGAAAACAAACTAAATGCATTTTAAGCGAACAACAACCTTCACTAAGAGGCGATTCTGTCCACAAGGCTCCCTAACAATAACACTCATAGACTTGCGAACACGATCAAACTCCAATGAAGCCAACCTCTTTGATCTTTCTATCCACCGATCACAATAAGCTACAGAAAAGCACAGACAATTACTCAGAAAAGGAAGAAAAACACATACAATATAGATTGTGTCATATGCAGCTTAGAATACAACTATCAATAAATAAACCACTGGACTAAAACAGGTTTGGGCATCAATACTCACCTAATTTTACTGTGCCATTCTCAATATTATAGTTGGCAGTAACATGTTCACCATTGCTATTGCTATTGCTCTTGGCTATTGGAGAAGAGATTCCCATCTTTTCAACTAAAACCTGCATAAAACACATGGGGTATAACATGTAAATAATGTCAAGAAACCAAAAATGCAGCTTAACGTCAGGCATTCATTTTGTTTCAAGAATCATAGCAAGAGAATATATAAACTTCAAAAGTTTTATTGGTTTACTCTTCATCTGTCTAATATTCTATCTCAATTGATTCACGCTATAATTAAATTTATTTCAACTTTTGTTGTCTTGCCCATCATTTGTACACCTTCAACCATGAAACATACAGACTAGTAAACAACACAAACATTTTTTCAAGGGCTTACCTTCAAAGCTGCCTCGGTGGGCATTCCAATAGCACGGAACTGGTGATTTTGATAAGAAAGTCCTGAATCGTTGCAAATAGCAGTTATTTCTGCTACAGTTTCCAAATTTGCATCCATATTATGTGCATGCCAATCTAAGATACTTCCATCCATGGGATTATATGTTGTTCCTTCAACATGAAATTCTCGTAATGAACCAACATTATGACCTGAGGCTATAAACTGAGCAACTGACATCTGGTTGGTGGTAAGTGTCCCTGTCTTATCAGAGCAAATGACTGTTGTGCAACCCAATGTCTCCACGCTAGGAAGTTTACGCACAATTGCATTCTTTTGTGCCATCCTCCGTGTCCCAAGGGCCAAACAAGTAGTAATGACAGCAGGTAATCCCTCAGGTATAGCAGCAACTGCCAAAGCCACAGCAATCTTGAAATAGTAAGTGCACTTCGTAAATGAGAATTTAAAATTTTTTGGCCAGCCATCAACAACATCCCATGAGAGAAAATATTTGTAGTTGATAATCCACACTAGAAGACAAACAAACCCAATAGCTGTTGTTAGGCGTTCCCCAAATTCATCTAGTTTTTTTTTCAAAGGCGAATCATCATCTTCTAAGGAAGCCTCATGGATTTGTGCTTGAATTTGCCCAATTTCTGTAGACATGCCAATGTTCACGACAATACAGGTACAACAACCATTGACAACAGTGGTTCCTGCAAAAACCATACAGTCTTTTGACTGCAATTCACAGTCATCCATAAGAATTGCATTTGTGCTTTTAATGACAGGCATGCTCTCTCCAGTGAGGGAGCTCTGCTCCATCCTAAAAGTCGATGTCTTTAGGGATGCAATACGCATGTCTGCAGGAACCTTGTCTCCCACCCTCAGTTCAACTATATCCCCTGGAACAAGTTCTCGGGCAGGTAGATTTGGCATACAACATCCATCTCTCAAGACTTTTGCTTGTTCGGATTGCATTTCTTTGAGAGAATTTAAAGCCTTCTCAGCATTACTCTCTTGACATACTCCTACAGTGGCATTGAGCATAAGAATCAAGAGAATCACAAGAGGCTCTACATATGCCATTATCCCCTCCTCACCGGTCTCATTTTCATGCAAGTATGCAAGAATAAATGAAATGCAAGCTGCTGCCAGGAGTATTTTAACTAACGTATCATCAAACTGTTCTAGAATCAACTTCCACAAAGGTGTACCATTTTCCTTCTTAAGCTCATTCCATCCATATCTTTGTTGTCGTTTCTCCGCTTCATGAGAGCTTAATCCTTTTTCTAAACTGACATCATATTCTTTCAAGCATTCTTCCACTGTTCTAGACCAAGCACAGAAGGGCTTTTCCTCCATGGATTGCAAATGCACCAACGATAAATTAAATAGTCTGAAATGAGACCATTTTTTCCCACGTTAGAAGAGACTCAGATGAGTTAAACTTGAAATCATACATAGAAATTTAAGAATCCACATCAATCAATAACTAAATACTATAAAGTCCAGCACAAGTTCAGAAACCTATCAAGTACCACCAAAAATATATTTAAGAAAAAAGACCTTTAAATTCACAAGCAGAAAATTAAGAATTCCTTCTAATCAATAAACTACACTCTTAGCCAGGCATTAAATACAGTTCTACAGACATCAAATGACTTAAATTATTGGATTTTCAAGGAAAAGACTTAGGTTCTAATCTTACCAAGTGACATCTGCAGGCCGTGGCAATACCACTATATGGTCATGATATAAACAAGAGAGACCTTAATACAGTTCTACAGACAAAAAAAACTACATCTACAAGATTGATTTACTAAAATCACATTCCAATCCAAGTGTTCTTCCACAAACATAGTCATACCACCAAACATATTTCATCATCAATGAAATACTTGTGGAAAGCACCATAATATAAAAATCAATAAATAAATCACAAAGCTATCGTAGATAACAAAGTGCAAGTTCAAAACCTGGCAAATACCCCACAAAGGTAAGGAAAATTTAAACCTCCAGACAAAGAAAACAAAAAACAAAAAAATCATTTTCACCACATTACCATATTTGTCAAACATTTACTGCTCCAAAAAAAAAAAAATTCCATAAAATACACTTTATGCATTGTTAACACCTCAAGATATTTACATAGACAGTCTTTTGAACTAGTTCTTGGCTATTACCTACCCTTTCTAACACCTAAAACTGCTGTAATAATGCAAGCCAGCATAGACCTATATAAATCATAGTCTGATTTGCATCAGCAATCAGTTGCACTCCAAACATACGACACAATTCCCTGGTTTGGAACCTGTGATGTGACCTAGAAAACAAACACGCATATTACCAACAAAGACTTCATAAGATACTACCCCCTTCTTCATAGGGCCCGTTGATCTCTTATGCCCATATTATCTTCCGTGCATGTATGCATGACGGTTAATTTGTTACGCCTTTAACCCTGAGTGTGGCCAGCACAAAATCATAGTTAAAAACTGAAACAGTTAATATCAAGTTACTATCTTCGATGCTTGAGTATGGTAGTTATGCCCGCCACATGTCATCTAATCCATAACAACTCACAAAATCTCGAAAACGATGACAAAATGGTTAGAACTTAGGATCACAACACACTTAGTCGCTACACAAAAAAAGAAAGGTTGTATCCTCATATTTCCATATTGAAGGATAATATAACAGAAGACTTCCTAAATTTCCATATTGAAGGATAATATACAAGAACACTTCCTAAAGATTTGTTCCTCTTCGAATATACTACACCTCATTATAACTAACTACTCCCGCATAACAGATCATCTTAGTGCGATGGAACAAAACTTCAACTTCCAATAAAGCCAAACATCGATTTTCACAACCAAAATTAAATCCCATACATATCACAAAAATAATGGAGAAAGAAAGAGACCAGCAACATCGAAGCACCACGCAAAGCACCAAATCAAAACTCCCCCAAAATCAACTAGACACTCAAGAATATGTTGCAAATTACCACCACATACGCGCAAAGCTAAGTTTCGACCCCGCGACCTCCTGGCCCTAGCGCAAACTCTTAGAGATCTAAAATTCCTTAGCCTCCAAATGGCCACAAACATCCCTAAATAACCAAAACCCAGACATTTATATTTCATATATTTCCAAAGCCTACCTTTTCCCGACAGAAACCAGAGCAATCTGAGCAATCCTCTTTCACATCCTCCGCCGCCAATTCCAGGTTTGTTCGCATCAAAACACAAAGACAATAAAAGAACAAAAACAAAGAAATCGATGGTAAAAGAAGAGTGGCAGCCACGGTATCTCGCACGCCCGCCACCTTCCTGTCACCTTCCCACCACTCATTACGCATTAAACGAAATATATACCCCACCATGCTGACATTTATTCGCCGCCCTCTTTTACGAAGCTGCGTAGAGGTTTCCTCCGCTTCCTACTTTGAATTTTTTAAACGGCATACCTTTAAAAAAAACAAACGAAACGACTAGAAATAGAAGAGGACGGTTACGAAGAAAACATCTGTCACGTAATTTAATATTTAAGTCAACGTCCGCAAATATTGGGGTGAGTATGCCATTTTGACAGGCGGTTAAATCTGAGGGCCGTACTGTGTACTCGGCGTGTACTACTAATTTCCCGCTTATTGTCGTGAGGTTACGAATATTATTTTAATCGTGGGATGTGGTGGAGTGGTGAAATGAGATGAAATAAAATAAAAGATTTTAATTAAGTTGGCTAGATTTAAATATGATTTATGGATCTTAAATATGGAAGTACAATTATTGAAATCATATCATATGATCTTTAATATCTTTGATTTCCTGTTGATTTGGGTTAGCAATTCTTCAATTTTTTTATTTTAGTGTCTTCAAATAAATCTGCCATAAACAGTTCCGAAGTGTTTTTTTGTATTTGTCAGGGATATCTGAAAAACTTGGATATTTATAGATGAAGTGTTCCTTTGTCTCTGCTGCCCCTCATATCCTTTCTTCCCATTGTTCTTTAGGTATTGTCCATCTTCGTGTTTCACATCTAAACATGTTTCACATCTAAACGTGTTTCAATCTAAGCCTACGAGAGCTAGTCCTTATATGAGCAATGAGGATTTTTTCCTTTCACTTGATTTCAACGCCTCTATACGCTTTTTCTTTGTGATCCTACGTTGAATTAAAATTTGCAATATAATATTGTCCATCGCTATTGTGCTTTCTTTTTCTTTTTGGGGGGTTCTTGGCCTTGTGGAGAGGAAAGCGCGTGGAAAGGGGTTTGAGCGGGATTTTGGTGACGTGGGCAAAGTAAGTGGTTTTCTCCTTTTCAGTTTATTTAGTGTCCACCACGAGATTGGAATGTAAAGGTGGACGTTAGAAAGGGAAAGGGCAAGCGGTAACGTAGGCGAAGGTGGGATTTGCTGTGGTGGTTTGAATTTTCCGCTGGGCTTTTCTTGGGCATCACGGTGATGGGAATCGGAGCCGATAGTGGGGGCAATTATTGGGCATCTTCTATGGTGTTTGCTTGGTTGGACTATACCTTTTGGGTCTATTTTATTCTTGGATTCCTTCATTCGTTAGGATTCCTTCATTCGTTAGGGTGGTGGTTGATTCGTCGTGAAATTTCTTAAAAGACGTGAAAGTTTTAAAGTCTTCTTCGTTCTGTGATCTGTCAAGTCATTGCGACATTTTTTCCTGTTTGGGTGTAAAAATGATATGAATGATATTATGACGGAGTTTGAACGCAACTTTTTGGGTGTAAAACTCATATGAATGATATTATGACGGAGTTTGAACGCAACTTTTTGGGTGTAAAACTCATATGAATGATATTATAACGGAGTTTGAATGCAAGGTGGGGAACTGCCGTTAGAAGATATTATCCAACTAATCTTTTTAAGAATTTTAAATATTAAAAAAATATATAATATTAATGAGGTTGTAAGTTATATGGAATAATTTTTTTTAAGTCATAAAGTTATAGGTTTGATTGACATAAATACACGTACACACCCCAAATTTTTAAAAGAAAGTCCAAAGTCCTATCTACTGTGTTGTTTCACATGGACAATATGGAATAATCTTTTTGAAAGATGTGTTCATTTAACTATATTTTATTAAGTTTAAAATATTATTATTAAAGTATAAAGTACAAACTTGCTCCTTTCTATTTAAACCTTAGATCTTTTATTTAGAGTTTTATAAGTCCTTACTTTTATACCACTCAAATTGTAAATGATTTTATTTTATTTTTTGTTGGATAATAAAAAGGTTGCACTTGGGTTCCCCATCCTTGACAAATTATAACTCTCTTCTTTAAAGCTTGAGAGTTTACAAATAGATATACTTCTCATCTCAATTGAGATGTTATACTTAGAAACTTACATCATTTTACATAAATTGTTTGAATTCTAGATTTTTTTTTTGGATCTTCTTAATTATTTGTATGAATACAAATATTCCAAAATTTAGCATCCTTGATTCCCATAACAGCCTTCACATTACAAAACTTCACCTCTACTATCTATGCATTACATCTTGTTAGCTTTCGATACTACATACTTAAGGAAATGAAACCACAAGGCATAAAACTAGCATGCAATATTAACTATATGACAATGGTAATATCTTAAGCATGTAAATAGCATGAGAAACTTCTAAAAATACTCATAAAATAGTCATTAATGAAAGCTCACGAAAATGGGATCTTCATACAAAATATGGAGATCTCAAATGCTCCATTCTTCATTCATGCTCTACATTGTGACTAACTTGAGCACTACTCTACTCTAATGTGCTCATGCACTCTCTCTAACTTACTCAACTCATTTCTCTCTACTACAAAGGTCAATATATAATGGAGTATGACTCTTGGCCTTCCATCTTCCTATGACTCACTATATTCCTATTCTAGACTCATGTACACATGGACAACATGCACATTTACATCATTGCACATTCTAATAATACTTGTGCATTTATTACATTGCATTAAGTAAATACTCAACCCCTAATCTAAGACACTCTCCTAATCTAGAGATGTACCCAAGATGGTACATTAGCATGTACCAAATAATGTAATATATTCTAATACCCCATGTATTACATTATTTGGTTATTGAAGACTTTAGTCTTCAATATGGATCTTCATCTTTCAAATATTCTTCAGCTTGATCAGGTTCTTCTTCTTCTTTAATCTATAGATGGCCAAGTAATCCATAGTTTTGTTGTCCTCTCATATTTCTCATTCTGAATCTTCAATTTTCCTATTGACTCTTATGGTATATTTGTTCTTCATAAATGCATTAGTATTGTATTGAAATACAATAATATCTTGTGAAATCTCAATTGAGTCTTAGAGCATATATATCATTGTGGATTGATCTTGTAGCTTCTATCTCATTTTGATGTATGATGAGACACTTATTGACTCCATTTATATATCTAAAATCAACCATTCTTTTGCTCTCTACCAACTTAGCTATTGAAATAAGATTTGATGTTAATCCAGGAACATACATTACATCATGTAACAAAAGATTTGGAAATGATGTACTAGGTGTTACACACCCATATCTATTTATAATATAGATTTTGCCATATGCAATTTTCAACCTATAATTTTTAATGACTTTAAAGCAATCAAACCATTGTAAATTTCTTGTCTTGTGATGACTTGTACCATAATCAATATACCAAATGTCCTTTTCATTCTGACTTGCAGAATTATTTGTGTTGGAAGTAATTTTACATATTTGATATAGAATATTAGATAAATTTTGATCTTGATTCCTTTTATAATGTGTCTTGTGAAGATATGTTCCTCTTGCTAACTTATCCATTATCTTAAAAAGTTGTAGTATTCCTTGTCTCCCAATATTTTCAATTTCTAGATTCTAACCTTTAATTCTTGTAGTTTATGATCATCGATAGTCAAGTTTCTAAATAGAATTCCTTTTATCTCTTTAGTATTGAGAACAACTTTGATAGAACCTTTTATCTTTCAAAGCCTTTGAAGTGTCTACCTTATGACTCCCTAGTTTTGAGTATATGATCAAGTTTGATAAGATATTTCCAATTCTTAAGTTTTGTAGAATACTTTGTATCTCCCAAGTGTTTTGAATATAGTATGGTCTTGATAAAATGTTTAGCTTTCTTAATTTTCTTTTGATTTGAATCCCTTTTATCTCCCTAATGTTCAACTTCTATTCTTCACCTTATTTATCCCTATTTATGAATGGAAAGCTAAAGATATTTTGATGCACTTTCAATTTTGATGAGATTCTCTATTTTTCAATACCTTTAAGTTGGAATTCTTATGTCTCGTTAATTTGAGCAAGAGACTAATATCAAAAGTAATTTTTCCAACTTTCTAGCAATTCTATGTTTTGCTTCTTTCAATTTTCAATGATATAGTTTCTAAATTTTAATATATTTAATTTGGTGTTGAACTCCTTATAACTCCTTAGTTGAAAATATAGAAACAAAGGTATTTGCAAATATAATATTTCTATTTCAATGTATAAATCCTTATTCCTCCAAGTTAGACTATTTGCAAAAATATTTCAATGCAATTTGAATGAGGTAATTTCAAAAACCTTTATAAATATTTCTTTCTTCAAAAAATTCTAAGGCATTCAATAATACTTCTAAGGTTTCAAATCTATACCTTATTTCTCCTTTTATCAAAAAACCTTGAGTATAATAAATTAATTAACTTACCTTCAATATTATGCCTTGTATATTTTGCAAAGGTTTAAATAAGACTAACTATTTATTACCTCCTTTAATGCAGTTCTCCAAAGCTTTATCTTGCTAGCTTTATATTGCAATTTGTGATCTTCCTCCTTTGTGATGCAATCAATGCACTTTGACGCTCGATCTCCAAAGCTTTGACTCTTCTCCTTGCATATTTACTTCCTTTCAACATGGTGCATATGCCCTAATCTTTGTGCTTCACTCTCTCCTCTTCATTGTCTTCTCTTTGAACTCTTAGTGTTCACTATTGACCCTTCAAACTGCATCTTTCTCTTCACTTGACTCTTTGAATTGCATCTTGTTATTACCTTTAATGCATGTAGAAAGTGTTACGTAAATATTGGCTCTTTCTTTTAACAAGATGTTTGGCATTCGAGTTGGCATTGTGCTTGAGGATTGGAAAACATATTCCTTACACGATGATTTAAGTTGTGCTTCTTCTATGGTTCCTGAAGACTCCTTTACAGGTGGCACTTTTATGATAAGTTTTTTTTACACCTATCGCACATTACAACTTTCTACCTCTTAGGTAACATTATCATTGTGCTTGTCTTGTTTGTTCCCTTTACAGTGACTGTTTTACTTCTTTGGTGCTTAGAATCTCCTCACGGTGGTTGGCGCTCAGTGTCTAACATACCAAATGGAAAATAGTGGCCTTAACTATTCTCCTTACATACCATATGATTGCTAACGCCTTTCCTTCCAATGTAATGCTCTTTAATGAGCAATTTTTCAACCAACTCTATCACTCTTCCTTGTGTATACATTATTCTGGTTGCAACTCAACTGTCTTATCTTATTTTTGTGTTATGTAGCAAGCTTTATATCCAATGATGATAACCTCTTCGTTGTCCTCCTTTCAATGGCCTATTATTTAGTTTTGTGCAACCCTAAGGGTGTTTGCTCTTCGTTGTTCTCAATTGTGTTCTTGGTTGAATGATGATAGTGCTCTAGGTAACATTATTTGAAGATGGTGGCATATCCTCTATGTTGTATTGGTGGTTATTCCACTTTTTTGATGGTTTCTCAACTTGATATTGATTACTATCCTCTAATTAGTGGCACTCTTACCTCTTTGTTTGGTATTTGACTCACTTGGCACTTTGCTACGTAACCAGCACTACTTTTGGGTGCTTAAATTCAATAGAAATTTATGCTCCTTTGCTATAATATATTTCCAATTGTTGTACGTAGCTTTAGATAGACAATAGCTATTGCTTGCCCCCTTGTATTTTTAGACCTTATTAAGATGTTATACTAGCTTTCTTGAAATAGTGGCTTTCTTACCTAGTATGGTGGTGCCTCTTCTCTTTTCCAATACTTGGTAATGGTGGTTTTCCTTCCACGACAACTTCTCCTGTTGGCTACTCTTCCAAAACATCTCCTCCTTGTCTCTATGCTCGGTAGCTTCTTTTATGATGACTATAAGCTTCTAATTTGTGCCTTTCAAGTAGAATGATACTTCTATTTTCTACTGCAACTTATTTACTTTTCAAGGGATAGTAAGGATATGATTTCTTTCCTTATATTATTTCTAACTTCTCCTTTCTTTATTGCAGGTTTTAATCCCTTGGGTATGCTATCTTATCCAACCTTGAAGATATAAACTTGAGACCTTTCATTTTGCAACTTTAAAAACTTAAATGTGGTGCTTTTAAAGACTTGAAAATAAGCTAATAAGAATGTTCAAATACTTAACCTTTTTTTCCATCGATATTGCATATCTTTTGGTCTCCTTTTGTAGCTCAATTTCTTGGTGATTTGGTTCACCTATTTGTTGCTCCGATTTTGTGAAACTTTCTACTTCAATTCATATTACTTTGCTAACCTAAGATTGTTAATCTTGTAACTTTTCTTGCTATCCTAGAGTGTAATTTTATAGCTATAATATCATATAATCCTCCTTGAAAATCAAACTTTAAGCCTTCAATGGCAGTCTTCAAATTTATTCAATTGGTGGCCTCATCTACCTTGTTTCTCCCCCTTAGCTCTTATCGAGTTCGAAATTCAAAGAAAAGTGTGCAAAAGGAACAAGTTATACTTCTTGCTCAAGATCTTAGGAGAATTTAAAGGTTTAATTTGAAGAAAAACTAGATAACATAGAAAAAAAATCATTTGTGAAAGTCCATACTAAAAGTATGAATGGCCAAGTTGGAAGTTTGGATGCCCTAGCTAGCAATAAGAGGAAGAGAGAATCTATGGCAAACCTAATCTAGGTAGCAGCACCAGAAGTGATTATTAGGGATGCGATTATTGAGCATTCTATACCATAAGTGATTATCAAGGATGATATGATTGAGCATTCTACACCAGAAGTGATTATCAAGGATGAGATGATTGAGCATGATATAATGATTCTTAAAATTGAAGGGTTAATATGTAAGTTTTATGGATATTGGCTAGGTTTTTCTGAGATTCAAAATTAGATTAAATTAGATTGAATTCAAATTACTCCATGAATTTTCTTCCAAAAGGATTTTTTCTCATTATTTTCTCCAGTTCAAAAATAAAGGATAAAATGATGGATAGAGGCCTATGGGTTATGGGTAAAGATGAATTATATTTAAAAACTTGGAGTGAGAATTTTTCTGTGGACACAAAAACTATTAAAAGGCTTTCGGTATGGATTAGGTTTTTTGGACCTCCTTATCAACTTATAAATAAAGAGTTTTTGAAGAATATTGGTAATACTCTAAGTGAATTCATATAGGAGGGACCAACTAATAAGGAAAGAAGACATGTTTTATACACTTGAATATTTTTTGCAATGGATATTTCTAAATCTTTACTATAGTCAATTAGGATTAAATATAAATCAAGAGAATGGGATCAACAAGTGGATTATGAAAACAATGCATTCTAATGTTGTAAATATGAAACTGGGCATATGGCAAGAGACTACAAAGTAAAAATGGAGGAAGAGATGGAATGTTTTGGGCATGAGGGTAGCTTCAACTTGAAATAATTAAACCATATCATAGAAGAAGCTAGGTCAAATCAAGGATTTTCCACTCCTAATAAAGTGGCTAGAAAAATCCCTCTACATCATCAGATGACAAAGGCCATTATAGTTCACTCAAATAAGTCATCAAAAGAAAAAATTATATGGGGGATGAGGAAGTACAATATGTACGTTCAAATATAGGAGCTAAAGGTGCGAAAGAAGAGAGGAAGGCAAATTTTAAAACAAAGGAATATGGGGAGATAAATTTTAAAGCAAATGAAGTGAAGGAGGTCAAGCTTAATCCAAGTAAATCACCTTGAGGGTACGACATCATTACTTTGAAGTAGGGGACCTAGTTCTTAAGGAAAACTAGAAAAACACTAATGCAAAAGAGGACCTTAAGGGTAAATTTGAACAAAATTGGTTAGGTCCTTTTATAGTAATAGCTAAATATGGGTTAGGTGCATACCACTTGGTTATGTTAGATGGTATGTAACACAAGGAACCTATCAACATAATGCACCTAAAAATATATTATGCTTGAATTTACATGTATTGCTCACTCATGTGCCTGATTATATGATTGATTGCTTGCATAGCTATTTCTAAATATATTTTTCTTGCTTTCAAGTGCTTGACTGCATGTTTATTTGTGTCTTCATATTCAACCCATAAAGTCATGAGGAGGCATCCTACAATGAAGTGATGATGATCTTAGCTAGAAAATAGTGTCACTTACATTGCATTTGCAATAGGTCACTGAGCTAGTAAATCTTCTCAATGACTCCCCAAAATTCTTTCTCGTCCTCTTGATTTTATGGATTCTAGAAGGAATTTGAGGTCTTGATGACATAGTTCTATAAAGCAATCACTAATCATAAGCATGACTATATTTCAATACCTTAGTTTCTTCTAGATTTCAAAATCTATGGAGGATTACATACATTTTTTGTTTGTTACATAAGCGAATGTTAATTCACTTACTTGTGTTCATATGCTTTTTGTTTTCATATGGAGTCAAGAATATTTTCCATGACCTATGATGATCCTAGTTAGGATAGATCGCATCATAGATTTGTATCTTGGAAAATATAGTCAGAAACTAACATACCATAGGCTTACTTCAATCTATACCACTTGGTTGTGAAGTCATTTTGGTAATTTGATGGAAAAAATATGTTTTTTAGAATCTGAATCAATTCTTTCCAAGTCATGGCAGCATTATGGCTTTATCTTTCTATAGTTAAAATTTTTTCTAATCCTATGAGTTTGACTGTAGCAAATGCAACTTGTTCATATTCAGAAATTTCAGCATAATTGAACCAAGTTTGCATATCTAAAATCCATATAGACAAGACATCAGGATCCCTAGATTCGTCGTACAATTTGACCTTACTTTTAGCTTTGTTAGCATGATTGTGATGAATTTTTCTATCACTAGGATTATCCTTAAGTAGCTTAAAATTTTCTCCTCACAATAAAAA
Source organism: Wollemia nobilis (assembly GCA_028583015.1). Taxonomy (NCBI): domain Eukaryota; kingdom Viridiplantae; phylum Streptophyta; class Pinopsida; order Araucariales; family Araucariaceae; genus Wollemia; species Wollemia nobilis. Next base: position 1,104,530 of record JAQPPZ010017065.1, read on the forward strand.
TAAAATTAGTAAAAAGTGTATTCCTTGCACTTTAGAATGTCAAGATTAGTATAGTAAATAAAATCATATGGATGATATCCAAATAAATTTAGGGTTTTTCAGGCCAACATAAGAAAGTGATGACTATGGAGGATCATCTATGCAGTTTAGAGTTTTTAGGGCAACATAAAGAAGGACATGCTAATGAGGCTATTCATTGCAATTTCAACTCTTTAGGGAAACATAAATCTTTAGAAGATAAGTCTCTTTTTGAACAACATGAAAAAATGGAAGAGATTGATGAAGATGAGAGTGTTGACAGGAATGGAAGGAGAGGAAGGCCATCAAAGCAGGAACAAAGAGAAAAAGAAACTCAAAAGGATATTGATATGGGAATCCAAATAAAAATATCATAGGTGTTAACAAGAAGTGGGGCTAAGCTCACTAATAAAAATAAAAAGTGTTGATGATGAAAATGATATCATGGAATATTAGGGGTATGAATAAAACCCCTAAAAAAAGAGTTAATAAGGAATTAGTAGATTGTTATAGCCTAGAGTTTATTTTAATACAAGAAACAACGTTAAGTAGTGAGGAATGTAAGGATGTTTTTAATAATATTTGAAAGACAAGTGATTGTTTAACAATTTCTTCTATTAATCGTGGCATGGTGGTTATATAGGTATACTGCGCAAAGATATGTGTGGTATATTCTAGGGCAGACAACGTAGAATACTATGGTGGATATAAAAATTTGGATAGCCTACTCAGATTCGTGGTGGCTATCGATTCCACCATGTAAATACAGTTTCTTCTATAGGAGCTTTAGGCGGTATTGCAATAATATGGGATAAATGCAAATGGCATGGACAGCTATTAGAAGCAAAAATTAATTGGGATGTTGGATTATTTCGTAGAAAATATGAAAACATCAAAGTTGGGGTTATAAATGTATATGCTCCAACTATAGTTATTGTGTGTGAAATTTTACACCTCTCACCCACTCCTTCCTTTTTGATAAGAAAAGATGATGCTTATAAAATTGGCCAAATTTTGAAGCATTAGTAGTCAGGTGGAAGATGAAGGTAATTAGCACTGGTGGATGGCAGCAAATGATAGATGGGTGGAAGATCCGGGGTAGCCGAGTAAGCAGTAGTTTTGAAATTCCACCATGGAAGTCAAATATTTTATAAGGACTGACAGAGAATTGATTGGGTGGAAACTTAGGAACTATTCTCAGGTGGAACTTTGGGATAATCAGGAGGACAAAACTATATTAGGTCTTTTCTCGGAAGTAGGATGAAACTTTGGGTGATCAGGAGGACAAAACTATCGTAAATATTTACCCATTAGTAGGGCAGAACTTTGGGATGTTAGTGGGGAAAACTTCTCCCAAATCCCCACCCGGTCATAAATAATACATTGGGTATAGCTTAGCAAGAAATATAGACCCTAGGGTCCCTACATTAGAAGCACCTGGCTACCAAGGCATGGGGTTCATGGGAAAGGGAGCCTTCTAAGAAGGTGAAATTTGAAATACGGATCTTGGGGTAATTGCATCTCATTGCCTGTTTGAAGGGGTAAGGTAGGTGAAAGAGTTATGGTATAATAAAAATTGGACCTGTGTAGAATCACCTACCTTTCCCTGACAACTTTTTCTAATCACATATTCAGAGATGCAGGGTACCAGTTGAAGGCCTATCTATATCAATCTTACCTTCTAATGAGGATTGATGTTTGATCACTCATATGACCCCTCTAGTAGTTCCTAGCTATGTTTGCATAGTTTATTTCTTGCAAATTAATAATTGTAAGTGAGTCTCCTTCTCACATGCACTTGTGGGCACTAGTTATCTTCTAGTTGTCATTTAGAGTGTTAGTTAGTAAGTGTGAACTCAAAGTAGGAAGTGTGTACTTCAAGATAGCTAAAATGGATCTTATAGTTAGCATTATTCTTTTTCTCTTAACTTAGAAGTTACGTGCATTCTCCTTTGCACTTTTGTAGCTTATGGTTAAGCATATTGGATCAAATCCATGATTTAATGGGTTTGGTTATGTATTTTGGGCCATTAGTGCCTATATAATGAGTTTGTAAATAATATGAAGTTAGTTGGATTTTCAATCCTTTTCATTGGTATTAGAGCCTAGTTCAAGTTTGCACTAGGGCTTGTGAGGTGAGAGGAAAGGAGTTAGTTATTTTATGAGAAATCCTTTCTCATTGAGGACTCGGTTCAAGCTCAAGGGGAGCTTGAAAACCATTCGCAAAAGGAAGTTCCTTAGGCGTCAAAATCCTCGTTCCAACTTTCTTCGTATGCTCAAGAAGTATAGGAGAAGTTTACCCCAATTTCTTTCTTACAAAAATCCCTTGGCAGGTTTGGATTTCTCCTACGGTGAAATGCAAATTAGGGAGCCTTTTGTTCCTGATGTTCCTGCCATTTTGGAGTCTTGAAGATCGAGCATCATCAAACCAGGTCGTGTGTCGACTTAGATTTGGTTGCCTTTCAAACACTGGTCGTGTGTCGATTGGATCTTGAAAGGAGAGCTACTGAAGGATTCTTGGGATAATCAAGAGAAATTAGCAATTTTTTTTTATTTGAAGGTAATTTGCCTTCAAAAATTGCTAATATTTGTAACAGTTCAAGTTTTCCATGTTTTTAAATTAACCCTCCTGGTTAATTTTTAAAAATTTCATAGTTTTTATTAGAAAACTTATATTTTAATTGATATATATTTTTCTTTATATATTAATTAAATATTGATTGTAAAAAAAAAAAATTTTTTTTTTAGCCCCTCGGCCCCATCTCAGCAGGAGCCGAGGGCCACTCTTTGCAGGCGGCTCGGCTGCGTCAGCACCGCCACCTGTCGATGTCGGCCACCGTATGCCCAACGGTCGAAAGCCATTGCCTATCGACTATCGACGGACATCGACCGACGTCCAACACAGCTGACGGGAGGTCGGCTGTGTTACACCGCGATTAACAGACCCAACAGCTCTGTCAAGCCTACCGCAGCTGACAGGCCTACAAAGATCTGTTAGGCCTACTGCGGCTGACAACCCGATGGCTCTGTCAGCCCTACCGTGGCTGACAGGCCTGACGAGATCTGTTAGGCCTACCGCGGCTGACAGGCCTACCGCGACTAATAAGCCTGCAGGGCTTTGTCAGTCCTACCATGACTAACAGGCCGGTAGGACAGTTCATCCGCCTGCACGAACTACAGGCACGGACGTCGACGTGCCACATAGCCGACGAAACGTCGGTTGTGCCGCGTCCACTGCCAACAGCCGGTAGACGGCAGCCTGCATGCCGCCATGAGGTTGCAATCAAATTTTCTTGCACCAGACACAACATTTTATTTGCACTAACTTTTTGTTTTCATTGGCTTGAAATTGGTGCCTCGGGAAGCGTGCAACATCAGTTCGAGATTTCATGCACAGCCAGTGGAGTGCAGTTTCGGTCTTACCGAGGGTAAATTGTAATTTTTTTAAAATTTTTCTATTCTAAGGTTATGCATGTCATTTTTATTTTTTTATTAATTTAATTTTTAATAACTTAATTAAATTAATTAATCTTTGATTAATTACAATTTAATTTTTAATTAAGTTATTTTTAAATTAATAAAATATAAATTGTAAACCTTAGGTTAGTTTAAATTTTTAAATTTTTAGCCTTAGGAGTATTTTTCGGGGCACAACATTGTAACAAGGACTTTTCAAATTGTCCTTGATTTTTCAGTGCTTTTCCCTTTTACTCCTAGCTTATACCCGATTTCACGTGGCTTCTGACTTGGCTGCCCAAGTGGCAGAACTTGCACATGTTGTAAATGCTTTAGCAGATAAAGCTAACGATACTACCATGGCAGAAGTTCTTGGTAACCTTGCAATGAAGTTAAATGATATTTCTCTCCATAATGCTTCAACTTCTGCTAATGATTCTTGTCTGAGGGTTCGTTGTGAAGTGCCACTTTATGATGGATCCCGGAACCCTGAAGTCTTGAATAGTTGGATTCTTGACATGAGTTTGTGGTTTTCTTATACTCAGCTTTCATATGAGGACATGGTTCCATATGCTAAGCTAAAAATTTATGGTTTAGCTAAAGTACTTGTTGAAAGAAAAAGAGGTCATGATGAACTCACCTCATGGGATGAGCTTGTAGACTGTCTTAAGACCAATTTTTATCCTTCCAATTATTCTAAGGAATTGGTCATTAAGTGGTTTCGATTTCGCCAAAGTACTAATATGTCTGTGCAGGAATATATCTTTCAATTCAATAGGTACATGATACTTTTGAATGTGAAGGAAGATATTAAAGCTTTGATTCTCAAATTTCAAAGTGGTTTGTTGGAACATTTGTAAAGGGAAATTATGTTTGTTTATATGGACACATTGGATTCAGTTTTCAACCAGGCACAACTTGCGGAGGACAAGTTTAAGGCGCATTCGCGAGCATTTCGCGCTCTGTTACTCAAGTGGTTGCAAACTCATCAAAAGGGAATAATTCTTTCTCACAAAAGAAGAATTTTGCTCAAAAGAAGAATGTTTCTTCTCCATATCCTTCTTCTCCTTCCCCTTCCGCTTCTACTCCTTCTTATTCTTCTTCCAAACCTTCTTCTTCTTCTTCTTCTAAAAGGTTTTGTAACTATTGTAAGAAGAAAGGTCATGAAAAAGATGATTGTTTTAAGCTTAAAAAGAAGATTTTAGTCATCACTACTCAAGAGGAGGATGCTTCCAAAGGTCCCCTTGAGTCAGTAGGAGAAAGTAGAGTATACGTGGAATTACGAGGTAAGCTCAATGAGGTTACCTTAGTAAATGTAAGTTCATCAGGGGGCGCTCGTGATGCTTTGTTCATCACTCGAGCTCATTTGCTCCATAATTTTGCAACATATTGTATAGTGGATAATGGCTCGTAGAAAAATCTAATTGCAAGGTCCATTTTCGAGCGTTTGAAGTTACCTATGGAGCCTCATCCTCAACCTTATTCTTTGGGTTGGAAAGATAGTGGAAGGGGCTCCGAAATCACTCACACTTGCACATTAAAATTTGCACTTGGCCCACATTTCATAGATCAAGTCACTTGTGATGTGACTCCTATGGATTGTTGTGGGATTTTGCTTGGACAACCTTTTCAGTATGATAAGAGAGTTGTTTATGATGCTTTCAAAAGAACCTACACACTTCAAAAAGATGGTCAGGTCTTTCTCATTAAAAGCACCAACACTCCTAACATCATTCTAAGTTCCAAGCAAACAAAAAGAGTAATTAAAAAATGTGGTGATGTTGCTCTAATTTTCATTCGCTCTCAAAACACTCCTACATCCACATCCATTCCAAAGCAACACTCTTCAATGGATAAAATATTGCAAAATTACTCACACATATTTCAGGAGCCAAAGTCTCTTCCTCCAATTCGCACAATTAATCACAACATTGAAATCATTCCTGGTTCTTCACTACCTAATGCTCCCATGTATAGACAATCTATTTTGCAAAATGAAGAAATAAAAAGGCAAATAGAAGATTTGTTGTCTAAGGGTTTCATTAAGGAAAGTACTTACGCTTATGCCTCACCTATTTTGTTGGTTCTTAAAAAAGATGGCACTTGGAGATTGTGCATTGATTTTCGTGCTTTGAACAAAATTTCTATAAATAATAGATATCCACTACCACGCATTGATGATTTATTAGATCAGCTCCAAGGAGCTAAGTTCTTTTCAAAAATAGATCTCAAAAGTGGATATCATCAAGTGTGTATCCAAGCTGAGGATACATGGAAGACAACTTTTAAGACGAAGATGGGCCTCTTTGAATGGTTGGTCATGCCCTTAGGTCTTACTAATGCTCCTGCAACCTTCATGAGGTTGATGAATGATGTATTTCGTGATGTACTTGACAAATTTGTAATAATATATCTTGATGATATATTGATATTCTCAAAGACTTGGGAGGAACACCTTAGGCATATCCATCATACACTTGATCTTCTTGTGAAGAATCAATTATATGCCAATTCTTCCAAGTGTTCTTTTGGCAATACTTCAGTTTCTTACCTTGGTTATGTGATTAGTGAAAGTGGAATTCAGGTAGATCCCACCAAAGTTGATGTTTTACTTAAGTGGTCCCCTCCTTCAACTCTCACTGAGTTAAGGAGTTTCCTAGGACTTGCAAATTTTTATCGCAAGTTCATTCCTCAATATTCCACCCTTGCAGCTCCATTGCATTATCTCACTAAGTCTAAAGTTCCATTTCATTGGGAGAAAAGCCAAGAGATTGCCTTTGAGAAACTCAAAAAGAAACTTTGTACAGCACATGTGTTAACTTTACCCGACCTCTCTCAACCTTTTGAGATTGAAACGGATGCCTCTAAAGTTGCCTTAGGAGTTGTGCTCAAACAAAATGGTCATCCAGTTGCTTATCATTCAGAAACTTTTTCTGTTGCTAAGTTGAACTATTCTACATATGACAAGGAGTTGTATGCATTAGTTCAAGCTATCAAATACTGGAGACACTATATTTTTGGAAAAGATACAGTAGTACACACTAATCATATGCCTCTTAAGTTTTTACAATCTCAAAGTAAAATTGAAGAATCAAGACATATGAAGTGGGCCTCTTACCTCCAACAATTTCACTTGGTGATCAAGTACAAAAAGGGGAAGAGTAATATTGTTGCTTGTTTGAGTAGGCCTCCTGCCACTCTTGCCTTAACAGTTATGTCCACTTCACACTTGGGATTTCAGACTTGGCCTAATCAGTATTCACAAGATCCTGATTTTGGGAAAATATTTGAGCAAGTGAGTAAGCCTTCTTCTTCCAATTTGCGTCCTTTCCAAGATTTCTACATCAAAGAAGGACTTCTTTACAAATTGGACAAGGTTTGTGTTCCTTGTGAGCCTAGAGTGTCACTTCTTAAGGAAGCTCATTCTACACTTTATGGTGGTCACTTTGGGAAGCACAAAACACTTCATCACTTGCAAAGATTTTTCTACTGGCCTAAAATGCAGAGGGATGTGTTGAGATTTCTCAAACAGTGTGCAGTTTGTTGTCGCTCAAAACCAGCTAACCGAAAGTTTGGCTTAGGCATGCCTTTGCCCATTCATTCCCGTCCTTGGGAAAGCATTTCCATGGATTTGGTTAGTGGTTTTCCCATGACAGTGCGACAACATGATTGTGTGTTCGTGGTGGTTGACAGATTCAATAAGATGGCTAAGTTTATTCCATGCCGCAAGACAAGTTCTGCAGCAGACTTAGCCCAATTGTTCTTTGAAAGCATTTGGTGTTCCTTTGGTCTACCTACCAACATTATATCGAATCGTGATTCACGCTTTGTGGGTCACTTTTGGCATTCTTTGTGGAAAATTTTGGGAGTTTCCCTTAACTTTTCCATCGCCTATCATCCGCAGTCCGATGGGGCAGACTAAAGTGGTAAAACGTACCCTTGTGCAAAGTTTACGAATCTATCATCATGCTTCACTAGCAAAGTGGGACTTGAGTCTCACTCATATTGAACATGCCTACAATAGGGCCCTACATTCTTCTACATGTCACTCACCTTTTGAGGTTTGTATGGGATTTCAGCCCTTGGCACCTTATGAGTTACCTTTGTCTTTGCCTTCTCCTGTCACTTCACATCTTCAGAAGGAGCAAGACAAGGCACACTCATTTATTCAACACTTGCACAATCTGCAATCAAAGGTGATTGAGATTTTGCAAAAGACACAACAACAACAGAAAAAGGCCATGGATCGACATCGAATTCCTCATCTATTTTAGGTTGGTGACAAAGTTTGGTTACATCTTGACAAGCGACGTTTTACTGATAAGACTCATAGTAAAATCAAACCGATTCGCTATGGACCTTATACTATTCTTCAATAGGTGTCCGAGAATGCTTTTCGCCTTGATCTTCCCGCACACTTGGGAATTCATGACGTCGTCAATGTAGATCTTTTGAAGTACTTTGACTCTACATTGGAGACTGCACCAGCTATTAGTCATCCTGTGGACGTGGTTCTTGATTCTCAGTTACCATTGGATTTTGATCAGATCTATGACACAAAGACTCAACAGACTCGCCAAGGGTCTACCACCTCATATCTTGTGGCTCGACGAGGACAACTACCGCATCAGGCTCGTTGGATTTCTTTTCATCAAATGTCCCGTGACTTTCCTACTCTTTTGAAAGCATTGGAGGCCAATGCTTCTATTGTGGGGAGGCATGATGAGGATTGATGTTTGATCACTCATATGACCCCTCTAGTAGTTCCTAGCTAGGTTTGCATAGTTTATTTCTTGCAAATTAATAATTATAAGTGAGTCTCCTTCTCACATGCACTTGTGGGCACTAGTTATCTTCTAGTTGTCATTTAGAGTGTTAGTTAGTAAGTGTGAAATCAAAGTAGGAAGTGTGTACTTCAAGATAGCTAAAATGGATCTTATAGTTAGCATTATTCCTTTTCTCTTAACTTAGAAGTTACGTTCATTCTCCTTTGCACTTTTTTAGCTTATGGTTAAGCATATTGGATCAAATCCATGATTTGATGGGTTTGGTTATGTATTTTGGGCCATTAGTGCCTATATAATGAGTTTGTAAATAATATGAAGTTAGTTGGATTTTCAATCCTTTTCATTCCCACCTAGCGCCATTAAAGCTTATGTTTGAATTTATTAGAAAAATTATTATAAATACTGGAATGTTAGCCATTCTAGAGTGTGACTCTTTAGCTATTACAATTTATGTGTAAGGCACTTTTGCCATTTTATTAATACAAGTTCAACACTATTTGATCTCCAAATTTACTCTCGAATATGTGTCTGTATGCTGTGGGTTTATTTATGCTAATGTTTGTTGAATGAATATGCAATTAATTTTGATATCTAGATTTCTTGTGTCTTTGTTCATGAGTTTTGGAATTCGCTCGTAGCTAGGGTAATAAAGGAGTAATCAAGGGTGAGATTGGCTGATCTGTTAGGTGTAGGGGCATATTATTATTATACATGTGTCTTGATGTGACTATAACCCATCCTTGTGAGATCTGGCTACGACCTCATTTTAATTTTATTTCTCCCTTCCTTTTACCCTTTAGGTGTAGGTAACTAGAACTTGAGGAACCGACCTTCTTCAGAGATCGTCCACCCTATCTCCCAAGGTACAGTGATTATTCCATGTTGGCACAAGTTTGCATGCGCATTAGTCTTCTCCACCCCCAAACTTCCCGTTAGGTGCTAGATCTGCACTTTATAAATTTTGGCATGCCTGGTGGGACTGAATTATCTCATCCCTATAAAGTCTAGTGAAACTCTACTTTGCAATATCCATATGTTCACCTGGCGACTCTACTATATAATGAACTAGGTTCCCTGTAATCGATTATCTTCAAAGTGAAATAATTTTTGGTGACTCTACTAGGGACCCTAAAAAAGTCTCCATTGTTTAAGGAAATCAGAGTTTGGTGATACTTTTGTTTACCCAAATTTGGTCAAAATACTTGGTGACTCCTATAAGAGAAAAGATCTAGATCCTGAAATAAGTTGCCACGTCAATGCTTTAAAATACCCAAACATCCCGAAGGACTCAATATTTGATGAGTAGTCTTGATATCACTAGAGGAGAAAGTATGCTCATTTGGTGACTTTGACTCCCAAAAATGGATTGAGATTTCTGAATACCAGCACCACAATGGCTCAAAAGTTCTAACCTTGATGGAATGATTCGGGTCCACTCAATCTCTATTGCTATCATGATATCCCTGAAGGTACCCTCAAGATCTTGCCAAAGTATGATGGCACAAACAAAGCTGCACCCAACCACCTAGAGGATGTGGTTCCCTTGGCCATCATATTTAACAATCATATATAAAGATGTGATGATCAGGTTGCTTGTTCTTTCCCTAGAGGGAAGAGCATTGTTGTGGTATAAATGACTATAGAAAGGAAGCATTTGCACATGGGATGACTTGGCAAGAGCTCTAATTGATACATTTGATGGATGCCAAGACACCTTCTCCTTGCTTACCCAGTTCTCATTTATCAAGAGGAACCCTCTTGAAAGTATTGAGAACTTTAACGTCAAATTTGAATTGATCTGGAGAAGAGTTTTCCATGAAATATACCTGACTATTGCTCAAGTGTATCTATATTATATCTGAGTCTTCAGTCCTGATATTGGTCTCCTCCTACATCAATTTGGAGAAAGTCAATTTCCTCAAATATTTGAGGAGGTTGTTAGAGTTGAGTGAGTTATGATGGGGAAAATTCTTCCTAAGAAGGATTTGTAGTTACAACTACTTTTTGCAACTACTACCCCTACAGAACTTATACCAAATCAAGTGGTACAGGGCATTTTTTGTGACACCCCCCACATGGTCATTCAACAACAAAAAAAAGAAGATTCTCTTGAAGCCTCGAGTGATCAAGTAATAGGGCCACTTTAGGGAGAATCTTGCAGTAATATACACATTCTTGAGGTCAACTCAACAGATCAACCCCAAATCTAATTGGTTCCATAAGATGACAACACTGGTGGATGCAGCCAAGTACCATACAACATGACATTGGAGGAACACATAACAGGACTAGTGTAACAAATAAGTTTAAAAAAGGAGCAGCATTGGAGCCATCCCCTTGATGTTCCACCTCGTACAAGGTGGAATGATGTGGAAAAATTAGTTGCCACTCTGGTTAATTATGGCATGAGTCCCAAGGCACTAAGGAAAAGTGAAAAAATGAATTGTGATTTAATCACAATTATGAGCCACCGTGATCGATGTAGATGGAATACAAGAAACGACTCAAGTTCAATATAATGTGGTTCGGTCATTGCAGATTCACAGGATGATATGCACAAGCATCCTTGGCTCAAGCATGTTGGCCATACCAAAATTTTTTATAAATAATGCAATAAGTAAATAAAACCATGCGATAAGCATGATTGCTTATGAGTCGTCATCATTTTGTTCGTGGCTTGCAGGGAAAGCACTCCAGTAATGAGTTTCTAGCTAGTCGAGGCACTAGAAACTATGAAGGAACATGGGAGGATTCCCTAGGTTGCACCTTGGAAAGATAACACTTTCATCCCATTTCTTCCATTTCTTCCTTGTTTTCTTCTATTCTTCTATGTAGTCTATTATTTTATGTTTTTGCAACCCTGTAGCCTAATGGATGCAACCAATAAATACCAAGACCTCACATGAAATCCTTGGAAATCTAAAACCACATGGAGGATAGCTTAGCAAGACAATATGCCACCTCAAATTAGGAAAAAAATTATAAATATAGAAAGCGCCTAAAAAAGGATTGAGACTCACGTGCTAATGCGACCCCCAAACAATCTGACTCATGTCAAGCCTGTTCAAAGTAGGGTAAATATACTATAAATAAGAGCTCATTCATAACTGTAGATATGGTCAGGAAGTGTAAGTTGCTGGAAGCTGCTGAAACATAATGGCCCCATGGTGGATAAAAGTTACTAAAAGAGGGTCCTTGTTGGATTGTGTGAAAAAGAAGAATTGTAATAAGAGAGGAAAATATACCTAGTAATCTATTTTCTATTGGAATATTTTGGGTCCTTGGTGGGGTATGTTTAGGGAATCGCAATCCATGGGGCTATCTCATGGGATGGGGAATCAACCATATCGATTTTATGTAATAATTCTCGGATTGCTTTTCCTTTCGTCTTCCTTCCTATTTGTGTTATTATCCTTCCTCTACTCTCCTCTTGTGCTAGTTATCTTCAACTCTTTTGGTTGATGAAATCCATCCCTGTGCCTTTGGTGCTTCCTGTTTCTTCTCCTTTCCTCTTGTATTTTCTTGTTCTTGTTTTTTGGTTTTGCTTGCTATTTCCACTGATGGTTCTCTTATCCTCCTTCCTCACCATAGTGTTTCACCTTGTTAATAGTTTCGCGTCATCCATTTTCCTCCATTGTCTTGCAGTCTCATTTGGTTGCAACTGTTTGTCTTATTTATTGTACTTCTCTCCTTCTCCCTTATATATTAGAAAGTGTTATATGCTTTAATTTTCTTCCTAGGTTCCTTTTTTCCATAATATGGAAATCCCCTGTAAGTCACCAAGAGTGTGGGTGAAATTTTACGTCTCTCACGCACTTCATTTTTTTGATAAGAAAAGATGATACCTGCAAAATTGACCAAATTTTGAAGCATTAGTAGTCGGGTGGAAGATGAAGGCAGTTAGCACTAGTGGAAAAAAACATATGATATACAGGAGAAATATTTGAGGTAGCTGAGTAAGTAGTAGTTCTAAAAGTTTGGAATGAAAGTCGAATATTTTCTAAGGATGGGCGAAGAATTGATCGGGAAAAAACTCAAGAACTGCTCTCAGGCAAAAATTTGGGACAGTCAGGAGGGTAGAATTATTTTAAGTCTCCACTCAAAATTAGGATGGAACTTTGGATGATCAAGAGGATGGAACTATCATAAATATCCACTCATAAGTAGGGCAAAAATTTGGGACATCAATGGGGCAGACTTCTCCCAAATCCCCACCTAGTCATAAATAATATACTAGGTGGAGCTTAGCAAGAAAGATAGACCCTAGGGGTCTGCTCTAAATCTGAAGCACTTGGCTACCAAGGCATGGGGTTCATAGGAAAGGGAGCCTTCTAAGAAGGCAAAATTTTAAAACACAGATCCCAAGGCAATTACAGCTCGTTGCCTATTTGAAGTGGTAGGGTAGGTGAGAGAGTTATGGCATAATAAAACTTAGACCTGTGTAGAGTCACCTATATTTCCCTGACAACCATTTCCAATCACATATTCAAAGATGTGGGGTACCATTCAAAGGTTTGTATATGTCAATATTATCTTCCCACCTAGTGCCATTGAAGCTTATGTTTGAATTTATTATATTATAAATACTAGAATGTTAGCCATTCCATAGCATGGATCTTTAGCTATTACAATTCATGTGTAAGTAACTTTTACCATTATGTTAATACAAGTTCAACATTGTTTGGTCTCCAGATTTACTCTTGAATATGTGTATGTATGTTGTGGATTTATTTCTACTAAATATTGTTGAATGAATATACAATTAATTTTGATATCTGGATTTCCTGCATCTTCATTCACAAGTTCTTGGATTTGCTCATAGCTAGTGCAATAAAGGGATAATTTAGGGTGAGATTGGATAATCTGTTAGGTGTAGAATTATGTTTTTAGTAGTGACATATATTTGCCCTATGCGTGTCTTGATGCGGCTATAACACATCCTTGTGAGTTCTAGCTACGACCTCCTTTTACTTTTATTTCTCCCTCCCTTTTTCCCTTTAGGCATAGGTAGCTAGGACATGATGAATCGACCTTATCCGAAGATCGTATACCCTGCCTCCCCAGACATGACAACCATTCCATGTTGGTGTAGGTTTATGGGCACATCAGTCTTCTCCACCCCCATCTTCTCGTTAGGTTCTAGATCTATACCCAATAGTTACTCATGAAATATGTTGGAATGATGATTCATTGTGATCTATGTTAGAGAATATATTACATTATTGGGTACATATCAATGTACCACCTTTGGTACATTACTAGAGTAGGAGTTTACTTTAGAGTAAAGTTAAGTAGTTACTTCAACATGTAATAAATGCACAAGTGTTAGAATGTGCAATGATGTAAATGTGCATGTAGTCCACATGTACATAAGTCATAGGATAGAGTCAAAGGTAGAGTAAGGGCCAAGGAACCTATCTTCCTATATAAAGGCCTTATAGTGAGTAAATTAAAAGGGGGAGATAATATAGAGAGTGCATAGTATAGATTAGTAGTGTGATACAATGTAGTTCCTTTCATATCAGTTTATGGAGTGTTCATGTCCTCCATTATACTACATTGTACTATTTTTGTGAGTATTCATTAATGGCATATTTATGAGTTATTGCAGAAGTTTATCTCCTTATTTTCCTACATATTATAGTGCCATTATCATATAGATATCATAGCTTGCTTATCTTGCATCTTGTGGTTGCATTTCCTATATCATATACTCATCAAAAGCTAACAGTGGTATCAGAGCACATGGTAGATCAATAGGAAATAGGGAGAGCCACAAAGAGAGATTGAGAGAAATCCAGAAATCTCATTTACAGAATTTTTGAGATTACATTTGGCTAGAGTCTTTCCACAGGGTTGTAAAAAAACTCGTGAAGACTAGGACTCAACATGGATTCCACTAGATTGAAAAATCAACTAGTGAAGATTCATCATCTCTAGATTTAGAGTTTCTTCCATTACAGTCCTAATACTTTGTTGTAGGAAAAGGAGATTCAAAGTGAGTTGGGAAGCTTCCTACAAAAGAGCTAGGAAGAATATCTTCTTTAGAATCAATCCAACACTAGAAGCAACAAACGAAATAACAAAGATTTGGAGGCTTGAAGAAAAGGTCCCATTACTAGAGATTGTAGACCTGTAGAGTGCAGAAGGAGAAAAGGCCATAGAAGCCTTGTTACAGATTCGAGGGAGAGAAGAAGACTCCAATGAAGAGTCTTGGTGAAGATAGGAGATTGGTGATCTCTAGTGCAGATTGAAGACTTCACCCTAAAGAAGTTGAAGAGACCCTTAGAAGGTCCAGTTAAAGAACTCCTAATTTTGGAAGATTGGAGGTTGGTGATCTCCATTGAAGATTGAAACCTATAGATTGTAGAAGAAAAGGCCACAATAGCCTTATAGCTGATTCAAGAGACTCCAAAGAAGAGTCTAGAAGGAGATTGGAGGTTGGTGATCTCCATTAAAGACTATATATTGCAAAGTAGAGAAGGACTAGCAAAAGTCCTATTCCTGAAGCAAGTAAATTTAGAGATCCAAGAAGAAGATCTCATTGCCAACACTTCCATAGTAGAAGGTTGAAGAAAAGGTCTCATTGGGAAGACCAGAGAAGCTGCAAGAGTGAAGACCCTAGAGAAGAGGTCTCAAGGAGAAATAAGGAGAAGGCTTGGTGAGCCTCATTGAAGGAGATTCAAAGAAGGCCATTAAAGGAGTTCCTAGGAGAACTCATTGGAGAAATTTACCACCAAGGAGAAGTTCCTGATAAAGGAAGAACTTGGGATAATTATCGCCATCTGACAACAAGCCCAAAGGAGAAGGATTTGGCAAGAAGTTTACCAAATTTTGGAGGAGATTGGTGAAGACCTCAAGACTTTCAGATTCTTGAGAAGAGGGCCTAGATTTAAGAATTTGACAAGGAGGTTGAAGGAGAAAGGAGCCAAACATTACTACCAAACCTGAGAGGTTTGAAGATTACCTTTGAAGGCTAGAAGGCTCATTCGAAGATAGGGGTTTGTTGTTTCTACAACAGAATACTGAAGGGTTCTTGAAGGAAAACTTAGCTACGATTTGGGGGAAGTTCCCTACCAAATTTTTGAGTTTCAAGGATAGCATTTCAGTGCAGAAATTGACTGTGAAAGGGTAGCAATTAGGACAACATTACTAGTTGTAGAACTTTAGATTTATAGAGAGCATCCTGAAGGAGAATCAAAACCACCACACTACAGTTTCAAGCAACAAGATAGAGGAGTTACTAAGCTACAAATTGGTGAGTTGAGGAGCTATTTAGGATAGCCAAGAATAGTTGCAAGTTCATCTAGTTAAAGGTAGCAATAAGGTGAATCTAATCACCTAGCAATCCTTCATCTATTTAGAGATCTTAAAGGTAAGAAACTTAGGTGCAAAGGGTTCATTTTATGAACACTTATATTCAATTCATTATTTAGTTTCATTGAGCACCTTATTAGAGTTTAAAAGTTGCAAGGAGGAAGGTTGCATTTTAGTCTTCAAAGGGAGTGCAGAAGATAGTTTCTTTTAAGGTTTATACCTGCACATTAAAATAGGAGTTAGATATATTTCGATAGAAAGAAAAATATCATCTTCCTATTATCTAGTTACAACAAATAAGACTACATTAAGTTACAGATATTATAGTGCATTTAGGAGCAATTACTAGTGCATGATTTAAGGTTCATTTGAAGGAGTAATAAGGTGAGATCAATATTGCACTATACTAGTTGTTCTTAAAGAGTTTTAAGGTGCACTAAGTATTTTAAGTTGCAATGAAAATTAAGTGCATATTTCAAATTACTTTGAGGGTTCATTTACAGGAGCAATAAGGTGAAATTATTATTATCCTTAAGTGCATTGAGTTAGAGATATTACTGGTACATTAAGGATTGATTGCACTATTCTAGTTATTCATTAAACTAGTTACTCTCAAAGGATTATTATGTGCATTGATTGTTAAGTTAAGGTTAAGATCAAGAGCACAAAACCTGCATACTATCAAAGTGTCTAGAGACACTATTCGGTGCACAAAACCAACAACTTATTATGGCCTAGAGAAGCCACATTACAGGGTTATATTCCTCCAAGGTGTGGAGAAGAAAGCCACCATCAAAACCAGTGAAGAGAGCTACAAAATGAGACTAGGAGAGTCTCAGGTTTTAGGTGCAAATAAGGAGGTATTATAGGTTGTTATTCGAGCACCAAACTTATCTTCTATTACATCAAAGGAAGACAAAATATAAGTGTCTTAAGGACACTCTATGTAGCCTATCATTCTATCTACAAGCGACCACCATTAGCACTAGCAAAAGTGCTTGAAGAGGAGCCATTACAAAGGGGCTCAACATCCATCATTAGTAGAGGGAAAGCACACTTAAAAGTGCTTAGAGAAGAGCCATTCTAGAAGAGCTCAATATCCAACATCAGCACTACCAAGGTGCTTGAAAAAGGAGCCATCCTAGAGAGGCTCAACATCCATTATTTACAAAGGATAAGCACTAGCAAAAGTGCTTAAGAAATGAGCCATCCGAAGGACTCGATATCCATCGATTGGTGCTTGAGTGGAGAGCCACTCATAAGACTCGAAAGATAACCCATTAAGGTGTTAGAAGACACCATCATCCAACACATAAGGTGATGACAACCTACAGTGAACAAGGGCTATGTAAGGTGGAAAATCTATTACACCAAGGACAACATATTACAACAAAGTGAAAGGTGAAAGCAAGGTGTATTACCAAGGGTCCAACTCGGACGTATCACCAATCGAGATGCATATCGATAGCCACCATAGAACCTCCATTACAATGCTTGAGAACTTCCTTAGCTGGAGCCATCCTCACAAGCATCATCGAGCGCTTGGAAAGAAAGCATTTTTAGACAAGAATACAAAGGGCATTCATTGGCAGAAGATATACAAAGGGAAAGAGATGTTGGAGAGTCTTCCATGCAAAAGAATAGAGTGCCACTTGGCACATTCACCTAAGGTGCCCATATATTCCCTAACATACGTTCAACACTCAAAGGAAGGTAACATCCACTGATTGAGCATTAATAATATCATTTGGGGGTTACAAAGCATAATAATTATAGCTCTTCGATCAAGGGAGAAATGAGCATTGGAGACACCTGAACCCAATGCCCATCAAGGAACGTAACCACCAACAATGCATACACCACATGGCCGATGCATCAAGAAGGACATAGAGCCTATTAAAAATGCTCACATAGAAGAGAAATGCTTATGCCACTTGGTGCCTATGTCAAGAACGTAGAAGCATACTTATAGGTGCCCAAATTAGAGTGTGGAGGCATAATTTTCAGCCAACATTAAGTAAGGGAGGAATTAAGGTATGGTTGAGAGCATATTCAAGGTGCAAGGCACGAAGTCAAGGAGTCAAAGGAGCATTAAACACACTGCCACTATCATACGTCCACCATCAAGGAAGTACAATGCCCATTTCTCAAGGAAATACAACATTATAAGGTAAGGTTCTACATTGATTAACATTGCTTTCATTAAAGGAGTAATAAGGGGTATATCATAAGGTTGAGTTTATTTATCATTTATATTGGAGAAACAATCAACCTTAATACATTTGAAAGCAAATCAAAGGAGCTCATATCCATAGTATTTCAAATCACTTTAGTGAAATATTTGCAATTAAACACCATAGGAGATATAAGGGTTTCTACTTGGAAAATCAATATTATTATTGCAAATATTATTAATTTCTAATATTCCAAAATTAGGGAGTTATAAGGTATACTACATCAAACATAGATTATTGGAATTTAGAAATATTAAACTATTGGATATTAAGGGGTATAAAAAGAAGTTCATTATTTACTTAAAGGAGTTGGAATTATTTACTTACACTTGTCTCATACTCATACTAAAGGAGACAAAAGAAATCCAACCATAGAGAACTTCAAATTGATAAGTGCATAGTTCATTAGGAGAGATAAGGTGAAATAAGAGTTGATTATTGTTATTTACAAAACATTACAAAATCAACTCAAAAGGTGAACTATTACCAAGATTAGAATATATTCTAATCACTAGGGAGATATAAGGTAGTCTACAAGGATCATCATGACAACAAATAAATTCTTCCTTATAGAATCCCAACTACTTAAAGGTCCAAATTACTCCTCATGAAAAAACAAAGTGAGGGTAATTTTAATAGTTGAAAAGCTTTGGGAAATTATCAAAGGAACAACAACTAAACCTATTGAAGATGATACAGAGATTCAAAAGTTTGAAGAAAGTGATGCAAAA
Source organism: Wollemia nobilis (assembly GCA_028583015.1). Taxonomy (NCBI): domain Eukaryota; kingdom Viridiplantae; phylum Streptophyta; class Pinopsida; order Araucariales; family Araucariaceae; genus Wollemia; species Wollemia nobilis. The sequence continues at coordinate 1,123,073 of JAQPPZ010017065.1, forward strand.
GCATTAATGATAATAAATTTTGCCATTACATATGAAATACAACCTCACATTAGTTCAACAGGAACATCTACAGAAGCTTGGAAAACCTTATCCAAAATATTTAAAGGGAAGAATAAAGCTACTATCTTAAATCTTCAAACTCAGTTACATTCATTAAAAATGAATAATGGTGAAAGTATAGAACTATTCCTAAGGAAGGTAGCAGACATAAATGGAAAATTATTAACCTTAGGAGAAAATATTGAAGATATGTTTCTAGTTCAAGTAACTATGAGAGCTCTTCCAAATAGCTACAAGTATTTGGTTACATCTTTACAAATCCTAAGTAAAGATACATCTTTTGATGAGTTAGTCAATATTCTTCAAGAATATGAGGTGGAAAATACAATTAAATATGAAATGACTAACAATGCATTAGTTTCAAAAGATAATCCACAAGGAAACATTGCTTCATCCTCAAAAGGACGAAGACCATGGAATAACATATATTGTCATGTATGCAGGAGAAAGGGACATAACACTAATTACTGTAGATTCAATCCTAGAAACCAGAATTAGGGAAATCAGACTAACTATGGGAGTCAACAAAATAGGGCATTCCAACCAAGGCAATATCAAACTCAAAATAATCCTCGTTAGCAACAGTTTCAATGTCCATACAATTACCCTCAATTGGAATATCAAGAAGGGAATTAGAAAGGACATCTAGCTCAAAGGATTCAAGAAATTAAAGAACTGGAAGAACCTACTAGATGAACATGAAGTTAAAGCTCTCACAACAAAGATAGCATTTTATGAAGACACTAACTACTTGCTTGAACAAGATACAAAAAGTAGAGAAGGAGAACACAAATTCCAGAACCAGATCGAAGATCCATATTGAAGACTAAAGTCTTCAATACCCAAATAATGTAATACAGGGGGGTGTTAGAGAATATATTACATTATTGGGTACATATCAATGTACCACCTTTGGTACATTACTAGAGTAGGAGTTTACTTTAGAGTAAAGTTAAGTAGTTACTTCAACATGTAATAAATGCACAAGTGTTAGAATGTGCAATGATGTAAATGTGCATGTAGTCCACATGTACATAAGTCATAGGATAGAGTCAAAGGTAGAGTAAGGGCCAAGGAACCTATATTCCTATATAAAGGCCTTATAGTGAGTGAAATAAAGAGGGGAGATAATATAGAGAGTGCATAGTATAGATTAGTAGTGTGATACAATGTAGTTCCTTTTATATCAATTTATGGAGTGTTCATGTCCTCCATTATACTGCATTGTACTATTTTTGTGAGCATTCATTAATGGTATATTTTTGAGTTATTGCAAAAGTTTATCTCCTTATTTTCTTGCATATTATAGTGCCATTATCATATAGATATCATAGCTTGCTTATCTTGCATCTTGTGGTTGCATTTCCTATATCATATACTCATCAAAAGCTAACAATCTACGGATTATTGGGGGTGATTTTAATACTATTGTATATCCTTTGGAAAAGAAGGGTGGCATTCCAATATGGTCTAAATCAATGCAAGATTTTACTTCATTTTTTAATTCAAATGACCTTTGGGATGTTAGTCCCTCAATATTTCAGTATACATGGGAAAATAGATGCATTGGAAAAATTCATATAGCAGAAAGACTGGATAGATTCTTGTTATCCAATAAATAGTTGCAAAAAAAGTAGACAATCTCTTCAAATATTTTATTACGAGCGGGATCAAATCATAAAACCATTCTTTTGACTTGTGAGTTACCTAATAATAGTCATCCAAAGCCATTTCACTTCCAATCTATGTGGCTCTAAGACCCTGATTTTTTCCAAAACCATGTTATGGTGGGATGAATCAAAATTTGAAGGATCATGTATGTGTAGGTTTATTCAAAATTTGAAATATTTAAAGGAGCAAATGAAGATATGGAATGCCAAATATATTGGTAACTTTTTTAAAGAAAAAAAAGAAATTGAATCCAAGATCAAAATTTTACAAGAGATAGTAGAAATCAATGGAATGGATCGGGATTCTTATGTGAAAGAAAAATAATTACTTTTAGATTATTATAATGCATTGAAAAATGAGGAGTCATATTGGTTCAAACAATCTAGAGAGAAATGACTAAAGGAAGGAGATAGAAATACAAAAACTTTATGTTACAACAAAAATATTTTTTCCTATTTGTCATATAAAAAATATTATAACCCCATAATGGAAGAAATATTGAGGATGAAGAACATATAAGGAAGGAAGCAATTAATTATTTCAAAAATATTTTGTTAGATTCTAGGCAAGATAAGGAGCCACAAGTAAAACTTCTACAAAATATTCCATAAATTATCATTCAAGGACAAAATGAAAGCTTGATGAAGAAGATATCTATGGAGGAGCTCTATGAAGAAATCTTCGCTTTCCATCCTAACAAGGCACCTGGTTCCGATGGATTCCCTACATTTTTCTTTCAATTTTTTTAGGATTTATTTAGGAGTGATATGTTAGATGCAATTGAAGAGGCATAAAAAAGGAATGCTATAATAAGGTATATCAATACTACTTTTATTACCTTGGTTCCCAAGAAAAACGATAAAATATTTTGATAATTTTTGTCCAATAAGCCTTTGTAATATGATTTATAAGATCATTTCAAAAATTATGGCAAATAGGTTGAAAGGCATTCTAGGGTGTCTTATATTAGAGTAACAAGGTGGATTTGTTCATGGTAAACAAATTATTGATGGTATAATTATTGCATAAGAGGCCATACATTCTCTTCATTTCATGAAAAAAACAGGTATGCTTTTGATAATAGATATGAACAAAGCATATGATAGGGTTTCCTAGAATTTTCTACATGCTATTCTCATAAAGTTTGGCTTTGATTATAGTTGGTGTGAGAAAAATTTTCTATTTTGATCAATGGTTCTCCTATTGGGTACTTCAAGTCATCTTGTGGACTTCATCAAGGTGATCCTCTTTATCCTTATTTATTCATTATTCTGGCTTAAGCATTGGGGAGAGCCTTTTCAAAGGTAAAAATGGAAGGAAAAATCAAGGGTATTCAAGTTGTAAAAAATGGTCCCTTTGAATCTCATCTCCAATTTGTTGATTATACTTTTCTTTTGGGTCATCCCTTAGTCAATGAGACCATGGAGTTTAAATCAATATTATCATGCTATGATAAGACTACTAAACAACTAGAAAAATCCATTTTTTTTCATTAATACTGCCCTAGATTTACAACAAATTATTGTGAATTTTTTAGTGTTTAAAATTGAAAAATTTCCATTAACCTACTTGGGTATTCCTTTGTCTAATAAAGGAAATAAAAAGGATCTTTGGATCTCTTTTTGGATAGAATGAAACCTTTCTTGGTAGGTTGGAAAGGTAAGTTCTTAACCATTGTAGGAAGGCTACAACTCATAAAGACTAATTTGTAATCCATTCCTATTTATATGATGCCACTTTCAAGACTCCCAATAAGTATTGCATAAAAATTTGATAAAATTAAAAGAGATTTTCTATGGAAAGGTTGTGAGAAAAAATTTAGGTTTCCTCTTTGTAAGTGGGATAGGGTTTGCAAAGGAAAGAATATTGGAGGAGCAGGATTGTAGAATTATAGACTTATGAATTTGCTATTAGGAGTAAAGCTTGGGTGGATATTATTCAGAGACTAAGGAAAGAATTGGGTAAAAATATTAATTCATATAGGTTCTCTTGATGCAATGAAATTGTTTAGGAAAAGAACTCTCATAGGTTATCCAAGTTTATTGTTTGGTGTTGTTCGATTTCACATCTACATTTCCTACGCGAACGACAAGTATTGTGAAGTTTTAACAGATTGAAAACTTATTTTTTAAAATGGCTACCCAAAACCTTTGTATTAAAAAAATCTCCAAACACAACTCAAAAGATAAGTTTTACTTTCATCTAGAAAGGTAAATACCAAAAAAAAGAGTACATATCAAGATATCCATAAAAAAAAATCTTTATAGTATCTGTATAGCACCTAGATATTCTAAAGTTGATCTAGCAGATGGATGAATTTGAATGCTTGACGTCTATGTGCTTTGCAACCCAACAAACCCTTCCAAGGCCTTGTTGCCTCTTCTAGATGGTCGACAGATATGAGCGAGGATAATCATATAATGGGTTGATTACTAATCTCTTCAGATTTTGATGTATTGGTGAGTGGCGGTATTTGGTAAGGGTTTTATATATTATTAAATATTTGTTGTCAACCTTATATAAGTGGGGATGGAATAACTATATATTGGGTAAAATAATATTTGTTCCATATAATCTATAACATCACAACTACTTTATATTTTTTAGCCCTTTCAAATAAAAAATAAAAAATAAATAAGATATTCAATAACATGACTTTACTAGTTATGGTATGGGATAGCCATATATTGATAAATAATGTTTTTTGCGTATGGTCAACAGATATATGAATTAGGATAATCATATAGTGGATACATAATATTTATCCCCTATGACCTCGGTCATAGCTACTTTACCCTTTTTAATTTAAAAATAATAAAAAAAAATATTCAATAACATGACTTTACTAAGATGCACCATTGAATTATGGTTGGGGATAACTATATATTGGCTAAATAATATCCATGACCTATAACATATAGCCTAGTAGCTACTTTACCATTTTTTACCTTTTTAAAATTAAAAATAAATTAAATATTTAATAAAACATATATTAGCTAAATAATATCTATCTCGTATGACTTATAACTCAACAACTATTTTACCCTTTTAAAATAGAAAAAAGTAATAAACCAAAATATTTAATAACACTATTTTACCAAGAGGGATATCATAGTAGTAAGTCCTTGGGTTTTCATTAGGAGATCCAAGTTCAAACCCTAGTACGAGGGGATTAGGGTCCATCATAAAAACCCATGTTTTTAACTCAACATTTTAAAAATGGTGTATTGATGTATTAAACCTCTTTCAAAATCCTTGGCTTAGGGTTTTTAGAGATACTTAGCTAAGGTTTTATAGATATTAGTTGATAATTAATTGGTGAATCCCTAGATGGTGGAAGGAGGTAACTATTGGAAGAATACCATTATGCAAAAGAAGCAAAAGAACATGAAATTGAAGAAGGGACAAAACAACCATGAGTACATATAGGTGGAAAAAATAATACAAGCCAGTGGTCAAATACCACTCGAGGAAGATAAATCTAAATATTTATTCGAGTTCACAACAACCAATCCCAAACAAGAGTAGAACCATGAGCACAAACACATAAGAGGTAGAGGATTGACTTTAAAAAACAAGCTAGCGTTATATTATAACAAGTGGAAATGTTCTAAAAGGGGAATAAACTTGGACCGTTAGAAATTAATCAAGAAGGGACCAATGTTGATGATTATAGCAAGGAAAATGAGTCGATCCCAAGTATGGAAAAATATTCTAGTGAAAATTTACCAAAGATGACCTTTGGAATGCCTTGAGAGGAGGATAAATCTAAATAAAAATAGTTAATAACACTAGGATATCATGTAGATAGAAAATCCACAAAATGAACCCTATGAAAACAACCTTGAGGTGCATGAAAGCGATGGATGGCTCTCCTATAGTCCAACTTCAGATGTCAGACATACAAAATGAAATCGATGCTATGGAATGTAGAGTATTAATTTACATATTTTTAGGTCTTTGTCTAGGTCTCCTTGCTTTCAAGATGTGGGCTTCTAGACAATGGATAACTAGAGGTGAGTTAAATATTTATGCTTACCCCAATGGCTATTTCTTAGTTATTTTTGCTAATGAGAAGGATAGAGGACCGGTTTTCTAGGGGGTCCTTGGTTTCTAGGTAGGGCAAGGATTTTTATGAAGCCTTGGCATACCAAGTTTAAGGTGAAAGATAAAATGCCCTTAGTAGCCCTAGTTTGGGTTAGACTTTTTGGGTTGTCATATAAGTTTTGAAAGCAAGCTATCTTCATGGCAATAGGCAATCCTTTAGGATCTTATATGATGATAGAAAACTATACAAGCCGATTTGAACAAATTATTTATGCCAAAATTTGTGTTCTCATCAACCTTAACAAACCCTTGCTGAGAGAGATTAATTTGCAAGTTAGGGAGTATAATTGGGAACAAGACATGGACTATGAGAAGATCCCCTTTAGCCTTAGAATTTTTCATAAACATGGCCACCTAGCTAGGTATTGTAAATATTGGATTCCATAGTAGGCACATGAGAAAATAACCCATGGAGGTTTCCAATTGCTTAAACAAAAGAACATATAGAGAAAACAAATATCTAAAAAGTAGGTAATCATCTCCACCAACAAGTTTGCTAACCTACCAATGGATGATGAGAATAACATTATGGAGATGAAGATTCTAGAAACTTCTATTCAAACCCTAAGAAAGGAACCAATAGTTGAAGAAATAAATCACAATACTAAGCCAATTCTAGGTCTACCAAGTAGCCCACAAGAGAACCCAACCCAACAATTGAAGAGATCCTAAGAAGGACAATGAATCTAACCAATCAAATGGAGGAACTCATAAAGGAATAGATAGTGGAGGTGACACCCAAGAATATTTTGACAAGGCCATTATAGTATTCTAACCTACACCAAGTTTAGATTCCATCGTAGAACCAATAAGAGTGAGTCAAGAGTCTACTAAAAATATGAAGCTAGACACACACCAAAGAGTAGGTAGGAAAACTACTCAACATCAAATATCAAATAGGGAAAGAAGGTACAAAGTTGATAGTAATGGGTAAGGTCCAGTATCTTACCCATATCTTCTCATGCTTGATGAAGTGCATCACTTGGAATATTTAAGGGTTTAAGGGTATCCTAGTAAAGCATAATGAAGTAAAACAAATGATTCAGTAGCATCATACATAGATGGTTTTCATCTAAGAAACAAAAGTTTCGGTAGAAGAGATGCGAATATTTGACCAAAAATATTAGCCTACGTATAGGATGGAATTCCTAAGTACCTATGGAACATCTGTAGGAGTGGCTTGTATTTGGGATCCGAAAGAGATTGTGATATACCAAACAATTGGAAGTTGGAAAATTCTAGATTTATTGACCTAGAGTAGAAATTCTCCTCAACATTGGTTATGTCTCAAAGTATACACACCTATAAGCCTAGATAAAAAGTGACCATAATGGAGGAATGTATCTCATATTATCGATAATTTCCGTAGAGCTTGGCTACTTTTAGGTGAATATTTCAACAACATCCTCTCATTGAAAGAGAGGATAGGAGAAATCAACCTCTAGAAAATAGTACTGACCTCATGACAAAGCATATTAGATCTCTTCATCTGGTAGATATCAAACTAGACAACTATATGATGACCTGGTCTAACAAAAGGTAGGGCCCAACATGCATTCTAGAAAGACTAGACAAATTTCTATTATTAGAGGATTTTTTTAGCAATGAATATATTCCAAGAGCACAAATGTTGAACAATGCAGGATTAGATCTTTGGTCGATGTTTGTGGAAGTGTGAAAGACCAAACCCAGTTGTGCTCCTTTTAGATTCTAGCTAACGTGGTTTCGATTCAATAGTTTTCAAGATAAGGTTCAAAAATGGTGGTAGGAGAGTAAACATAGACATGATACAAAGATGTATAACTTTGTAAGAAGGCTTCAATACCTCAATTCCAAATTGAGAACATGGAATTGGGAGGATTTTGGTGACATAAAGGAAAATAAACAACATATCTTAACCAAACTTGAGGACCTAAATAAGCAAATATGAACGGATGACATTACTAAGATCCGAAGTGAGGAGGCTAGGCTTATTTCTCAACTGGAGGAATGGGGAAAAAGATAAAATATCCTATGAAAAAAAAAATCTAGGATCTAATGGCTCTAGGAAGGAGATAAGAACACTAGCTTCTTCCATAAATCTCTCCTAGCAAGGTGGTCACACAATTTTATCTCATTCCTAAAAACAACAACGGGTGATTCAATATACACATGGGATGAGATGAAAGAAATAGAAAGAGGATACTTTGTCCAAATATTTAAGGTAGATCCACTAAAATAGGAGGTATAATAGGAAGTAATCCAAGATATTCCTTCTCTCCTTACAAAGGAAGACAATGTAACTTTGACTACCCCAATTACTACCAAAAAATTACAACATGTAGTTTTCAAGATGTAGAAAGGAAAAACTCTAGATCTAGATGAATTTCCCTTAGAATTCTACCAAAATTTTTGGGATATCCTTAAGCAAGAACTGTTGGAAGTGGTAGAAGAGGCTAGGATAGCCAAAGTGATGATAAAAAAGGTGAACAAGACATATATAGCTTTGGTTTTGAAAACCCAAGAGTTTGAACACATATCTGACTTTCGATCAATAGCCATTTGTAATGTCCTATATAAAATTATCACTAAGATCATGGTATAAAGGATCAAACCTCTTCTTGACAAAATTATTTATCTAGAATAGGGTGGTTTTATGGAAGGAAGATAAATCTTGTATGAGATAATATTAGCTTAGGAGGCCATCCAAATCATATGATAGAGTTGACTAGTACTTCCTCCTAAAGGTGATGAGACAATTTGGATTCTTGGGAGATTGAGTAGAATGAATCAAGGGATGTATTTCCTCGGTATCCTATTTGATTCTAGTAAATGGATCTCCTACCCAACTATTTATAACTTTTAGAGGTATCAGGCATAGAGACCCCTTATCCCCATACATGTTCATCATATTGATTAAATATTTAGGAAAAACATTAGCTAAGGATAGGGAAACCAAAGCTTTGGAGGGAATAATAATAGAAATTGGAGTTAAACCAATTAATCACCTACAATTTATTGATGACTCTACATTATTAATAAAAGCAACAACAAGGGAGGACTCTAGATTTAAAATGATTCTAGGACAATTTACAAAAGTGATTGGACAACTTATAAATGAAGAAAAGTCCAAGGTCATATTTTTCCATTGCTCACCTAGGCAGGAGATGATGTTGTTGGATAAATTGATATACAAGAAGACATCTCTTCCAATCACCTACCTAGAAATTCCACTTATAGTTGGAAGGCAAAAAAAGGAGGAAGGGACTTGGCTGTTAGAGAAAGTGAAAGGTGATTTGGAAAATTAACTTATAGGTGGATTTCTACAGGAGGTTGGATGACCCTGATAAAAGTAGTCATCAATGTCATACCTATTTATGTCTCCTCAATGCTAGCCATCTCTAAGGTAGTTCCTAAATAATTGGATAAAATAAGCCATAGATTCCTCTAGAGTGGAGTTAGGAAGAACAAAAATAGGCACTAGTGAAATGGGATAGTTTATGCCTATAAAAAAAGGAGGGAGGACTAGGAATTAGATCAATTATCAAGAATAACAAGGCATTGTAGCTAAGATATATTGGAGATTGTTAAAATTCCTTGATAAATTATGGGCTCAAATTTTGAGGGCCAAATATGCTGAGAATAAAACCCTAATAGAGCTTATCTAATTTTTGCTGCAAAGAATGTCCCATCTTAACTGGACTCAGAATAGGAGAGGATATGATCAAGAAAATATTATAATGAATTATCCATAATGGATAGAATGTTAACTTTTGGACAAATTTGTGGGATAGTCATCCTCCTATAATAACTCAATTCTCGAATTAGAGACCATTGATGGAGAATATACATAGAAATAGTTGGGTTGGAGTAGCCAAACATTATAAGCCTCAAAGTAGTAGCTGGGAGGTAGGAAGGTAACATACACCTATAGAGGAGTGGTCAATCTAAGTCTTGGAGGATTAGAGAAACAAAATCTATAGGATCATCTATATGAGATCACTCTCATGGTCTCAAGAGGAGGATATTCTCGAATGAGGTAGGAAAAATTAGAGTAAATATACAATTGTCTTTGGATTTTTAGCCCTTTCCCAGAGTACCCTAAACCCATTAAGAAATATATTCATGTAGTTATAGGCACATAACCTATGGACCAAAGTGATATTCTTCATTTGAATTCTACTTTATAAAAGGGTAATGATAGGGGAATAGTTGATGAAAAGAGGGATGCATGGGCATTTTAGATGTGATATGTGTTGGGAGAATGATGAAACAATCTCACATTTTTATAGAATGCCCCATCACAATCAAAAAATAAAAACATATGGAAGCTTTACTAGGCATATGGTGGTCTAAGATATCTTCTAAAGAATAAATTTGGAAGAAGTGGCCTAAATGGGAGGAAATGGAACAACCCACTCAACAAATGTTTTGGTTGAGGATGACTCTCCTTATATGGAATTTGTGGAAGGAGAGAAATAATCATATCTTCAACCAAGAGTATAGAGAAAACCACTTCGTCTAGCAAAGGATCACGACCAATATGAGAGATTCAATCCAATACCTATTAAAAGAGACCCAAAATCCTAACCAAAAGTGGATTATGACAATATCTAGATTACAAGTGTCTCTAATGGTGGTCACATAAAAAATGGCAACCTCAAATAATGCACAAGTAATCAAAACTATAAATAAAAAATATTCTTTAGAGAGACTGAGTAAGATTAATATAGATGGAGCCTCAAGATAAATCCAAGAAGAGCAAGTATAGGGGGAATAGGTCGCCTCTCAAATGGCACCCCTACTTTTATATTTGCAAAAAATCTAGGTATCTTATCCAGTAACTTGATAGAGGGGTATGCAATCTTAAGGGGATTACAAGAGGCTTTGAAGATGGGGTGGAGGAAAATTCAAGTGTAATCAGACTCCCAAATTATGATTAGACACTTAAAAGGACCAAGCAAGCAAAATAATTTAGACCAAAGAATTAAAGAATACTTAAGCAAAGACAAATGACCCAACAAAGCTTTGAGACAATGGAGTTCATACACATCTTTAGAGATCAAAATAGGGTGATAGATGTGATGGTTAACTAGGCTCTTGATCATGGAGACCTCATTTGTTGTGGATATCCTCTCAGATGGTAGCCTAACGGACCAAGGAATTTTTTTTTTCCATTCTTACCATTGATGATAGTACTATTTGTTGCATCTAAATTTATGTCTTTTCTTTATATGATTACATTTTTTTGCATAGATAGTTGTAACAAACTAAATGTGAGGAATAATAGTCCCATATCCTTTGTTAAAACTTGGCTTAAAAACCTTCAATTCCATAAAGATAAAAAAATTGTATAGTTGTAACCGACTAAATGTGAGGAAACTTGTGAATGAAGAAAAGTCCAAGGTCATATTTTTCCATTGCCCATCTAGGCAGGAGATGTTGTTGCTGGATAACTTGAGATACAAGAAGACATCTCTTCCAATCACCTACCTAGGAATTCTACTTATAGTTGGAAGGCAAAAAAAGGAGGAATGGACTTGGCTGTTAAAGAAAGTAAAAGCCAAATTGGGAAATTGACTTATAGGTGGCTTTCTATAGGAGGTTGGATGAACCTGATAAAATTATTCATCAATACCATACCTATTTATATCTCCTCAATGCTAGCCATCCCTAAGGTAGTTCTTAAAGAATTGGATCAAATAAACGATAGATTCCTCTAGAGTGGAGTTAGGAAGAACGAAAATGGGCACTAGTGAAATGGGATACTTTATGCCTATAATAAAGGAGGAAGGACCAGGAATTAGATCAATTATCAAGAATAACAAGGCATTGGTAGCTAAGCTATATTGAAGATTATTAAAATTCCTTGGGAAATGATGGGCTCAAATTTTGAGGGCCAAATATGATAAGAATAAAACCCTAATAGAGCTTATCTGATTTTTGCTTCATAGCCAAGGATATCCTATCTTAATTGGACTTAGAATAGGAGAGGATATGATCAAGAAAATATTATTATGGACTATACATAATGGATAGAAGGTTAAATTTTGGATAAATTTGTGGGATAGTCATCCTCCTCTTATAACTCAATTCTCGACTTAGATACCATTGATGGAGAATCTACATAGAAATAATTAGGTTAGGGTAGCCAAACACTATAAGCCTCAAAGTAGTAGCTGGGAGGTAGGAAGGTAATGGACACCTATATAGGAGTGACCAATCTAAGTCTTGGAGGATTGAGAAATAAAATCTATAGGACCATCTAGACGAGATCACTCTCATGGTCTCAAGAGAAGGATACTCTCGAATAAGGTAGGAAAACTTAGAGTAAATATACAATTATCTTTAGATTCTTAGCCCTTTTCCAGAGTACCCTAAACCCATTAAGCAATATATTCATGTAGTTGTGGGCACAAAACCTATGGCCCAAAGTGAGATTCTTCATTTGAATTCTACTTTATAAAAGGGTAATGACAGGGGAATGATTGATGAAAAGAGGGATGCATGGGCCTTTTAGATGTGAGATGTGTTGGGAGAATGATGAAACGATCTCACATTTTTGTAGAATACCCCATCACAATAAAACAACGAAAACATATGGAAGCTTTACTAGACATCTGGTGGTCTAAGATATCTTCTATAGAATAAATTTGGAAGGAGTGGCCTAAATGGGAGGAAATTGACCAACCCACTCAACAAATATTTTGGTTGAGGATGACTCTCTTTCTATGGAATTTGTGGAAGGGGAGAAATAATAAAATATTCAACCAAGAGTATAAAGAAAATCACTTTGTCTAGCAAAGGATCACGACCAATATGAGGGATTCAATCCAATACCTATTAAAAGAGACCCAAAATCCTAACCAAAAGTGGATTATGATAATATCTAGATTACAAGTGTCTCCAATGGTGGTCACATAAAAAAGGGTAACCTCAAATAATGCACAAGTAATCAAAACTAGAAGTAGGAAATCTCCTTTAGAAAGACTGAGTAAGATTAATATATATGAAGTCTCAAGAGAAATCCAAGAAGAGCAAGTATGGGGGGAATAGGTCATCTCTCAAATGGCATCCCTACTTTTATCTTTGTAAAAAACCTAGGTATCTTATCTAGTAACTTAATAAAGGGATATGCCATCTTAAGGGGATTACAAGAAGCTTTGAATATGGGGTAAAGGAAAATTCAAGTGTAATAAGAATCCCAAATTATGATTAGACTCTTAAAAGGACCAAGCAAGCAAACTAATTTAGACCGGAGAATTAAAGAATACTTAAGCAAATACAAATGACCCAACAATACTTTGAGATAATAAAGTTCATACACATATTTAGAGATCAAAATAGAGTGGTAGATGTGATGGTTAACTAGGCTCTTGATCAAGGAGACCTCATTTGTTGTGGATATCCTCTCAGATGGTAGCCTCAATGGACCAAGGAAACTTTTTTTTTTTCATTCTTACCATTGATGATAGTACTACTTGTATCTAGATTTATGTCTTTGCTTTAAATGATTACTTTTTTTGCATAAATAGTTGTAACAAACTAAATGTGAGGAAGAATAGTCCCACATCCTTTGTTAAAACTTGGCTTAAAAACCTTCAATTCCATAAAGATAAAAAAATAGTATAGTTGTAACTGACTAAATGTGAGGAAGAAGAGTCCCATATCCTTTGTTAAAACTTGACTTAACCTTCAATCCCATAAAGATAAAAAATATAATTTAATTTTCAACTAAGCTAGCCATCAATGATCAATAAGAAGAACGAGCAGAATGATGACCAATAGTGTTGACGAAGCTGATATCTACCTGAGGGATGTCAGGAGGAAGATTATCACTCTTAGCTCCAAAGAGACGATGGAGAGGGTAGAAAGGATGGCCAAAGGTCCAAAATGTCCATCATTAGGATTAATCTTGTTTGTCTTTGTTCTTGCTATGTTATCTTGGTCTAATGTTATGTCTTTTGTTGTCTAAGGTCCTTTTTTTGAAGGGTTACATACTGGTTTGTCTTTGTTCTTGGTATATTATCTTGGTTTGATGTTATGTTTTTAGCTATCTAAGGTGCTTTTCTTGAAAGGTTACATATTGATTTTATATAATTTGTTTTGTTCATTTTTGTAAATCTTTTGTGATAATTCCTTGATAAATCTTTCTGAATGTAAAAAAGTTAAAGCCCTTTCAAAAAAATCTTTCACCAACTAACCAAAAATATATATAAATTTAATTTTCAACTAAATTTATTTATTAATCTTTACGGAAAAAAAACAACTTAACAACTAGTTTACTCATTTAAATTAGAAAAAACCAATAAAACAAAATATTTCATAACACGAGTTTACGGACATGTCCCGTCTAATGCCTTTTAGAATTGAAATGTCATTATGACTTTAATAAATATGTTTGATTACATCAAATTCTTATTTTATTTATTTATTTATTTTTTCGTGAATGGTGGTCTTTGTCTTGGGCTTTAGTTTTTTAACATTTATTATTATGTTTATGGTCTTAAATTTTCGAGGACCGGTGTTTTCCATTTCACTTCGGATTAACAAAAACCATCGATAGATGCAATTACTGTAGTTTAAACCCTGTGACTGTAACCAACTCTTCTATGTAACCCAATTTTTTTTTATGATTTTAAGTTCTTATACATAAAAATATATTATATCTCATATATATATATATATATATTACCACCTCTTCTTAGACTCCATAATCCCCATGTATCTCACTCTATTGTTTTTATTTTTATGAAAGAAATTGAGAGATTTTTCTAAAATAACGAGATTATAAAAATAATATAAAAAAATAAATTAAAAAAATTAAATCCTTAACTTGTTTAAAACGAACGTTTCTATTCAGCCTATTCAACGTTACTATTGATATTTTATTTAAACCTCATAACTTTAATAATTATTCATTTAAATCCATAACTTCTTTAAAATAAAATGTCTCACTCAACGTATCTATTCACCCTCCATTAAGAGCTCGTAACCTTAATAACCATTCATATATCCTTTCAAGCATCGATTCGCCAATAATTTTAGAGTATATAAAGATGCAAGAAACTCCACTATCTTGTCCATGTGCTTTTCCCGGATTAAATTTGAATGGCACGTCAGAATTTGCTTTAAGCTTTATTCTCCACAAAGAAAAGTGGTTTTCATACGAAAGCACTCCATTTCGTTTAATCTTTATCTACCACTTTCCTCTCAGCATGAAAAGTTTTGTCAATTGCTGCGTAAAAGAGAACCCAGACAGATGTAGCTTCCCTTTTCACACCACTAAACAAAAATTTATTATTCTTTCTTTAGCATAGAAGCCGCCCACGGAAGAATTGACCAAGCTATATCCCATTTTGTTAACATATTTTTACTTTGAAGTCCTCTTCATTCGTATGTAATAGTCCTATAATATCTCCGGCAGACAGCTAACAAAATTCAAGGATTGAACTACTTTACAGTTAATCGATTCCTTCGCATTCTCAGGCGGCATGTAGATGCTTCCTTTAACAAAGAGATTTGGAAAAAAGGTTTTGTTGCTGAAGGCAAGCCATAGGTTTCTGCAATATTAACGAGTGAATACTTGCAATTTATTTGTTTTCATAGAAATTATTCTTATAAAGACATTAGTTGCTTCTAACTTTACTAAAGTAATTTTTAATTTTAATACTCCACATCTCTATTCAGGCTGCTTACCCTGCATTTAACGTTTATGAAAACGCTCATTACAGGGATACAGGTTTTTTATTATAAATATTTAAAAAAAAATGCTTTAAAGGAAGTCTCCATATTGTGGCCCACATTTAATTCATAGTCAGGTTTTGTAACTACTAATGATTTTGGTCCTTGGATACACAATCAAATATTCAATCGTTCACTGCAAGATAAAGTTCAAGGGCGTGTTACGAATCAATTCTAAATATTCAAGCACGACGCTATATAACATTCAGTTGTGCATTACTTCATTAACATTCAAGAGCGTATTAAGAACATATGCCTTCATACTTATGACAATCGTCTAATCAGTTTGTACTGTTTGCCACACGTTATCGATAGAATTAGGTATTAAAGTAGAACAATATTTTATCATAGAAATATATTGTGATAGCCTCTAATAACCTGTAAAATGAAAAGCATTACAACTACAGCTACTACAAAACTTAAATGAAACCAAGAAGGTCGCAATAGATGGAACAAGAGGCCAGCTTCTAAATGAAAACCTGGAGTAGAAGAGTAATGTCATAATTATCAGTTAGGCTTTGTTGCCATAACATGTAATTTTTTTTTAACGCTAGATGACTGCTAGTCTATGATTCTAAATAAATTAGATCTGAAATGAATTTATCTAATCATACAAGAGTCATACAAATGATTGGAAAATGAACAGAATGAACACCGAAGATAAATATATTATTGAACTTGAATATATTATATAATGGAGAAGATTAAGACAATCTACTCTCTTGCTTACAGTTACAGCAAAACAATCTACTCTCTTGCTTACAGTTACAGCAAAACAATCTACTCTCTTGCTGCCTTTATCGCCATCAAATCACTCTTCTTCCTGCACAATAGATTTGTAATCCTCCTTCAACAATTTGTTCACCTTATTTTCTTTCTATTTGTTAAACACTCTTCACCTTCTCCATCTTTGTGTAGACACCAAAAACTAGGCATCTGCATAATCCTCCACAGCAAGAAATATGCCTAACACCCCACATTGCACATCACAATTCTGCATAATATATGCTTAAATTTAAACTCCAAATTTTCTAAATTTAAAAAATCTACCTAAGATACCCTGCCTACCCATTGGACACATGTCTTGGCCACATCACCACCACCCTTAGCCACCTCTCACACACCCCTTTCACCCTTGTCCCTTCACATGGGACATCCCTCCACTTGGATGAGACACCCTTGGTGACTCACTCTAACTACCCTAGAGATGTGGTAACTCTAGCTTACCATTTGGTAATGCTAGCTTGCCATCTCTCTTTCTCTCCAAAACCCCAAGGAGCCTATAAAGGCACCTTCATCCCATCAACTAAAAAGGAGGTTGGAGAAGACACCATTACTCTATCGAAATCACTATAGGAGATCATTAGTTGTTGCGAGGATCGAGGTCATCAAGGTTTGGATCACCATACTTGAGATTTTTGTAGTCTAGTCTCAACCGCCCGTAGGTGTTTATATAGTAGCAATCACCCTCTGATGGTTTTGCAACCATGCCCTCGCACTTGGCCAAACCCACCTGTACGCTCGTAATTCCTGAGGAAGCATTTTAGCCATCAACAGACAGGTCAAATCAAGTAGTCAAAAAGGTATATTTGATTTTATTGTTTTCTATTCCTGCACATCATCTACAGTTCTAGCAAGCATATATTTTAAGGTTTCAAGGTAGTTGCTTTCACTCATATTTGCAAGTGCTACTAACCCTGTTGTTTGCATTTCATGTGTGTGCAGGTTGCAGGTTCTTTGAAAGCTAGTGTAGCAAGGATGACCCAGATGGATACTCAAGCCCATCCAACCTTTGGATTGTAGCAGAGAAGACTCAACATCCACCCATTAGTTTGATCATGCAAAAAGGGGTTTTTGTTAGGACTCCACATCCTAACATACCTTTATTATTATTTTTACTTAATTGTTCATTTAATAATTATTCATAAATGAAGCATCACATCCTTTTATAATAACCTTTGCATAGATATAAGGATAGGGTAGATATCTTTAGGGAGATCACCAAGTAAAAGAATATATTTTATTTATATACAATGGAGGAACCTTCCTTACCAATGCAACTGTGATCCTTTCTTTTCAAATTGTGGTTCATATTGCTAAAATTTCTAATATTTTCCATTATTTTCTTTGTAAACAAGAAGTTATAATCGGGGATTCTACCATCTAGTATCAGAGCTAGAACGTCGCCATAAGGAACATTACATTTTTTCTTTAATTCTCATCACACAAACGCCTAGTGTCACCTCATTCCAAGACCAATTCATATAAAAAAACCATAAAACCAACAATGTCAAATTTTGATTGATTATCTGCGTCTTGTTCTCACAAAAAAAGTCCAATACTTCAAACATCCCAGGGGATGAGTGATTGATTTGCTACATCGTATTTTTATAGTAAAACCTAGAGCAACTGACGTCGCAGGCAAACTTTGTAGGTGGATGTTCTATTAAATCACTGCATCATGTTTCATTGGAAAATATTCAAGAGCTTCGAAAGTTACAAAGGCAAGAAAAAATTAGAAACCAAAAATTTTTAACCCTAAGGTTTTTCAACCAATTGACATCCTCCATTTAACTACCAATCGGAGCCCTATACGTGTGCAAAAATTCGTGTTACGAAGGGTTTCATTTTTTTAAATGACTATTGGATTTGGGAACATAGTCCCACATCAATTGTGTGGAGGCAAGAAGACAGTTTATAATTTTATATCATGAAAGAGAATTGTGACCACCCCCAGTGACCACATAAACCCTCACCTTACACATGCGCACCCGCTTCATCCCATTATTACGTTATGCTCCGCTCACCCCGTGCTCTACCCTAGTAAATTCAAAAATTTCATAGGAGCCCTTACCAAGCTATGTCAAACCACTTTGATGCACGAATACCAATCTCAATTTGAGAAATTAGCCCATTGCACAAGAGGGCTGGATGCCTCATTTTTATTAAGTTGTTTCATCAGTGGATTAAAATAAGAAATTTGACTAGAGGTACAAATGTACAATACCAGTACCATGATGTAAACCATTGGATTGGTCAAATTAGCTAAAGATAAATTCAATGCTCAGTGTCGAGTAGGAAAACCACCTATTGGAAAATCACAAATCACTTTTATTACCCCCACACCTAATCGAACCTTACCAATTAAACGTCTCAACTTTGAGGAAATGAAGGAATGATGAGAAAAGGGTCTCTACTATCATTACAATGAGAAATTTGTACCAAATCATAAATGCACTACATAAACGTTATATATTTTGGATGCAGTTGACCCTTGTAGTTCAATAGAAGAAGAAAATGAGATAAAAGTAGAAGTAGTAACGGATACACCCGATGATAGCGCTAAAGGTCCACTTGAAATTTCTTTTAATGCCCTCGTTGGTTTTTCTTCTCCACAAACTATGAAAATTCTAGGGTCCTTCAAACAACACAACCTCATTGTGCTCATTGAATTTGGTAGTACCCATAATTTCATCGATCCACGTGTGGTAAAACAAGCTAATTGCTATATACAACCCTGTAATAGTTTTGAGATCATGATTGGTAATGGGGGAAGGATCACCTATAAAGGGAAGTGCCAAAATATTAAGCTCACCATGGGTGATTACAACATGAAACATGACATGTATGCACTTCCATTAGGAGGATGTGATATTGTCCTAGGGGTGCAATGGTTACGAACACTCGGGACCATCCAATGGGATTTTGAGGCATTATGGATGCAATTCACAACCAACAATCAGACATATACTCTTAAAGGATTACAATCTAGCTCCTCACAAATAGTGAGTTCTCATCACATGGAAAAAATTATTCACAAAGGAGGCAAATGCACAGTTGCACAATCATTTTCTATGCAATCCACCAAGGAGGACCAAAACGAGATGCCAAAATTTCAAAAATTCTAACATATTATACTAGGGTATTTAAAAAACCAAAAGGGTTACCCCCACCGTCATTATGATCCTACTATTCTTCCTACCAATCCCCCACTAAAGCTTCAACCTTCAAGATATCCCTGCTTACAAAAAAGTGACATTAAATTTGTGCAAGAACTTGAGCCAATGCTACTTGGGAAGTGCTTCATCCATTCCAACAATAATTTCCTCATTTTTAGCTTTGAGGACAAAGCTTCTTCTAGGGAGGGTGGCATGTTAGGACTCCCCATCCTAACATACCTTTATTATTTATTTTACTTAATTGTTTATTTAATAATTATTCATAAATAAAGCATCACGTCCTTTTATAATAACCTTAACATAGATATAAGGATAGAGTATATATCTTTAGAAATATCATCAAGTAAAAGAATATATTTATTTTTATACATTGGATGGACCTTCCTTACCAGTGCAACTATGGTCCTTTCTTTTCAAACTGTGATTCATTTTGCTGAAATTTCTAATATTTTCCATTATTTTTATTGTAAACAAGAAATTAGAATTGAGGATTCTACAAGTTGCCATCCCCTTTTGCTCTCATTGTATTGAAAACAAGCATGAGTTCTTATTGTAATTATATTCCCCATACAACTGGGGCAAAAAATTGTAAAAAGGAAAGCAAAGAGTTTAATATGATATTCATTTTATTCTTTTAAATTGCTTGTTTTATTGGTGCTTTATTTGGGTGTTACTTCTTTGTATACAACTTGAAAAGGTAACCTTAATCTCTCTAATATTAATATTAAATCTCATTTTATCTTAAGATGTATGGTCAAAATAGAAAATCTCTTAAGTGAATTACAAAACAGAATCACTTAAGTGAATTTTAAAATAGAAAATCGCTTAAGTGAATTTCAAAATAGAAATCACTTAAGTGAATTTTAAAATAGAATCACTTAATTCAATTACAAAATAGAATTTGAAATGTCTTGAACCGCTTCTAGCATGTTTATACTGAAGCATGTGCAAGAAGTTCCTATCTAAGCTACATTTCTCAACACTCACTCTTAGCAAGGAAGGAATTTTACACCAATCCAAGTTTACCTCTGAACGCTTCAAATTTTCCTTTCACTAAGGGATTGGTCAGAATATCAGCTACCTACTGATTTATAGGAATATACTAGAGTTTTACAAATCCTTTATGAATCCTATATTATATGAAGTGATATTTTATGTCTATGTGTTTGGACTTGTCATGAAATACAAGATTCTTAGAGAGTTTGATACAACTTTGATCATTGGACGCGAGAGTGTCTTTTCCTGATCCGAGTGTGGGATAGTCATGGCTTTGCCTGGAGGTATCCAATGCCGGAATAATGTCTCGTTTAAGGAAGCCCTTCGTGGCTCGAGCTCTTCTTTTGTTTGGCATAATGCGGATGATAACTCTTCAGGCCCAGGTGGTTCTTCTTTGGAAGGAGGGTTTCGTGCAAAGCGAGTTAATGGATGCTTGGAAAGGGCTGGGGAGCGGCCTGTTCTTGTGATTCAGCCTGAGTCAATTGTAGAGGATGTGGATTATATGCAAAATCATGCTTTAATATGCAAATTTTTGGGTATTCGCGTCCCTTTCTTGGCGTTTGAAACGTGGGCCAGGAGTACTTGGAACCCGGTTGGCGACATGGAAATCATGAGGGGAGCTAATAATTTCTTTCTG
This sequence comes from Wollemia nobilis, assembly GCA_028583015.1. Lineage (NCBI taxonomy): Eukaryota > Viridiplantae > Streptophyta > Pinopsida > Araucariales > Araucariaceae > Wollemia > Wollemia nobilis. The sequence continues at coordinate 1,144,226 of JAQPPZ010017065.1, forward strand.
GTGGTGTTTTCTTGCTTGGAAGACCGGAATAGGGCTTTTGAGGGGGGCTCATACTTTTACAACCAGACTGGCCTGTTTATTAAACCTTGGCACATGGGTTTTAATCCGACTGAGGAGATTCCTTCTCGGGTTCCCGTGTGGGTTCGGCTTCCATGGCTGCCTTTGGAGTTTTGGTGGATGGATATTTTGCACATGATTGCATTGTTGTTAGGCAAACCGGTGGGACCGTCTCAACAAACTTCAAAAAAAAGGTAGTCTCATGTGCCCGTATTTGTGTTGAGTTGGATTTAACTAAGCCTCTGCCTGATTCTATGCAAATATGTGTTGGGTCTTTTTCTTGGGTTCAAAAATTAGACTATGAAACTCTTCCTTTTCGTTGTCGGTTGTGTCATGAGTATGGGCATCTTCAGCGTAAATGCCCTAAAATGCCTGAGAATAAATCATCTGGTTCTAAAAATCTAAATCTGCAATCTTCTGGTGGGAAGTCAGTTACGCAAGATGTTGGGCCTGGTCAGGGGAGTGGTCCCATGGATGTTAGTGGGGCGGATAAAGAAGGCTTTGTTCCGGTTAAGACTCGTAATAAGGGAAAAGGGTTGAAGCGGACCTTTACTGATAGACAAATGGATGGCTTACATAATAAGTTTGATGCCTTGGATGAATTGGCATTTCCTGATGAAGGAATGAATGGTAATTTGAATATGGATGCTCAAAATGTGACTGAGGTGTTGGACCATAATGGGCAACAGGAAGTAACAGATCCTTCTTTGGACACAGCCCTGGCAATTGTTCCTGTTTCGGAGGTGCGACATGATGGAGTGAAAGGGGATGACCCTCTTTTGGTTGATTTGTTGAATACTGGTAGAGGAAAGGATTCCAAGCCTGGTCCTTCTCTAGGGTTGCTCCAAAAGACCTTAAAAAAAGGGGCCCCTGCGAAGCCGGTTAAGGTGGGTAGGAAGAAAGATGCAGATAAACTTCATGTGGAGGGAGAAACATTGGTTGAGAGTGGGGTGGTTAAACCCCTGGAGTCTCACTTTTCTTCTCTCTCTAAATGATTGTTCTTTCATGGAATGTGAGAGGTTTGAATAGCTTACCTCATCAAAAAGCTATTCGGGATTTGGTGCAGGTGCATAAGTCGGATGTTGTTTTTCTTCAAGAATCTAAATTATCGGTGGAGGGTCTATTTAGTATTGCTTCTAAACTCTGGGCTCGAGGTCTTTGTCAGTGTGTTGGGGTTGTGGGTAGTGTTGGGGGGATTGTTAGCCTTTGGAATCCGTAGAAGCTTACTCCTCTTTGGTGGGTCTCGAATAAGTCAGCTCTTTCTATGATAGCTTCTTGCCATGAGTCTGGAGAAGTGGTTTTATTAACTAACATTTACGCCCCCTCGGATCTTGCTGGGAAGGTGTTGCTTTGGAACCATATTCAAAGTGTTCGGGCCTTGGTTCCATTCTATCCTTGGATTATGGTAGGGGATTTTAATGCTATATCTAGTATTGATGAGAAGCGGGGAGGTGTGGGTACTTTGGGGCCTGCCTCTAGGCTCCTTAATGATAATATTCAGCTTCTTAATCTTGTAGATATTAAGCCGACGAATGGTGTGTTCACTTGGACGAATAGGCGGTGTGATTCTAACTCGATCTCTGAGAGGTTGGACAGATTTATTACTTCTTCATATTGGGTTAGCAATTCTTGGGTTATTAATTCAGAGGTTCTTGACTGGAGGGGATCGGACCATTGGCCTATTAAACTTGCTATCTCTCGGAAAGGAATGGGTCATCATCCAAGTTTTAAATTTTAGTTAATGTGGCTTAGGGATCCCTCTTTGTACGACTTGATGAAAGTCTAGTGGATTCAGGGTTGTCCTTCCTACGGTATTGCTATGTACTCTTTTGTTAAAAGGCTCCAATTTGTGAAATTTCAACTCAAAAAGTGGAACAGGCAGTGTTTCGAGAATCTATTTTAGGCTAAAGCTTTGGCCCAAAGTAGGCTTGATGTTATCACCAGACATATCAGAGATCATGGGCTTACGGAGCAGAATCTGTAGGAGGAGTCTGAAGCTTTGCATGAGCTTCAAGAGTGGGATCTTCGGGAAGAAATTTTTTGGAAGCAAAAGGCAGAGTGGAATGGTTACAGGAAGGAGATCGAAATACAACTTTTTTCTTTAACATTGTTAAGGCTCGAAGACATGGCAATGGTATTTCTTCGATTATTTCTTCTCAAGGTATTCAGTTGTCTGCTTCTCAAGATATCTCTCGGGAGGTTGTTCGGTTCTTTTCTTCCTTATATTTCGAGGATTCTTGTGTGGATCACGCTGATGATCATACTATTTTGCATTGTATTCCTTCTATTATTTCAGAAGAGATCAATGCTCGTCTTCTTCAACCTATTTCCATTGATGAACTAGAAAGGGTAGTTTTCCTTATGAAGACTGGGAAAGCTCCGGGGCCTGATGGATTCCCTGTTGAGTTCTTTCAACACTTTTGGGAAATTATTAAATCTGATCTTTTGAAGGTTGTTCTCGAGTCCTTTCATAACCATCAGTTGTTGAAAGCTTTGAATTCCACTTTTTTGGTTCTAATTCCTAAAAGGGAGGGGGCTAGCTCTTTTGATCAGTTTTGGCCTATTGCTCTCTGCAATGTGGTGTATAAAATTATTACAAAGCTGATTGCGGAGCGTCTCAAGCCTTGGCTGGATAGAGTTGTTTCTGATGAGCAGGGTGGCTTTGTGGTTGGTCGACAGATTCTGGATGGGGTGGCTATTGCTTTCGAGGCTATTCATTCCATGAGCACTTCTAAGGATAAATTTATGTTTATGAAGTTGGATATGGCGAAGGCTTATGACAGGGTGAAATGGTCTTTTCTTCACAAAATCCTCTTGGCCTTTGGATTTGATCCTTCCTGGATTGAGTGGATTATGAGTTGTATTACGACTCCTTCATATTCTGTCCTAATTAATGGGGAGCCCTCTCCTCTATTTCATGCTTCCCGGGGTCTTCGGTAGGGGGATCCTTTATCTCCCTACTTGTTTATAATTATGGCTGAAGGTTTGGGTCGTTTGCTTAAATATCAGGTTCACCAGGGTCTTATTCATGGGTGGAAATGGGAGACTGGTAGGCCGGCTATTTCTCATCTTCAGTTTGTTGATGATACTGCTCTCTTGGGTGTGGCATCTATTCATGAAGCCACCAACTTTAGACGCACGTTGGATATGTATTTGGTTGTCTCTGGTCAGAATATTAATGAGCATAAGTCTACTATTTTCTTTTTCAATACGGATCCCAGGATTCAAGCTAGAATTGTTCAGATTCTCAGGTTTCAGGTTGGGACTCTTCCCCTTACGTACTTGGGGATTCCTATTTTTGTTGGTCCTCTACCTAGGTCGGTTTGGACTAACATCCTTGATAAATTCCGTAGTCGAGTTAGTCATTGGACTCACAGATGGTTGACTTTTGTTGGTCGGGTTTTACTTTTGAAGTCGGTTGTTCAGGCTTTACCGGTGTATAGATGCCTTATTCAGATTGCTCCGACAAGTTTTCTTCATGATCTGGATTCTCTTTCTAGGCAATTCCTGTGGGCTGGTAATCTTGATTCCTCAAAATGGAGTCTTGTTAATTGGAAGACTATTTGTCGATCGAAGCAGGAAGGGGGATTGGGTCTCCGCCTAAGCTCTATTTTTGGGACTGCTTTGGCTGCTAAGTTGTATTGGCGTTGGTGTAGTAATCAGGAGCAAACTTGGGCCAGGATTATCTCCCACAAGTATCTTAGGGGGGTGGAAGGTTCTGAGATTCCTAGATACAACTTGACTGGTCGAGGATCATTTGTTTGGAATACTCTGAAGAAGGGTGCAGAGTTGGTTAAGCAGGGGTTGTTCTGGATTTGTTATACTGGGTCTCGGGCTCTTTTTTGGCATGATTCTTGGGATGGCTTTTCTCCTCTCCTTAGCGAGTTTCCCCATCTTCAAGATCTTGCTCAATGCTTTTTGGATGTTGGATGGGTGAAGGTGGCGGATTTCAAAACTGTTAAGTCCTTTGGTCAGATGGTTAGTTTCCAGTGGAAGGATCCTCGAGAATGGCCTGTTGGTGGCACTATGGATGCGAGGGTGGAACTGGCCCATATTTTGGCTAGTCGTCCCTGCTCTTCTCTGCCTGGGGATGATGTGCTAGCATGGGGGAGGGATAATAGAGGGATATTTTTTGTTGTTGTTGGTTATTGTGTTTTGGATCGACAACGGTTTGGGGAGGATGTGGTCCCGTGGTGGAAGCAAGTTTGGAATAAGTTTATTTGGCCTAAGTGTAGTTTTTATGTGTGGTTGGCTACTCATAATCGGTGTCCTACTTGGGATAATATTCAAAAGCGTGGTTTTGCTGGCCCCTCTTTATGCTATAATTATGGGAAGGATGAGGAGTCTGTTGGGCATTTACTTCTCCAATGCGACTTTGCTCGTCAACTCTGGCATTATTGGTGGGGAGTGTGGAATCAACCTTGTTCGCATGCTTCATCTGTAGTTGATTTTTGGAGGAGTATGGGGCGGCCTCCTGCAGGGGCTTTCTTTTTAAAAGTTGGGTGGAGCATTGGTCCTTCGTGCATTTTTTGGCAGATTTGGCTTGAACGGAACCGTCGGATTTTCCAAGGGAAGGAGTTAACTGCTTCTCAGGTCTGGCAGAGGATTTTGCGAATGATCCAAGAAACTGTGTCTGCAAAATGTCAGATTATTTCTCCCGTGGACCAAGCGAAACGTCAGATCATGGAAATATTAGGTTTGTTGGTTAATGGTCCTGGTCCTAATGTCTCTTGTAGATGGATGGGTCAGAGTAATCGGGTGCGGAGGGCTGGTAAATGGAATCTGCCTCCTCCAGGAGTGCTGAAGATTAATACGGATGGATCTTCCCGGGGTAATCCGGGTAATGCTGGTATTGGTGGTGTGGGGCGGGACAGTAGTGGTACTGTCCATTTTTTTCTCTTGCTTTAAGGGATATCATTCTAATAACTTCATGGAAGCCCTTGCGATTTTATATGCTTTGGAGCAAGGGTATGCTTTGGGTTGGCGTCAGATTGTTTGTGAATCTGATTCTCAGATTGTTATAAATTTGTTGAATTCTGGGGATAGTCTTCATGGGAGTTGGCGGTTGAGTTGGATTGCTCGAAAAATTCTCAATATCTCTGCTCACTTGGAGTTCATTTCTTTTGTGCATATTCCTCGAGAGTGGAATGGGGTAGCGGATTTGTTAGCTAAATGGGCTTCTGAGTTTCAGGATGGTTGGGATGTTCAGAATTGGTCTCAACTTTCTTTTGATTGCTCTCAATATCTCTCTTCTTTATTGAGAGCTGATATGTCTGAATAGCTTCTTCTTTTTCTTTGTATCTTGGATGTTTTGCTGAGTTAATAAATTTTTACCCTCTTTTCAAAATACAACTCTGATTGTCATAGTATATCATCGTAGAATTCAACTCTTGATCAATTAATATTATAATCAACTTGAAAATCTAGATGACCTCACAACTAGCAATACTGATTGCCATGTATTTGGTCTCTATTGAACTAAGTGCCACATAAATCTACTTCTTATTGAAATAGGATATCATGCCTGATCCCAAGCTAAAGTAACACCCTGAGGTGCTCTTCCTATCTGCTACATTTCTTGCCCAATCTGAGTTTGTATACCCCTGCAACCTCACTTCACCATCTCCAATATATCTTAGACTATACTCCACTGTGCTTTTCAAGTATAAGTACATGTTTTGCTGCTACCCAATGCTCCTACCATGGCTCCACCATGAACTGACTCAAGGTGTATACTGCAAAACATATATTTGGTATAGTTTTGACCAAATACATCAAGGATCCTATTACCTACTTGTACAACGTAGGATCTACCAATTCTAAATCTAAAGCTATCACCTTATTTAGATTAGTGATCATGGGTGTGGCCATAGGTTTGTAGTCCTCCATCTAAAACCTCTTCAAGATCTCAACTACATACTTACCCTACATAAGGAATATCTCCCCTGATCTCTGCTAAACATCTAAACCCAAGAAGTAATACATCATGCCAATGTCCTTCATCTCAAACTTAGCTGCCATATATGCTTTGCACTCTATAATGAGCTTCTTTGCACATATAATAAATAAGTCATCTATGTATAACACCAAAATGAGTAGATTAGTCCTAATAAATATGTAATATAGATTAGGATCTGCATCACTTTTAACAAATCCTACACTTTGCAAGTATCCATCTATCCTATAATACCATGCTATCAGTGCTTGTTTGAATCCATATAAGGCTTTCTTCAGCCTAAAAATATGGAAATCCTTCCTATTTACCTCAAATTCCTGAGGCTGATCTATGTGCACTTCTTCCTTAATGATCCCATTAAGGAAAGCTATCTTCACATCCATTTGATGAATCACCCATCCCACATATGAAGCTAAAGATATAACTATTCTAACAGAAGTGTATCTAGCGAATGGAGTAAAAGTCTCCTCATAGTCCACTCCCTCTTTTTGAGAGAACCCTTTCACTATAAACCTTACCTTGAATTTCTCAATGTTGCCATTTGTAGCATGCTTAATTTTGTAGAGCCACGTAGAACTTAAAACTGAATTCTTCGATCTTGGCACTATATCCCAAACATCATTCTTCATGATGGAGGTGTACTCCACCATGACATCCCACAAAACCTGCTAGTCTATTACCTCATAAAATTTGTATGGCTCTAAATTTATGATGTTACTCATTAATGCCATATAGTTTAAAAACTTTCTTGGAGGCTTACTCTCCCTAATCATGCTACTAAAAGCCTCAACATACTCTTGAGCATCCTTCAATGTTTGTGTAAGCTATTGAGATCCCATGATAGAATTGGAAGGGGCTAATGTCTCCTCCTCCTCACCTGAAGGTTGTTATCCTGAATTGGAAACCACTAGTGTCTTTGGTGACCCTGTATCAACCTTCGGAGCTTCCCACTCGTCATTCTCTATCACTGGAATAGGCTCATGGGACTTCTTGGATGTAATATCCTCATCAAAATTTACATCCTTTCTCACTACTATCTTCCTCTTCAACCTTGTAAGCTTTTGAAGTCTCACTATAACCTACAAATAAACCCTTCCTACTGGAGGGCTCCAAATTGGTCCTATTCTCTATAAAAACATAGAGATAAACTGGACATCCAAAGATGTGGAAATGACTCACCTTTGGTTTCACACCAGTGAATTCCTCCTCTGGTGTCTTGTACTCCAAGATCCTGTGATGACATATGTTATGGATGTAGACTGGTATAATACTATTGGGATGATGTCATGTGCCGATATGCCCCACTATCCATATACCAAGCATCCCTTAGAATCATACTGATAGAAATACAAGAGAACAACAAGAAATCCTTCTCGAATTTGGCAACAAACTTGCTCATTTGAGTTTTTGCAAAGGATTCTACCTACGTCTACTACTGATTCCCTTTGCCCTTCTTATCTGGACACTAGGATACATGATGGCCATGCTTATGATAAATGAAGCACTTGATATTACTCAAGTCCTTCTTCCTTAACTATGAGGTTGACTCCTCACTTTTTACCTTACCCATTTTGGGTCCTTTATATTTGCCCTTCTTGGTTTTCCTAAAGAGAGCTAGGTTATCATCACCACCCTTCTTGCTAGCCTTTGACTCCATTTGAGTCTCCTCTTGGATGAAATCATCCCACAATTTATCATAGGTGGGAAGGTGCTCATGAGCATAGATACCTTTGACAAATGGTTCCCATAAAGCTGAGAAACCATTTAGTGCCATGTTCACGAACTCTGTGTCTTCAACCTTCTTCCCAAATACTGCTAGTTGATCACAAATCTACATGATCTTCATTGGGTAACTAGTAACTATGTCAAATCTGATCATCTCTATAGGTCTGAGTTTATTCCTAAATATCATCTTTCTATTTATGTTCTTGCTCTATTGGAGGTTAACCAAGACATAAAACATTTCCTTTACCTTAGTTTTCTTGGATATGTGAGGAATTAGGTGATCCTTCATTGCATTCAAGATCATTCACTTGGTCGTCACTTCCTTCTTTTTATGAGCTACCAATTGTTGTGGATTTGTAGGTAGAGTCACATCATCCTTGATAATATCCTAGAGATCATTTTATTCCAATAAGAACATTACCTTGACATTCTAGGGCAAGAAATTGGAGGTACCTTCCAATATATCCTCAAATTTGAGGCTAGCTGCTTCCATTTATGAGATCTACTACACAAACTTCTAGATCTGATATGAATGACTCAAAAAATTATCTTGCAAATAAGCTTAGTCCTTCAAGCAAAAGTATGAAACCCTCAGTTGTTGGTTTTTAATATCCAACAATAATCTACTATTGTAAACCCTTGAGAATCTCAATCATAGAACCTAGCTCTGATACCATGTAAATTTTCCTAACCTTAGATGACCACTAGCCTATGATTCTAAATAAATTAGATTTGAAATGAATTTATTTAACCATACAATAGTCACATTGATGGCTGGAAAATGAACAAAATGAACAACCGAAGATAAATATACTAATCAACCTGAATATATTATATAATGTAGAAGATTACAACTACAACAAGATAACCTGCTCTCTTGCTGCCTTTATGGCCAACAAATCACTCTTCTTCCTGCACAATAGCTTTGCAGTCCTCTAGTAATCTGTTCACCTTCCTTTCTTTCTATTTGTATAACAATTTTGACCTTCTCCTTTTATCTTTGAAAAGATATCCCTAATCTCTCTAACCCCAAGATTAGGTCTCATCTTATCTTGAGATGTATGGTCAAACTAGAAAATCACTTAAGTGAATTACAAAATAGAATCACTTAAGTGAATTTCAAAATAGAAAACACTTAAGTATATTTCAAAATAAAAAATCACTTAAGTGAATTTCAAAATAGAATCACTTAAGTGAATTACAAAATAGAATTTGAAATGTCTCAAACCACTTCTAGCACGTTCATACTAAAGCCTATGCAAGAAGTTCCTATTCGAGCTACATTTCTCAACATAACAATCATACACCTTCCACTTATTTTGTTCCCACCATGCCCTTCTCTGCTAATTGTTGAACTCCTTTGGGCTGCAATTACTTATCACATCATCACTTGTAATATCATGTTGTTCTCTAGTCTACTTCACATAAATCAAAAGAATGCCATATTTGGTTTTGAAAATATGAGAACTTGAGGAATTTGATTTTCTTTGATCTATTGATACAACATTTATAGGCAACATACATGCCTTTTACGTATCCTTCCTAATGAATTCCTTTCCTTCCAGGTACTATATCCTCGTATGAATCACTAGTATCTATGTAGTGCATTGCAGAAGCAATGCTTTTTATTACACGTACAATAGATAATACTACCTATGTCACATATCAAGAGATAATGAAGACTAACTCAAACTCAACCATATAACATTTTAGTCTATACACATGGTTACTCTACTAACTATGCTACTAACCCTTTGATGTTTGAGTGATGAGTGTGTCTTGAAACAGTCCCTAACAATGTCCTTTTAATCTACATTGAAGGGCTAAGGTTTAGTCAGGCTACTTTGGTATCTTGTTAAAATTCACAATATTTTTTGAAACAAACAGTACTTAAATTTTATAATTATTGTCTCAGGGATAATGTAACGGTTCAGGATTTGGCTATTCTTAAAAGGTCCAAGGTCCAGATTACAACGTGGGTGAGTATATGAGATTTTATAATTATTGTCTCGGGGATAATGTAACGGTACGAGATTTGGCTCTTCTTAAAAGTTCCAAGGTCAAGATTACAACGTGGGCGAGTATATGAGATTTTATAATTATTGTCTTGAGAATAATGTAACGGTTCGAGATTTGGCTCTTCTTTAAAGGTCCAAGGTCCAAATTGCAACGTGGGCGAGTATATGAAAGGCTGTGTATATGGCTGTGTGTTTGGCCCTTGTTGATAAGCTTAGCTCTCACCCTTATGAGAGGTTATGGTTGAGATAAAGATTCTTAGCCCTAAACATGAGTTATAAAGGTTTCTCACACTAACATAATAAAAAAAAATTATAATAAAAATATTAAAAAAATAAAAAATATAAGATTATGCCTTTAAACACTAAAGACTATTTATAATCAAGTGATTATACACTAGTACAATAAATAAGATAAACTAAGTGAATAAATACTCCATTAATTATATTAATTATTTAAATCATTAAATAACATAATATTTATGTTAGAGTATAAGTTTATCTAAACAAAACAAAATTGAAAATGATCTTACAGGTAAATCCCACCTCATACCTCACAACTGGCACAATAGATTGCATTTTACAATGTTAGCTTTGATCAATGGAAAAAAACTATACACTTCTTAAGTATTGCAATTCTAAATACAATTAGCATGCTATAAACAATATATCTCTTTTAATATTGCAATTCTAAATATAATTAGTATGTTATAAATATTATATGTTTTTTAATATTTGTAATATATGCAAGGGTCTACATTAATATGATTATTAATATGATTGAATAAGTATGTTGGTTGCATTCTCACGTTAGTTAAATCATGGATATATTTTTAAAGATTTATAACTCACACGTAACTCCATTTTTACTGTAAATTTTAATTTTATTATATTATTTGAATTTGCTTGGCAAGTCTGGCATTATTGGTGGGGAGTATGGAATCGCCCTTGTTCGCATGCTTCATCAATAGTTGATTTTTGGAGGAGTATGGGGCGGCCTCCTGCAGCGGCTTTCTTTTTACAAGTTGGATGGAGTATTGGTCCTTCATGCATTTTTTGGCAGATTTGGCTTGAACGGAACCGTCGGATTTTCCAAGGTAAGGAGTTAACTACTTCCCAGGTCTAGCAGAGGATTTTGCGAATGATCCAAGAAACTGTGTCTGCAAAATGTCAGATTATTTCTCCCGTGGACCATGCGAAACGTCAGATCATGGAAAGATTAGGCTTGATGGTTAATGGTCCTGGTCCTAATGTCTCTTGCAGACGGATGAGTCAGAATAATCGGGTGCGGAGGGTCGGCAAATGGAATCCGCCTCCTCCGGGAGTGCTGAAAATTAATACGGATGGATCTTCCCGGGTTAATCCGGGTAATGCTGGTATTGGTGGTGTGGGACGGGATAGTAGTGGTACTATCCAATTTTTTTTCTCTTGCTTTAAGGGACATCATTCTAATAACTTCATGGAAGCACTCGCAATTTTATATGCTTTGGAGCAAGGGTATGCTTTGGGTTGGCGTCGGATTGTTTGTGAATCTGATTCTCAGATTGTTATAAATTTGTTAAATTATGGAGATAGTCTTCATGGTTGTTGGCGGTTGAGTTGGGTTGCTCGGAAAATTCTTAATATCTCTGCTCACTTGGACTTCATTTCTTTTGTGCATATTCCTTGGGTGTGGAATAGGGTAGCGAATTTGTTAGCTAAATGGGCTTCTAAGTTTCAAGATGGTTGGGATGTTCAAAATTGGTCTCAACTTTCTTCGGATTGCTCTCAATCTCTCTCTTCTTTATTTAGAGCTGATATGTCTGAATAGCTTCTGCTTTTTCTTTGTATCATGAATGTTTTGCTGAGTTAATAAATTTTTACCCTCTTTTACACAAAAAAAAATAAAAAAATAAAATAAAATTCATTTTAAAATATTAGTTTAATTACGTTGAGAAATGTTTTTACAATGGTAGACAGGGGCGTTCTTACAATGGTAGACATGGGGTGGGGGACAAAGAGGTCATACATGTCACTCCTAAACAATTTTTATTAAAAAGGTCAACATTAACAAAAACATTTATAATATTTAAACTAAAACAACCGACTAACCAACAGTTGTAAACATTTAAAATATTTAAACACCTCGGGATTCTCGATATTTTTAGATATATATCCTTTATATCTAAGCTAGTTAATTAGGAAATCTAAGAGAAGACTTGAACCTTTCCAAGTGATACAAGAATAATATACAAACTTTGTTGTAATACAACTATGTGGTGATGATGTAATAAAAGTGAGTCCCTTTCAATCCCATATAACCAATTGAAATCAAATGGTATTAGCTCAACTGATTAAATTCATTAACATTAAAAGAGAAAATTTAAATTCAAATCTTGATGTAATACAAGTAAAATCCATTTCAATCCCATATAATTAATTAAAAAATATATGTATTTAAAATTAAAATAATAATAAAATAAAACATATTAATCTAAAATGTAAGTTTTGTGTAGCCAATATTCAATTAGATAAACTTGTACAAGTGAAAAATCTAATATTTTGTGACTCATGTTTGGGTCACCTTTAAGAAGACAATAACTTGATTTTAAAAATACTACAAAGTATGCTCTTTATAAAGAGTACAAAAAAAAATGTAGCTTCTAATTTTTTAAGGAATATAAGGTAAATATACAATAAATCTTAGTTACTATAGTATATAGGTGAAACTAACTTTTTCATATCATTAATGAATAATAAATTATTGTTAAAAGTATTTTTCTAATAATTGAACATAAAAATATAACGATGACAAAAATAAAAAATAAAATATTAATAATTTTTTTAATACATAGAGGAATTTGTAACACCATTGGGTGTTGTCATTATAAACTCTAGTTTATTGGGTTAGATGAAGTCAATAGGACCTCGATTCTTTAGGGCATCGAATTGGAGTAGCTAACTAACAAACACTTAGTCACTACCACTCAACCTATCCCTTTTTGGGTATGTTGTGGTTTGAACCTTGAACCTCCAAATAAAAAATCTAATATTTTGAGATTCATGTTTGGGTTACCTATAGGAAGACAGTCACTTGATTTTAAAAATACTACAAAGTATGCTCCTTATAAAGAGTATAAAAATGTAGCTCCTCATTTTTTAAGGAATATAAGGTAAATATACAATAACTCTTAATTACTATAGTACATAAGAAAAAATAACCTTTTTTTTTTTTGAAAGTGACTTGATCTTATTAAAAAATAAGAGTACATCATTCACAAAAAAATGGGTGGTATGTAAGCACACCCCAAAAGCCTATGCATGATATTAACATAGGGCAGAAAAAAGGCATGAGACAACTATAAAACAATTAACATATCAACAAAAAAGAAAGGGCAGAAGGTCAACTTGTACTCAAGTCACCATAGGAGTAGCACCACCAGAAGGAGGGGTGTCCTTATCCAAAAGGTTTTCCTAGCTGATGGGAGGATCAGGGTTTGTGGGAACTGAATCCCACCTAGTATTGTTGTCCTACAACTCTGAAATATCACCTATGGTCTGAGGTAAAGTGGTAGCCCAACTAGATGATGAGCCCCAATGGTAATATTATGGCATGGAGTGAAATCCTTCCCTGGTAGACTGGTCCTATGGGCAAGGGCTATGAGCAGTCAGAGTCCTGCAACCTCGATCCTGTTGTTCAAAATAAGAATATATTTGGTGAATGATCCAATAGAGTTAGCATATGTTAAATCTCAAGGATAACCTTATTCACCTGTACTTGATTTTGAAGTAAAATATTGGAGCATATTACAAATTTTGAATACATGAAAAATTCTAGCGATGAATGCTAAGCAAAAAAAAATTTCATTATGGGTTTTCCATATGTTAAATAGAATCTCAACCCTTAAAATATGTCAAATCTACTCCATATGTACTGGCATTTGGGTTGTATCCCCAAGAAGAACCATAGGCCAAGAAAAGGGCTATGGCCTAAAAGGTTTAAAAAAATCATGAATCCATTTCCATGCCACTTGGGCCCTAGGGCAATACCAAAATAAATGTTCAATGGATTCCTTGCAATGATAAAAAGGATAGTTGGGAATGTGCAGTCCTAAATGATGAAGGCATTCTCCTATAGGAAGTCCCTAAAAAGGAGACACTAAATAAATGAAGCCACCCATGTGCCAACTGATGCACTACTTCTTTAGCATGTGGCTTATTTGACCTTGGACACCTATCTTGCTTTAGTTATGATTGAATCACTTACTCCCTACCACACAACTTATTGGTGTTGTCTATGGCTTGTTTTCTGCATTAGCTAATGGGTTTAAATCTTCTTTTGGAGTTAGATTAGGATTGATCCCACATGCATCGTAGGAAGGGCAAAGACCCCTTTATCATTGCCATATCTACTATGGCTTATTAACCAAGCATCAAGGCTAGGCACTTGGCCAATGCCACCTGTTCCAATTAGAGGCACTAGAGAACACTTATGGGGGCCATCCGCTTGGGGACCTATATGTTGACTATGGCTTCTTGCCTAGTTGGCTGTGCCTTCGAGGGTTTGACCTGTGGGTTGATTGTGATCCCTTGGCTTTATGGTCAAAAATTTTGGAGTTTATAAATCAACCTTTTTACCTAACCCTTGAAAATTAGACTATTGAAAGACATTATTTTGGTTGTAAGGTAAACACCTTGGTTTGCATAGACAAAGCTATTATAGAGGAACCAATATTCTTTGGTTTAAGTACGCTTTGAGGATATAAAGGATTACATTTTATTTTTGGATTAAAGTATGCTTTGGAAAATATAAAGAATTCTATTTTATTTGGGATTAAAGTATGCTTTGAAAAATATAAATGATTATATTTTATTTTGGATTAAAGATGTTTGTGAAGAACATAAGCTTATACTGAGAGGGGGGTGAACAGTATAAGATCAAATTTTACTTTTCTTTCTCAAATAATATTATCCAATATTATCAATGACAATATCAATAGCAGTAATCAAAGCAATGCACAAATCATCACACACAAGAAAGACACAAATTTAATGTGGTTCACCCAATGTGGGCTACTCCACGAAGAAAATATTTCTTCTAAATTTTCTCAATAAATCTCTTGGAAATCAATTCCCTATTACAATGTTTATGGACCTCTATCCAAAGGAGACACCAATCCTCTATGTTATGATTTGTGGATATATCTCCACAAGAGAACACTTTCCCCTTTTCTCTAGTTCGTGGAATTTGAACCAAAAGAACCCTATCTCCTCAACTGGTTTGTGGATCTCTCTCCATAGAAGAACTCTATCTCTCTAACTGGTTCATGGATATCACTCCATAGGAGAACTCTTTCTCCTTGCTTTAGTTCATGGATCACCATCCACATGAGAATTCTTTCCCCTTGCTCCAATTCGTGGATCTCTCTCCATAGGAGACCTTTTTCCCCACTACTCTGGTTGGTGAATATATAACATAGAAGACCTTTGTCCTCACTGCTATGGCTAACAGATATCTATCCATAGGAAACCTTTGTCCCCATTGCACTGGGTGATGGATCTCTCTCCACAGGAGACCTCTGTCCTCTTTGATATGATCACCTCCAAAGTTGGTACTCACATTTACTTAACTCTACTAAAATTTGTCCCAAGCCTTAACACAAATATTGATCAAATTAGTAGCCAAACCTGCTCTCAACTATGCTCAAATATACCCCAAGACTTAACACAAATATTGATCAAATCAATAGCCAAACATACTCTCAACTCTACTCAAATATACCCTAAGCCTTAACACAAAGCTTGATCAAATCAACAACCAAACCTGCTCTCAAATCTGCTCAAATTTGCCCCAAGCCTTAACAAAAGACTTGCTTAAATATACCTTCAAGTCTTCTAAAAAGACTTGCTCAAATTTACGTTTAACACATGCACAAATTTTCTCTAACATATTCTCAAATTTGCTCTTAACACATGCACAAATCTGCTCAAACATATGCTCAAATATATCTTAACACATGCACATATTTGCTCTAACATATGCTCAAATCTTCTCTAACTCATGCTCAAACAACTCACAAGATATGCTCAATCAATCTCAAATTTTGCACACAGTGCTATCAAATGATTTGTCTAAACTTCAATGTAATTTATTTAACTTGAAGCAGTTTAGACATATTCTACCTAGAATTCATTTAACCTCCTGAACATATAGAGAATGATATGCACTTGCAAATAGCTCAATATGTTCTACTCAATCATTAAGTCTATCGCTTTCACATGTCTCACATTTATTACTCTTTTAAAGGTAGGTCTAGTCTAGCACATGATACTTGACTTTCTGATGCACATACTTGCTTCACAAATCTGATTTCTAATGCTTGCACATTCACTTTCAATATCACTCAAAACCAATGCCAAAAAGCTTCACACACTCATTCAACCAATGAAGCACAATTTGCTCACAAACTCTAAACAAGTGTTTTCAAACTTCTTCCAACAAAGATGCACAATGTAGGTCTCAAACCCTAACTCAAATATTTTCAACAATGCTTATCAAACAATCCTTTTCACTCCACCTTATGTTCCAAAATATTCACTTCAACAAACACTTTAAATAAGGAATGATATGTCCATACCTCTTAGCTTGCTCTTATGGAGATATGTCTTCAAATATCTATCTCACACACAATATATTTTGTAACTATAAAAGGGTTAGCACAACAACTCTGTATGTGCTAAAAAACCTTCTCAAAATGTGTGCACAATTTGTTCCAAACCAATGCTCTATACCTCTTTTGGTTTCTCAAAATAAAACATTAAATCATGAACCAAGTCCTTCAAATTGAATCAAATATTACAAACAATAAAAGTACATTCTACACCTTTTATCTCCCACTTAAAATTTCAACAAACACTCCCAAAAATATTTACCAATAATTTCCTTATTACTCCACAAAATAACACTTTAGAAAAATACACTCTCCATTATATTTTTCTTCTAAAAAATGGCAAGAAATAAAAAATATTTCCCTTATAGCTCCCTAAGTTCAATGGTGCTCAAGCAATCAAACACACCTTAAGCTCCTAACAACTCAACCTTAGGCATTAATCAAAATTAAATCTTTGCTTACCAAAACTGCCGTGAGTGAGATTTGACCACAACATCTCCTACCTACCAGTGCACTCACACTACTTGAGCTGTCGCTAGGCCAACCATCCACATGAAAACATTAATTCCCGATGTGCACTTTAACCTATGCTCAACCTTCCTTGCCAAAAGAAATCGTTTCAACACTATCGTTGCCCAAATTTGGCCTCATGATCTGCTGTTTGCCTTGTATTTTAACACTGCCCAGTCTGTCGCTAGGCCAACTGCTTGGCTGAAGATAAGATTGCACGATCTTATATTTCAATCGCCCAAAGCTCTTACTTTGCTTTAAAAAAAATAGTCTTCTTCTCACGATGTGCACGCAAAACTCGCATTACTCGCTTGAAATGCACATCGAACACACAACCTTAGGGCACAAAACTTTATCCATATTAATATGGATTTACCACCATGCTAAGGACGTCGGCGCTTAGGAATTTTAAAAAATAAACTTTTGAATGATGGCGCCAAAACCCACTTTGGGTTATAAAATAATATAATATAAAATATTATAATTATTTTATAATTTAACCTTAGGCTTTAACCTTTTAACTTTAATATTATAATATTAAAATATTATTTCCTTTTTGAGCCTTAGTAACTTGCTTCCTTCAGGATTTTTAAACCATGGCCTTCAACATTTTAACCAAACACTTGGAGCTTTGTCCCAAACCTCTTGGGCTTAAAATATAAATATTATAACCCTTTCTTTTTGTCAATTTCCTTGCATTGAGAATGATCTTTGCCTTGCATTTTTTTTTTTTTGGTAAGTAGTGTTTGTATTTACAACGGGTTTTAACAAGGATCCCAAAACCTGATTACATAAGCAATGGGCCTAGGGCATCAATCCCTTGAAACTGAACACCAAAACAGAAATCCCGCCTAGCGGTAACAGTAAGCATGAAACAATCCCTCTCACCGGGAAACAAAAAAATAAGAAAGAAAGTAGTTTTGGAGATCCCGCCCAACGGGGAGTAGCCAAAAACCACCATCGAGAAGATCCCGCCCAGCAGAAGCAAAGAAAAACTGTTACAATAAAATCCCGCCTCATGGGAAGCAGTCAAAACCACCACAAACAGTCCCGCCTAGCGGGAAGCAATAGGGAAATCCCACCATCCGGGAAACCAGCAGAAAAGAAAGGATCCCACCTCGCGGGAAAACCGATGGATTTGGCGGATCCCGCCCTGTGGAGAAACCAGCCGCCCATCGGGAAAACATTTCGTTCAGCGAGAGCCATCCTGCAGGAAGCCGACAACCAGAACAGAGAGGATCCAACCCATCAGGAAGTGACCAGAGAGTTGCACCACAAGGAACCCGCCCCGGGAAAACAGAAGAGGATCCCAGCAACAGGGACCAAGAATCTCGTCCAAGCACAGAGCCTGTCGAGGATTCACAAGAAAAAATGGGGAAGCTGTCCAAACCCTAAACCGTCACCTCCACCGCACCGAGAAACGTAGGGGACCAGATCCACGCGAATAACCTGCAAAAAAACCCCAGGGGGAAGCCTGAGGGAAAAAGGGAAGGGATCCCCAACCAAACAGGGATCCCTGGGAAGCACCAGTCCGAAAAAACAACCAAGGAAACCCTAGCCGACCGGGAGGGACGCAGATAGTGGAGAAGGATCTCCCCCCAGGAGATCATCTACAAACAACCACTCCCCGGGAGGGATGACCTGGGTTGAGCCAGGGACTGGGCAGGAACCAGGAGCCATGGGAGGGGGAGCAGGGGAGGGACCAAAGCCCTCCCCTCTCTCATCTTTGCCTTGCATTTTAACCAACTTATAAACCTTGTCTTTTTGTCATGCCAAGTTATCAATAACCAATGTCATCAACCTATGACCTCAGAAATTTGACATCAATGACAACAATATACTCAAAATTTCTAACAATTTGATAAATATAAATGATTATATTTTATTTTGGATTAAAGATGTTTAGAAAATATAAAGGATTATATTTTATTTTGGATTAAAGTATGCTTTGGAAAATATAAAGGATTATATTTTATTTTGGATTAAGGATGTTTGGAAAATATAAAGGATTATATTTTATTTTGGATTAAGGATGTTTGTAAAAAATAAAGGATTATATTTTATTTTGGATTAAATATGTTTGGAAAATATGAAGGATTATATTTTACTTTGGAATAAAGATGTTTGGATAATCTAAAGGATTTCATTTCATATTTGATTAAAAGAGTTGAAATATATTAGTGAATAATATATTTCATGAATTAGAAATATACATTAGTGGATAATGTATTTTATTTGGTTAAATAGAGTTGAAATAATATTTATTGCATGTTTAATCTAAGATAGATTAATGTGGAATTAATATTAGATTAAATAGATTTCATTTAAGTGTTAAATGAAATTATATTTATTTTGTGCTCAATCCAAGACATATTAATGTAGAGTTAATCTTAGATTAGATAAATTTCATTTAAGAGTTAAAAAAAATTATATTTATTTTATGCTCAATCTAAGACATATTAATGTGGAATTAATATTAGATTAATTAAAATTCATTTTAGTGTTAAATGAATTTATCTAATTTGATGTTTAATCTATTAGCGGATAAAATACTTCATTTGGATAAAATGAGTTAGGTATACATTAGTGGATAATGTAATTCGTTTGAATAGATTGGATAGAAATATATTAGTGGATAATATATTTCATATGGAATAGATTGGATAGAAATATATTAATGGATAATGTATTTCATGTGGATTAAATGAACTTGGAATATATGTTAGACAATATGTTTCATTTTGCTAGAATGGACTTGAAATATAGTAGTGGATATTATGTTTCATTGTAGTAGAGTGGATTTGAAATGTGGTAATGGATATCATGTTTCATTTTGGTAGAATGGACTTGAAATATAGTAGTCGATATTATGTTTCATTGTAGTGGAGTGGATTTGAAAGGTAGTAGTGGATATCATGTTTTACTTTAGTAGAATGGATCTCTAATGTAATAGCGGGTATTATATATCACTTTAGTTAAAGAATGGATTTGAATCTATTAGTGGATAGTATTCCTTTTCTTTGGGTAATCTAGTTGGGAAATGTATTGGTGATTAGTACATTTCATTTGAATGATTTAGTGAGAAATGTGTGAGTGGATAATATGGTCCATTTGGTAATTTGAGTAAAGGAACATATCATTCGATAGTATGTTCTTTTTAGATACTCGGAGTAAGTAGGATAAGGTTCCTCATCTCCTTGGCAAGCTCGCATGAGAATTCATTGAGGGGATTATGGGGTCCTCTCTAATGAGTTGTTGTGTGTGCAATTCTTTAGTTGATGCATGGTTACTTTAGACATCTTGGAAGGGAGATGTTCCTTTGAGTTTGGGTCAAAGGAAGTAATTATCTTTTGGAGGATGAACATGGAGTTCATTTGAGGGGATTATGGGGTTCCCTCATGTATTGAGAAATGTGAATTAATGGATCAATTCATAGTATGGGGCATAAGGATTATGGGGTCCTTATGTACCCATAATTGTATTAATATGTTGGGAAGAGGAATCAAGAGATTTCTAGAATGATTGTATTGGACTCAATTGCAATAAATGAAATATGGATATATTTTAAGGTTGGGTTTTTCCCGCAAGGGTTTCCCAGAATATATGATGCATCATCTATGATGTGTTTATTTTTATCTTATGATCATGTTCCTTATTACTTTCTAAATTTAGATTGTTAAGAATAATTAATATTTACAAGAAATTAGTAATATAGAGCCATTCATGGTATTTGAAATGGGTAAACTAGAAGTGATCTAATTATGGTTACTAAGTAATGCACACTCCTTGTATGATTGAATAATCCTCGCTACGAGGAATTGTAGATGAGTAAAGGATGGCTTCTATCACTGTTGGTGCTTATGGATCAAGAGTATCTATATATATATATATATAAATATAAAAGTTAGATCATCGTGAAGATGATACGGATAACTTAATCATAGGGCTTGATATCAATAGACACTTGCATAGAATGACTTATGCAAGGTGGGGATATGTGGATCCCTAATGAATGTATAAAAAAATTCTCTCTCGAGTGGGTTGATTTCTCGGGTTATTATAATAACATCCCATAGAGTGTGAAATCTAATTTTCCAATCTCTGTTGGTTGCCTGAATTCTCCATCGCTCATTTTTAAATATTTTGATATAATTTAATATAAATCAAGGTTTTATGAATAAAACTATGTCCAAATTTTCTTAATATATATTTTGAATGTCCTTTCTATGCTCATCACGAGGATCTAAATGAAAAATATTATAAACGAGTTTATTATAATACACAAATGCATAATTTTGGTTATTGTAATACTTACCATTACAACACAATCATCCAACAAAACAAAAACTAACCTTTACACTACAATCCTCCAATAAAATACAATACAATAATTGTTATACTGATTGTCCTCATATGATATAAGAGAGTATGTATGGTACTACTTACTCTCTTATAACAATTAGTATATTGTATTTTATTGGAGGATTGTAGTGTAAAGGTTAGTTTTTGTTTTGTTGGATGAGGACAATCAGTATAATAATTAGTATATTGTATTTTATTGGAAGATTGTAGTGTAAAGGTTAGTAGTGCATTGTATTTTATTGGAGGATTGTAGTGTAAAGGTTAGTTTTTGTTTTGTTGGATGATTGTGTTGTAATGGTAAGTATTACAATAACCAAATCTATGCACTACAATCCTCCAAAAAAAATTACACTAATTGTTATACTGATTGTCTCATATGATATAAGAGAGTATGTATGGTAAATGATAATAATTAATTAAAATGAATTAATCAGTATTGTTAACAATTAATATCTAAATTTAAAATTTAATAATAATTTAATTATTTATTATAATTTGATATAAATCCTATGTTATTGACATGGTATTTAATGTCATTATGACAGTGAAATATTATGGTGTAACATTTAATTATTTATCTTTCATACAAGGATTATTAGAGTAATAACTAGTTTATTGTGTTCCACTAAAAGAATATAGTCTAAATATAGTTGTCCTTTTCATGAGGTAATCATAGTAAAATGAATATATATTAGCCAAATATATGTGTCTAGGTATTATATTAACCAAACTCTACAATCTCTACAATTTGTATCCTAGCGAGGAAACTAGAATGACGACATAAAAACATTGATTGAAAATAATTTAATACACATTTTATCTAGAAAAATATTTTCTTGCTATGATATATTATGGATATCCCAAATAATTAAAAATTTAATATTTTAAATTTTATGGATACTTAGACCTAAAAAATTAGTAAATTTCATATTGAACTCTTGTCCTTTTTTGTGCTTTCAGCGGTGTAAAAGGTTTAAAATGATTGTGACATGGTAATTATAGAGGCCGACTGCACGAAAAACTGTGTGGCCGCTTCTAGGACAAATAGCGTAGAATACTGTGGCAACTATTAAAGCTAGACAACCTACCTGGATTTGTGGCAACTACTAATTCTACCATGAAAATAAAAAAAAATAGCAAATTTATTTTTCAATAAATGAAATCAAAATTAAAAAGTCATACTTATAGTTAATAATATATCATTGGCATTTCATTTTAATTACCTCAATTTGAATCACGTTTTTAAAAAGTGGGACCCTTCAAAAATAATACACTTATGTTTAAGATGATGTATCAAAGAATCTCTTACCAACCTCAATGTGGTATGTGGTAATTTAAAAACATCACTCAACATATTATGTTATTAGTTATTACAATTTGATAGGTAATTATAAGCATCAATTTGAAATAAAATCTAAATAATGTCTAATGAAATCAATTAACAAAGTTTTTTAATTTTTCTATTAATATGGTTTCTCCCTTGTTTTTATGTCCTTGTTTTTATGTTCTTAGAAAGTGTGGTCTTTAAAAAAAAAAAAAAAAACACTTATGTTTAGGATGATGGGTCAAAGATCATATCTCTTACCAACCTCAAATGACTATTTAGTATGCGGTAATTTGAAAACATCACTCAAAATCTTGTGTTATTAGTGTAGTTATCAAGGTTGAGTCCGGTTCGATTTTGAAGTTCGAAAGAAATTTGACATGTGTAAAAATTTGAAATAAAATTGAATATTTATAAATGTGCATATATCTTTATGTAAATAAGAAACTCAAATGTGTTATTTTATTAGTAAAAAATCAATGAATCATTTGTACAATTGAAGTGGCTTTCGTACAGTTGTAGTCAAGATAAGTTTTGACTATAGGTAAGTTTTTAGGAAACCAAACCTATTTATTGCTTTTTGTATGAACTTACGAAGCAAAATTAAAAAATTTAAATTAATTAAAAATGTTTAAATGGACTCCTATCATTGTCATATTAAATATATTGGCACTTATATAGCTCTGCCTCTTATTTTGTCGTGGACCGACAGAAGGATTTAAACCTGTAGCGAAACACAGCTACTCGCAACATTCGAGGTGTATGCTTATATATATATATATATATATATATATATATATATATATATATATATATATAGCACCTCGATATAGGGTTAGACATTTTTTTTAACGTTTTTGTTAATATATAAGATAAGAGCACAAACTCAAACTTGATAACTAAGGTTGTAAATGTTTCCAAAAATCAAATATATAATGTGCAAAATTTAGGGTTAGGGTTTATTCGCCAAAATTTTATTAGGGTTTAACTTTCGCATGTTTTACTTGTTTTTTTTGCTCATTTTTTATTGACGAATTTAGGTTTTATTTGTTGAACTTATTAGCTAGATTTTTAAATTTGACAAATTTTAAATTTTATCTAAAAAATTCAACGAATTTGACAACTAAGTTTATTAGCATTTGATAGGTAAATATAAGCATCAATTCGAAATAAAACCTAAATAATGTCTAATAAAATCAATCAATGAAGTTTTTTAGTTTTGTTAAATAATGTTCAACTTTCACATTTGATAAAAATTTGAATATAAAATTATAATTTAACATTTATTCAACTATAGGTCTGAGGTGTACACCAATTGGTTCGACCAAACCTCGTAAGGGGCTAGAGGTCCAAGGTTCAGATCTCGGGCCTCATGGAACTGAATGCTTGTCCTTTTCCTGGTGCTTTCAGTGATGTAAACATTTTAAAATGATTGTGGCATGGTGGTTATAGGGGCGAACTGCACAAAGATTTGTGTGACAACTTCCAGGGTGGATAACGCAAAATACTGTGACACCATAAAAGTCGGACAACCTGCTCGGATTTGTGGCAGCTACTGATTTCATCATGTAAATTAAAAAATATATATTTATTCAACTATAAGGTCTAAGGTGTAGACCAATTGGTCCAACCAAACCTTGTAAGAGAGGCGGAGGTCCAAGGTTCAAATATCGAGCCTCGCTAGACTGAACGCTTGTCTCTTTCCTAGTGCTTTCAATAGTGTAAAATGTTTAAAATGATTGTGGCATGGTGGTTATAGGGATAAACTACACGAAGAACTATGTAGCAGCTTTTGGGATGGACAATGTAAAATATTGTGATAGCCATAAAAGCCGGACAACCAACCCAAATTCATGGCGGCTACCAATTCCACCATGTAAATTAAAAAAAGACATTTATTCAACTATTATTGGAGGGAAATATAATTTATAGCTTATTTAAAAATGAAATGAAATTAAGGGGGCTTCTTTCCCTTGGGTAACTAAAATGAAATGTGTCTAGGTATTATATTAACTAAACTCTATAATCTTTACAATTTGTATCCTAGCGAGGGGACTAGAATGGAGATATTAAAACATTGATTAAAAATAATTTGGTATAAGTTTTATCTAGAAAAATATTTTCTTGTTATTATATACTATGAACATCCCAAATAATTAGCAATTTAATATTTTTAATTTTATGGATATTAAGACCTAAAAAACTAGCAAATTGTCTCGTGGGACAACACAATGGTTCGGACTTTGGCTCTTCTTTGAGAGGTTCAAGGTTCAAACCGCGACATGGATGAGTGTGTGAAGGGGTTGGATGTGTGGTGACTATGTGTTAAATTCCCTATTAATAAGTATAGCTCTCAAATTTATAGAGGTTATAGTTGGGAGGAGACTGCCCTGCCCAGCCTTATACGTTGGTCATAGGGGTTTCTCACACTAACAAAAAAAAACTACCAAATTTATTTTTCAATAAATGATATCAAAGATAAAAAATTATACTTACGATCCCTATCAAAATACCCTAGTAGTATATATTTTGCATTTCATATCAGGTACCTCAATTTGAATCATGGGGAGGCAATTCCCCCATTGCTATGTCCTCTTGAAGTGTGCCCCAATTATACCACCCATTATACTTTATATTACTTAAAAAAATATTTATGTTTAGGATGATGTGTCAAAGATCATGTTTAGTACCAACTCAAATAAGTATGTGGTAGTGTGAAAACATCGCTCAACTCATGTTTAGTATCAACTCAATTAATGTGGTAGTTTGAAAACATCGGTCAACATTTTGTGTTATTAGTTATTAGCATTTGGTAGGTAATTATAAGAATCCATTTGGAATAGAACGCAAATAATGTTTAATGAAATCCATCAATGAATTTTTTTATTTTTTTTATTAATATATTTTGTAAAATAATGTCTAACTATCAGATTTGATAAGAATTTGAATATAAAATTATAATTTAACATTTCTTCAACTGTCAATGGAGCAAAAATGAAATGAAATTAACAACACATGCTTCCCTCCATGTGATTCAAATTGAGGTAGCTAAAAATAAATATTTCTAGGTACTATATTAACTAAACTCTATAATATTTATAATTTGTATCCTAATAGAGACGCAGAACGAAGATATAAAAACATTGATTGAAAATAATTTGATACAAGTTTTATCTAGAAAAATATTTTCTTGTTATGATATACTATGGATATATTAAATAATTATCAATTTAATATTTGTAAGTCTTAGATATCATGAACAAAAAAATTAACACATTTATTTTTCAATAAATGAAGTCAAAGCTAAAAATATATACTTCTAGTCCCTTGTGGAGATGCCCTAATGGTATATCATTGGAATTTCATTTTAGTTACTCCACTTTGAATCACGGGGATAGAAACTCTCTTTTGCTATGTCCTTAAGAAGTGTGGTCCCAATTGTGCCACCCATTATACTTTGTGTTACTTAAAAAATACACTTATACTTAGGATTATGTGTCAAATATCATATCTTGTATCAATGTCAAATAACTATATGGTATGTGGCAATTTAAAAAATTCACTCAACATCTTGTGTTATTAGTTATTAGCATTTGGTAGGTGATTATAAGCATCAATATGGAATAAAACCTAAATAATGTCTAATAAAATTAATCAATGATTTTTTATTTTTTTTCTATTAATATAGTTTGTTAAATAATTTTCAACTATCACATTTGATAAGAATTTGAATATAAAATTACAAATTAATATTTTTTGAACTATTATCGAAAGGAAATATAATTTATAACTTATTTTTAAAATGAAATGAAATTTTCAAAATTAATTTGCTAGGTTTAATCCATAAAAATCTCATATATTTAAAAACCTCACTTTAAATGAAAATATTTCTATTTAACATTATATAAGGAAAAAATTGTTATATACCATTTGTTCTGATTGTTTTTGATTTTTTTTTTGATGTCAATCATTTTGTTAGCTATTTTTAATGGTAAAATTATCACTATTGACTAGACATTTCATACCGTCCATTCAAAATTTACTACCAAAAATATCATAGTGATATGCTCTTATTAACTTTCTAAATTTTCAATGTATTAAAATCAGATAATATTCTTTAATATTTATGCATATAGGTATAGTTGTAGTCATAATGTACACTTGATCAAAGTCTCCATATGCAATGAGATGTCATCCATCATTGAATTTAAATCATCCCATTCTTAGTTTACTTTCTTGAGTTTTTGATCTATGGTACTAGGCTACTACACTTTAGAATCATAATCAACAATATGAGAAGGGAGGTGTATAATATATTGGGGTCAATTATCAAGTGGTTGGATAAAATCAAGAGTTGGTTAAAATACTTGGAATATGTTGTTTGAGGCTAATTTTATAAAGAGGTAAATGACAACTAGACAATTGTGGGAAAACTTAGACAAGTAAGAGATTTAAGAGATCATCAACATACTAGCAAACCACTCATAGGTAAACAACTCTCCTTCAAGCAAGTACATTTTGAACACAAGAAATTTGTTAAAAGAGAAAGTGAAATGATAAAAAAAGTAATGGAAGCAAATTCTAAAGCATTATTCTCAAGGAAACATTCTTAATAATGATATTTTTATCTTCAAGTGATTAAAGTAAATGCAACTAATATTTAAGTGACTTCACCATAATTAAAAATAGAGTTAATGATATTTTCTATAAATAGGATTCAAGAACTCATTTTAATGATACTTTGGTCATTTTTTGAATGTTAGACTACACTTTATGATGATAAATTACATAATGATATTAAACTACAATTAATAGAAGGAATGTATATTACTTCTAGGATCAACTATGTCATTTATCCTCTTGATTTTGGTTGTATTATGCTTGTGGATCTTCACTTCCATTTTTCAATTAGTGTTTTATTATTATTATTATTATAAATCATCTGTAGAATTGATCACACTAATATTGTTTAGTCACTTTGAGGATCTACTTTGAATCACTGGTATTCTCACTATGATCATTTGACCATGATTATTTTATTGTACTTACTTTATCTCTTTGCATCTTGTTTTTTTTTAGATTTACTTTACTTGCAATAGATTACTTTAGTTTAGCTAGACTAGTGGGAAGTCAACTTGAATATGAAGGATAAAAGTATAAACACCCTTCTTTCTATATTGGACTTTAATCTCATATATATATTTATTATAATAATTCAACAAGATATATGGTTAGTTGATGATAGAGGCATTTAACTTATCTTGGATAACACGGATTAACTTGATTTTATGTCTCTTAAATATTGTCTACCATTTGAGATATTTTCCATATATGTAAAATTACTTTATCCAATGCATTTTTATTTTGTAGTTAAACTCATTTAGATTTAGTGTTTCATGACTATAATAATCTTCTTTCTCTTATAACCATTTAGTTCATGTTCTATATGATCAAAATTGTTAAGCCTCATAGCAATAGCTAGAAGAGTATGCAAAACCTTTTGTTGGTTTATGATGATAGGAATCCATCCTAATGTACATAAGATTTTATTTCCAAGGAACTATACTTTTTTGGTTACTGGGACTTCCAAAAGTAGCAAAATTATATCTTTAATTAATTTAGATAGTAAAGGAATTTATGTTAAGTTTGTATGCCATGTGGCTAATAGATATTAGGGTTAATATATGCTTCCATTGTAATCATTTAAAAAACAAAGAATCAAATAGTTATTATTAAAAATGCTCCATAAAAGCGTTAGCCATAACTCAATACAAAATATAACCCATATCTATATCTTTTATCTAATCATATAACTCTCCTTGGTTTCTAAACAATGTTGTCTTGAAACACAATTAAATTAGGGCTAAATTTTGACTATGCATTTTTTCGAATTTTTGTTACACCTTATTTTCCTCATAAATATTCTACTTTGTAATTTTCTTTGGCATCAAGTAATAATGTCCCTAATAATAGGCCTAGGAATAAATTGTATTTTATTATTTCTTCAATTTGTAATTTTGGGATTCAAATGATCCCAGCCATATTACATCATGATGATATAGTGGTATTACAACAACTTGGTAATTATGCATGCATTGCTTGATAAGAGTCAAACTTGGGTCTTCTTGAAAGTTGAGGTATTTAATTGGTTAAGCTCATGCCATTTGATCAAAATTATATATATATATATATTTGGTCAGTTAAAAATAATTAAAAATGGTTTTTTATCAAGGATCCCAAAACCTGATGACAAAAAGCCATAAGACTAAAGGCAAGGCCCCAAGGCCAAAGAAAAATATCCTCAAAGACCAAAGAAAAGACATAAGCCTATCAGGACAAACAAAGGATAACCTTATAGAAAGGCTAGATGATAGCCTTAAAGGAAATATATATATATATATATATATATATATATATATATTTTTTTGAAACAATACAAAGAAGATAGGGATATCACCATACTACCTAGAAAAGCCCAAAAAAACATGAGAAAAATTACATCCTAGCGGCACGAGGAAAGGAGAAGAGGGACAGGGCCATCCCACCAAAACAAAAGCAGGGATGACCCGCTTGGAAAATTTGAAAGATAATACACGCGATACAAGGCACTGACCCAATCTCGCCTAAAGGAAGGAACGAAAAAATAGGGCCATCCAGCCCACTACTGACATTTAAAATTTAAATTCAAAATGAAACATTCCCACCAAGGACAACCCTGGATGCAACAGGAAGGTGCAAACCAGGAAGCAACAACGAGGATGCAACAACACGGTTAATTATAAAACATATTCTTTGATAAATATTTTAAATATTGGCTTTTGGTCATATCTTTGAAGTAAAAATTATGATATAATGGATTTGTCAATTAGCATACATAACTTCACATACATCACTTAGCAATACAATATAAACCATTAGATCATCTCATGAAACCTCCAAAAATATCAATAAAAGTGAGGAATCCTATAGTGTCATATGTAAACTAAAAAAATTATATCAATTGAATAAATTATTAACGTATATTTAAGGGAGTGAAGCTCATTAGACCAAAACAACTTTAATACAAAAATTAATAAATGTCAACTGCATGACCTTAAAGGACTAAAAATAAACTAGATTAAATATAACAACAAAGAGCACTATAAAACTAAACAACTAAACATAGAACTACCTAACAACCTTAGATCAAAAGGTCTTGAAAACCTATTTCAAAATATGGAAGATGATCATGGTCACATTTTTAGTCCTTTCAATGATCATGGTCATATTTTTAGTCCTTTCAAGTAAAAGAAACTTTTTATTTTGTAAACAAAATTACTGTATAGATTCCTCTATGTCATGTATTCCATTTTGCATTGCTTGCATTTTTATTTTATCCAATAATAGATTCATGGCAATAGCTCAATACTATCATCATACTCTTTATTATTTCTCTTACCATTTCCTCATCATTAGCACTTGATCTCTTACTTTCCTATGAAATTGACTCTATAAACCAATACCTTTAGATGTTATAAAAAAACATGTAGATCATTATTCATGAACCCACTATTCCAACCCTTGCTAGAATATCCTTTTCTATGTATTTCACACTGCCTTGAAATTGGGATTCTATTTGAATTCTTGATGATCTATTCATTTTTTTCAACCAACTAATGAGATTTCATTTCATTGGACTTAAAAAAAGCTTTTTTCCATCCTCCATTATAACAAAATAAAATAGTAAATTTAACAAATGGATATAAAATATATTGTTTTGCGTGGACAATTCCATTTGATCCTCCTTCATCCCACTCTTTGGATTTGTATTTAAGCACCCATAAATATTATTATCATTCTCTATCTTGATTTAGTAATAGCATTTATGATTAACTTATAAATATTATTATCATTCTCTATCTTGAGTTGATAATAACATTTATGACTAACTTATAGACAAGATAATATTGAGGCCTATATTTGAACCAATGTTTAGTAACTATGATAGTATGTGATATATTAAATCCTATTTCTTGTACACTTTTCAATATTAAGTTGAAACCAAAATATTAATAAATTAAACAAATAGATACATTAGTTACATATGTTAGTATATGTTATTATGAAAAAATACATTAATGTAGTTAATCGTATACATATCAAGACATGTTCAAAAATATGTATGACTTCTATTATTTTTATTTAAATTTAGTTTTGAATAAAACCCTTCACTTCTAATTTATTTTTTAATTGGTTATATGGGATTAAACGAGCCAACCCGTATTACATCATTACCACATAGTGGTATTACAACAAAGCTTGAATATTATCCATGTATCATATGGTAAGATTTGAACTTTTGTCTCCTCTTTAAATATTGAGGAATCTAACCAATTGAGCTAATTCCACTTGATACCCTTCACTTCTAAATTAATTTCCCTTTTACAATGAATAATAATAAATTCAGGCTTCAAATTCATACACTAATACTTGAAATAAACATTTTTATTTGTTATATGGAATTGAAATGCACTCTCATATTACAATAAATCATAATATCATAGGCTAGCTTATCACAACAATGTCCACCATAATAAAAGGATTTAAACTTGGGTTATATTTTATACTTGTAACCTTACCATTGTTGTATAATGGACTTAGACAAATATTTAATATTATTGATTTACTAAACAATATAATTAAAAACTTATTCATTATATTATTTGTGTTATTTTGATTAAAAATATTAAATCATTTTTAAATGATACATTAAATTTATATATAAGTATCCTTTTATTCCTTTATTTTGCTTCTATAAGAATGTGTAAACATAAAATTTATTTTTCAGAATGAATTAAGTAGAAGTTTAAAAATTGTTATAGTTATAAAATAAGGGGAATGAATTTATTGAATATTATTTCATAACATGATTTATTTTTTAATCTAATACAAAATCCATAAATAATAGCAATTTTTTAAATAAATTATTTTTTCATAAATATTAATTTAACAAAAATATAAAATAAGAAATGTGTATAAATTTAGTCCAAATATAAATAAGTCCTATTCAATAAAATTCATATTTATTTTGGACTTTACTTATCCAAATATAATGGAATATGGGATTTAAAAATATCTTTGAATCCCATGCACATCTAAATAGAACGATCCTTGTTATGAAATTTGTTGAATCATAATTTCTAGTTGCACTTAATTAGTGATAAAAATTGAAGGCTTCTCTTTTATTTTATTTTTTTAAAATCTAAAAGATGTTTCTTTTATAATACCCTTCAATAGTGAAGGGCTAAAAATATCTTCTTCTTTTTATGACAAACAGAGATAAAGTCCATATCTTTTTTCTTGTGTATATATTTTACAATGGACTATCACATGCATTTTATTTTATATTGAGTTAGGAAAATGTACTCGTTATCAAACACTCATCATTAATATATATTGTGTCTTTATATTTTTGAAACTTAAACATGAGCCTTTTCTATGGAAGATGATCTAACTCAATCACTCAATGTTAGCATGGCAAGTGTTTTAAAATATTGATATAATTAATATTATGATAAATCACATAGAGAATATTAGTATGAGAATTGATTAATAATATGATTGTATTGAACCCTTATTACATGCATTGTCATATTTTTAGACCTTAATTCAAAGTGTCTCGTGAATCTATAAGGTATCCTATTCATGGGATTGAAACCTTGGCTTACAAAATTTCTTGTTCCTCATTACTTGTTTAGAACCCATTGGACTAAGTGGTTAGATATTTTAAGAATCATGGTCTCATTAGAAATTGAATCCAAGGCATATGAACTGAAATTCCATGTGAACATTAGAATAGAGATCATAAAGAGCATGAGTATAGGTTTCGATCCATAATATGGTTACATTTACTCAAGGTTTATGATCACAAACCTCAAAACCATAGATCAACATAAGTTTAATCCTTATGTTAAAAAGAATCAACTTAATAAATAATAAAACTTTAATTACAAAAATAATCATATTATTTGTATTATTGTTGTTTATATAAATAATTTTGATCTGATGAGGGTTTTAAAAGCTAGAGTCAAAACATCATCCAAAAATTTCTATGTTATGTTAAAAAATAATCTTAGATTTTATAATATTATCAAGTGAATGTCTCATATATTTATCCTTGAGATTTCATAAACTATAAAAGAAATATTCTTGGATATTTATTCTCCGATATTAGTCATGATTGATATAAGTAAATATTTACTAGAATCAATCATTCTTAAGTATGGGGGTAAGTTGGAGACCTAAATTATAGATTATGAAAATTTAATTTTTTGATGTAGAATATGTCATGAGGTGAAGCATATTGAAAAATCATACCCTAAGAAGAGTCTAGCAGAAACATGTGTAGAAAACCACAAGAGAAACTTACAAATGGATACAAATGAGGATGGTTTTCAACTTCCAAAAAATAGGTCTAGACAGATGAAAGTAAATAAATAATGGAGACCAATAAGGAAAGCTATTGGAAGAAATACCAATTCTTTTAAGGCTTTAGCCTATGAAGAAAAATTAGATTAGAGATTAGAGGACAACTGTTAGAAATAGATCATATTACATCATTTGGGTCATGTAAATGTACCTACCAAGGTACATACTTAGGACATTAGATTACTTTAGGTGGAAGTTACTTAGTTTCTTCATGCAATGTAATAAATGCACAAGTGTCAATGTGCAAGTTGTATATGTGCAAGTTGTCCCTTGTACAACTAGATAGAGTGTTGGCCAAGGAACCTATCTTCCTATTTAATGACCTTATTATCATAGTTATAGAGCATCACATACATGATCACATACAACATCTCAGAGTGCATTGTAGTTCATAGATAAAGTCACCCATATTGGATATGGGTGCAATGTAGTCTAGTAGCATTATTCATGGAGTGTTTATTTCCTCCACAACTACATTGTATTCATTTCCATCATTTCTATTTATAGCATATTTCAGTCATCTCGCAGATTTACTTTATTTCATATTATTATTTTTGCATCTTGTGATTGCTATCTCCCATTGCATATAGCATAAAAATCTAATAGTGGTATCAGAGCTATGGTAGATCTAGCCATAGGAAATCCACCATTATCAATGAGCCTGAGTTTTTTTGTCAACTTGATGTGCCTTTGGACCAGTCACTGTCAAAAACTCTCAGAAGAGTCTAGGTGGTAGAAATAGGGAGAGCCACAAGTGAGGACTGAAAGAAATCTCAGTTTTAGAAATACTAAGATTACATTTGGCTAGAGTCTTTCCATAGAGTTGCAAGAAAAACTCGTGAAGACTAGGACTCAACATTCAATCCACTAGATTGACAAATCAACTAGTGAAGATAATTCAGGATATCTGGAATTTCTTAACTATTGTCCAAAGTTTTTTTTGTTGTAAAAATCTAATTCTCAGAAGATTGGGATTCCTTCTACAACAAAAATCTAGGATACTTCAACTTCATTGCTCGAAGGTCGACATATCTTCATAGTGTAGAGGTTAGTTTCTTATCCAAGAAAAGAATATTGTGGAAGAAGACTTCTGGAGAAGTTTTGTAGTTAAGTTAGGATATAGGAGATCTCCATTAATAAATTGAGAACTTCACACAAGAAGAAAATGCCATAGAAACCTTGATCCAGAAGAAAATACCATAGAAGCCTTGATCAATAATAAAAGGCCATAGAAACCTTGATCTAGAAGAAAAGGCCATAGAAACCTTGATCTAGAAGAAAAGGCCATAGAAGCCTTGATCAAGAATAAAAAGGTATAGAAGCCTTGATCAAGAAGAAAAGGCCATAGAAGCCTTGATACAAAAGGAAAAGGCCACAGAAGCCTTGAACCTGAAAAAGGTCACAGAAGCCTTGATATTGAAGGAAAAGACCACATAAGCCTTAATATTGAAGAAAAAGACCACATAAGCCTTGATCCTAAAAAAGGCCATAGGAGCCTTGATACTGAAATAAGGCCATAGTAGCCTTGATCCTGAAGAAGACTCCAGAAGAGAGTATCTAATTTAGAAGGAGATTAATATTTTAGTACTAATACTTTATTGTAAGGAAAGGAGATCTAGTGAGTTGAGAAAACTTCCTACAAGAAATCTAGGAAGAGTATCTTCTTCAGAATCAATCTAGTACCTATGGGTAAAGAGATCAGGAGAATATCTCATTGAAGAACTTCCAGTCTTGGAAGAATAAGGACTAGGAGAGTCCTACTCGAATATAGAAGTAGCATAAGTGAATATCCAGAGGAAGATCTCACCACCAACACTTCCAGGAGTAGAAGGTTGAAGAAAAGGTCTCAAGGAAGACCAGGAGAAGTTGCAAGATCAAAGACCTTGGGGAGGTCTCAATGAGCATCCAGTAAAAGGTTTGGAGAGCCTTACTAAAGAAATCATCAAAGAAGAACTCATTGGAGAAATCCACTACCAAGGAGAAGCCCTTGATAGTGAAGGACTTGGGACAATTATTACCATTTGACAACAAGCCCAAGAGGAGAATAATTTGATAAGGAGTGCCAAATCCTAGAAGAAGAATCTAGTGAAGACCTCAAGACACTCAGAATCTTGAGAAGAAGATCATATTTGAAGTCAAAATTCGATAAGAAGATTGAAGGAATATTCAGATAGAAGAAGCCTACCAAATCTAGGAGATTTGGAGATTACCTCTCACAGCAAGAAGGCACCACTTCAGAAATGAAGATCTCTTCAAATCTACAACAAAAGGAGGAGACTACAAGAGGAGAACAAGCCACCAAAATCCTAGGCTCATGAAAGAAAGTTTGAGACCATATTTTGGTGAAGATAAAGTTGTTCAAGGCAGCCTACAAAGAGCTACAATATCTTACACAAGGCAACAACTTGGTGATCCTAGACACCAAGATCTACATCCTCTACAGAAGTGGAAAAAGAGATTTCAAAAAAAGGTATGCAACTGTTGGTGCAAGTAGATTCATTAATTGGATTACTTATCATATTTTTTTAAGCACCTTAATTTGAATTAAAGTTGCAAAAAGGAGAATTGAATTATAGTCTTCAAAAGTGCAAAAATAGAAAGGTTCCTTTTAGGTTCATTTGCACTTTAGGAGTTGATTAGATTTTAAAATTTCAACTATCTATCAACTACCTATCATCTACTTTGGAAAGCAAAAGAAGACTAGCTCCTACTACCTTTGCTTATAATGAAATTGCAGAATAAGTCTTGAAGATTCATTTCAGATTATTCTTGATTAGTTGCAGTAAATTGATTGAGTGCATTAATTTTTTAGATTTAATTGGAGTGATAAGGTGAAATTGTTAGTGCATTAAAAGTGAAAATTTATTACATTTATTTGCACTATTATATTGCTCTCAAAATATTGTTATTTGTGTTCTTGAGAAAGGCACAAAAATAGAATTTATCAAAGTGTCTAAAGACACTATTAGTGCACATAGATCCACAACATTGAGTGGCCTAAGGAAGCCACAAAATCATCTCAATACTCCAAGCATTTGAGAAGAAATTAACCACCAAAAGAGTAGCTAAGGAAGCCTCGAATGAGACTTGGTGAGTCTCAAGCTCAAAGCACATTAAGTTTTCTACAAAAGAAATAGTGCAAAAAAAACAGAAAAAGAGAGCTTCTATCAAGTGGTTACAAGCTTGGATCCATCTATAAAATATCCAAGCAAAAAGGGGGAGGTGTCTAATCAAAGAGACAACCTCGAAAACCCCTCATATTGCATTCAAAATTCTGCCACAAAACCAAAATATTAGATATTGGAAAAGAGGTGTAAAAGAAGGTACAATAAGACCTATTTTCTACAGTAATATGTTACATTTCATTGCACTATCCTAATATAGTTTATACAGAAAAAGGAGGTAGATTTGAAGGTGTCTCAAGGGCTCAACATTCGGTGGAAAAACCAGTCGAAGGTGGTTGTTCACTAACGTCCATCCAAGCACATCAAAGGAGGCATATTTGAAGGTGTCTCAAGGGCTCAACATTCACTAGAAAAACTAGCCGAAGGTGGTCGTTCATTAACGTCCCTCCAAGAACATCAAAGGAGTCACTTTAAAGACTCTTACTCCCTCATATTGGATGATCGAACCTACAAGATACAAGATGAAGAATTAAAGGGAGAAAAATGATGTTATAATCTAGAGCAATGTTGTCTACAAGGAGGACGTATAACATGTGAGTTAAGAGAAAAATAGAAGCACCATTGGAGAATTCCAATATCCACATCTTTGAAGTAGAAATTTGATGCTCAAGCCTTTAGATTGATGCTCCTCAACTCAGCCTAAAACAACCTACAAGCAAGTGCAATTGATTGAAAAAGGAGCTATGGATATTACAGGGTTTAAAGAACCTCCAAGAAGGATACATTGAAGGAGTGTTATAGAATATGCCCATGCACAAGGAGGAAGTGATATTTGTCACTTAAAACAAGACCCTAACGCTCCTCACTCGATTCGCTCATCATCAATAGCAAGGGAGTTACAAGCTATAGGTTGGTGCAATTATCATATGAGGAATACTTATCCAAAGGAAAGCCAAGCGCTTCATTAAAAGAACATAACATCCATACATTACTAAGTGTTCTCAAGCATATTCAACTCCTCAAGCACTCATGAAGAAATGGACATGCCACTTGGAACTCATACCAAGATTCTCCTCCAATTTAAGAGCATCAACGATCAACGCATTCAAGGAGAGCATTTATGTCCAAGGTCTATGAACACAGGGCAAAGTGGAAGAGCCTTCAATGCTATGAATAAGGAAGGTCAAGAGCAACCATAAACCACATTTGGAATATTTATTTTCCACTAAGGTTCCAAGAAAATCATTTAAGGAAGAGCCACATTTGGAACGTCTATTTGCCACTAAGGTTCCAAGCAAATCATTGAAGGAAGAGCCAAAGAATCAATGTCTATATTGCAGTGCATGCACAATGAATACAACGTCAAATATTGAATGATATAAGGTAAGATTTATTCCCACCATAATATGCTTTCTCTTTCTTGGGAGTTATAAGGTTGAACTTAGAGAAATTTAACTACATTGAAAGCTATATATTAAGGGGGAATAATATATCATATCAATAAAATATTTACATTATTAACATAGGAGCAATAAGGAATTCTACTGGAATTTATTTATAAAATACTTGCAAATATTATTGTGATCTAATTTTCCAACATTTGGGAGTTATAAGGGTTACTACATCAAATTGACTTATTGGAAATTAGATACACTTCAATCAAAATCATAAGGGATATTTAAAAAGAGGTTATTAAAATATTTAGGCTAAGGTTGGAAACCTATATATATACTTGTCTCAAACACATCAAAAAGGGATAAAAGAAATCCAACATTAAAACCTCTACATATTGAAAAAGTGCTTAGTTCAATAGGAGCAATAAGGGATAGATAAAAGTTGATTTTTGATATTTATAGAACCTTACAAAATCAACCAAAAATTGAACTATCTTTTCAAAAGCACTATATTATATCCCTAGGAAGTCATAAGGAATTCTACAAAACTTGGTAATATCAAAATTGATAATAAATTATCAAGTTGCAAATCTATTGGAAAACGATAAGCTTTTACAACACCTAAAATTCAATTAGGTGTATATACTCTCATAACTAGGGAGACATAAGGAAGCCTAAAAACCTAAGGAACAATAAAGGTTTTATCAAAATCAAGCTTATCTATTTAGGAAGCCACAAGTTGATAAATTTCTAAACTAGGGAGCCACAAGGATGTCTACTTCCCAAAATATTGAAATTACCAATAAGAATGAATGCTTCAGAAAGGAGAAAGTAAGTGCCATAAAACTTGGAATCATGAATTTTCTCATGAAATATGAAGAAATGTTAGACCTAACTTCAAAATTAATCCATAGCAAAGCCTTAGAAGATAATTTTGATACTATGGAATGTTATATTCAAGCCCATATCAATGAAGTAATTGGCAATGGAAAAAGTGATATTCCACTTCCCTTAGACTTTGTGAGCATATTATACATGATATTGCTCATATATAATCACTGCAAGGATGAAAATGTAGAATGAAAAGGATTAATAGAACTACTAAAAAAAGGCAAAACTTAATGAATCTTATCTAGAAATGTTTTTCAATCCTCATGCAACATTGGTACTTCAAGTTCTACTAACTCAAAATATTATCATGATGCCTTAAGTGGTTGTTCACAAGCTTTTGTACAGATTCAAGACAGGAAAGAAGAACCTCCCTTATAAAACCAAGCAATAACACAATTATCTATGAGAGCATAAAAACCGAAATCAGAGGAAAAGCTAAAGATAAAGAAGAAGATGAAGCTGATAAAGGAGGAATACAATACAAATTCAATTAAAAGAAGAACCTTTAGCTATATCTACATCTTACTCTGCATAGTCTGAAGACATAGTAAGCAAAAAAAGAATCTAAATTTCAAGATCATTCAATGGAATAAGATCCACATTGAAGACTAAAGTCTTCAATACCCAAATAATTTAATATAGGGGTGTTATAAATAGATCATATTACATTATTTGGGTTATGTAAATGTATCTACCAAGGTACATACTTAGGAAATTAGATTACTTTAGGGGGAAGTTACTTAGTTTCTTCATGCAATGTAATAAATGCACAAGTGTCAATGTGTAAGTTGTATATGTGCAAGTTATCCCTTGCACAACTAGATAGAGTATTGGCCAAGGAACCTATCTTCCTATATAATGACCTTATTATCATAGTTATAGAGCATCACATACAGGATCACATACATCATTTTAGAGTGCATCACAATGCACAGATAAAGTCACCCATATTGGAGATGGGTGTAATGTAGTCTAGTAGCATTATTCATTTCCTCCACAACTACATTGTATTCATTTCCATCATTTCTATTTGTAGCATATTTTAGTCATCTCGAAAGTTTACTTTCTTTCATATTATTATTTTTGCATCTTGTGATTGCTATCTCCCATTGCATATAGCATCAAAATCTAACAGACACAATACAACAAGTTCAAAATATTAACAAGGAACCATATATTCAATATGATTTTTGTCTAAGGATGAACATTATTGATGAACCTAAGGAATATGTCTAATAATATTTTTAATACTCTCTTGAAGTACCATGCACCATTAAAGAGAAGAAAATTGGTAGAGAAAATGCAGTATTAGAAGTTAATACCTCTACCATTAATAAGGAAATACCAAAAAATGAGCAGGATAAGTCAAAATATTTTGTAGTAAAGACATGAGAGGATAAGTCTAATGAAAAATAAAGTTATGAAAGAATGTTGAGAAATAGAATAATAAGACCTACTCCTAATATAGGTAAAGCAAAAAGAGGAAAACTCTCGAATTATCAAGTGAATTCCAAGGAAGCAAGAGCAAATATAGAGAAAGAAACACAAACTAAGTTGGTTGAACTTCTATTTACGAAACAACAAAATGATATTTATAATTTACAAGCGGATCCAATAGCCCCTAATGAGACATGATTAACATATCATGGAATATAAGGGATGCTAATGGTCCATCGAAGTAGAGGTGTATGAGGGACCTTTGTTCAAGTAATAAGCCTAATATTTTCTGTATCTAGGAAACTAAAATGACAAAGGAATAAGTTTCCAAAACTATTAAAGCAATATGAGAAATATGTGAATGCGATGCTATGGGTTATGAAAGAGTGATACAAAGAATTCTAATGTATTGGAATCCTATTATAACCTCCTACGTAACCTTTCATAAAACTAGGCATTGGGTAGCCTCTTTAGTCACATTTTACTTTGTAGATATTTATTTTATACTTATCAATGTTTATGGACCTATAAATTAGTCAAGTAGATTAGAAGTATGGATTTGGATTGAGGTCTTTATGAGAAGTAGATACCAAGAAACCTGATTCATGATCATAGGATATTTCAATGCCATAACCAAGTTAGATGAAAACTTGGGAGAATTAGGAAATTAACACAAAGCATGAGATATTTCTTAGCTTTTATTCAAAATAATTGATGGGAGGTTGAGTTTGAAGAAGATAACTATACATGGATCAATAATAGGATAGGCCATAACCTCATAACATAAAAATTAGATAGATGCATACTCTCAGGTCATTGTCTAGATGAAGGGACTTGTACTAAAATTAATACCTTGACAAGGATTGGTTCAGATCACTAGCCAATAAGAGTTAAAATGGTGGTAAATGAATTCAAAAAGGTCATATTTTAAATATGAGAAGATATGGGAAGACCATTCTCGGTTTTTTGATATGATAACACAAACATGGAGTTCTTCAAGAAATGGTGGGTTGTATACACTTCCTAAAAAAATAAAATCAATGATATCTAGATTAAAAGAATGGAACAATAACACTTTTGAAAATACCTTTGAGAAGAAATAAAAACTAAAATATAAAATTTAAATTTTTTAAAAAGGTTATTATAATAATTTAAGCTCGGAGGAAAGGGAGTTGCTTAGTGAATATCATAATATTTTGAGTAAGGAAGAGAAATTTTAGAGTTTAAAAATTGAGACATACTTGGTTAAAAGGAGATAAAAATACAATTTTTTTTCATAGGATGGAAATTGTACAAAGATGAACATCTAGAATTAGTAGAATTAAATCAGTAGAAGGGGTTTGGATTGAAGACTAGAGTGAAATCGAAAGGAGAAAATGTTTTTTTACCAAAATATTCTAGGATCAGAGGAGTTTGAAGTTCTTAACA
This sequence comes from Wollemia nobilis, assembly GCA_028583015.1. Lineage (NCBI taxonomy): Eukaryota > Viridiplantae > Streptophyta > Pinopsida > Araucariales > Araucariaceae > Wollemia > Wollemia nobilis. The sequence continues at coordinate 1,185,567 of JAQPPZ010017065.1, forward strand.
ATAAACTACTACAAGAAGTACCTTTAGTTATAAAAAATGAAGAAAATAGCAAACTAATGGATCTCATTACTCTAGAAGAAGTTCATTTAGCTATTTTATCTTTCTATAAGGATAAATCCCTAAGTTTGAATGAGCTCTCTATATAATTCTATCAACATAATTTGGATATAGTGAAGGATTCTTTATTTGTGGTAGTGTTATAGTCTAGGGTAAAACAATACATTCCTTATAAATTAAATGCAACATATATTACACTAATTCCAAAAAATAAGGATGCATAAATGTTTGATTCATTTTGTCCTATAAGCCTATGTAATATGGCATATAATATTATCTCCAAAGTGATGGTGAGTTGATGAAGACATCTATTAGAAAAAAAAATTAGAAGAGCAATGAGGATTTGTGAAATGGAGACAAATTATGGACAAGAACATAGTAGCTCATGAAGTTGTGCATTCAATAGATTCAATGAAAGAGAGATAAATGATCTTAAAACTTGATATGAGTAAAGCCTATGATAGTGTTAAATGAAATTTTATTTTTTAGTATTGGAAAATTTTGGATTTAGTAAGAAATGGGTTAGATGGATTAAAGCTTGTGTCTTTATAGTTTCATATTTAGTGTTGGTCAATATGATAGTAACATAGTATTTAAAGCCAAGAGAGGTCTTAGATAGGAATATACTCTATCAACAAATTTGTTTATTATTATGGTAGAGGTTTTGGGTAGGAAATTGAAGAAGGTTAATAAAGATGGGCTGATAAGTGGTCTTAAGACTAGTAATAACATCGACAACATCACCCATCAATAATTTATAAATGATACAACATTTTTTGGAAGGGAAAGGATAAATGAGGCCAAAGAAATACAAAATAGCGTCAAGGCAAAAATTTGATAAGACAAAATCTAAAATTTACTTCCTAAACACCCCAACTAGAATCAAAGTAGGGATATGCTGGTTACTTCATATGGAGGAGGTAAATTTATCAGTAACTTACCTAGGGATGCCCTTATTTCAAGGGAGAATGAGGATAGAATTATGAATTCTAGTTATAAGTAAAGTTTTGAATAAAATACCAACATGGAAAGGTAGATGGTTATCATTGGTAGGGAGAGTGCAACTAATTAAATCAGTCTTATAGGCCATTCTAAATTATTATATGTCTACGTCTACTATACCAAAATCAATAGGAAAAATTTTATCTATATTATGTGGTCCTTTTGTGGTCAAGTTTACATGATAAAAGGATTTTTTTTTTGGTGCAATGGAGCAAGGTGTGTGGTGATAAAACTAAGGGAGGTCTTAGTTTAATAGTTCTTATGGATGCAAACTTAGCTCTTAGGGGAAAATTAATTTGAATATTGTACAAAGAAAGTCAAATACAATGGGAGAGAATTCTTCTAAGTATGTTGAGCACAATGAACCAATCTTAATATTTACTACATTCTCGCTTCCAAATAGTTTTTATCTATGGAACTGTTTAAACAAATCTATTGATCTAGTGATTAAAGGTCTAAGATGGGTGGTGGGAACTGGAGAAAATATTTCTCTTTAAATGGATATTTGGTGTGATAAGAACCACTCAATATAGATCCAATTTTGAAACTATGGATGAGATTATATCAAGACAAATATGATGATAGAGTTTCAAACATTATGTACAAGGATCACAAAGGAATATACAAATGGAAAGGAGATTTTTTATAAGTATACAAGACATTTATGCTAGGAGACAATTGAGGAGAAAGATAACAACAATGATTATTTCAATGGGAGGCAAGGATAAGCTAATTTAGGAGTTGAATAGCTTAGAATAATACATAACAAGAAGTAGATATAATGTAAAGCACCAATAAAATATAAATATCACTAGACTATAGAGAGATATTTGGGATAGCCCAAGCATTCCTAAAGATAAAATATTTGTTTGGCTAGTAGGTCATAGAAGAATTTTATCTTGGGATAACCTTATAAAAAGGGGCTTTCATGGGCCCTCAAAATATGTTCTTTGTAAAATGGATGATGAGAGTGTAGACCATCTATTGAGACATTGCTCAAAGTCTAGAACATATGTCAATGGATTCTTGATATATTTGGTAAATACATGGTGATGAATGGAAGAATTAGAGAATGGTTAAAGCAGTGGTATAACACTTTAAAAGTGAGGATTTACAAATAATCTTAGATATATCAAAATATACAATACTTTAAATGGTATGACTAGAAAAGAATTAAAAAATATTTAAAATAAAGGAAAGCAGTTTAGAGGTTATTCAAAGGAAGATTTGTTTAGCCATAGAGGAGTCTAAATGTTAGAGTCCCATACTAACACCATTTTGTAATTCTCATTTGATTATTGTAATGACCCACTTCTAATGTGGGGATCTCTTTATAATATTATTTTGTAATATTTTGTAGTGGTATGTGGTAAGTAAGGTACCTAGACAAGTGGGGCCATTTCATGTAACCGTTATCAAGAATATAACTACTATTTGGTAGAATATTCTAGCTTGAGTGGCATTTTGCATGTAAGCCAACTCTTGAGCTTAGGGTTAGGGTTGCATGAAGTGTATCTTTAAAAGACATGGATCCATAAATGAATGTATCTTTTTGTAAATTAATGAAAGTATTGAAGGAGGTTGCCCCTTGAAGAGGCCTATGATTATGTGTTTTTGTGAGATTATTTAATTATGTATTTATTTTTTGCATTGTGATATTATATTATTTCATGAATCTCTATTTTATTTATAGTATTTGTGTGAGTGAGTTTATTTTTAATAGTAGGTTCCTAACAAGTGGTATTAGAGCGCTTTATAGGGCTAAGTTTCATTGTGACTGTGATAGTTCTTGCCCATCCATTTTGACTATTAGGTATAATTTTCCTGTATTTTCCATTTTTTGTTTGTCCTTTATCTAAAAAAAAGAAGTAAAAACCAACAAAAAATACAATCCTTTTTTTTTGTAGTAGTTGTGTAGGTTAGAAACCCTATGTCAAGGATTTTAAAATATCATGGAGGAGCTTGTTATTGGCTAATATAGATAGCCCATAAAGTGTCTAGTGAAGTGAGAGGTGATCAATCTCCAATACCTTAGCCTTAGACAACACCCACGTATAAAATTGAACTCCCACGTATCTTCGGGTATCTTGAGAGACCACCTAGGATTAAACAAACCTTTAGCCCTAGGAAATTTTTTTGACCTTGTATTATCCATAGTACATCAAACACAACATCCAAAAATATTACCCTCCCATACTATTAGAGAGGCAGGTAGTGTGCTCAAGGGTATGTGTGGAATCCTCCTTGAGTAGTGGTCTGAAATATTGGTTCGAGCACTATCATTCATCACTATGGTATAATAGAGGGCCTATGGGTATTACATACTCCCTAGCTTAGAGTACCTAGTTCTGTCCACCTACAAACAATTTTTTTATTTGTGTTAACCTTGCAACCACAAAATTTTCCATAAAAATTGAGCATATGAAGGAGACTTTCCTATCACAAAATAAACTACATGCATGAAGGAAAGAATTGGGGAACCAAATAGAAACAATCAAGGTAGAGTCTACAAGTTTTCTTATTTTAGTCACAATCAAGTTAGGATTGTTAGTTGGCAATAACAGTTTTCTGTAATAGTTAGTAATTATAAATTTATCCATGACATAATAGAATAGACAATGTTAGTACAGGGAACCACAAAGTTAAGGTTGCTAATTGACAATAATAGTTGTCTATAATAGTCAGTCATTATAGAATTGTTAGTGAAAAACAAAACAAATAGTGTCAATATAGGGAACCACATAACATTGTCAATATTCATAGTACAAGTAACAATACAGTTTCAAGAGTGGTCAATAGTCAGAACATATAGGGTAGAGTTGGTAGATACAAAACCAAAATTTTGAGTCCAACCTCTAGAGAAAAACCAACCATGCTAGTGGACTCGTTAAAACAACAATAATTTTTTTTTGGGGTGTCCAAAATTAGTGTTGGGGTACATAACTCATTATGACCATCTTTTTGAGCTAATCATTTTGATATATAGCACCCAAGCACTTTTTTGGGCTCCTTACTATAAATAGTAACTCCTGAAATCACACTTCTATTTTTAGTAAGTCAGTCGAGGTTGCTCAAAACACACCAAAATGGCTGGGGGTACTCATGGACACCAAAAGGAGATTGAATAGGCCCACTCCCTAGAGAAAATAAACTCTCAACTTAGTATGCTTCTCAATGCAATGCACGGTGTATAGGATGATGTACAACAATTGAGAGGTGACTATCTTTGAAAACAAAACCAACTTTGAAGACCACTTCTTAGAGATTGAGGCAAAAATTAAGGATGGCCCAAAGGTATTTGAGCATCATGACATTGAACCTCCTAGTCATGGGAAAGGCATCCATAAGGACAAGGAAGACCTTCAAAATTTCCTTGACAAAGATACTCCCTTTAAGATGCCCAAATTAGACTTTCCTAAGTTCAATGCAAGGATGTAGATGGGTGGTTATGTCATGCATATCAATTTTTTAAACTTCATAATATCCCTAAATATTTGTGGATCACTATGGCCTCTTTCAAATTTGAATCTAAAGCATTACAATGGTACCAATGGTTACAACACATAGTTCTGTGACCCCTCTTGGGAAGTTTTTGAGTCCCAATTACTCACTCGCTTTGGCCCTAGTGAGTATGATGACTTTCAAGGAGCACTGATCCAAGTTGAGACAAACCTCTACAATTTGAGACTACCAGACCCAATTTGAAAAATTAGCTAACAAAACCAAAGGGTTGAATGAAGGGTTTTTTATGAGTTGTTTCATTAGTGGCTTGAAGGATGATCTCCAAGCTAAGATCAAAATGTTCAAACCGTAAACAATGATGCAAGCCATAAGCTTGGCATGGTTGGCCGAAGCAAAATTTTCAGATCAAAGGAGGATATCTAAATTCCCAAAAACTAAACCCTCATTTCCTCCCAATTTCCCAACCAATAATGAAAATAAAACTATTCCCCACAAATGCTTGACTATAGAAGAAATGGATGCTCGATGTGCCTAAGGTTTGTGCTACAATTGTGATGAAAAATATGTTCGAGGGCATAGGTGTGCCCAAAAGTTGTTTCTAATAGATGTAGAAGACCCAATCAAAAGTGAAAAAAGTGATGATGAAGCAAAATCAGTAGAAGAACCACCTCAAAATGAGGATGAAATACATGAAGAACCACAACCAATTTTTTTTATCCATGCTCTTGTAGGGATTACTACTCCACAAACCATGAAAGTTGTGGGTTTTTCAAAGAACAATGTCTTACAATCCTTATTGATTCAGGAAGCACACACAACTTTATTTATCCTTGAATTTCCAAGTAGCCAATTGTTACATACACACATGAAATTCCTTTGAGATTAGGCAAATGGAGGGACTTTTATCTTGGAAAGATGAATATCACAATGTTAAATTGAAAATAAGGGATTATGAGCTTAAAACCAATATGTTTGCTCTTTAATTAGGGGGATGTGATATTATGTTGGGATCTTAGTGGTTAGGTATGTTGGGAACCATCGCATAGAATTTTGTAGAGTTATGGATGTAGTTTTCATAGAATGGAAGGTCTTACACTCTTTGTGGTTCACAAGCAAGGCCTCTTTAGGCTATCAACTCAAACAGTATGAACTTGTTGAAAAATTCTTATCATGGGGTCATCGCTTAGATATTTGCAATCCAACCAACTACTTCAGAGGTGGACCAAATTCTAGAATATTTGCAACTTATTTTGACAAAGCACAATGTAGTTTTTTCCAAACCATCAGAATTACCACCATGTCACTCCCATGACCATGTCATTCCATTGGTACTTGGTAGTGTACCACCTAAAATTAGGCCATACTAATACCCTCATTCCCTTAAGTCAAAAATAGAGAAGTTAGTATAGGAGTTGTTAAAAGCTAGAGTCATTTGGCCTAGTAACAACCCTTACTCTTCTCCTGTCTTATTGGTTTGAAAGAAAGATGGGTTTTAAATGTTATGTATAGATTTTCATGAGCTCAATAAGCTTACCATTAAGGATAAGTTTCCTATCCCTATGGTGGATGAATTACTAGATGAGTTGCATGGGACTATTTTTTTCTTCAAATTAGATCTTCACTGAAGGTACCATCAGATGAAGCTTAAGGATGAAGATATTCCTAAAATAACATTCCTACTTATGAGGGACTATGTCTTCACTGAAGATGCTTAAGAGTTTATAATTACAAACTTTGGTTGCCTCACTTCAAATATAGCCTATCTTGTGTCTAGGGTACACTTGAGATATATATAAGACTTGTGCTATCTTTAGCACCTTGTTGGTCCTCGCACATCTCTAATTTAGGAACTCATTATGATGAAAATGATTGCTTCAACTGTAGTCCATTTAGGGTTCCTCAAGACATGAAAATATTAAGAGAAATTTTTTGGAAGGGTATGAAGAAGGACATTCAGAATTTTATGGTCGAGTGTGACATTTGTCAATAGATGAAAGGAGAAACAATGCCTTCTCCGAGAACTTTCAAACCTTGCTTATTCCAAAATAGGCATGGAAAGATATTTCCATAGACTTTATTGAAGGTTTACGTAAATTGGGATGCAAATCCATTATTTTTATGGTAGTGGATCGTCTCATGAAGTATGCTCATTTTTGTCGTCTCTCCCATCCTTACATAGCCTCCACAATTGCCCAAGTTTTCCTCAATTATATTTTTATCTTCATGGACATGACCCTACCTTCACTAGTAATTTTTGGCAAGAATTGCTTAAGTTCAAGGGAACTCAACTCAAAATGAGTTCATCTTATCATCCGTAAATAGATGGTCGAGCAGATATTATCAATAAATATTTGGAGATCTATCTTCGTTGTTTGATCTCTAATCATCCTACATAGCGAGCAAAGTGGCTTCCCTTGGATGAGTGGTGGTATAACACTTCTTATTACATTACAACCAAGGTCATCCTTTTTAAAGTAGTTTATGGCTAGCCTCCATCAACATTCCAAGTAGCTCCAAGGTCCATGCGATTGACACTACACACCATCAACATGTTGAAGTCCTCCATCAACTAAAGTTAAATCTAGAATTAGCCTAGAGTAAGATGCACCATCAAGTTGATCAATACCATATGAAGTGTAGTTTTGAAGTAGATGATACGGTCTTCCTCTACTTGCATTCATATAAATAGTCATCCCTCTAGCTCCATAGGTTCCAAAAGCTCGCTACCAAATATTATGTTCCCTACTAGGTCTTCAAATGGATTAGTGTCACTACCTACAAATTGGCCCTAAACATATACATCCAAGACTCATCCTATCTTTCATGTATCCTCTCCCAAGAAGGTACTAGGCAATCAAGTACAAGTCCAATCTACTTTAACTAAATTGGATGAAGAGAATTCAATGTTTATGGAACCATAATAAATTTTGGACCACATGATACACATTATTCACAACCATGTAATAATTAGTACTTTTGTTAAGTGATGAGGATTACAACCATAAGATGCTATGTGGGAATCCCTCTAGCAGCAACAACGCTAGTTTCCTCATCTACAACTTTGGGGACAAAGATTTTTTGAGGTGGAAGGGCATGGTAGGACCCCATCCTAACACCATTTTGTAATTCTCATTTGATTTTTGTAATGATCCACTTCCAATGTGGGGATCCCTTTATAATGTTATTTTGTAATATTTTATAATGGTATGTGGCAAGTAAAGTGCCTAGACAAGTGGGACCATTTCATGTAACCATTATAAAAAATGTAACTGCTATTTGGTAGAAGATTCTAGCTTGAGTGGAATTTTGCATGTAAGCCAACTCTTGAGCTTAGGGTTATGAAGTGTATATTTAAAAGACATGCATCCATGAATAAATGTATCTTTTTGAAAATTAATAAAAGTATTGAAGGAGGTTGCCCCATTGAAGAGGCTTGCGATTATGTGTTGCAAGATTGTTTAATTCTGCATTTACTTTTTGCATTATGATATTCTATTATTTCATGAGTATTTGTTTTATTTATAGTATTTATGTGAGTGAGTTTATTTTTAATAGAATATTCTTAACACTAAACCAACCCTATCAACTAACCAATCCCTAATCTAGAAGCAAAGAGCATTGATAGATGAAGTCAAGTCATCAAATGGAATTATGATGTTGGATATAGGAGAAAAAAACAAGGCAAAAAATATAAAGTGGAAACCACCAGATGTGGAGTTGGTAAAATTAAATTTTGATGGAGTTTCTAAAAGAAATCCAAGACCAGTAGAAGTTGGAGGAATAATTAAAAATAATAGAGGAGAGATTTTATCTCATTATGCTTTCAATAGTGGATTTAAGTTAAATAATGAAGCTAAGCTTGGGCAACTTTGAAAGGATTAAAAATATACAAATAAATTAAATGGAACATAGTACGGATGGAAGGTGATCCACTCAATAATAAATATGATTTTGAGGAAAGTAAAGGCTCCATGGAACATAAAAGATATAATTATGGAAATTCAAGACCTTCCTATAGAGTTTGAAGAAATCAAGTTTACACATACATTAAGGGAAGGAAACAAATGTGCAGATATGCTATCCAATAGAGGGGTTTTAATTGAGGATCATGAAGTTAAATTATCTTTTCCATAGTTAGAGGAAGTAGTAAGTTTAGTTGAAGCTAACAAGACAATGTTGATTGTCTAAATAAAATAATGATTAAGATTTATTTTAATGTTTTTCATTGGTAATATTTGCTTTATTTTATAACATTGATCTATTTTCATATAAACTATTTATTACAATTTTTGTGGTTGCACTTATGCTTCAAGAAAGAAACTAGTAATCTATATTTGGTGAGGTTGACTATGATAGTACGATATCTTGGAAATATTACTCTACTAATATGCAATGCATAGATAGTAAAGGTGGAGTTTTGGTATTGTGAAGGCTACTATAGAAAAATATCAAGAAGGAGGTTGAATTTTGAAATATTTGTATTCACATAAAAATTGAAGATCTAGAAAATGAAAATCAAGAATTCAGATATTTTATGAAAATGATGTAGGTATCTAGCTATAGCATCTCAATTGAGATGAGAATTGAATCTATTTGTAAACTCTCAAGCTCTAAAGGAAAAAGTTGTGGTTGTGTTATTTAAACAATAATTGCTTCAAACTATCAAACTTAGTTGAATGGTAATCACACATTCTGTTAAAATTATAATTTGTATGTTTCCTTTTATTTTCCCTTGACATGTGTCCTTGACATATTTCTTGTGTTTCTTCACTTGGTGACATGTGTCACCAACTTTCTTCTTCCCATTTGGATTTATATTGCTTTGTAATTCATTTTTTTTGGTAAGTTAAAAATTTTAATTATCAAAAGGGGGCATTTGAAAGGTGCCCCAACGCCTTGTACAACAATGAGACAAGATGAGGAACCCAAGAGGAAACCTAAAAGGAACACAAAAAAGAGGTAAAAATCCTGCTACAACAAAAAGAAGCCAACCTCAAACAGAAAGGAACAAAAAGAAATAGTCCTACAGCCCGCAGGAAAAAACTAGACCAAAACCTTCAGACCGAAGGAACAAGATAAATACAATAGCAGGTGGAATCACATGTTTGCTGAGAGAGGAATGTCAGTATGCATAGGAGAAGCAACAATGGTTTCCAACGTTGTATCATTCTTTGATATTGCTTTGTAATTCATATCATTTTTTGGTTTTATAATTTATCCATTTAGGTTGTTTGCTTGTTTCCTTAAAGATTAGTTTTTGTTTGTGAGTTGTATCTTTGCATATTGGAATAGGGTTAAGTCCCTTCATTTGGTATCAGAGAAAAACATTGGGTTGGAAGAGTATCCTTTTCCTCTAGGCCATATTGGTTCAAAAGAGGAATGAGAAATTCCCCTAATGGATCTTGGAAATGGTGTGTTTGGTCTGTCAGTTTGTTTGCTTGGAAATGGTCCACTCTCTTGATTATAGTTGATTTGTGTTTAGTGCACTTTGTATCCTCATTTGCAGTAGCTTGGAGTTAAAACACTTTATAAATTTATAACAAGGTCCTTTGCGTTATGGATGTGCAAGGAGAATTCATAGACAACGTATTGTTTCTAGATGTACGCTAGGGTTAATTGTTAATTTTTTTAAAAAGAAAAAACTTGGGATCCCCACAATAGTTCCCCCATTCCCTTTCCCCTACATGGACTCCCCCATCACTACTTCTCCTAAGGTTGTGGGTTCAAACTCTAATCCTATTAGATGCAAGGTGAGGAGACACTTTGAAGGTGTAAATTATGCGACCAATTTCTAGTTGTTTGGCATGGTATCAAAGCCCCTAGCTAGAAATAAAATATGCCCAAGTGCCACCAATTTTTGTGATACATAGTTGAATGAGAGACCACTATCATTTACAAAGAAACTCATGTGATTATCTGTTTCAACCCTTTCGATGCAAGTTTAAAAATTTAGTTCAATATTGGATTTCGAAGTTGTCTACTACACAAACCCAACTAGGGAAACAACCCCATCTACTACCCTTCAAAATTAATTTAGTTATTTCCACATAGGATAAATAACACCACTATTACACAATTTGAGTATTTTTTAGCTACAAAATTTGCACCATTTTTGGACGGTACTAGAGAATATTTTGTTGGCATCATTACAAAGATCAAGCAAAAATACATCACAGAAATCAGGTGAACATCTGTGCATAGATCTACCATTCTTCAGATTTGCCATTGCATTCATTTTTTAGATAAATAACATTTCTAGTACATGATTTGAGTATTTTTTTAGTTGCAAAATTTTCACCAATTTTCAATGGTATTGGAGAATATTTTGTTGTCATCATTGCAAAGCTCAGGAAAAAATCATCACAAAAATTAGGTGACCATATATGCATAGGTCTACCATTATTCATATCTATCATTGCATTCATTTTCACCATATTCGATGTTGCCCAACCAACATCGTGGTAGTTCTTAAAGCGCCAATGCTTGGAGAGAGTGCAGGTGACTGTTGGGGGCAGTAAAGGATGTGATATTGCTATTGGCCGAAGCTACCATATTTTAATCCAATAGTGTAAACATGATGGGAATTAAATTTCCATATCGTGAATTCAACTCCTTTCTTCTTTAACAGCCACACCCTGAAGGGTTTGACTTTTATGTTTTTTAAATATTTGAACGGGGAAAATTTTTTAAGTTTGAAATTTATATTTAAATATTTCAAGGGGACAATTTTTTAGATTTCAAATTTAAAAAAGAGGAGATTTATATAACAATGGGACATCTGAAGAATATTCCACAAGAATATTATTATTACCAATTGTAAAAGACATTTTTTATTTTTCTTCCACTAGACCCCTTTCCACTTTTTTCAATATAACTTCTCATAGGAGACTCTGTTTTTCATTATGTAAGTTATTATAGAAAGATGGTTTAGATATCTTTCTAATGAATGAATGCAAGGAACCATTTGGAAGCACATTGAAGGAGATTTTAATGGGTGAAGTCCAACATTGAAGAACATTTAGCCATTGTATTTGGATTGAAGGCATCATTTTTTTTCATCAAGGCATTGGTATTGTACTACTCTTGGAGGCATTACTTGAGGTTATTTTTTAGCCATGTTCTCAATAGAAATCATCATCACAAGGGGTGTTTTAGGGTCCCTTACCTCTTGCTTTTGGAGTATTTTTTGTGGCATTGCCTTGGAAACATCATGCTTGCATTTTTTTGCTTGTGCTTCACTTTTATTTTAAGTCTATGCATGCTTATATTGTAATAAGTGTAGTTTTCATTTGCATACACACACTTGAATTCCTATTTAACACAAAATTATGCAATCTCTCTCTTAATCAAGAAAGCACCATTGTAAAAAGAAATAATTCTACCCCCACTTATTTTTCCACTTCTTCTCTCCTAGGTTGGAATAGGTTATTTGTTCTCAAGATTCCTCCCACTGTTGAAAACACTTGTTGATTTAGAGTGGAAGAGCTAAGTGAACCCTCCACACATCATGGATCTTAAGTGGTGAACCTTAGACTCTTTTGAGGGTATATTTATTGACACTTGTGTTCCTAGTTATTGTTACATTAGGCATAGTTTATATTCCATTATTTGACAAAAATAAGCGCCTAAGCACTTCTCCAATTAACGGGTAGTTCAAGTGGTTGGTTAACCACCTCAACCAACTCCCATTGTATATATTTACATTTTATTCAATGCAATAATCTAATATTTGTGTAAAATACTTTATGGTATCAGAGCCACACCACACGAACCAGGTAGATCAGATGTAGTGGGACCAATGCAAGGTAATCCAGATAGTATGGGAAGGATACACGACCACTGGACAACAAGGGACAATAGCGTAGCCACATAAGGTATGCTTCTCAAGGTTTTGACCAGACCATACTTGACCCCCTTCCTTTGACTTGAACTTGATAGACGACATGGGAGAACAACATAGATGTACATGGCACACTTCCCAAGGTAGAATATTGACTAGACACCTGACCAAACATGTACTTCAAGAAGTTAACTAGATTACTGAATCAATTGTGGTGATGTGGTAGATAGAGGATTGCTGACTAGGTGGTGACATGGTAGATAGAGGATGGATGAATTGGTGTGATGTGGTGGACAGAGGATGGCTGACTCAACATGATGTGGTGGGTTGCACATCATTCAAGGTGATAAAAGGCAATGAGGAAGGGGTAACCACCTGAAGGTAGTCACCTTCCAAAGCGAGCCTTCCTTATTTTGAAGGCTCCTAAATGCATCCGTTGGATGCATGTGGGATAATACCACTTGATTTTTTTAACAAATCAACAATAGGACACTCTATAAGGCCAACATGTTGGGCTTTAATTCCTAGTGCTCTTGGCAGCATAGTTGGTTAGAGGCAGTTGTTGTTGTGGATGAGGTCCACTGTTCTTGGTAGTGCAGTTGGTTAGAGGCACTTGCTACTTTAATTCCTAGAACTCTTGGCAGTGCAGTTGGTTAGAGGTGCTTGCTACTACGAATGAGGTCCACTGTTTGAATCCCACAGAGGGGTTCCTAAGATACATTTTTTGGATGCCCTGCATGCCGTTTGATGCAATGGGAGTGCTATTTGATGCCTTGTGCATTTTTTGATTCCTCGTGAGCACCAGTTGATGCCCAGTGAGCACTTTGATGCCCCAAGAAAGAATTGCACCATTTTTTGATAATATTTTTATCAATTTTTGTTATTCTTTGGCAACATCAAGATATTTTTTTTGTCCAAGGAGGGCATCGGAGCAAGCATTTGTAAGGATTAAGGTACAATTTTTTTCTTCCTTGTTTATTTTGCAACAAAAAAAGGGGGATCACAAGATTCTTTTTTGCAAAATTATAAGACAAAGGGGGAGATCAAAATTGATGGAAGTGAATCATTGCATGATAAAACTGGTATTGTAATAGGTGCATTTTTGGTGGACACCGACACCTAGAGTAGTTAAATTTATGGGTATTTGTGGTTGTATTGTGCATTTAAATTTCCTATTTTATTGCATTATCAATCATAAAATAAAGCAAAAGAAAAGACCCCAAATTTTACACCTATTTGTGCAATTTATTGCACAACAATGTTCGGTATCTATGATACCTCTAGTCCACACTTATAGGTGATGCTGTCATGCCTGGACTACTGTATCTAATACCTAATACAGTTGCAACAATGATGTTTGAGCTATTGTTCTTTATCAATCATCGGGGATAAATAAGGTAAACCAATTTTGATATTCATTCAATTTATATCGTAATCATTTTGTTTTTAGACGTAAATCTTGATGAAGTGATTTGCAAAGTGTTTAGGGGAAGTTACACCCCATGCATGAAGAAATACCTTTTATGGTAGGTGTCATAAACAAAAAAATTCTATTTCAATATCACCTAAGTTCCACGTATCGTTCTACTCTTATATATACTTATATTCTCCCTCACGTAAGGGTGGGTATATATAGAGGATTTTCGGTATAAAGACTTGGAAGGTTTAAATAAAGAGGGACTATTTGGTGTTATAAGGAACCTTCATAATGGCCACTGTTCACAAATATCTATCAGATTCACATTTGCTGAAAGGTTCTAACTTCACACCATGGAAGAATAAGATGCGTGCTATTCTTCAAGTGGAATATTTATGGGATGTAGTGACTGGCACTACAAAATGACCTAGAATAACAGGAGCAAATCAAGATGCTTTTGATAAGAAGGATAAAATATATCTCATGTTTATTTTTCTTGCTACTACAGATGAGGTCCAACCTCATATCTGTGATGCCAAAACTAGTAAGGAAGCTTGGGATGCTTTGATTACTATTTATGAAGGTAAGAATCAATCCATAATTCTACACCTTCAAACTCAACTACATACACTCAGTATGAAATCTGGTGAGACAGT